>CM064908.1:29752808-30387808 GCA_032727855.1 Quercus ilex subsp. ballota
AAGTCTGTCTGATCCTCATGCTGGTGCTGACGATGATGGCTAAGCTGAAGACTCTGGAGCAGAAGTGAATCTATCAATCTCTTCCTCTGTATTACCACCCTTGTCCTCAACACGATCTTGTCGTATCGTATGCACACCTATTTTGGAGCCTTTGATGTGAGCCGTGCTCCTAGTCACTGTGTGTGCACCAATAGGATAGTCCCTCTGAACCACTGTCAGACCACTCAGGAGTTTGAGCCTTGTCTTCGTAATTAGGCCCATTATCAGTGAGGGAAAAGGCATAACTGTTCTGGAATTTTGCTTATCAATGCTCCTCTTCAAAATGTGGAAGATATGTCTACATATATCAATCTCTTTGTGAGTGAAGAGATCGTACAAGAAAATTGTCCTTGGGGCAGACAATGTGGTAAGGTTGGTGATTGGATATAGATTATGGATCATCACATAAGCAAGTGTCCTCATCTCTAGAGAGAATGGTATTGTATTCATGGATGATTTCTTCAGTGTACCACCAAGTATCCTTATCATCTCCTCAGTAGATTCCAATCTATCCTCATATTGCACCGTGATTGGTTGTAAGGGAGGACAAACTTCTAGGAAATCCTGAATACTTTCTCTAGTAATAACAAACTCTTTGTGTCTTACCCAACAGTCTATGTGATTTTCTTCTACACTGGCATTGGCGAAGAATTCTTTGATGATCTTCGAGTACGCAACTCCAGTCGGGTTCAAGATCTTTGTTCATGTCCTATCCTTGAACACTTCAAGTATGAAAGTGTCCTCAAGTGATTCCATTTGAACAACCCTTTCATGATGATCGTTTTATACTTATAACAGTCATTATTCTTCATGAATGTTCAAATAGTGTTGAAAACACTCTGAACGTTTAGACCCCCAAATACAAAATACCAATTCAAGTTTATAATCAAACAATAAATGTGCAGAACATGAACATAAGCTAAACACAGAATTGATAAACAATCTAAACCAAATAAAATCACATCCACAGCAAAAATTAAATGGCAAAGATTAAGGGAAGAGAGATAGCGTTGAAAACACTATGAACGTTTAGACCCCTAAATACAAAATACCAATTCAAGCTTATAATCAAACAATAAATGTGCGGAACATGAACATAAGCTAAACACAGAATTGATAAACAATCTAAACCAAATAAAATCACACCCACAATAGAAATTAAATGGCAAAGATTAAGGGAAGTTAGATGCAAACACAAGGACAACACAACGATGTGTTATCGAAGAGGAAATCGAAGCTCTCGGCGTAAAACCTCTCCACCACCTCCAATCGGTAAATAATCCACTAAAGAATGTAGTTGGGATACATGAACAGCAGAAGACCCTCCAAGCCTAATCTACCCAATGTACCTAAGCCCTCCAAGCTTCGTGCTCCAATGAGGTTATGCCGAACCAATTTCTTCTTTAGCTTACCGGATTCTGCTATAGCCCATAGCATCAACCAATAGTCATTGGCCCCTTCCTAACTACTTTCCAAAGCACCAAAAAGCCTTCTCACAGTTATGGTATGGTGAGAAAAGGATTTGGGTAAGAACCTCTCAAGGATGTAACAATGGAGAGGGTGAAAGTAGATGAATTTGAAGAGTCTATATGTGAAGATTGTGGATGAATCAATCTTGTTTTTCTCTAGGGTTTCTCTCTCAAAATTCTCTCTGGAAGCTCTCTACATTTTGTAGGTATAAAGAGTATTTATACTAGGGTAAGAATAGAATGCGAAGAGTCAGGTTTTTCAAAACAGAGCTGGTTGGCGGCTTGGCCTCGCGACTTGATTGAGTTGCAAGTTCAGCGAGATAACAGAATGGCCAGGCTGGACTTTTTGTCCTAAAGTGCTCCAGCTGGCATGACTGTTCATCTTTTCGTACGCTTCACTCGTGTGCTGCAGTTGGCGGCTTGCCAGTCACAAGTCACCCGCGAGTCCCAGCCGCGAGTCTCTGCATCCTTGCACAATCTTGAGCATTTCTTCACACTCTCTCACTCACTACCCTTACATGATTCCCACCTAAATACACGGAATAAAGCCAACAAGATGGTTGATTAAATTCAACCTTACAATTCATATCAGCCTCAGCGAACCTAAAGTTATCAGACTCAGTGCGTGCACGTTTGGAGGATGATCTCTTAGGAGTTGCATGTTTAGTAGGAGACATTTGCACAAATGAACACAAAACAGAAAAGGAACATGTGCAAAAACACAAAACAGAACACAAAACTTGATTAGATTCAAGTCAATCCAAAACATAAGTAAAACATCTTGAAACAGAGTAAAACCAACTCAAAACAACATGCTAAAATAGATAAAACATGTACACATAAACATAATGCATGAAAATAAGTGAATGTGCATGTGTGTGTCTAGGCTGTGCATGTGCTGATGCATATGAGTGCAGCAGGTGATGCATTGGGTGTGGCTAGAGGATGCCTAGTGTGTGCCTAGTGTGTGCATGGCATGGCATTGAGGCACAAATTGGGAAAATGTGTAAAAATACATACCCTTTGACCAAAACATGTTATACATGTTCAATCAAGAGTAAACCCAAGCAAAGAGACTCATTTGAGTCCAATTCAACACAAGAATGTCACTAGGGCATTCTGTCGAACACCTAACATGCAACACTGCACTACAACTATGAACAATGCATGAACATGATGAAAATTGCCTCAATACATGCCTAGATTGCCACAGGGGCCTAACACAGATGCACAAAGATCAAATAGGACTCAGCTCAATCAAAATTTTAAAAAAAATTTCACAAAATAAGAACCCCAACCCAATTTTCGAAAATCCCCAATTTTATAAAACCCTATGCTAAAATCTGCAAAATTTAAGACAAAAGTGAAAACAATGTTTAGGAAAACATACCTTGAAGTGATTTTGTAGAGATTTTTGCTTGAAAATGATGGGGTTTGAGATAAAAGTGAATTTAGGTTGAGAGGGGTTCGAAAGAGGCAGTGCGAGGGAAAGACAAAGTGTTTGAAAACATGTCACATCTGCTACATAAAAACTGAAAACACGCGTTTTTTGCGGGTTAGACAGTCGCAAAAGTAGTCGTGAGAAGCACAAAAACTTTCGCGAGAAGCCGTTGGTCGCGAAACAGTCGTGAGACAGTCGCGATAGCCTCTGTCTGAAATTGAAAAAATCCAATTTTTGCCTAAAAACATTTCATGAGAAGAGTTTAGTTGCGAAATACTCGCGAGGCAGTAGCGAGACTCTCTGTATGAAAATGTGACTTTTAAATTTCCCTTAAGCACATTCGCGGGAAGCTCTAAGTCGCAAGCCTTTCACGAAACAACCACTGAACCAGTTTTTGGAGAAAAACACAAATATGCATTGTGATAAAAACAAAACACACAAAAGTATAAAATCACTTTCAAAAACATATAAAACACTCAAAAATCTTTTTGGGTTTGGTCAACAAGTAATTGAGCATGCACATCGCATTTGAACATGTACAATCACACAAATGAGATAAGCATTAATTGAATCAACGTCTTTTGTGTTATGGGTGAGTATCAAATGTGGAATGATCCTTAGACTAGAGTGAAGCTTCAATGATTAATTTAAACAAGTCATACACAACTGGTACTCAGTCAAGTGAACTATCTCAATTATAGAAATGAGCATATATGACCTCCCACAAGAGATATATTACAAGACATAGAAGTTTTTCATTTGGTTTCATCATAAATCATAACATTTGATCCTTTTTGGATGATACAACTCTTTTTTGAGATCAGTGCTTGAAATTTTTGATATTTCAACATTGAGAGTTAGCTTTTGGCTTTTTGAGCACCATACATTTCATTAGAAAAGTCACTTTCCCTTTTTCTTAGTCAAATACTAGTATGTGCGACAGACTTTTGCAGCTCAATATCTCTTTTCATTTGGAGATGTACATTTGATGAGCTCTATTGCAAAAACATAAAAGAAAAATGTGGGAAGATATATAGGCACAAGTCTATGCAAGTATCAAGACCATCAAGACAATTGACCAATCATTCATGACAAACTTGAAGATTTATTTACAACAATCATACATAGTTTTCAAGATTTCTCCCACACAGATATATGTGCATACATAACAAGCTAAGCTCGTAAATGCACTAGGCCATTAGTATGAAGGCACTAGGCCGAACTCACATGTGATATACACAACACAAGTGATCAAACTTTTTGAAGATTTTTCAATTTTTATGGGTTTTTTGAATTTTTTGAACACACTAAAAAACAAACCAAATAAAGTAAGATCAACAAAAAACAGGTACAAACCAAAACAAGTAAAAGAAACATGCTATAAACCAGAAGTAGTTGACACAAAGTGAAATATGCATGTTGTGATGCATGAACATATGCCCCTAAACATCAGAAGAATTAATGCATGGACATGTTGTAATGCTTATGCATGAGTACCCCTCTTCACCCACACGACATGTGCATTTGGGGTGATATCCCTTTAGGATTGGGTACAAGTGTTGTGGCCTTCAAACCTTCTAGAGAAGCTTGCCAAATAGGTGGTGAATGCATCAATCATTTTCATCACATCCATCACACCGGAATCACCATCTCAACCTCTTGATTGCTCAATAGCACAATTCTGTTTGTCATTTCTTGGTCCTCTTGACCTTTGATCACTTGCATTCTTCAATGCCCTCAGCTTATGATAATTTGGTATGGTGTGTCCTTGAAGTCCACAGTGATGACAGAAATGTTAAATTCTCGGACCTCTTTGTGATTTTGGAAGTGATTTCCCTTTGGCTTCAGACCTAACCACTGATTGGTTACGAGGCTTATTCAACACCTGTTGCTCAGCCACATTTCTATTCTTTTCCTCCTTTACTTTTTCAGCAGTAGTGTCAACTTCTTTCGGTTCTTTGGCTTTCACAAACTTAACTTCCTTGGTTATATTGATAGCCGAACTACTCTCTCCAGTATATCCTAATCCGGTTTTGTCGGAGAAAGGTTTTTGATGAGAGAAGACTTCATCAAGCTTCTTGGAAGAGACTCACTCTACTTTAGCATTGGCTTGAACCACCTCAAGCTGAAGGAATTTTATCTTTGAGTAGGCTTCGATCAGCTCTCCATTCAATGTCTCTATTTCGCATTTGGCCTCCTTATATTGCACTAGGAGACTTCTATAGTCCTCCGAGGACTCAACATGAGCAATAGTAATAAAAGTGGAGTAATTCCCTTCTCCATCACAGCTCTCTTCCAAATCTAAATTGGAAGAATCTGAATCACTAAGTGTTGTGGCATATGCCTTGCCCTTCCCTCTTAGATAATTGGGACATTTCTTCTTGAGATATCCATGACCATTGCATTCATAACACACAATGCCTTGAGGGGATTGAGAGTCATTCCCTTCTTTCTTCTTAAACTCCTTTCTATCACCTTTGAAGGATAAAAACTTCCCTCTGCTGAACGGTTTCCCACTGTTCTTCATCTTCAGAAATTTTCGGAAGTTCTTAACAAGAAATGATACCTCCTTCTCCACATTATCTCCTTCAGAGGAATCATCCATTCTCTCGGTGATGGTTTTAAGAGTAAGAGATTTACTTGACTTATAAGAAGGCAGTCCCAGCTCATATGTTTGGAGAGATCTAATGAGCTTTTGGATTTTGGTCTCATCCAAATCTTTACTTTCCTCTATTGATGTGACTTTTGCTTGGAAGCTCTCTGGAAATGATCGAAGGATTTTCCTCACTATCTTTAAGTCCTCCGTCTTCTCACCTAAGTTGAACTTGCCAATAACCACCTCGTTTAGCTTGCTATATAATGAGTCGAATGACTCGTCTCACTCATTTTCAGCTCTTCAAATTGAGTGGTTAGCATCTACAACTTAGTATCCTTCACCTTCTTTATGCCTTCATAGGTGGTCTCCAATATCTCCCAAGCTTCCTTGGCAACTATTATGTGAGAAATCCTGTGAAACTCATATGGAGAAACACCACAAAAAATTGCTTTCAAAGCTTTACTGTTAGTGTTAGCTGTCGCAAGTGCTGCTTTATCCCAAGTGGATTTAGCAGCCTCTAGCCTAGTCCATCCTACTTCTACCGCATCCTAAACAGTATCATCAATTGAACACAAGAATGCCCTCATTCAGACTTTCCAAAAGGCATAATTACTACCATCAAAATATGGTAGAACATTTAAAGATTGAGATCGGTCCATCTCAAACGGGGTCAAGGATCGTACTAAGGTAATTAAACCACAACTAGTGCACCAGCTCTGATACCAATTGAAAGTTTGAAAATGTGTTAAAAACACAAGAGCTGTTTAGACCCCCAAATTAAAGTTACGGCTCGATTGATTTTACACTAACTTAAAACTAAGTGCGAAATAATGTAAATGCGAGCGGATAAACAAACAAGCTACTCTAATCCATAAACTTAACAACACAGTAGTAAAATGGAATGTAAAAGAGTAGGGAAGAGATATGCAAACACAAGATAACACGCCGATGTGTTATCGAAGAGGAAACCGAAGAACTCAGCGAAAAACCTCTTTGCCGCCCTCCAAGCGGTAATCGATCCACTATACAATCAGTTGGGATACATGGGTTAGCAAGAGACCCTTCAAGCCTAATCTACCCGATGTACTTAAGCCCTCCAAGCTCCTACTCTAACAAGGCTTCTCAGAACCTTGTCTTGTCTAGCTTTCTAGATTCCGCAACAAGTTTCATGTTGCATCTGCCATCCTTGGCTTCTTCCAATACTTCCCAGCAGCACCAAAACCTCACTTGACACTCTAAAATGGTGTGCTAAGTGTTTGGGCTATCAATTTCTCAATGGTATGGAAATGAAGAGGTAGGAGTTGAGGAAAATCCACAAGCAATTGTGTAGAGAAATATGGGTATAACAATCTCTAACTCCCAAGGTTTGTGGCTAGGGTTTTTTAGAAGCATTCTTCAACATTTGTGGGTAATGTGGATATAAATAGTGTGGGTACAGAAAGTGTGTATCAGATAGTATAGTCTGGCAAAACAGAATGTTTCACGAGTGTCTCGCAGGAAGGCCTTACCCGCGAGCTACTCGCGAAACACAGCTGTCGCCATCTGTCCTGACTCTTCGCATTCCAGTCATGTGCAGGGCACATGCATCATTTCGTAGGATGCTTAGTTGCGAGTTTCGTAGGATGCTTAGTCGCGAGCTACTCATGAAAACTTCTTCAGTCTTTAATTGCTTGAGTCTTTACACTCTCTCTCTCTCTAACACACAACCCTTACAATTGAATCCTACAATAAATACAGGGTACAAAAAATTGAATAAAATTACAATCAAATTTGGCACAGAATTAAAGCCAACAAAACACATAGTTGTAAATTATAACTTTACAAATCATAACGAGATATATGGCCTTTGAGAAAGATGAAACTATAAACAGGAAAAATAAACTAATTAATTTTTGCTTTTTATTTTATCTCATTCCTTATGGTTTTGAATGTGAGCAAACAGGTATTGCAATGGGACCTTCGATTCTTGGAAAATTCAGTGTATTAGCTGCGACGATCTACCCCAGAAAAAGTCTATGTTTAAGTAAAACATTAGGGAACTTCGCATGCCTTCTCTTCATGTTCCTCGTTGGAGTCAAAATGGATTTGAGTATGGTAACAAAATCAGGAAAAAAGGCACTCGTCATTGGGTTATGTGCTTTCTAATTGCCACTAATGCTAAGCACAGTCTTTGCTTCCATTTTAAAGCATAACATTAATGATATCATTAATGGTGAGGCAAAGCTCAATAAGCAAGAAAAATACTATACCATCACAGTTATTAGGTGTAGCCAGCATGCTGTTTATCATAATATGCATCATGAGGCCCATCTTATTATGGATGATTGGACAAACAGCTAAAAGGAAAGCACTCAAAGAGAGTTATATCATTTTCACCTTTCTCATGATACTGATGTGTGCCCTCCTTGGTGAGGTCAATGGGGTACATTTCATGTTGGGGCCTATGATTTTAGGCTTGGCTGTACCAGATGTTTGGCCATTAGGATAAGCAATAGTCGATAAGCTTGATTCCTATGTTTCGTCAATTCTCTTGCCAAGCTATTTTGTATACAGCTGTGTGGCCATAGATCTTGCTTTGATAAACTTGAAGACTACTGGAATTGCAGTTGTAAAGTTGTTATTTACAACTATGTGTTTTTGTTGGCTTATATTCCATGCCAAATTTAATTGTAATTTTATTCAATCTTTTGTACCTTGTATTTATTGTGGGATTTCATTGTAAGGGTTGTGTGTTAGAGAGAGAGAGAGTGTGTGTAAAGACTCAAGCAATTGAAGACTGAAGAGTTTTCGCGGGTAGCTCGCGACTTAGCATCCCGTAAAGTAACTCATGTGTCTTGCACACACTGGAATGTGAAGAGTCAGGCCAGATGGAGACAGTTGTGTCTCACGAGTATCTCACGGGTAAGGCCTTCCAGCGAGACACTCGCGAGACATTCTGTTCTACCAGCCTATCTAGTCTGATACACACTTTCTGTGCCTACACTATTTATACTCACATTACCCACAAATGTTGAGGAGTGCTTCTGAGAGAAAACCGTAGCCAAACACCTTGAGAGTTAAAGATTGTTATACCCACAATCCTCTACACATTTGTTTTGGAAATTTCCTCAACTCCTACCTCTCCATTTTCATACCATTGAGAGGTTGATAGTCCAAACACTTACCACACCCTTTGAGAGTGTCAAGTGAAGTTTTGGTACTGCTGGGAAGCATTGGAAGAAGCTAAGGATGGCAGATGCAACATGGAGCTTGTTGCGGGATCCGAAGAGCTAGACAAGACACGGTTCCGAGAAGCCTTGTTGGAGTAGGAGCTTGGAGGGTTTAGGTACAGAGGGTATATTAGGCTTGAAGGGTCTCTTGCTCACCCATGTATCCCAACTGATTGTCTAGTGGATCGATTTCCGCTTGGAGGGCGGCGGAGAGGTTTTTCGCCGAGTTCTTCGGTTTCCTCTTCAATAACACGTCTCGGTGTTATCTGTGTTTGTATTTCTCTTCCCTACTCCTGTTCATTTCATTTTTACTGCTGTGTTGCTTTAAATATGAGGATGCTGAGAAAGAATCACCAGAAGAGGAGTCTACTCTTCCTATACCAAGAAGGGTGACTAGATCAACTCAAGGATCTCCTAGTCCACTCACCCCTCCGGAAGTTCAACCTCCAATCTCGCGTGATGAGGAACCTTCCACTTCCAAAAGACCATCATCAAGGGTAATCCTTAATCATCCCTCAAGCAATATCATTGGTGATTTAGATGAAGGACTTCAATTGAGAAAATGACCAGCTTATAGTGTGAATCATGTGACATACAACTGCTATCTTGCTCAGTTTAAACCAAAGAAAGTGGAGGAAGCATTGAAGGATGAGAATTGGGTAGAGTCCATGCACCAAGAGTTACACCAATTTGTTAAAAATGATGTATGGGAGCTGGTACTAAGGCCCAAGGATACACATGTCATCGGCACCAAGTGGATCTTCAAGAACAAGACTAATGAAGATGGTGAAGTTGTCCGAAACAAGTCGAGATTGGTAGCTTAAGGATATACTTAAGTTGAAGGCATAGATTTTGATGAGTCTTTTGCACCAGTTGCAAGATTAAAGTCAATCCGAATTCTTCTCTCCATAGGATGCATTCTGAACTTCAAGCTGTATCAAATGGATGTGAAGAGTGCTTTCTTGAATGGATTTTTAAAAGAAGAAGTGTTTGTTGAGCAACCAAAGTGGTTTCAAGACCCTTACTTTCCTAACCATGTGTTAAGGTTGAAGAAGGCATTATATGGGCTGAAAAAAGCACCAAGAGCTTGGTATGATCGCCTCACCACATACCTCTTAGATCATGGTTTCACAACAAGTCAAGCCGATCGAACTTTGTTTGTCAAAAGAGATGAGAATTCTCTCCTTGTTGCTTAGGTATATGAGGATGACATTGTCTTTGGATCCAGAATCGATCATCTAACTCATGAATTTTCAGAAGAAATGAAAAGGGAGTTTGAGATGAGCATGGTGGGAAAGCTAAACTACTTCCTAGGGCTTCAAGTGAAACAACGAGAAGATGGAATATTTATCTCTCAAGAAAAATATGCCAAAAATCTTGTAAAGTGATTTGGCCTAGACTCCAAGAAGCACACGTCCACTCCCATGAGTTCCTCAGCAAAACTAAGTCGTGATGCAGCAGGTATAGAAGTGGATCCAACACTCTATTGAAGCATGATCGGTAGCCTCTTATATCTCACTGCTAGCAGACCAGACATCGCTTTCAGTGTTGGAGTTTGTGCTAGATTCCAGGCAGCACCCAAAGAATCCCACTTGACTGCGGTCAAATGAATTATCCACTACATAAATGGCACATCTAATTATGCAATTTGGTATTCAAGAGACTCGAATGAGTGCCTAGCTGGATATTCTGATGCTGACTGGGTCGGGTGTATTGATGATAGGGAAAGCACTATTGGTGGGTGTTTTTATCTTGGAAATAACTTGGTGTCATAAATGAGCAAAAAGCAGAATTCAGTCTCTCTTTCAATGGCTGAAGCTAAATACATTGCAGCGGCATGTTTTTGTGCACAATTATTATGGATGAAGAAGCTTCTACATGATTATGGAATCACTCAAGACACTATGTGTGTGTTATGTGATAATACAAGTGCCATAAATTTGTCAAAAAATCTAGTCCAACACTCGAAATCGAAGCATATCGAGATTCGGTACCACTTCATTCGAGATTTGGTGGAGGAAAAGACTGTGTATTTGGAGTTCATCACCACTGACAACCAGAAGGTAGACATATTTACTACACCTCTTCATGGTTTGAAGTTTGAGACTTTGCGTAAGACCATCGATGTCGGTATCATTCCTTGAACTCTATCTCGTGTGTAAACCTATTTTGCTCTTTGTTGCATTCCTGTTGTTTAGGTCTCACATGTTTAGCATGTCCAATGTTTCTTTTTCAAGCTTTTGCTTTGTTTTTGTTTTTGTTCTGTTTTTGAGTGTGTTCAAAAAAATTCAAAAACCCATAAAAAGTTGAAAAATCTTCAAAAAGTTTGATCGCTTGTTTGTGTATATCACATGTGAGTTTGGCCTAGTACCTTCGTACTAATCGCTTAGTGCATTTATGAGCTTAACTTGTTATGTATGCACATATATCTGTGTGGGAGAAATCTTGAAAACTATGTGTGATTGTTGTAAATAGATCTTCAAGCTTGTCATGAATGATTGGTCAATAGTCTTGATGGTCTTGATACTTACATAGACTTGTGCCTATGTTTCTTCCCACTTTATTTATTTATTTATTTATTTTTGTTTTTGTGAAAGAGCTCACCAAATGTAAATCTCCAAATGAAAAGAGATATTGAGCTGCAAAAGTTTGTCGCACATACTAGTATTTGACTAGGAAAAAGGGAAAGCGACTTTTTGTATTGAAATGTATGGTGCTCAAAAAGCCAAATGCTAATTCTCTATGTTAAAATATCAAAAATTTCAAGCACCGATCTCAAAAAGAGATGTATTATCCAAAAAGGATCAAATGTCATGATTTATGTAGAAGCCAAATGAAAAGCTTCTAAGTTGTGTAATCATTTTGTGGGAGGTCATATATGTTCATTTCTATAATTAAGATAGACCACTTGACCTAGTATCAGTTGTGTATGACTTGATTGAATTGATCATTGAAGCTTCACTTTGGTCTAAGGACTTTTTCACACTTGATACTCACCCACAACACATAAGACTTTGATTCTATGAATGCTTATCTCATTTGTGTGATTGTACATGTTCAAATGTGATGTGTATGCTCAAGTACTTGTTGATCAAATCCAAAAAGATTTTTGAGTGTTTTATTTGTTTTTGAAAGTGATTTTATACTTTCGTGTTTGTTAGTTTTTGTTCAAAATGCATTTTTATGTTTTTCTTCAAAAACTGGTTCAGAGGGCGTTTCGCGAGAAGCTTGCGACTTAGAGCTTCTTGTGAAATGAGCTTGAGGGAAATAAATTTTTCATCACTTTACACAGAAACTCCTGCGACTGCCTCGCGACTATATCACGACCAAAGCTTTTCATGAAATGCTGTTTGGCCAAAACTGGATTTTTTCAAAATCAGACAGAAGCTATTGCGACTGTCTCGCTATTGTCTCACGACTTAAAGCTTCTCATGAAAGTTTTTGTGCATCAGGTGTCCTCGCGACTGTCTCACGACTGCGTCGCTACTGCCTAACCCGTGAAAAACGCGTGTTTTTAGTTTTTATGTAGCAGATGTGACAGTTTTTTTCAAAAACACTCATCTTCCCTCGCTAAGCCTCTTTCGAACCCCTTTCAAAAAACTCATTTTTAGAGTAAACCCATCATTCTCAATCATATTTTCTACATTTTCATCTTCAAGGTATGTTTTCTTAAACATTTTCTTCATGTTTTCTTTATTTATGTAGTATTCTATGTTAGGGTTCTATATTTTGGGGTTCTCTATTTTTGCAAAATTTGTTAAAATCTTTGGTTGGGCTGAGTCCCATTTGGTGTTTGTGCATTTGTGTTGGCCCCTTGTGGCAATTTTAACTTGTTTTTAGGCATATTTTCACTATGTTTATGCATTCTACATCTTTGTTATGCTTTATTACATGTTAGATGTTTGACAGAATGTCCTAGTGACATTCATGTGCTATATTGGATTCAAGTGAATTCCAATCTCTAGGTTTACACTTGTTTGACCTTGTCTAACTTGTTTTGGTCACTGTTTATGTGTTTCACACACTTTGCCCATGTTGCACACACTAGGCACACACCTAGGCACCTCTAAGCATGCCTAATGCATCTCATGCTGCATTCTCATGCACCAGCACATGCACAGCCTATGAACACACAGACACACTCAATCTTTTCATGCACTGTGATTATGTTTACATGTTTTAACACCTTTAGCATGTTGGTTATGTCTGTTTGCTTTGTTTTGAGTTGTTTATACTTTGTTTTAGGTTACTATTACCTTGCTTTGAACTAACTTGAATCTAATCAAGTTCTGTGTTTTGTTCTTGTGTTTTTGTACATGTTCTTGGTTTGTTCTGTGGCCAATTGTGCAGATGTCTCCTACCAAACATTCAACCACCAAGAAATCATCTTCCAAATGTGCATGCACTGATTCTAATAATTTCAAGTCCACTGAAGCTGATATGAAGTATAGTGACTGCTATAAGGACAAGACGATCATCATGGAAAGGGTCGTGCAACTAG
The DNA here is from genome assembly GCA_032727855.1 of Quercus ilex subsp. ballota. NCBI lineage: Eukaryota > Viridiplantae > Streptophyta > Magnoliopsida > Fagales > Fagaceae > Quercus > Quercus ilex. The sequence continues at coordinate 29,766,064 of CM064908.1, forward strand.
AATCACTTGAGGGCACTTTCATACCTGAGTGTTCAAAGACAGAACTTGGACCAAACTGTTGAACCCAGTTGGGGTTGTTTTTTCAAGGATAATCAAGGAATTTTTCTCCAATGCTGCTGTCGACAGAGACCAGATAGAGTGCTGGGTAAGACACAAAGAATTTGTGATTACAAGGGAGATCATCCAAGACTTCTTGGAGGTTCGTCCTCCCTCTCAACCAATCTCAGTACAATATGAAGATAGATTGGGTTCGACAAGGAGATGATAACGATGCTTGGTGGTACATCGAAGAAGACATCCATGAATACAATTCGATTTTCACCGGAGATGAGGACATTAGCATATGTGATGATTCGCAACTTGTATCTGGTCACCAACCTCACTACACTGTCAGCTCCAAGGACAAGATTTTTGTATGATCTCTTTACCCACAAAGAGATAGATATTCGTGGACATATCATCCATGTGTTGAAAAAAAGCATTGAGAAGCAGAATTCAAGGACTGTAATGCCTTTTCCATCACTGATTATGGGATTAATTGCTAAGGCAAGACTGAAATTTCCGAGTGGTCTTACTGTGGTTCAGAGGGACTATCCCATTGGTGCACACATAGTCAGAAGGAGCACTGCCCACATCAAAGGCTCTAAGACCGGTGTACATACCATACCACAACCACATGTTGAGTAGGAGGAAGGTGACACAGAGATGAGATAGAGCACTTTACTACTGCTCTAGAATCATTAGATCAGCCCTTAGCTCAGCCATCATCTTCTGCACCAGCTTGGGGACCGGACAGACTTGATCATCTTATAGCTAGAGTTAAGCAGATGTACACTTTGCTGGATTCACATGTACAGCACACAGCAAAACAATTTGCTTATGTTCAAAGACAGATCACAGCCTTATCTACTCAGATAGAGGAGTTATCCGTCGATCATGGTTCAAACCCCGAGTCTGTGGCATTCTAGCCCTTTGGCCATTCCGGTCCAAAAAGGGGAGAAAATTTTGAGGGGGAGCTGAGAAAGAGCTTGTACAGTGTTAGGGGGAGCATAGGTTTAGGCTTAGAAACATTGGTTATTGGTTCACAGGTTGTTTTTTTTTAGCGTTTATAACTGTTTTTGTTTACAGTTTTTACTGTTACTGCTTTTGTTTAAAGCTTTGATACTTTGTTTTTTATTTTAGTTTATCTTTAGTATTTGTGTTTAATCTCTATGCTTTGTAGCATTTTTTGTACTTTTAAGATATTGCTAATATGTCTTAAGTACCTCACTTTTGTGCCCTAGTAGGATTTTGTATCCTAGATGCAAGTACTTCGTGTAGTTTGCATTGGTTGAGTGTTGGACATGCAATTGATCATTTGAATTGTTCTTTATTGCATTGCATGTCCGGATGAGCATTTTCTTGCTAAATGTTCATTGTAGTCATTCTTTAATGACTATTTTTGTTTGATCAAGATATGCTTACATGTTTTACATTGTTTACAAACTTGATCGCACTTTACTTGCTCATGTACGTACCTTGAGTTTAACTTGTCATAAACTTAATGAAAGTTTTGTTTGTGTACAAGTGTTTCAGGTAACAGGTATATACATGCGAGTGCTTCACAGCTTCTAGATTAGGTGTGAGTGAGTTTTGCCACTGTTCCCAAACTCACGTTTAAGTCTAGAGTCTGTTTTAGGGGTTTTGTTATGGAATAACCAAAGGGGGAGATTGTAAAGTTGTTATTTACAACTATGTGTTTTTGTTGGCTTATATTTCGTGCCAAATTTGATTGTAATTTTATTCAATCTTTTGTACCCTATATTTATTGTGGGATTTCATTGTAAGTGTTGTGTGTTAGAGAGAGAGTGTGTGAAGACTCAAGCAATTGAAGACTGAAGAGTTTTCGTGAGTAGCTTGCGACTTAGCATCCTGCGAAGTAACTCATATGCCTTGCACATGCTAGAATGCAAAGAGTCAGGCCAGATGGAGACAGCTGTGTCTCACGAGTATCTCGCGGGTAAGGCCTTCATACGAGACACCCGCGAGACATTCTGTTCTGCTAGCCTGTCCAGTCTGATACACACTTTCTGTGCCTACACTATTTATACCCACATTACCCATAAATGTTGAGGAGTGCTTCTGAGAGAAAACCGTGGCTAAACACCTTGAGAGTTAGAGATTGTTATACCCACAATCCTCTACACATTTGTTTTGGAAATTTCCTCAACTCCTACCTCTCTATTTTCATACCATTGAGAGGTTGATAGCCCAAACACTTACCACACCCTTTCAGAGTGTCAAGTAAAGTTTTGGTTCTGCTGGGAAGCATTGGAAGAAGCCAAGGATGGCAGATGCAACATGGAGCTTGTTGCAGGATCCAAAGAGCTAGACAAGACGGTTCCGAGAAGCATTGTTGGAGTAGGAGCTTGGAGAGTTTAGGTACAGAGGGTAGATTAGGCTTGGAGGGTCTCTTATTCACCCATGTATCCTAACTGATTGTCTAGTGGATCGATTTTCACTTTGAGGGCAGTAGAGAGGTTTTTCGCCGAGTTCTTCGGTTTCCTCTTCGATAACACATCTCGGTGTTATTTGTGTTTGCATTTCTCTTCCCTACTCTTGTTCATTTCATTTTTACTGTTGTGTTACTTTAAATATGGATTAGAGTAGTTCTCTTGCTTATACGCTTGTATTTACACTACTCCGCACTCAGTATTAAGTTAGTGTAAAATCAACCAAGCTATAACTTTGTTTTGGGGGTCTAAACAGCTCTTGTGTTTTCAACACATTTTTGAGCTTTCAGTAGTGATGTTGGCTTTATGTAGCTTGCTGGGGAAGTTCATGGGAACCATGTTGCCTTCGTTCTACTACAAAATGCCCATCATTGACTCACTCTGCTTAGGCCTCATCATGAGCTCCCAAGGCATCACTAATACGTTAATTTTACAAAACGGGATTCTCCTCTTTGTAAGAACAACAACTCATTTATTCATGCTTCTCATGGTGCTACATATATATTAAATTGCATTCTGCAAAAAGAACTAGGAATTGGTTTCAATTCCAAAAAACCATCTATTTTGCTTTCCAAAAAGGAGAGAAAGCTGAAAAAAATTACGATGAAACACTTGAGCGAGGTATTGATGAGTGTACGTTTGAATGCAGGATTTTGCTGAGAGCTTATTTGCTTATATATAGAAAATTGTTTGAAGTATAGTTGAATCTAGAAAAGCGAAGTTTAAAAAAAAATGTAGACAAGCAAATAAGAAAAAAAAGGCTAAAAACAAAAGTTTGTATTCAAATGCACTCTGATATCAACTAACTGAAACGTTTTTCTTTTCTTTCCAAAATCCCAAATGTATCTTTCATATTAATTTGCTCAGCTACTCTTGTTGACATGAAGGCATTCCTGCTTTTTCCTTGCAGATTATTGATATCGAATCATATAATTCACTGATTATAACCATCGTTTTGATGACGCAAACCCTCACTCCCATAGTGAAATTACTCTACAAACCATCCAAGAGATACATGGGCATCAACAGGAGTATCATCCAACATACAATGGCTAATGAAGATCTCCGTTTGTTGGCCTGCACTTTCAATCAAAACAGCACTCCTTCCATCATCAATCTTCTCGAAGTCTCCCATCCAATGCTTAGAAGCCCTATCTGCTTCTATATTGTACATCTCATGGAACTACTAGGCAGATCATCTCCAATTCTTGTGGCGCATCAAAAAGGCAAAAGGAGTTCTATTCATTCCCATCATTCTGACCACATAATAAACGCATTCCCGCTATATGAGCAACATAGGCGTGGTAAGGTAATGGTGCATCCATTTACGGCCATTGCACCATATGCCACTATGCATGATGAGATATGTAACTTTGCTTTTTTTTTTTATTATTGAGAAAGATGTAACTTTGCTTTTGAGAAGAGAGTATCAATGGTGATTATCCCTTTTCATTAGCGTTGGACATTGCATGGTTCAGAGGAGTGTGACAACCCCATAAAAGCTGTCAACTTCAAAATTCTTAAGAATGCCACATGCTCAGTCGGAATCTTGGTGGATAAAGGGACATTAAGCGGAAGGAATTCAGGGAGTCGAAAACCTTTGTACAGTATTGGAATGATCTTTGTGGGAGGGCCGGATGATCGTGAAGCATTAACATATGCGATGCGCATGGCGGAACACCCCAAAGTTAGCCTTACAGTTATTCAGTTGGTCAGCCTCATAAAAAGAGTAAGGAGCTTGATTTTGATATGATCAAACGGTTTAAGATGCCTAATATCCATCAAAAGCACTATTTATATAGAGAGGAAGTTGTAAAAGACAGTGTGGAAATGATAAATGTGATTAAATCACTAGAAAATCTTTATGAACTAATTTTGGTAGGAAGACAGCATGAAAGTAATTCGCCATTGTTCATGGGACTTACTTTATGGAATGAGTATCCTGAGCTAGGGTACTTGGGGGACATGCTAGTGTCATCAGAGTCTGATTGGGAGGTGTTAGGTTTTAAAGACTTAGGATTTCATATATTTAGAACTCTAATATGTATTGTTGGCAAACCATGATCAAAACAAGTTATTTAGTTGTGTTTAGACTTGCTCAAAGTAGTGTTGTTTATGTAAAGTTAGAATCGAGCTGATGCAGAATTCATTGTGCATCTCAGCCTAGCTCGATTGATCAAAGCTTAGGCTCGATCAATCGAATTTCGCATAGATGCATTTTTCTACAGTTTTTCCAACTCAGCCCTAACTCCTAAAACGTTTAGGGTTTTATGTTTTTTCCCTAGGTATATAATGCAAACCCTAGCCACGTTTTTAGGTTGCTCATGTTGCTGTTTTGTGTAAATCTCTTGTGAGATCTAAATGAGCTTTCCTTTACACAAAGCTTAGGGTTTTAAAGGAGGAGATATTATCTACACCTTGATGATCAACTCAGTTGCTGCTATTGGAACTTAAAGATACACAAGTGGGTGTGCTTGTACTTGCTGAAGAATCCAAAAAAGAAGGAGTCCGTGGTCTCGGAGCTTGCACGTGGTCGTGTCAATAAGTTCTACTTGTGGGTAGCAATAAGAAGTCAAGCGTGGGGGTTTGTAAGTCTTATTATATGAACTTCAATTCTTTCAAGATAGTGGATTCAAGTTTACCTTGAGGATAGTTAGGTTAAATCCTCCCCAGGTTTTTACCGTGTGGTTTCCTGGGTCATCATATCTTTGTGTTATTTATTTTTCCGCTGCTATATACTTGATATGACTGTTTGATTGTGATAACCTAGATTTGCATAATTTGACTAAGTTAATCACTTGGCTAATTAACTAGGTTAATCCGGTTGTGTTAAGGGGTCTAAAAACGTTCAAGTGGTATCAGAGCGAGTAGTTCTCTGTTTGTTGATCTTTTGATCTCTAAACTGATCCTTGACCCCTGTTGTCATGGAACACAAACACTCTCTGGTTATTCTTCCTCACTTCGATGGGAATAATTATGCTTATTGGAAAGTAAGGATGAAAGCATTCCTGAAATCTATTGATGAGAGTGTCTGGAACTCCATTGAATACGGATGGGAGAAGTCCACTACTCTTGTGAGTGAGTGGCAAACTTCTCAAAAAGAAGCAGCTGGGTTCAATAGCAAAGTTATGAATGCCATCTTTGATGCTGTTTCTATGGAGGAATTTAAGAGAATCTCTAATGTTGAGGTTGCTCACACTGCTTGGAAAATCCTCCAGACTATGCATGAAGGCATAAAGGCAGTTAAAATTAATAAGTTGTAGCAGTTAACATCTAAATTTGAAAGCATTAGGATGTCTGATGATGAATCTTTTGATGAATTCTATGCTAAATTGAATAATATTGTTAATTCTGCATTTAATGTGGGTGAAATCTATGATCAACATAAAATTGTTAGGAAGATTCTTAGATCCTTGACTGAGGACTTTAGACCCAAAGTGATTGCCATCACTGAGAGCAAGGATGTGGACTCCATCCCTGTTGATGAACTTATAGGATCTCTTCAGTCCTATGAGTTTGACCTACCCAAAGCTAACAAATCCAAATCAATGGCTCTTAAGTCAGTTGATGATGTTGATGTTGGTGGATTTGATGATGAGCTCTCTACTACAGAGATTGCGTACATTGCCAAGAACTTTAGAAACTTTCTTAGGAATAATAACAGAAAGGCAAGAAGTACAAACACTGCTGAACTTAGAAACTTTAGGAAGAATGATCCCACTAAGGTTAATAACAATGAAAAACCTAGAGAAAAAGTTGGTCAATCTTCAAACAATTCTATGGGTCCTCAGTATTTTGGAGGTCAAGGGTATGGTCACATGAAATCTGAATGTCCCACATACTTGAGCTCTAAGGGGAAGGCTATGGCTGTAACCCTTAGTGATAATGAAGTTTCTGATGATGAGTCTGGATGTGACGAGGATGAAAACTTCATTACTTTCACTGCTACTGCTGTAGTCAATGAAAGTGTACCTGATAAGGAACTCTCTAAGGATGCAGATCTTCAAGAAGCCTACAATAAACTTTGCAAAGTTACTGCAAAGGATGCCATGAATGTTGAATTAGGCTTAAAGAAAATTGCATCTCTTGAGATTGAAAAGAAAAATCTGCTTGTTAACTTGTTTGATGCTAATGAACTTTTGAACAATGTGAAAACTGAGAATATGCTCTTGCTTGACAAAGTTAAATCTTTGGAACATGATTTATCTATTGCTAGATCTGCTAGTTCTAAACTTGATCAAATGCTGAGTGTTCAAAAGTCTCCTTTTGACAAATCTAGTTAGGTTTTGTTGAGAGCATCTCTGTGTCTGTACCCCATTCCACAAACTTTGTTCCTTCTTCTTCCTCTGAACCCCCTGTGAGTGAGGTTGTGAGTGAGACTGCTAAACCTATAGAGGTCACACCTCCTAGGAAGATTAGGGTTGATCTGAAAGAGTCTAAACCTAAGGAGTCTACCATTTTTAAGGACAAGATGCATGGTAAACCTGTTTGGGTTTGTCATTTTTGTGGAAAGTCTGGACACATTCGTCCAAATTGTTATAAACTGCAAGCAGCTAAGCAAGCAAATAAGCCTAAAGTGCCTGTGCCTCAAGCATAAGATCCTATGGCTCTTATTAGTGAATTGGTAAAGGCTTTAAACCTTTATTCCAATCCTAGAGTTGGAAATCACTCTAATGTGAATATGAACTCCAATGCTCATAATGCATCTAAAAGGTTTTGGATGCAAAAGGCTCGATCTAATTGAGTCTTTCTGACATGATCCTTATGCTTCATTACTTTATCTTTTGTGACCTTTGTTCTTTGGTTTCTTTTACCTTTTTGTTTCTAGGATTTGCATTGCATATCATTCATGCATTTCATTCTAGGATTGCTTTTGTTTCTTCTTTTCAAGATAAATAAAAAAATAAAATAAAAAAGGAGAAAAAGGAAAACAAATTGTGTTTTGTATTCATTCTCTTGGTTTTTGAAAACAAGGTTGGTCAATTTATTTTCACATAACATGTTTGTGTACTTTGTTTAGCTTTGATGAGCTTATTTATTGCACTTTACTAGTTTGAGCTTTGTAGTGCATGTTGTGTGGGAAAGATGTTTATGGTTTTTGATCTCTTTGTCTTAATCTTGAAGTTACATGTCTTTGACTATCGGACTTGAACCTTTTGAGAAAGACATAAATAACCATCTCACCACTGTTCACTAGTCAATCATGAACACCTTAGTGCATATCTTAAGATTCTGTGCTCGAGAAAGTGTAGCACATGCACAAAAAGAACATAAGGTGTAGCCTCGGTTAATTGCTTAATGCTTAAAATTGGTGTGTACTATTAGGCTTGATGCCAAATCACATAATTAAAATTGGCGTGTATATTATGAGGCAAAATTCAAGAAACTTACATGATTGCAAGCTTATGTTCTAGGAGATGTGGGAGTTATATGATGTAACTCTTCAGGTGATAGTATTTTTTGAATTCTATGTGATGAATTTTGTAGACTTTGTGGTTGAATGCTATTCACATATCATCTCATATGTATCTCAAGCTTTTACTAGTTGCACACACTACACAAGTTATTCTTTGCTAAACTTTGTACATGTTATTGTGTGTGTTTTTGGTCTGACCAACCAAGTTTAAAAATACTTTGAGTTTTTATGCAAAACTGATTCGTTGCTTGAGAATTAAAAAGGGAGTTTTGATTGAAAATCTTAATTTTGGAAAACTAGGTTTAAAATCTTGGGTTTGTGAAAATCATTTCATCTCATACTCATACATTTATTTCATATATTTCAATGCTTTGAGGAGTTTTGTGCCCAAAATGTGTTTGATTTTCAAAAACTGTGTTTTTTCTCTCAAAATTAAGTGAGTCTCTGTCTGTTTCGATTGATCCAGTCTGTTTTTCAATCAATCGAAATTGTGCTTAAAATTTTAGGTGAGGCTCTGTCCTATTCGATCGATCAAACCTATTTTTCGATCAATCGAATATCGGAAATCAAGTTTTTTAAAAACTCATATTTGACTTGTTCAAATCACTTTTTCAAAAAGTTTTCCTCTTTCTCTCTCTCTCTCTCCAATTCGGACTTGGCTCCACCTCAGTTTTTTGTCGTTTTTTATCATTCTTTTTGCAAGGTTTCTCTCTTCAAATACTGGTAAGACTCTTTTACCCTTCTTTTTGCTTTTATTTTCTCATTTCATGCGTTTTTCATGCATTTTAATTTGGGGATTTCAAACCTATGCATATTTGGGGTTTTTGATGATTCAAGCCATATTTTCTGAAATTGATCATTGGGTTTTGTTGCTATGATGTTATTAACATGATCTATGTTTGAAAATTTGATCAATTTAGAGTTTTGTGAGAAATTAAAAATTCTAGGGCTTGTATTGAATCTGAATTGGAGATTTTGTTCAATTATGGTGAAATTAATGAAATTGGCTTGTTGGATTGATGTAATTGATCATTCTAATCTGTTTTCTAACTTGGGTGATGATCAATTGGTCAAATTTCTTTAAAAACTTTCAAGTGGTTTTCAAATTTTTGGGGTTTTGGTTAGAAACTCTATGCTCAAACCAATTTTGTAAATTTGAACTTAAATTGAACCTTGTTTCACTGTATTAGAGCATGCATCATGCCATTTTATTGTTCATGCATCATATAGATTCTTGTTCTATATCTATTTTGTGCTAACTTGCAGTCTGCCCTTAGTTTTTCCCTTTTCCTTTTGTTGGTTCTGTTAGAAATTTAGACCCCTTAAAACAACAATTGGATTAACCTAGTTTATTAGCCAAGTGATTAACTTAGTCAAATTATGCAATTCTAGGTTAAAACAATCAAACAATCATATCAAAAAATATAAAGCAGCGGAAATATAAATAATACAATGATATGATCACCGAGGAAAACCAAACCAGTAAAAAACCTGGGGAAGATTTAACCTAGCTATTCTCAAGGTAAACTTGAATCCACTATATGAAAGAATCGAAGTTCATACAAAAGGACTTACAAGCTCCCCGCTTGACTTCCTAATGCTATCCACCAGTAGAACTTACTGACACGACCACGTGTGTTAGGACATATGTGTTTCACATACTAAGAACATATGTCTTACTTATTTATGTAAATTGGCTAATCCTTTGACAAAACGCACTCTACTTGTAATTGGGTAGATCTATGTGTTTTTAATACTTTAAGAAACAATGTTTCAAGGTCAAGTATTGAAGTCATCAAGTCTGTCCAAGAGAACACAAGTTGAAGTGCAGAATCTTTAAAGCTCGACACCTCTCGATAGCTACCTCGACACCTGCTATCTGTCGAGATTTAAAAAGTCAGAATTCCAAATCTGATTTTCTTGGGATCCGTGAATATGTTTTTGGGACTTCTTTTCTTCTAACCCTAAACATATAAAAGGATTATTTTAAGAGCCGTTTTGGGTGACACAAGTTGTATTATCATTGAGCAATCTCTGTTTATGCAAATTGTGCTCAACAGACGAAGTTCTTGACCTAGTTCATCTTCCATCAAGAAGTTGCTGTGTCTTTGCACCATAGGGTTTTGTAACCAAGCATCTTCCTGCTATTCATCACGTGGATGAACTGAAGAACTTTGCAGCCAACCTTTCTTTCTCAAGTTGGTGTTTCTGAAGTCGCGTACTGGGATCCGCGCATTGGTTAGTCACGTACTTGGGAGCCGTGCATCAAAGGTGGAAATTGTCACTACAGATCAAGTCCAATTGGGTATTGGGGTAAGGGTTCAACTGTAGGTTGGTAAGGTACTTGGGATTCCTTTCTTGTAACCGCTTGATTTGATAATAGTGGAGTTTCGGGAGTGGTGACCTGAAAATCACCCGGTGGGGTTTTTGCCGTTAGGGTTTTCCCCATTCGTAAACAAATCACCGTGTTATTTATTTTCCGCTGCATATTTAGTATTTGGTGATTTGTTTGTGCTTCCACAAAATTGCATGCTTAATTGGTTAATTAACAACTTGGCTAATTAATTAATTAATTAGGGTTTATCACAAGGGGTCATTCAGATTGTGACCTATCAAGTGGTATCAGAGCAGGCACACTCTGATTAGGATTTAATCTTAGCTGTGTTGATCCATTGACCCCTGTTTGTCATGGATAGAGGACAATCCTTAATCATACCTCCTTTATTTGATGGCACTAACTATGCATACTGGAAAGTACGCATGAGAGCTTTCTTGCAGTCTTTAGATGAGAAGGTGTGGCAAGCTGTAGAGATTGGCTGGACTAAGCCAAAAGAAGAACCGGCCGAGTGGGATGATGCTAAGATCAAGGCAGCCAACTTCAACAGCAGAGCGCTGAATGCTCTTTTTAGCGCAGTCACCAATGAGGAGTTCAAGAAGATATCCTCAACTGAAACTGCTAAGGAGGCTTGGACCATCCTCCAGACAACCTATGAAGGGACAAAGGCTGTCAAAGACTCAAAGCTTCAGAGGCTCACTACAAGCTTTGAAGAAATTAAAATGGAGGAGGATGAGTCGTTTGATGAGTTCTATGCCAAGCTCAAGGACATAGTGAACTCAGCCTTCAATCTTGGGGAAACCATCCCTGAACCCAAGATTGTAAGAAAAGTGCTCAGATCTCTACCTGAGAGATTTCATGCCAAGATTACGGCAATTGAGGAATCAAAGGATATAGACAAGATTCCTTTGACTGAGCTGGTTGGAAACTTGCAGACCTATGAGATAGGTTTATCTAGGATCGGCAAGACCAATAAAGGCAAAAGCATGGCCTTGAAGGCGAAGAGCAGTGATACAGATGAATCTTCCGATGATGAAGATTCTAAGATGAAGTCCTATATTACCCGGCAGTTCAAAAAGTTCATGAAGAATGCCAATGGAAGGAGCTTCGACAAGGACCGCAGGCAGTTCAGTTCTTCTCAGTTCAAAAGCCAAGACAAAGGGAAGAAGGATGCTAGGGAGGCCGGTCAGTATACTGTTCCCGCAGGACCAAAGTGCTTTGGTTGTCATGGGTTCGGACACATGAAACATGAGTGTCCTACATATCTGAAAAGCATTGGGAAAAGCAAGGCCCTTGCTGTGACCCTAAGTGACACTGAGCCTGAAGACGATTCCGACAATGAGGATGACGGAATCCTAAATGCCTTCACTGCCACAGTCAATCCTACTGAAGGGATTGTTGAAGAAGTGGATGAAGAAGAAGAGTTGTTGAAGTCCAAATTTGAGAAGATGGATGATCAAGATGATATCCATTCAGCCTATGAGAAGCTTTACAAGCTCTCTGAAAAGCATGAGAAATTATATAGGCTGGCCACCAAGAAGCTCAGTGAAGTGGAACTCAATCGTGAAGAGCTGTCCACAAAGTTTGATGAGGCGAATCAAACTATTGGAGCACTGAGATTTGAGAACAATTGTTTGGCTGAGAAGACCAAGAAGCTTGAAGTGGAGCTGTTTCAAGTCAGAGCTCAACTGAAGAGGACCTCAAGTGCAAAGCTTGATGAGATGCTTAGCAATCAAAAACCTGCTTCGGATCGAACTGGTTTGGGGTATGGTATTTCTTTCTCTAATACTGCTTCTACTAGCAATACTGTTTTTGTTCCTGCTGCTAATAACATTGAAATTGAGAACCCTAATGTTAAAACTGAATTAGCTAGTGAGAACTTAGACAAAGGAAAATCTATCTTAGGAGCACCCCCTAAGCTAGACAATAAAGATGCCAAGAACCCTAGGGCTAAGAAGGCTAACTCTCAAAAGCCTAAACAAAAGAAGCAGCATCTCTGTCATTATTGTGGAGCTGCCGGTCACACTCGACCAAATTGCTATAAGTGGTTAGCCACTCAACAGAGCAATGGCATGATAGCATCTGGAAGCCAATCTCAGCTTCAATCCTCTCTTGCTCCTCTTGGAGATCTTCTGAAAGCCCTCATGTTCCTTTCGAACTTGAACGGTTTAAATTCTTCCCCCTCACCACCTGTTCAAGGATTCTATCAAAGGAAAGGTTCTTCCAAGGAGTGGAAGAAAAAGGACTCTAAGTGATTTTATCACTTTCTTCTCCCTTCTTGTTTTTCTTTTGTGTGTTGCATTGCTTATGTGTTTTACTTTTCTGCTGAGTCAGTCTAGTTTTTGCTTTGCTTTGTTTAACATGTTTTTGTTTGTTTATTTTTCAGTTTTGTTCATTTTGTTTTTAATATAAAATAAAAAAAAAATTTGAAAAATAAAAAAAAAATACAAAAACAGTGTGTGTTATGTGTACTTTGGTATTTGTGTACCTTGGATGGCCAATGAAACAAAGTTTCTCTAAACTTTGTATCTCTTGTAGCTTAGATGAGCATCTCTATGCACAACTAAGCAAGTGAGCTTTGTGGCTCTTGTTTGTGATGAGTAAGATTAGGTTATCTCTTAAAACTTAACACTCATATCACTCTTTTTGACGGGTAGGACTAGAAAATCCTAAGAGAAAGGCATTAATGACCATCTCACCACTGTTGCCCGCCAATCATAGTATGACACCTGTATGCTTCGGCATAGCAAAAGTGCAGTGTCATAGACACCTGTATGCTTCGGCATAGCAAAAGTGCAGTGTCAAAGACATTCGTATGCTTCGGCATAGCAAAAATGCGATGTCAAATGCTTAACATCTTGGGTATTTCTTTTCTCTCTTTTTATGCCCATGCATGATATGCTTAAAAGAAAAAAAATATGCAAAGAAAATATAAAGCAAAAAGATTAAAGATGCTTTAAATATGATTGCAAGCGTGTTTTCTAGGAGATGTGGGAGTTATAGGATGTACCTCGAAGGTGATAGTCCCCATCAAACAGTTATGATTGTGTGTGAGTTAAAAGTTATTTACTCATATCTCAGATCATCATAACATGTATACACATATGCAATCTTGCGATGTTTTTCACACACAACACGCAATATTCTTTGCTACTTTTGATACATGTGCAGGTACAATGTGATTTGGCCATCACAAGTGTTTACATATGCTAATGTATGCTCACTAAACTGTCATAACTTGTTTTTGAAATATAAAATTGGTTAGACTTGTTTAGTGTGTGCGTGTGTTTTGCATGATCTTTGTGCTTAATTTCTTGTTGAGAGATGTTTTGAGAGGTTTATATGTTGAGTGGATTTATTGGTAGAGATGTGTGTTAGATTGCATTCATGTCTATGTTTTTCACTTCTCGAAAAACTCCTTTTACTGTGTCTCGACACCTTCCTCGACACCTCCTCGATACCTGGTCATCTGTCGAGCTTCTCAAGTTTTTCTTATCGCAGTCTCGACACATTCTCGACACCTTGTGGATCGATCGAGAAAGCCTCTGTCCTCTCGATAGATTCTCGACACCTGTTGGATCGATCGAGATTCAATTGTGCTGTTTGTGTCTTCCTTCTCGACACCTGTCTCGATACCTTGTGGATCGATCGAGATTTCTTCTGTGTTCTCGATACCTTCTCGACACCTTCGCGATCGATCGAGATTCGCGTATCTGAAATTCTCCTTGCATCTCGATACCTTTCGATACCTGCATCTGTCGAAGGCTTATTCCTCGATACCTTTCTCGACAGATACCTCGATACCTCTCGACACCTCAGCTGTCGAGAATTACTGAGGTGCCTATTTAAGTGCAGATCGCGATTCAGACTTCATTTCACTCGATCTCTCTCGATCTCTCCGTGGCTGTTCGTATCCCTTTCACTCTCCTTTCACTCAAATCCTTCAACCCACTTGGATCTTGCTCATTTCTTGCTCAAATCACTTGGTAAGATCTCTTTTCTCTTCCTTTTTCATGCATTTCATGTTTTGAAAACCTAGTTTTTGGGATTTTTCATAAAATTTGGGGTTTTTCAAAATTGTTGAGTTTTTATTGAAATTTTGGGTTGGGTTTGGACTTAAATGATTTCAAAATATCATACATTGCATTTCATGTGCATTATAATGGTATTTTCATGCATTTGGAAGTGAGTACTTTGTTTATATGCTGTTAGAAATGGATTGGGCTGAGCTCATGATGATATTTCTGTTTTGCATGTCACATGTTCATGCATTCCCATGCATACGTACTCTTTGTTCATATATCTGTCATATTTGAACTGATTTGGAACTTTTCTGGAACTTTTCTGTTTGTCTCCCTCTCTATCTCTTTCTCATTCTTTTACGTGAGTAGTGTCTATGGCACCCAAACGTAAATCTACTCCTGCTCGGAACCCTCTGCGTTCTGGAGCTTCTACTTCTTCTGATCCTGCTCCTTTTAACATTCGGTTCCGTGATGGAGATGCCCAAAAGGCATTTACTGAGAACTTTTCTAGACGAGGTGTTCATTCGGAACGCCAAGTCATTCTGGCGGACTTCGCCGACACTGACCTTCCTTCTGTCATTCACAGTAGGGGATGGGGGTCACTATGTGACATCCCGGTCACTTGCCCTCTCGTGCTGATACAGGAGTTCTACTCCAACATCCACGGGATTGATCTTTCAGTACCTCAGTTTTCCACTCGCGTTCGAGGTATGCGCATTCCTGTCACACCGCAACTTGTTGCGGATGTGCTTAGGGTACCTAGGATAGAGTTTCCAGATTACCCCTCTTGTGAGCGTCTGAGGACTGTGTCCAAAGAAGAGCTCATTTCTGCTTTTTGTGAGCGCCCTGCTGATTGGGGTGAGCATCAGTTCACATCATGTAGGCCTTTTGCTAAAGGTCCTAGATTCATGAACATGGTGATGACTTTTGTTCTCCATCCTTTGTCTCACTATAACTCTATCACAGAGCCTCGTGCTCGATTTTTGCTTTCTCTTCTTGAGCACTTGACCATAGACTTCCCTTCTCACTTCATCCGGTCTATCTTAGAGGTTTATCTTGATTCGGCGTCCCGTGATAAGCTCATCTTTCCTTCTGCTATCACGCGGATTCTACGCCATTTTTCCGTTCCCTTTCCTGTGTCCGACCACTTCACACACATATCTGCCATAGATGCCGCTACCGTAAAACGTAGTGAGGCACAGTTTAGGTCGAGACAGCCTGGTGCCACTCCTCCCTCCCGTTCAGCACCATCCAGATCAGCTCCATCTACATCTGCTCCTTCTTCCTCTTCGGGCGATGTATCCCTTGGTGATATCATGGCGCAGCTGCAGCGCATGGACACTCGTCTTGATACACTCTCTGCTGAGTTGTATCAAGTGAATGTTCGTGTGGGTCGTATTGCACGACGGCAGGCGACCATGGGTGGTTTTGCTCCAGAGGCTACTCCTTCACCACCTACTCCAGTAGCTTCAGATTCTGAGGATGATGATGATGATGATGATGATGATGATGATGTTGATGATGATGATGATGGAGATGCTAGCTCTGCCGATGAGATGTCTACATGACACTCTACCCTTTGTCACTCGTGACAAAAAGGGGGAGTAGTTTTGGGTTATGAGAGTAGTCATCTTAGGGGGAGAGTTAGTATAGGACATTTTTGGGACATTTTTGATAGGGGGAGTGTTGATACTTTTGAGGGATGTAGTGAGGTTTGATGTATCTTTTTCTTTTCTTATCTTTTTAGATACATTGTTCTTGTATATGAGGTCTTGTGATCAGTTTTACATACATGGTACTTATTCTTTATTTATGTGGATGTATGTTTCTTTCACCTCTCTCTTTATGTGTTGTTTCTTTTCTATCTTTATACACATGTTCTTTACTTGTATGCAATCTATTTATTTCTGTTTCACACAAGATGCCTTGATAAGTTTTGTTTAAAGTGTTTCAGAAATACAGGTTGTCAAAGTCTACTTATCATAAGCTCTCTTCTTGCAAAGTTTTTCAAGAGTTTGTGTTAGGATAGATTTTATTGTATTCAACAAGTGAATATGAGTTGAGTGATTTATGACTTCTTTCATATACTCATTTGTTTGTTGTGGTTTTGTCACGGATTGCCAAAGGGGGAGATTGTTAGGACATATGTGTTTCACATACTAAGAACATATGTCTTACTTATTTATGTAAATTGGCTAATCCTTTGACAAAACGCACTCTACTTGTAATTGGGTAGATCTAGGTGTTTTTAATACTTTAAGAAACAATGTTTCAAGGTCAAGTATTGAAGTCATCAAGTCTGTCCAAGAGAACACAAGTTGAAGTGCAGAATTTTTAAAGCTCGACACCTCTCGATAGCTACCTCGACACCTGCTATCTGTCGAGATTTAAAAAGTCAGAATTCCAAATCTGATTTTCTTGGGATCCGTGAATATGTTTTTGGGACTTCTTTTCTTCTAACCCTAAACATATAAAAGGATTATTTTAAGAGCCGTTTTGGGTGACACAAGTTGTATTATCATTGAGCAATCTCTGTTTATGCAAATTGTGCTCAACAGACGAAGTTCTTGACCTAGTTCATCTTCCATCAAGAAGTTGCTGTGTCTTTGCACCATAGGGTTTTGTAACCAAGCATCTTCCTGCTATTCATCACGTGGATGAACTGAAGAACTTTGCAGCCAACCTTTCTTCCTCAAGTTGGTGTTTCTGAAGTCGCGTACTGGGATCCGCGCATTGGTTAGTCACGTACTTGGGAGCCGTGCATCAAAGGTGGAAATTGTCACTACAGATCAAGTCCAATTGGGTATTGGGGTAAGGGTTCAACTGTAGGTTGGTAAGGTACTTGGGATTCCTTTCTTGTAACCGCTTGATTTGATAATAGTGGAGTTTCGGGAGTGGTGACCTGAAAATCACCCGGTGGGGTTTTTGCCGTTAGGGTTTTCCCCATTCGTAAACAAATCACCGTGTTATTTATTTTCCGCTGCATATTTAGTATTTGGTGATTTGTTTGTGCTTCCACAAAATTGCATGCTTAATTGGTTAATTAACAACTTGGCTAATTAATTAATTAATTAGGGTTTATCACAAGGGGTCATTCAGATTGTGACCTATCAACGTGCAAGCTCCGAATCCACGGACTCTTTCTTTCTTAGATTCTCCAATTAGCTACAAGCACCCACGCTTGTTATTCTTTAAGCTCCAATGGCAGCAACCGAGTTGATCATCAAGATGTTGATAATATCTCTACCTTGAAAACCCTAAATTTATGTGAAGGAAAGCTCCACAATGATTTCACAAGAGATTCACACAAACAGCAAAAATATGAGCAACAAGAGCATCCAAATCTACTCTAAAAACGTGGCTAGGGTTTCCTTTATATAGTGGGAGAAGTAGATCTGAAACCCTAATCCTTAATGGGCTTGGGATGAGTTGAAAAATTCTGTAGAAAAAACGTTCTGCCTGAGATTCGATCGATCGAGTCTAATTTTTGATCGATCGAGCCAGGCCGAAAGTCACTAATACTTCTGCAGCCACTCGATTCCAACTTTACATAAAATGCCCACACTTTGAGTAAGTTTAAACAAGACTAACAACCTGTTTTGATCATGGTTTGCCAACAATACACATTAGAGTTCTAAATACATAAAATCCTAAGTCTTTAGAACCTAACAAACTCCCCTTTGGCAATCCGTGACAAAACACAAATTAAAAGCTCAAAGTTTACAAATAAAAGACCTTTACAAAAATAATGCTCATAACACAAATTCAATCCTAACTACTATCCATCAGTTGCAAGTGTAGATAGCAACTCAATTGAATCAACCTGTATATTCCTGAAACACTTAAGAAACGCATAAACGCATGTGTGACAGAAAACAGTAAATAAACAGGTATAACATTCTTGTATGATTCACACAACACATAATAAAGACATATATCAATGAACAACTCATAAATATAAATCAATAAACAGTGAATCACAAAGAAACAAGAATCATGTATATATCATGTATATCAAAAACAATGTTACTCCCCCTAACATGAATAGCCCCAAAAATGATATACAAAGTGAAGCACCTAGATACAATCTAAAAACTCCACTAGCTCCTCAAAACACAAAAAAAATATACTCCCCCTAACTACAAAAGCTGCTCTGCAAGTCAAAACTCTACTCCCCCTTTTTGTGACGGAATGCCAAAGGGCAATCACAAGCCATCATCAAAAGGAGGTGGTGAGGGTGAACGAAGATGTGCTAAGCAAGTCCACCCAAAACTGACTATGAGCCGCCTGAACGGTCATAACAGTCTCCAAGGTACGATGAACATCAAAGTCATCCGAAGGAGGTGGAGGAACATCAGCAGCAGCAGCATCACCAACAGGATCAGGAATATCCTCACCAGCAGGACCTGTAGAAGAAGAAGGAGGAGGTGGTAAAAATAAAAACACACAAAATAAAGTTAAAAACTAAGGTGAGGATACACATGAAAAAAATAATCTCTCTTTCAATAAATGCAAACTTGACACTATGTGACCCATAAACAGTTGCATGAATAGAGAAAAATATTTGCACATTGATTATCCATCATATCTTTTAAGAAAAATATTTTCTACAATTCACACATAAAAAATGCATATACTAGAAAGTACATAGCTCAAAAATTAATCAATCAATTTTTTGATCAAGTTGAGTACCCAATGTAGCAAAGTGTATGCAAGTTATGTGTGAAAACAATGAGAGATATGACTGCAAAACTGCAAGATGGATACAAAAATCAATGTAATGCATGTGAATCCTAAACACAAATGATGTATGAAAAAATATGTCATAATGCATGCTCTAATGCAGTGAATGCTCTAATGCAGTGAAACTAAGTTCAATATAAGTTAAATTCACAAAATTGGCTTGAGCATAGAGTTTATAATAAAAACCCCAAAATTGAAAACCACTTGTTAAGATTTTGGAAATATTTGACTAATTGATTGTCACACAAGCTAGAATACATAATATAATGATCAATTACATCAATTCAACAAGCCAATTGCATCAATTGAACCCAATTTGAACAAAATCCCCAATTCGGATACATTCAAGCTCTAGAATATCCAATTTCGCAAACTTTAAACATATTTTGCATTAAGATCAAGGAACTTTTAATCTTGGATGGCCACAACAAGATCACACACAATAAAATGTACCAAATTTAGCAAAGAGTAACTTGTGTAGTGTGTGCAACTAGCAAAAGCTTGAGATACATGTGAGGTGATATATGAATAGCAATCAATCACAAAGTCTACAAAATTCATCACATAGAATTTAAAAGAGACTATTACCTAAAGAGTTACATCATATAACTCCCACATCTCCTAGAACATAAGCTTGCAATCATGTAAGTTTCTTGAATTTGCCTCATAATATACACACCAATTTTAATTATGTGATTTGGCATCAAGCCTAATAGTACACACCAATTTTAAGTATTAAACAATTAAACCGAGGCTACACCTTATGTTCTTTTTGTGCATGTGCTACACTTTCTCGAGCACAAAATTTTACGATATGCGCTAAGGTGTTCATGATTGGCTAGTGAACAGTGGTGAGATGGTTATTTATGCCTTTCTCAAAAGGATTAAGTCCGACAGTCAAAGACATGTGACTTCAAGATTAAGATCAAGTGATCAAAAACTATAAACAGCTTCCCACACAACATGCACTACAAAGTTTCAACTAGTCAAGTGCAATAAATAAGCTCATTAAAGCTAAACAAGGTACATAAACTTGTTATGTAAAGATAATATGGCCAATCCTTGATTATAAATCCAAGATGTGAAATACAAAACACAAAAATCTTTTTGGTTTTAAAAACTATATGACCAAAAAAAAAAAAAAAAAAACACATATTATGCTAAATGAACAATGCAAATGCAATGCATGACAATGCTTAACTAAGTTATAAAGGGTACACAAACAAGAAATATCAATTTCTTAATTAACTCATGAGTACATGTACAAACTAGTACATACTCACACAAAATCAAAAATAGCTTAGTACTTATATAACACATACTATTCAAGTTTCTCCACAATGTCAAGCATGTTCTAAATCAAGAGAGAGATATTCTAACTCATGTAATCCTCAAGAAAAATAAAACAAGACTCAAAATAAAATATTTTTGTTTTTTTGAAAATTTTTCAAAAACAACCAACAGCAGAAACAAAACAAGTCCACAAATAATTGAAAGAATTAAATCAAGGACAAGTCAGCAACACTCACCTTAAAGAATCTTTTCTCACCCATATAGCACAAGTCTTCGACTTTGTAGGTGAAAATCCATGTGAAGCAGAGTGTATTTGAGGGATTACACCAATCTTCTGAGAAAGACTAAAATCCTGCAAATTCCTTTCACAAGCCAATAAGCTCAAATTTTTCAAAAGAATATGAAACAATTTATATGGACTTATGGCAAAAGATATATAATCACATATCCTAGATTGACATACAGAATGCGTAAGTTTCAACTTATGACAATTAGGACGAATGTGACCGTGGACACCACAAAAGTGGCAAACAGGAACAAATTTAGGAACATCAGTATTCCTAACAGCAAATCTAGTCTCAGATTTTGGTTTTTGCCCCAACAAAGAACAATTTGGTCTAATATGACCAACAACACCATAAAGGTGACAGGTAGGCACAAAAATAGATTTATTATGCTCTCCAACAGTAGGTTTAGACTTAGGTTTAGAAATTTCAGCGTCTACATTAGAACTTTTACCTTTGTCTAACCTAGCAAAATAAGCATTTACTTTATTATTCCTTTTAAAAGGAGGGATATAAATTTTCTCAGTTTTAGACTTAAGAGAAACAGAAACACTTCTGTTATTAACAGCAAGCTTGGTACTAGTTAAATTTTCAATTTTAGTTTTAGATTCAACTAACTCTTGTTCCAAGCTTTTCATCTTCTCATCTTGAGAGGAAATTTGATTTCTCAAAAATTCATTCTTTTTATTAGGCTCATCCAATCTCACAATCAATTCCTCTTTTTTAAGATTAACCAATTTTAACTCTTCCTTGAATTTCTTAGAAATTTTCAAAGATTTAGATAATTCCTTATGAAGAGTTTCAAAAGCATCAAAAAAATCAACATAAACAATAGTGTCCTTTTTATTCAAAACATCACAGGCATCAATAAAATCAGCAGAAGCATGAGTAGAAACATGATCAGAAAGACACTTCAAATTATCCATGACAACAGGGGTCAAGGATCAACTCTTAGATCAAAAGATCTACAACAAGAAGAGCTACCCACTCTGATACCACTTGTTAGAAATTTAGACCCCTTAAAACAACAATTGGATTAACCTAGTTTATTAGCCAAGTGATTAACTTAGTCAAATTATGCAATTCTAGGTTAAAACAATCAAACAATTATATCAAAAAATATAAAGCAGCGAAAATATAAATAACACAATGATATGATCACCCAGGAAAACCAAACCAGTAAAAAACCTAGGGAAGATTTAACCTAGCTATCCTCAAGGTAAACTTGAATCCACTATATGAAAGAATCAAAGTTCATACAAAAGGACTTACAAGCTCCCCGCTTGACTTCCTAATGCTATCCACCAGTAGAACTTACTGACACGACCACGTGTAAGCTCCAAATCCACGGACTCCTTCTTTCTTGGATTCTCCAATCAGCTACAAGCACCTACGCTTGTTATTCTTTAAGCTCCAATGGCAGCAACCGAGTTGATCATCAAGATGTTGATAATATCTCTACCTTGAAAACCCTAAATTTATGTGAAGGAAAGCTCCACAATGATCTCACAAGAGATTCACACAAACAGCAAAAATATGAGCAACAAGAGCGTCCAAAACTACTCTAAAAACGTGGCTAGGGTTTCCTTTATATAGTGGGAGAAATAGATCTGAAACCTTAATCCTTAATGGGCTTGGGCTGAGTTGGAAAGTTCTGTAGAAAAAACGTTCTGCCTGAGATTCGATCGATCGAGTCTAATTTTCGATCAATCGAGCCAGGCCGAAAGTCACTAATACTTTTGCAGCCACTCGATTCCAACTTTACATAAAACGCCCACACTTTGAGCAAGTCTAAACAAGACTAACAACCTGTTTTGATCATGGTTTGCCAACAATACACATTAGAGTTCTAAATACATAAAATCCTGAGTCTTTAGAACCTAACAGGTTCTGCTGTGTGTCCTTGTCCTTTCCTTAGCACCATGCCTAGGAAAACTAGAGCCCATAACGCTCCCTCCACTTCTTCTGAGTCACCCTCTAGGAGTGAGTTGTTTAAGGATGCCAAGAGCAGAGAGTCCTTTGATAAGCTGAACAGTAAGAGGAAGATTTGGGTTGAGCGTTCTGTAGTTTTAGATGAGGTTGATCCTGCCATTAGGGCAAATTTTGAGAGTAGGGGCTGGCTATCTTTGTTGGAGATAAATCATCCACCTCCGACCGCCCTCATTAAAGAGTTCTACTTGAACCTCTCTTGTCATATCTATGATTCCAACACCCTTGTTAGGAGTTGGATACGAGGTGTTGAGCTCACCATTACCCCTAGGGTAGTGGCTGAGGCTCTTGGGGTCCCGGTCGTTAGACAGCCTGACTATCTTTATGAGGAGTCTCCACCCCTTGATGATGTTATGTCATACATCACTGGGTCTTCTATCTAGTGGGGTTCTAATCCTCGGATCACGTCCGCTGAACTTCCTGTGACTACCTACCTTTTTCTTAGGATAGCATGTCATTCTTTGTGGCCTATCTCTCATCTCCACACCATCCCCATTGAGAGATGTGTGTTTTTGTATGCACTTGTGTCTAGTGCTTCTATTTTTTTTCCTCATCTATTTCTTCGTTCTTTGAACGAAATTCATAGGAGTAGCGCGGTTGGTCACGCCCTTGTATATCCTATATTCATTTATAGGATTTTGTTGTTTTTAGGACTAAATGGTTTCCCCGCTTCTGAGCCCGTCCATATTACTGGTCCCATAGGTGCCTCTTTTCTTCGTCTGAGGGCTGCACATTTGAGGCCTCCTCATGTTCGGTCTTCTGGTGTTGCACCCCCTTCTTCTTCTTCTACAAGTGATGCACAAGCTGAGGCGTCTGGTGCTGCTGTTGTTGCTAATGTTCCTCCACCGACTACTTCGGATGATTCAGACATTCAACGTACGTTGGATCATGTCTTGACAGTTTAGGCGGCTCATGGACAGATTTTGGTGGACTTGCTCAATGAGGTTCATGCTTTGCATGCAGAGTTGGTGCATTTTTGACGTTCTCCTTCGCCACCTCCTTTTGATGATTGATTATGATTGCCCTTTGGCATTCCGTCACAAAAAGAGAGAGTAGTTTTTGTTTAGCTTGTAGATTTTTTGTTGTTAGAGGGAGTTTTGTGTTTCTTTGGAGCCTGTGGTGATTAGATTGTATCAAGGAGCTGTATCTTGTATTTACATTCTTTTGGCTCTAGATGTATTTTTGTTAGATTTTTCATGTTACTTCCAGTTACATTTATTGTTTTATATGATTCTTGTGTTCACTGTTTATTGATTTATATTTATGAGCTATTCATTGATATATGTCTTTATTTTGTGTTGTGTGGAAAATACAAGAATGCTTTGTTTAAAAGGGAGTTAACATTGTTTTTGATGTATCTAACTTAGGGGGAGAGTTAGTTTACATATTTGTTGTTTTACTGTTTTTCTGTCACACATGCATTTATGCGTTTGTTGAGTATTTCAGGAAATACAGGTTGATTCAATTAAGCTACTGTCTACACTTGCAACTGATGGATAGTAGTTAGGATTGTATTTGTTGTTGTGAGCATTTTTTTTTTTTTTTTTTTGTAAAGGGCTTTATTTTGTAAACTTTGAACTTTTAGTTGTGTTTTGTCACAGATTGCCAAAGGGAGAGTTTGTTAGGTTCTAAAGACTTAGGATTTCATGTATTTAGAACTCTAATATGTATTGTTGGCAAACCATGATCAAAACAAGTTATTTAGTCGTGTTTAGACTTGCTCAAAGTAGTGTTGTTTATGTAAAGTTGGAATTGAGCTGATGCAGAATTCACTGTGCATCTCGGCCTGGCTCGATTGATCGAAGCTTAGGCTCGATCAATCGAATTTCGCACAGATGCGTTTTTCTGCAGTTTTTCCAACTTAGCCTTTACTTCTAAAACGTTTAGGGTTTATGTTTTTGCCCTAGGTATATAAGGCAAACCCTAGCCACGTTTTTAGGTTGCTCATATTGCTGTTTTGTATAAATCTCTTGTGAGATTTAGAGGAGCTTTCCTTTACACAAAGCTTAGGGTTTTCAAGAAGGAGATGTTATCTACACCTTGATGATCAACTCAGTTGCTGCAATTGGAACTTAAAGATACACAAGCGGGTGTGCTTGTACTTGCTGAAGAATCCAAGAAAGAAGGAGTTCGTGGTCTCGAAACTTGCATGTGGTCGTGTCAGTAAGTTCTACTGGTGGGTAGCAATAAGAAGTCAAGCGTGGGGGTTTGTAAGTCTTATTGTATGAACTTCGTTTCTTTCAAGATAGTAGATTCAAGTTTGCCTTGAGGATAGCTAGGTTAAATCCTCCTCAGGTTTTTACCGTGTGGTTTCTTGGGTCATCATATCTTTGTGTTATTTATTTTTCCGCTGCTATATACTTGATATGATTGTTTGATTGTGATAACCTAGATTTGCATAATTTGACTAAGTTAATCACTTGGCTAATTAACTAAGTTAATCCGGTTGTGTTAAGGGGTCTAAAAACCGTTCAAAAGGTATCAGTGTTGGTGGTGCAACAATAAACATTTGATCGTGCCTCAAGGATTCAAGCTCCTTATGGAAGACTCATTATCAATAAACGGAAGTACATTAAGCGATACGAAGAAATTGTGGCCCAGTTCCCCACAGGACCATCTGAAAACTGATACAGTCAAACATAAAAGGTACAATTTTTGCAAAAGATGGTTTATGCATTGATGATTTTTCGGCTCTAGTTGAAGAGAATTCTTATTTCTTAGAAGAAGCTTTTCACCAAGATGTAATCGTTGCTTTTTAGTCTATAGTCTGAATAAAATTCACAGCATTCCATAAAGTAAATAATGAATGAATGACAATGTAAAGTTTACACTTATATTGTCAAGTCCCAAACCTAAAAGGTTCCAAAGTATGAGAAATACATCTCAAGGGTACCTGTAGATTTTTCCTTTTTGGCAATCAAACTATAGGAGATCTTTATTTTCCTTTCTTTTCCACAGGATAAGAATATATAATCAAAAGTCAAAACTCTATAACACATTTACGAACAATAACTAAAAATCATGTGTCTCTACATAATACATGAATATATTACAAAAATCTAATTAAATTACACAAAGTCACAATCTTATCAAGAATAAGGACCTTAACATCGAGTCTAGGCCTACCACGCCAAAGGCTAACAAACCTCAAGTTCTCCAATAGAATTAATTAAGGTCTCATTGAACATAGCAAGATCGAGTCACCAACCATTTACAGCAAAAGTCTCCAAATTTAACATAGCACTCTAATCATCACCATAGAAGTAAGCTCCATACCCAAGGTATAGCTAATAAATTTGAAAAACTGTTAGAGGGTGGGATGAGCTAACGCCTAGTAAGTAGCATAATTAATGGGGGTGGGGAAAATGTAAGTTTCATCTTCAATAATAATAATATGATATGACAAGAATGAATAAATAATGAAACACAAAGTTTCTCAAAGTAGATACCTTGAAACTATATACTATAATCTGTGAGCACCAACAATATAATTTCCAAAGCCATAATCTCTAACATAAGGTAAATTATCACAAATATACCACACTACCACATAGTCCAGTCAAGAGATCCACCCATTCACAACTGACATGATATTGTCCTCTTTGGTATGCAAACTCTTGGCCTTATGGACAACAGCCTCACTTATACCCTTAAACTTTTTCTCTCCCCCCATGGGTAGCAACCTTACCCACACACAATCAAGGAACTTCTTTCCCCCATGGGCAGCAGGGAAGAACGCGTTATCCAAAGTGAAAGGGCACTGACCTGGATTTGATTCCGCTATCACAAAGATTACGGAAACCAAATTGGGTGATCACCAAGAAATCACACATGGCATGGTGTTAAAACCACATAAACCTCACATGTTACATATACTTTGAAACACATAGTTTATATCTAGGTAATTTCAGAAAAACCTTAAATGATCTAACTTCCACAAAGTTTGCAAAGTTTTCAACTTCATTCTTGTCAAGAGATTTTCTATCAATTTCCCACATAACAAGATAAGATAAGCATCTTTAAATTTTCTAATATACCATAAAATCCATGATTTCCTTATCAAAGATTAAATAAAAGATGCTCATTTTTCCATGTCAACAATTCATTCATTTCCCCAAATGCAATACTAAATATGATGCATTTTCATATATAATCATACATATGTTAAGGTTACGACACAATAGTTTTTAGGAAAATATAATTTCCATAGGTAGTTTCCAAAAGTTTTTCTAACCTAAAAACAATATTTATGCAACACGTTTATTTTTCAAAAATCTCATTAAAAAACTACTTACCTTGCAACCCGCAAAAAGCCTAATTCTCCAAGTTCCAAAGGAGAATAGTTAGAACCTCAACAATATCAAGCAAACCTAACACAATAAGCATAAAGCTTAAAATTGTATCTAGCTACAATTTAGGAATTGCCAAATAAGCACTTAATTAGGCAAGCCTAGTATTTAACCTCATCAATAACATATTCCTCTTCCAAAGTTTCTCAACAAATTAATTCACAAGGCATAGACTTCAATTTATAAAGTTAACCCATTCAATATCATCTCCAACATTATGACTATCTTCCATAAGATTTACACAACATCATCAAGATACCCATGTAAGCAAAATCAAAATATCCTCCAAGACAAGAAATTTCGAACTTCAACTAACTCCAAATAAACCCAATAGCAATGGAAAAATTAGATTTACCAATCATCACATGTTATAACTCAAAACCCCTAAATTTTCACCATAAATAAACCTTAGATAGTCATCATTAACACAAACCATATACCCACTCATAAAATAATTCCACCAATACAAAACCCATACACATAAATATCACTTTCAATGCTCATAAATCACCTGGGTATCATTATTAAAACTTAGATAAAAATATAACCTCAAGAAAAATATAAAACTCATCAAAAGGATTAGAAATTTTACCTCAATTAAAAGATGAAGATGCTTAGAGGTTCCTAAGGACCGGTGACATTGCTGGAAAAATGATGGTGGAGATGGTGGCATGGAGGTACCGGTGGGAGAGTGTGAGGGAGTGTTTGTGAGAGAAAGAAAGAAAACAAATGAGAGGAAAGGGATGGCCGGCCAAAGAGAGTAGAGATATTTGTGAGATGAGTGGTGGGGGTTAAATGGGGGTAGGTGGGCACATGTGGACCAAATAAAATCTGACCATTACCTTTTTTTTTTTTGTGGCTGACTGGGACGTTACATATATTGTGGGGTGAGAGGAATACAAATCCTCTATATCACTTTTTGTATTCCACTTTATGTTTTACCAGTCACAATTTATTATGTGTTTAATTTTTTTTTTTTTTTTTTTCATTTCAAGATTTGGTTGTTTTATAAGGAAAGTTAAACAAATACATGGCAAGTTGTGATTGGTGGAACAAAAAGTATAACACAAAAAGTGGTACAGATAATTTGTGTTTGGTTGAGAGAACCTCAAAAATTAATTAATGAGACCATGTAAGGGACATTCTACATTACAAATGCAATTCAAAGCTCCGAATCCTAGTATGCATTCAATGGCCGGATAATGTTACGACAATAATCAAGCTTCTTGAAGCGTCTTGTCCAACTAGACAAAACCCTCTAGGTGTTTATGCACTTCACCTTATCGAATTAATTCGTTGAGCCTCCCCTATTTTTATTTCCCACCAAATGCTGAAAAAGAAGAGCCCAAATATTCTATCCCATTTTTTGTAGTCCACTCAATACTCCACTAATAAAAACTTGCCACATGTTAACATATTTAATTAAATCCTAACATTATGACTTTTCTTATTTTAAGTTTTTAACTACCTAAAATAAAATAAAATAAACCCAACACTCCCACCACCACTTGGTCGGCGCCAGTCGTGGACATCATCAACGTCATCGATGTATGCTCACAATCAACCACCTTCTCCGGTCACCAAGTCCATATCACTGATCACAAGCTCGCCACCCGCTCAATCCTAAATCCACCGTTAATGAAACCCAAAATAAATTAATAAACCAAACACATTACTGTTGTGAAATTTTAAAGTACTCGTGTAACACCCAAAAAAAAGCACACGCATGCACACACACACACACAAAGAGGGATTTTTGGCAATATGATTTTTAAGTGGGGATAATTTTGTAATTTTCTCCATACCAACGCCAACCCTATTCTACATGTTGGTTTGCCCCACTCATCTTTTTTTTTTTTTTTTCAGCTACCTCTCCCCTCTTTTCTCTCTTCTCTCATTCACTTCTCCCTCCTTCAAGACCGAAGCTTCAAGCCCCATGTCTTCTTACCCATTTTTCCCATCTCTAGTTGAAATCTCCAAGGTAGTGAGGTGTTGTCTCCATCAATATTCCTAGTAGCCAAAACTTTATGAGAATTTCAAGTGGATTAAACCCAATGTAAAAATTTAAGTTTTCTTTCAATCTCTTTTATGATACCTTTAGGGTTTCGTTATTTTATGATGTTTATGGTAAATACTTGATGGGTTTGGTGCATAATGGTAGATTAGAGGGTTATGAGATTTTGGGTAGCAAGAATTTTGTTAAATCCGAAATTTCAATTCTTTGAGGGGTTTTTGTTTTGATGAGATGTTTTGTGTACGTTTTTAGACCCCTTAAAACACAAGTTGTTTAACCTAGTTATTTAGCCAAGTGATTACTTAGATAAATTATTCAGATCTAGGTTAACACAAGTAAATCATATCATGTAAATAATGTGGAAATAAAAAGAACACAACGATATGATAACCAAGGAAAACCAAACCGGTAAAAAACGTGGTGAGGATTTAACCTAGCTATCCTCAAGGTAAAACAGATCCACTATGAAAGAATTGAAGTTTTACAATAAGATTTAGACCACTAACATCCTATTTCTACCTTGTGTAGAAAACTTACTACCACGAGCACATGATAGCTCCGAGTCCACAGACTACTTCTTTCTTTAATTCACAGCAACCACAAGTACTCCCACTTGTGTTTTCTTTAAGCTCTTGAAACAACAACTGAAGAGATCACCAAGTTCTCGACATCAATCTTGATCTTGATAACCCTAAGTGTGTGTGAAGGTAAACACCTCTAAATCTCACAGAAGATTCACACACATAGTATATCATATGGGCTTGGGCTAAGTTGGAAATTTTATAGAAAAAACAATCGCATGAGTTTCAATCAATCGAGTCTAATTTTCGATCAATTGAGTCTTGTAGAAATTGAATAATAATTTCCTATAATTACTCGATTCCAACTTTACACATAACCACACTTTGAGCAGCCTAAATCTAGACTAAATGTTTTGATCATGGTTTACGTTTGAGTGTGTAATATCATGATTTTATCATGTTTTGATACTATATGTCTTCACATGTCAATTTGTTTCTGAATTACTCTTTAAATTTAGTTTTTAGGGTTTTAATTCAAAAATTCTGATTTGGGACTAGCTTGGTGCTAATCAAGTTTGTTGCCTTTTGTGTTTCATCTTGCTCTTTCATATCACATGATACAGCTTGACATTGTCTCCCTTCAAGAAATTAGCTATGAAAGGAAGCAGTAGCAAGGGGAAAGAATCGATGATTGATTTTGATAGCTTCAACCCTAAGTCAAAAAAGACTCGATCATCGACAAGATTTTATGATGCCAACAAGTTTAGATCATATGCCGCATCTTAAGCTTATGAGAACTACTTCAAGGATGCTCCCATGTGGGTTGAAAGGGTGGTTGAGCAGGCTTCTGTTCTTAATATGAACGTTCCAAAATGGTTCACTATCAAGGATTGGAACTTCCTTCTATCTAACTTTGATGAAACTTACGAAGAAATGGTGAAGGAATTTTATGCTAATGCCATTTATGATGGGGATGAGCTGAAATGTTGGGTTAGAGGAAAGGACTTCATGGTTACACCCTTTTATCTTGCCATCATTTTAAACATCAACCAGCCAGTGTTCCGAAAACCACCAATGTATGATGACTTGGATCCGGAGGCGGACTTGCTTCAGGAAACCTTCGGAGAAAACTTGTAGTTCTTTCCCAATGGGAAATCAATTAGTGTTTCATCACTGTCTCCCGAATTAAGGCTGTTCACAATAATCATGTTCCACAACCTCTATCCTCTCTCAAGCACCGGGTACATGAATCTTGGTCAGGCTTCATTCCTTCATGACCTGATCACTAATGAAGAAATTAATATTTTCTCTCATATATTTCACATTTTGGGCAAGACTGCTGAGAAAACAGCCTCAAGGAACTGCCTTCCTTTTTGTTGCCTTATTTCAAAAATTTTGAAGCTTAAGGGTGTTCATCCGTTGGCAATTAAGTACCCTTATCCTAAGCAAAGTCCAATCAACATTCGCACTCTCAATGCTAGCATCAGTTACAGCCGAAAGGGAGTCAAGCAAGAGAGTCCTACTCCTCATGGTGGTTCATGCTCTACCTCACATTCTTATGATGCAAAGCTAGACACTATTATGGCCTCCGTCCACGACATCAGCACTGAGCTGTCTAGACTTGCATCTATCATGCACTCCCAACACGCCCGTTTTGACACAAAGTTCACATCTCTCCAAACTCAATTGGACCAAATCCAAAGAAAGCTAGAGTAAGATGAGGACTAGCTACTCGATGACAAAAATGGGGAGATGGTTCATGATAGGGGGAGTGTCATGATAAGGGGAGAAAGAGCTAGATCGAAGGGGGAGCACTAGAGATGAAGAGCAAGAAAAAGCCTATGTTTAATATTTTATTTCATGTTTTTTTTTTATAGTCTATATTCATATTTCATGGTTTATATTGTGTTCTTGACTTTATCGTTATTATGTACCTTTGCTTTGTAGCTTATTAGCACTTTTAGATTATGTATGCATTATCTTAAGTACTCTACTCTTGTGCCCTTGTTGGATCTTGTTTCCTTGATGTAACTACTTTTGTGTTTTTGTATCGATTGAGTGTTGGACATGCAAATGATACTTTGCATTGAGCTTATTAGCTTGCATGTTTGGATGTTCATTCCTTTTGTGAATGATCATTGTGATCACTATTTATAGTGATTGTTCATGTTTGGTCAAGCCATGCTTTATTGTTATTTTCTTTGTTGCTTAGTCGCATTGTGCTTGCTCCATATGCATTTCAAGATTTCTACTTACAATGATCTTCTTGTATTATTTTTTCAGGAAACTTGACTATATGGTTCAAGAGCTTCACATTATCTACAGTTAGGTGTGAGTGAGTTTTGGCAACTATTCCCAACTCACATTTTAAGTCTAGAGTCTGTTTTAGGATTTTGTGATGGAATAGCCAAAGGGGGAGATTGTAAGGTTGAATTTATTCAATCATGTGTTGGCATTATTCCGTGCCAAATTTTCTTGTAATTTAGCAATTAGATACCCCGTATTTAGGTGGGAATAATGTAAGGGTTGTGTGTGAGAGAGTGTGAAGAAATTCAAGTGTTTGTGCATTGGAGGATTCTCGCGACTGGATCTCACGAGTGACTCATGACTAGCAACTCACCAAAATGCCACACGTGTGAATTATGTAGGAAGGTGAAGGGTCACGACAGCTGGAGAACTACAATACAAAAAGTACAATCTGGCCCGGCAGTTATCTCACGACTCAAACTCACGATTCATTCCACTAGTGAGATTGAGTCGCCAAAATGCCCTGTTATGTAGAAAAATGACCTTTTACATTCCTCATGTACATTACTATAAATACCCTTATACCCACGAAATGTAGAGAGCTTCTAGAGAGAATTTTGAGAGAGAAACCCTAGAGAGAACCAAGATTGACTCATCCATAATCTTAGACATTTGATTCTCCAAATTCCTCTACTCTCACCCTCCCCATTGACATATTCTTGAGAGGTACATTTGCCAAATCCTTATCTCACCATGTCCATATCAGTGAGGAGGTATTTTGGTGCTTGGGAAGCAGTTCGGAGATGACCAATTTACTTGGTTGATGCAATGGGCTTATTGCAGGATCCGGGAAGCTAAAGAAAATACGATTAGGCTTAACCCTGTTGGAACAAGAAGCATGAAGGGCTTAGGTGCATTGGGTCGATTAGGCTTGGAGGGCGATGGAGAGGTTTTTTGTCGAGTTCTTCAGTTTCCTCTTCGATAACACATTCCAATGTTGTCTTTGTGTTTGCATATCTCTAATCCTTACTCTTATCTTTTAATTGCTACTGTGTTGTGATTAATTATGGTGTAGAGTTGTTTCTTTGTTTGGGTTTCTGCTTGTACCTATTATTCCCCATGTATATTGTTTGGGTATAAGCTTGTGTTGGTATTTTTTGGCCATAAGCGAAATTCTCAACAACAACAACAACAACAACAACAACAAAAAAAAAAAAAAATTCCTATGGGTTTCACGGCGTTAGTGTAAACAGAGAAGGGTTGGAATTTGTGATAAAATCCCTATTTTCATGTACATCTTTCTCTTTAATATCTTCAATTCTAGTGCTTTGTTGGTCATGGAGTTGCTTTGGGCACATACTCTTTTGTGAATATTTTTTTTTTTAAAGAAACAATGGACTATTGGTTTGACCACCATTAGTCCAATAGCCTATTAGACTTTAGAGTCTAGGAAGATAAGAGACAGTGGCTTTTTGTTAGAGATTGTGCTCAGCTTTGCAAAGTATTCAGTCCTTATGAATGCTTTAATTTTTAGCCTAAATAATCGTATGAGAAAAAAAGAAAAAAAGAAAAAAAAGATCAAAAATCGAGAGAGGCATTGAATGAACAAAAATTTTGTTTTTTGGGGAGGATCATCTGATGTTTTTGAAAGTGGATAAAAATTTTCTTTGGATAATGTGATTTCATATCATCTTTTGATATCTCATGGAAACTTTTCACTAGCAATTTTAGTTAGCATTGCTCACTTACTTATAGGACCGGTCCTCTGACTTCCCTCTCTGTCCTTTGTGAGGAGAGTCTTATATTACATAGTGCTTGGGATTTTTGCGTGAAACAAATTTAAACAAAGTTAATACAATGATATTTTGTGTTGTAGAATGTGGAATATAGCCATAGAGAAACTGTAGGAGAGTAAATAGTGAGAAATTATTGGATACTTTAGAAGTTTCTCTTCTGGCCAATTACCTTGCAAGTTACTCTTATTATTTGATTATTGAGTAAATGGTGCTTTAAAAATTGTTAGGTGATATCTAAGGATTTTAGAGAAAGAGTTAGGGAGAAGTTCTTTGTGGTGAGCTAGCGGAGGTAAGTAACCTTATCCTAATTGGGTTTTATTTTGCTTATATTAATGTATTTTTAACTACTGAACATTGTTTATAATTGTGAGAAATTTTATTTCTATTGTATTACTGATTTCAAGTAAATGATTATTACAAATATATTTTAATAATGAGTATATGACTTTTTTTATACATGCTTGAATAAGATATATTTTTGTTAGAAAATATGATTTCATATGTATGAATGAACTATCTAACTATGAATTTATTCTGATACCAAACCAGTAGGGGGTTATTCATTGGTACTCTGATACCCAAACCAATGGGGGTTATTCATTGGTATTCTGATACCTAGCCAATAGGAGTTATTCATTGGTAGTCTGATACCCAAACCAATGGGGGTCATTCATTGGTACTCTGATACCCAGCCAATGGGGGTTATTCATAGGTACTTTGATGCCTAGTCACGGGGATATAGTATGACCATAGTCATAAGATTGTTAAGAATATGAATTACGTTTGAATATTTTAACTATTTTGAGTCATTAAAA
This sequence comes from Quercus ilex subsp. ballota, assembly GCA_032727855.1. Classification (NCBI taxonomy): domain Eukaryota; kingdom Viridiplantae; phylum Streptophyta; class Magnoliopsida; order Fagales; family Fagaceae; genus Quercus; species Quercus ilex. The sequence continues at coordinate 29,800,380 of CM064908.1, forward strand.
CTACTTATATATTTTTGGAACCTATTGTAAGTTATAGTTTTGATATATGGAAAACTGACTACTTTCTAAACCATCTATGATATATTTGTAAGATTAAAGTATGTGATCTATTTGCAACTTATTATTTTAAGACTATGAAACTTCTTTAGTTTATTTTGAAAACACATAGTATATTTTAACTTTGAAAACACATATTACATCTTATACTTTACAAATCTATTGCTTGATAGACTTTTTTAGGATTTTGGTTACTTATTGAGTTGTCAACTCACCCCCTTTTCTTCGTCCAATTTTAGATTGTGAAGAATAGCAAGTTTGGGAGTTTTAATGTTGTGTCGTGAGCAAGAAAGGAAGTTTAGTGATTTTGGGATTGGATGGTCTTCTAATAGTTTTATATTTATTGGCCAATTGGATTTATGTACATAAGGTTTAGGTTTTGTTCCTATTAAATTATTGGACATCTATTCATAAAGAAATTGTTGAGGTATTTTGGATTTATTTGATTTAATTTTTGATGATAAATTTTAGTTGCTAAGAAGGCCTTACACACTTGTAGGGTGCTTACTTTATAAGCGTGCGGCAATTGTCACGTGCCTATCTTTATAATTGGGTTTAGGGCGTAACAAGCCCAAAGAAAAAAAAAAAAGAACCAACAAGAGAGAGACTATAGGAGATTATTTATCATTTATTTTCTTTTCCTTTCCACAAGATCAGAATAAATAACCATACTAAAATCTTCACATTACAAGTTAGAGCTCTATAACATATTTACAAACAATAACTAAAAATCACGTGCCTCCAAGATACATGAATTTATTCCAAAACTCCAAATGAATCAACACAAGATCACAAGCCTCCCTAGAACCTCCAATAGCAAATCTTGGATTGGCACACCCAAGGCTTACAACTCTGAGAGTTTAAACTCTAAAAGAAATAATTATGGCATCTATAAAATTAGCAAGGCAGAGTCACCAACCATTATAACACATGTCTCCCAATTAGCATAGTACTCCAATCACCACCAATAAACTAAGCTCCACACCCGACATGTAGTCAATATCGATTTGTAAAGCTGTTGGAGAGTGAAATGTGCAAAAGCTCATGATAATTAACATTTTTACAAAACATGTTATACTTTGGGAATTTCTGTTAAAATCCTGCAAAATCAATCTTCATGGATAAAATGACAAGAATGATTGAAACATTATAGCACAAAACTTTTTCAAATTATCTCAACATGAAACTACATTCTATATATTGTGAGCAATAATAACATCGTTCAAAAACTAGAAAATCCAACCCAAGGCCACATGACAATGCCGACACAAAGCTGGAACTCAATCGCCGACACAAAGCTGGAACTAATTTGCTGATTCAAAGCCAGAACTCATTGCTGACACAAAGTCGGAACTAATCTACCAACATAAAGCCGGAACTTATTGCAGACACAAAGTCAAACCTAATAACCATCACAAAGATAGGTACTACGATACCAATATCATATAGACTATAGTATCTAGCTAGGTAATCACATGTCATAGCGTAAGGGTAAAAACATAAAGAGTTCACAGTTTACATGAAATCAAAACACAGTTCAATTCCAATTAGTTTCACAAAAACCTTTGACATACCCAATATATTCACAAAGTTCTCAAAGCCTTCAAACTCATTTCTTGTCAAGAAGATTTTGTATCAATTTTCCCAAATATTAAAGTCAAGATAAAACATCTTTAAATTTTGCAAATAATGCAATAAATTTATAAAATCTATTTCCAAGAATTCTATCAAAGATGCTTGTCTTTTCCATGCTAACAAATCATGCATTTCCCCATATGCAATAACAAATATGGTGAACTTTTCATAAATAATCATATACGTTAAGGTCACTACATGACACTTATTAGGAAAAATATAGTTTCCATAAATAGTTTCTGAAAACGTGTTTAACCCAAAAACAACATTTCATGCAATATGATTATTTTTCTAAAACTCTCATTAAGAAGCCACTTACCTCAGAATCCTAATCTGTTAGGTTTTTAGACCCCTTAAAACAGAATTGGATTAACCTAGTAAACAAGCCAAGTTATTACTTAGTCCAAATTTCAAATCTAGGTTATCACAATCAAACAATCATATCATGCATAGCAGCGGAAATATAAATAACACAATGATATGATGAGCCAGGAAAACCAAACCAGTAAAAAACCTGGGGAGGATTTAACCTAACTATTCTCAAGGTAAACTTGAATCCACTATAGAAAGAATTGAAGTTTTACAATAAGACTTAGACCACTAACATCTGATTGCTACCCATCAGTAGAAACTTACTGACATGACCACGTGTAAGCTCCGAGACCACGAACTCCTTCTTTCTTTGGATTCTCCAGCAAATACAAGCACACCCGCTTGTGTATCTTTAAGCACTTATGGTAGCAACTGAGTGATCATCAAGTTCTTGAACGAATCTCCTCTTGATAACCCTAAGCTTGTGTAAAGGAAAGCTCCTCACAGATCTCACAAGAGATTTACACAGATAGCAATATGAGCAACCTCTAAAACATGGCTAGGGTTTGCCTTATATACCTAGGGCAAAAACATAAAACCCTAAACGTTTTAGGAGTTAGGGCTAACTTGAAAATTCTGCAGAAAAAATGCGTTTGCCCCATTTTCGATTGATCGAGCCTAAGCTTCGATCAATCAAGCCAGGCCGAGATGCACATTAAATTCTATATCAGCTCGATTCCAACTTTACATAAACAACACAACTTTGAGCAAGTCTAAACAAGACTAAACAACCTGTTTTGATCATGGTTTGCCAACAATATACATTAGAGTTCTAAATACGTTAAATGCTAAGTCTTTAGAACTTAACAAACTCCTCCTTTGGCAATCCGTGACAAAACACAAACTAAAAGCTCAAAGTTTACAAAGAAAAGCCCTTTACAAAAAAAATGCTCTTTACAACAAATCCAATCCTAACTACTATCCATCAGTTGCAAGTGTAGACAGCAGCAAAATTGAATCAACCTGTATATTTCTTGAAACACTAAACAAAACGCATAAACGCATGTGTGGAAAAATACAAGTAAACAAAATAAATTCTTGATTTCACACAAACACAAAATAAAGACATATATCAATGAATAAGATCATGAATATAAATCAATAAGCAGTGAAACAAGAACCATAAACAATGTATCTCCCCCTAACATAAATAGCCCAAACAAAAATACATTAAGACACCCCCTAGATACAATCTAATCACCACAGGCTCAGAACACAATCAAAACACCCCCTATCAACAGAAACACTATAGGCTACAAAAAATACTAATGCTACTCCCCCTTTTTGTGACAGAATGCCAAAGGGCAATCAGAATCCGCCATCAAAAGGAGGTGGCGAAGATGATCATCTAAAAAGCGCTAACTCTGCATGCAAAGCACGAACCTCATCAAGCAAGTCCACCAAATCTGACCATGAGCCGCCTGAACGATCATGACAGTCTCCAACGTGCCTCGAATGTCAGAATCATCTGAAATAGTCGGTGAAGGAACATCGGCAGCAGCACCACCACCAGACGCCTCAGCCTGTGCAGCACCTACAGAAGAGGAAGGAGGGGGTACAAGACCAGAAGACTCAACTTGAGGAGCTCTCATGTGAGCAGCCCTCTGTCTAAGGAATGTGGCACCTATGGGACCAGTAATATGAACGGGCTCAGACTCGGGAAACCATCTAGACCTAAATGTAACAAAATCCTATGGATGAAAATAGGATAAACAATAGCGTGACCAACAGCGCTACTCCTATGAATCTCGTTCAAAGAAAGAAGAAACAGATGAGGAAAAGAAACAGAAGCACCAGAGACAAGGGCATACAAAAACACACATCTCTCAATAAGGATGGTGTGAAGATGAGAGATAGGCCACAAAGAATGACACGCTATCCTAAGAAAAAGATAGGTAGTCTCAGGAAGCTCAGCGAACGTGATCCGAGGATCAGAACCCCACTGGATAGAAGACCCAGTGACGTATGACATGACATCATCTAAGGGTGGAGACTCATAAGAATAGACAGGCTCCCTAACGACCGGAACCCCAAGAGAATCAGCCACTACCCTAGGGGTAATGGTGAACTCAACACCTTGTATCCAACTCCTAACAAAGGTGTTAGAATCATAGATGTGACAAGAGAGGTTCAAATAGAACTCTCTAATGAGGGCGGTCGGGGGTGGAAGATCTACCTCCAACAGAGACAACCGGCCCCTACTCTCAAAGTTAGCCCTAATGGCTGGATCAACCTCATCTAGGATAACAGAATGCTCAGCCCAAATTTTCCTCTTACTATTCAACTTATCATAAGCCTCTCTACTCTTATTAGACCTAAACCGCTCACTCCTAGAGGGAGACTCAGAAGAAGTGGAGGGAGTCCTATGGGCTCTAGTCTTCCTAGGCATGGTGCTAAGGATAAGGACAAGGTCACAAAGCAGAACCAAAAAGAACAAAAAAAAGAGAAAAACTAAGGGCAGACTGCAAGTTAGCACAAAACAGATATAGAGCAAAAATCTATATGATGCATGAACAGTTAAATCTTATGATGCATGCTCTAATGCAATAAACTAAGTTCAAATTAAGTTCAAATTCACAAAATTTGGCTTGAGCATAGAGTTTCTAACAAAAACCCCAAAATTTGAAAAACCAATTATTTGTTTTGTTTTAAAAATTGACCAATTGATCATCAGATAAGTTAGAAAACATATTAGAATGATCAATTATACCAATTCGACAAGTCAATTTCATCAAATTTGACCCAATTGAAAAAAATCCCCAAATCGGATTAATACAAGCCCTAGAAAATTCAATTTCTCATAAACCACAAGATTAATCAAATTAACCCATCAAGATCAAGTCTATAACATCATAGCACAAAAACCGATTGATCAATTTTAGAAAATATGGCTTGATGCATCAAAATCCCAAATTAGGAATAGGTCCAAAAATTTCAAACAAATGCATGAATTTATGCATGAAAACATGAAATAGAATGCAAAAGGAGGGGTAGAATGAACTTACCGGCCTTGGAAGAGGAAAACCTTGCAAAAAATTAGGAGGAAAATGACAAAAAATCAAGGTGGAGCCTAGTCCGAATCGGAGAGAGAGAGAGAGAAAAAAAGTTGAAAACTTTTGAAAAAGATGTTTTAAACAAGTCAAATCTGAGTTTTTTAAAAACTTGATTCATGATTTTCGATTGATCAAAAATTAGTTTCGATTGATCGAAACAGACAGAGGCTCACCTAAAATTTTAAGTGCAATTCGATTGATCGAAAAAACAGACTGGATCAATCGAAATTCTAGAAAAAACACAATTTTGAAAAACTCAGCAATTTTTGTGAATACACTCTTCAAAGCATTGAATGTTATAAATAAAATGCATGAGTATGAGATGAAATGGTTTAAAAAAAAAAAAAAACACACAAGTCTTAAACCCAGTTTTCCCAAAATTAAGATTTGCAAACAATCTCCCTTTAAATTCTCAAGCAATAAAACGATTTTGCATAAAAACTCAAAGTATTTTCAAACTTGGTTGGTCAGACCAAAAACACACACAATAACATGTACAAAGTTTAGCAAAAAGTAACTTGTGTAGTGTGTGTAACTAGCAAAAGCTTGAGATACATGTGAGGTGATATGTGAATAGAATCCAAACACAAAGATTACAAAATTCATCACATAGAATTTAAAAGAGACTATCACCTAAAGAGTTACATCATATAACTCCCACATCTCCTAGATCATAAGCTTGCAATAATGTAAGTTTCTTGATTTTGCCTCATATTGTACACACAAATTTTAATTTATCAGAAACTTATTAGAAGCCGGGATAATATACACACCAATTAATTTATATGATTTAGCTTTAAGCCCAATAATGTACACACCAATTTTAAGCATTTAAACCAAGGCTACACCTTATGTTCTTTTTGTGCATGTGCTACACTTTCAAAATCAAGACAAAGTGATCAAAAACCATACACATCTTTTCCACATAACATGCACTACAAAGCTTCAACTAGTAAAGTGCAATAAATAAGCTCATCCAAGCTAAACAAGGTACAAAGACATGTTATGTGAAAATAAATTGACCAACCTTGTTTTCAAAAACCAAGAGAATAAATACAAAACACGATTTGCTTCCTTTTCTTTTTTTTTTCTTTTTTTTTTAAATTTTGAAAAGAAGAAACAAAAATAGTCCTAGAATGAAATGTATGAATGTTATGCAATGCAAATCCTAGAGACAAAAAAAAAAAAAAAAAAAAAAAAAAAAAAAAAACAAAGAACAATGGTCACAAAGAATAGAGCAACGAAGCACAAGGACCATGTCAGAAAAGACTCAATTAGATCGAGCCTTTTGCATCCAAAACTTTTTAAATGCACTTCGAGCATTGGAGTTCTTATTCACATTAGAGTGATTTCCAACTCTAGGATTGGAATAAAGGTTTAGAGCCTTTACCAATTCACCAATAAGTGCCATAGGATCTTGTGCTTGAGGCACAGGCACTTTCGGCTTATTTGCTCGCTTTGCTGCTTGCAGCTTGAAAAAGTTTGGACGAATGTGCCTAGGCTTTCCACAAAAATAACAAACCCAAGCAGGCTTACCATGCAACTTGTCCTTAGAAAGGGTAGTCTCCTTAGGTTTAGACTCTTTCAAATCAACCCTAATCTTCCTAGAAGGTGTGACCTATACATGTTTGACAGTCTCACTCATAACCTTACTCACAGGGGGTTCAGAGGAAGAAGAAGGAACAAAGTTTGTGAAATTGGGTGCAGTCACAGAGATGCTTTCAACAAAACCTAATCCAAATTTGTCAGAAGGAGCCTTTTGAACACTCAGCATTTGATCAAGTTTAGAACTAGCAGATCTAGCAACAGATAAATCATATTCCAAAGATTTAACTTTATCAAGCAAGAGTATATTCTCAGTTTTCACATTGTTCAAAAGATCACTATCATCAACCAATTTAACAAGCAAATCTTTCTTTTCAAGCTCAAGAGATGCAATTTTCTTTAAGCCTAATTCAACATTCATAGCATCCTTTGTAGCAACTTTGTAAAGTTTATTGTAGGCTTCTTGAAGATCTGCATCCTCAGAGGGTTCCTCATCAGAAGAGTTCTCTTTAACAAACACACTTTCATTGACTACAGCTGTAGCAGTGAAAGTAATGAAGTTTCCATCCTCGTCACACCTAGACTCATCATCAGAAACTTCATTATCACTAAGGGTTACAGCCATAGCCTTACCCTTAGACTTTAAGTATGTGGGACATTCAGATTTCGTGTGACCATACCCTTGACATCCAAAACATTGAGGACCTAGAGAATTATTAGAAGATTGACCTACTTTTTCTCTAGATTTTTCAGTGTTGTTAATCTTAATGGGATCATTCTTCCTAAATTTCTAGGTTCAGCAGTGTTTGTACCTCTTGCCCTTCTGTGTGATGGCAGTCACTTTGGGTCTAAAGTCCTTAGTCAAAGATCTAAGAATCTTCCTAACAATTTTAAGTTGATCATAGATTTCACCCAGATTATATGCAGAATTAGCAATATCATTCAGTTTAGCATAGAATTCATCAAAAGATTCATCATCAGACATCCTAATGCTTTCAAATCTAGATGTTAACTGCTGCAACTTATTAATTTTAACTGCCTTTGTGCCTTCATGAATAGTCTGGAAGATATTCCAAGCAGTGTGAGCGACCTCAACATTAGAGATTCTCTTAAATTCCTCCATAGAAACAACATTGAAAATAGCATTCATAGCTTTGCTATTGAAAGTTGCTGCTTCTTTTTGAGAAGTTTGCCACTTACTCACAGGAGTAGTGGGCTTCTCCCATCTGTATTCAACGGAGTTCTAGACTCTCTCATCAATTAATTTCAGGAATGCTTTCATCCTTACTTTCCAATAAGCATAATTATTCCCATCAAAGTGAGGAGGAATAACCAGAGAGTGTCCGTGTTCCATGACAACAGGGGTCAAGGATCAGCTTTGAGATCAAAAGATCTACAACAAGAGAGCTACCCGTTCTGATACCACTTGTTAGGATTTTAGACCCCTTAAAACAGAATTGGATTAACCTATTAAACAAGCCAAGTTATTACTTAGTCCAAATTTCAAATCTAGGTTATCACAATCAAACAATCATATCATGCATAGCAGCGGAAATATAAATAACACAATGATATGATGACCCAGGAAAACCAAACCGGTAAAAAACCTGGGGAGGATTTAACCTAGCTATCCTCAAGGTAAACTTGAATCCACTATAGAAAGAATTGAAGTTTTACAATAAGACTTAGACCACTAACATCTTATTGCTACCCACCAGTAGAAACTTACTGACACGACTACGTGCAAGCTTCGAGACCACGGACTCCTTCTTTCTTTGGATTCTCCAGCAAATATAAGCACACCCGCTTGTGTATCTTTAAGCACTTATGGCAGCAACTGAGTGATCATCAAGTTCTTGAACGAATCTCCTCTTGATAACCCTAAGCTTGTGTAAAGGAAAGCTCCTCACAAATCTTACAAGAGATTTACACAAACAACAATATGAGCAACCTCTAAAACGTGGCTAGGGTTTGCCTTAATACCTAGGGCAAAAACATAAAATCCTAAACGTTTTAGGAGTTAGGGTTAAGTTGGAAATTCTGTAGAAAAAACGCATTTGCCTGATTTTCGATTGATCGAGCCTAAGCTTCGATCAATAGAGCCAGGCCAAGATGCACATTAAATTCTGCATTAGCTCGATTCCAACTTTACATAAACAACACAACTTTGAGCAAATCTAAACAAGACTAAACAACCTATTTTAATCATGGTTTGCCAACAATACACATTAGAGTTCTAAATACATGAAATTCTAAGTATTTAGAACCTAACACAATCCAATATACCTCAAACAAGCCCCACAAAATCAATCAATCCGGTCATTAGGTCCATCACCGAGAACCTTGGAACCTAGGAACACAAGGACCAAGCCTATTAAAAATAGGGCCTATCACAAAGTACTATTACACTTATCTCCATAAATCAAAATGACCCCCTAAGGTCGAACCAAATGCCCTAAAGCCTAGCTTGCCCGTCCTAAGATAAGTACCCCTTCCCAAATGGGAACCAAACAAGCAACCAAGAAACTCACAATCTCATATAAGAACGATCACAGCCACAAGTCAAGCAATCCAATTCCATAACTCATAGAGAAAATCTTCCAAACACTTTGCATGCACAACAAGCTCACTTTCACATATGTCGAAACCATCCAAATGCAAAGAAAACACACTTTGAAATTAGCTCGCCTCAACACGTGCAACAACAAAACTCATGATTTTTCTAGGAAACCAACCCTTAAGTATGCATAGTAGAATTAAACAACCAAAATGTTAGGTTCTAAGACTTTAGGAACTAATGTATTAGAACTTCAATGTCAAAATGTGTGTGTGTGTGTGCATCAAATGCAAAAATTGTGCAAACTAGGGAAAAGTGTAAAAACACATAATCATACAATGTTTCAAAATCAGAGAAACATGATTATCCCTACAAACTTTGTATTCCATAGAATCCAAAGAGGCACATTAGAACTTCAATGTCAAAATGTGTGTGTGTGTGTGTTTGCATCAAATGCAAAAATTGTGCAAACTAGGGAAAAATGTAAAAACACATAATCATACAATATTTCAAAATCAAAGAAACATGATTATCCCTACAAGCTTTGTATTCCATAGAATCCAAAGAGACACATTAGAACTTCAATGTCAAAATGTGTGTGTGTGTGTGCATCAAATGCAAAAATTGTGCAAACTAGGGAAAAGTGTAAAAACACATAATCATACAATGTTTCAAAATCAAAGAAACATGATTATCCCTACAAACTTTGTATTCCATAGAATCCAAAGAGGCACACAGAAACATTTAAGAGACATTTTATCATGAACATGATATGCACAACACAACACAAAACATAATCCAATGCATAAAAATGAAGCACAAACATGTAAAACATGTAGAAAAGGCATTATACTAACAAATCCAACAAAACCCATAAAACAAGCTCAACAAACCATCAACAAAACCATATTCAATCATCATATTTTCATATCTCATCATAACCACAAGATCCAAGAAAACTAAGGCTAGAAACTTGAAATACTTTGAGAATAAGAGAAAACCCATACCTTTCTTGAAGATTGATGAAGGATTGATGAAGAAAATGGAGATTTTGTGAAAGAAAATGGAGATTTTGGAAGAGGGAGAGGCGGACAAGACAAAGTGTGTGCACGTGATGCGAGGGAAAACTGAAAAGTTTTTGAAAACTATCATGGATTTAACCTTATTTTTGCAAAACACGCGATTTTCGTGACTGGAATGAGTCATGACCAAGTCACCAAAATCCCTTGACAAAATTTTGAAAAAAATCTGTCAAAGTGTTTTTCGTGACTGGGAAGTCCACCTGCGAGCAAGTCGCGAAGGGAGTCGCGAATCATTCTGAGTAAGCTTGTGACTGGAGCTTCCACTTGCAAACAAGTCGCCAAGCTGAGTCGCAAAAATGCCAAAAACCCTGAAATTTGGAAATTTTTTCTAAGTATTTTTCGCAACTGGAGGACTGACTTGCCAGAGAGTCGCAAGAGCTTCTGAGTAAGCTCGCGACTGGGATCTCATGACTAGCTTGACCCATGAGAATGAGTTGCCAAAATAGGGTTGCACAGATTTTTGGATTTTCTAAAAAAAAAAAAAAAACAAAATAAAAACACTTTCCAAAAACCACTAAAAATACTCAAAAATATTTTTGTGTTTGATCAATATTTGTTTGAGTATGTATAACACATTTAATCGAGTAAAATCACACAAATGAATAAGGCATTCATTGAACATAGACATGTGTGATGTGTATGGGTATCAAAGGTGAGATAGTCCTTAGTCTAATGTGAAACTTCAATGATCAATTCAACCAAGACACACACAATTAGCACTAGGAAGAGTGACCAATCTCAATTATAGAAATATGCATATATGACCTCCCACATAACTTGATTACATAACTTTGAAGCTTGTCATTTGGCTTCTTACATTTCATAACATTTGATCATTATAGAACAATGATAGGCTAAGAATGTATTGACCCCTTGTGATAAATTAACCAATTGATTTAGCCAAGTTAATTAATTAATTCAATTAACATGCAAAATACGTGGTAAAATAAACAAATCACCAATTAAATAATATGCAGCGGAAAATAAATTGACACGGTGATTTGTTTACGAATGAGGAAAACCTACACATTAAAAATCCCACCGGTGATTTTAAGGTCACCACTCCCAAGAATCCACTATTATCAAAACAAGCGGTTACAAGTAAAGGAATCTCAGTACCTTTTACCAACCTATAGTTGAACCCTTACCCCAATACCCAATTGGACTTATTCTGTAGTGACAATCTCTCATTTTCAATGCACGGATCCCAGTATGTGACTAACCAATAGATGCGCGGATCCCAGTACGCAACTTGATCACCAACTTAAGAAGGATGTTGGCTGCAAAATTCTTCAGTTCATCTAGACGATGAAGATCAAGAAGCTCCTTGGTCCCCTAAGGTGTACAAACACAGTAGCTTCTTCAAGAGAAAGATGAACTGAGGTAAATTCTGTCTCCGGTCACAATTTGCATGAACTTTGCTCTACACTCGCGCAACTGTGCAACGTTTGACGACCCTTAAAATAATCCTTATATATGTTTAGGGTTGCGAGAAAAGAAAGCCTAAACACATACTCATGGTTAGAGTGAAATCGGCTTAGAAAAATTGAATTTCATAAACCTCGACAGATAAACTATCTATCGAGCTAGTTGTCGAACTTCGGGCTGAAACATTTTTAAACCTTGATAGATGCTAGCTGTCGAGCTTTAAAATCCAGCACTTCTTCACTTGTTTCTTGGACAGATTTACATGGCTTTAACACTTGAACTTGAAACCTTATTCCTTGAAGCATTAAACACATCCTAGATCTACCAAATTACAAGTAAAGTGCGTTTTGTCAAAGGTTAGCCAATTCTAAATTGACATATGTTCCTAACATCAAATCACATTTGTCCTAACAAACAATACATCTCATTTTGAGATCGATGTCTGAAATTTTTTATATTTCAATTTGATGAATAAGCCTTTCGCTTTTGGACATTACACATTTTCATTACAAGCCGCTTTCCCTTTTTTCTAGTCCAATACTAGTATGTGCGACGGCTTTTACAGCTCATTATCTCTTTTCGAGATTTAACATTGGTTGAGCTCTTTAAGCAAAAAATATATATAAAAGAGTGGGAAGATATATAGGCACAAGTCTATGCATGTCTCAAGATCAACAAAACCATTGGGTAATCATTCATGATAAGTTTGAAGATCTATTTACAACAACCACATAGATGTCAAGATTTTTCTCACAATGATATGAGTGCATAGAGAACAAGCTACTCTCGTAAATGCACAAAGTCATTTGTACAAAGGTACAAGGCAAAACATACGTGTGACAAAACACAATAATGTCGATCAAACTTTTTGGATTTTCTACCTTTTATGTGTTTTTGGATTTTCGACACAAAAACAAGTAATGATTGATCAAAAAGAAAACATTCAAAGCTATTAAAAACAAACAAAAGCAATAAAAACATGCTAGAATGAAAAACAAACAACTAAACAAAGTCACAACATATAGATAGAATTGATGCATGAACATGTTCTAATGCTTATGCATGTGTACCCTTCTTCACCCACACGGCACATATGTTTGGGGTGATATCCTTAGAGGATTGGGTACTTGAGTTCTGATTCTCAAACCTTAGGGTGAAGTTTGACAAACAAGAAGTGATGGTGTCTATCATCTTCATTACATCACCAATATCATAATAAACTTCTCACCCTTTTGATTGCTTGAGGTTCCCTTTGTCATTTCTTTGTCCTCTTGGCCTTTGAAAGCTGGCATTCTTTAATGCTTGAAGCTTGTGGCAATTAGGTCTAGTGTGTCCTCAGATTCCACAATGGTGGCAAAGGTGTTAAGTTTGTGGTCCTCTTTATGACTTCGGAAGATATTTTCCTTTACCCTTGGGTTTAGCCACTAATGGGTTTGGAGGCTTTGTCAAAACCCTTTGAGCAATCACATTTGGCTTCTTCTCGAACTTCACTTTCTCAATATTTGGAGTTGCTACCATTGGTTCCTTTGCTTTAACAAACTTCATCTCCTTGGACACATTGGCACTTGAGCTGCTTTCTCTGGTGTATCCTTAGCTGCTTTTGTCAGAAAAGGGCTTTTGATATGCAAGCACTTCATCAAGTTTCTTGGAGGCAACACGCTCCACTTTGGCATTTGCTTGAATCACTTCAAGCTCAAGAAAGTTGATCTCAGAATAAGCATTGGTTAGTTCTTCATTCAGCTTTTCAACTTCCCATTTTGTTTCTTTGTACCATACTAGAAGACTTTTATAATCCTGTTTAGCTCTCTTCATTTTTCTTATGGCTGCCTTAGCCACTCTTGCATACTCACCGGTCTTCTCAAGAAGAGAATTATAGGTTTCTTGCAATCCCTTTGATCCTTCATAGACACATTCTTCATCTTCATCATCAAATTCCTCCCCAACTCCTATTGATTCCACTTCAGTGTGCTCACCGACCTCTTCCACTAGAGCATTCAAATCTTTTGAAGAGTCCACGAGTGTAATGGTCATAAATGCGGAGTAGTTTCCTTCTCCGTCATAACTTTCTTCTGAATCCGAATTGGAGCTGTCTGAATCACTAAGGGTAGTGGCAAAGACTTTACCCTTTGCCTTTAAATAAGTGGGGCATTCCCTCTTCACATGCCCATGCCCTTTGCACTCATAGCACGTGACTGCTTGAGATGGAGAAGAATCTTTAGAATCCTTCTTCTTGAAGTCCTTTTTATCCTTCTTAAAATTTGAGAATTTTGCCATCTCAAAAGACTTTCCATCCTTCTTGAATTTTAAGAACTTACGAAAGTTCTTAGCAAGGTACGCCACTTCCTTTTCAACCTCATCCTCATCTAAGGAGTCTTAAGCTTCCAATCTCTCATTGATTGTCTTAAGAGCAAGAGATTTGCTCTTCCTTTGTGATGGTAGAGATAGCTCATAAGTTTGAAGAGAACCGATGAGTTCTTGAATTTTAATCTCATCAAGGTCTTTGCTCTCTTCGATGGCAGTAGCCTTTGCACAGAAGATCTCCAACAATGATTGCAAAATCTTCCTCACAATATTGGAGTCCTTCGTCATTTCTCCCAAGTTGAATTTGCCAATCACCACCTCATTTAGCTTTCCATAAAATGAGTCGAATGACTTGTCTTCACTCATCTCCAAAATTTGCCACGCCTCTTTGGCAATTGTAACATGGGAGATCCTGTGAAACTCGTCAGGTGAGACACTACAAAAAATAGCATTTAAAGTCTTGCTATTAGCATTAACTGCCACAAGGGCTGTCTTATCCCAAGTGGATTTGGCGGCCTCCGGCCTAGTCCATCCTATCTCAACAGTGTCCCAAACACTATCATCAATGGAACATAGAAATGCTCTCTTACGGACTTTCCAAAATTCATAATTGCTCCCATCAAAGTATGGAGGAGCATTAAGTAATTGAGATCGATCCATCTCAAAAGGGTCTAGGATCACACTTAGGTAATGAAACCATAACAAGTGCACCCGTTTTGATACCAATTGAATGTTCAATTTGTGTGCAAACCACTAATGAATGTTTAGACCCCCCAATTTCAAATTAAACCAACACAAGCTTATACCCAAACAATATATGTGCGGAATAATAGGTACAAGCAGAAACCTAAACAAATAAACAACTCTACACCATAATTAATCATAACACAGCAGCCATTAAAGGTAAGAGTAAGAGTTGGAGAGTTGCAAACATAAAGATAACACCGATACGTGTTATCAAAGAGGAAATCGAAGAACTCGGCTAAAAACCTCCCGGCCGCACTCCAAGCAGTAAAATGATCCACTAAAGAATAAAGTTAGGATACACGAATAGCAGTAGACCTTCCAAGCCTAATCTATCCAATGCACCTAAGCCCTCCAAGCTTCTTGGTCCAACAGGGTTAAGCCTAACCGTGTCTTCTTTAGCTTCCCGGATCCAGCAATAAGCCCATTGCATCAACCAAGTAAATTGGTTATCTCCGAACTGCTTCCCAAGCACCAAAATACCTTTTTGCTGATATGGATATGGTGAGATAAGGATTTGGCAAATATACCTCTCAAGGATATGTCAATGGAGAGGGTGAGAGTAGAGGAATTTAAAGAATCAAATGTCTAAGATTGTGAATAAGTCAATCTTGGTTTTCTCTAGGGTTTCTCTCTCAAATTTCTCTCTAGAAGCTCTCTACATTTCGTGGCTATAATTGTATTTATAGTAGTATATGTGAGGAATGTGAAAGGTCATTTTTCTGCATAACAGGGCATTCTAACAACTCAGTCTCGCGAGTGGGATGAGTTGCGAGTTTGAGTCATGAGATAACTACCAAGCTAGACTGTACTGAATTTTTCAAATATGTCTGTAAAATACCTTAAACATTTAGACCCCCAAATTACAAAATACCAATTCAAGCTTATTAACAAAAAATGTACGTGCGAAAAATATAAATAAGCTAAAACAGAAATGACAACATAATCTAAACCAAATAAAATCACACCCACAGCAGAAATTAAATAGCAAAGATTAAAGGAAGAAAGATCCAAACACAAAGACAACACAACGATGTGTTATCAAAGAGGAAACCGAAGTCCTCGGCGTAACACCTCTTCGTTGCCCTCCAAGCGGTCAATAATCCACTAGAGAATGAAGTTGGGATACATGAACAGCAGAAGAACCTCCAAGCCTAATCTACCTAGTGTACCTAAGCCCTCCAAGCTTCTTGCTCCAACGAGGTTATGCCGAACCTTTATCTTCTCTAGCTTACCGGATTTCGCTATAGCTCATAGCATCAACCAATATATTGGTCCCTTCCTAACTACTTCCCAAGCACTAAATAACCTTCTCACAGATATGGGTATGGTGATATAAGGATTTGGCTAATGTACCTCTCAAGGATGTATCAATGGAGAGTGTGAGAGTAGAGGAATTTGGAGAAACAAGGATGAAGATTATGGATGAGTCAATCTTGTTTTTCTCTAGGGTTTCTCTCCCAAAAGTCTCTCTGGAAGCTCTCTACAATGCGTGGGTATAAGGGGTATTTATACTAGTGTGTGTTTGGAATGCGAAAGGTTAGTTTTTCCCAAACAGAGTGAACTGGCGACTTAGCCTCGCGACTTGACTGAGTCGCAAGTCTGAGTCACGAGATAACGGCCTGGCCAGCTGGATGTTTTGTCCTGTAATGCAATAGGTGGCATGACTCTTCAGCTCCTCTGCATGCTTCACACGTGTGCCTCTTTTGGCAACTTGCAAGCCGTGAGCCAGTCATGAGATCCAGTCGTAAGGCCTTACTGAGTTGCACACTCTTGAGCTTTTCTTCACACTTTCTCACACACTACCCTTACAAGATTCCCACCTAAATACAAGGTTTCTAAATGTTGAATTGCAAGCAAATTGGCACGGAATAAAGCCAACAAAATGGTTGATTAAATTCAACCTTACAATATCCCCCATTGGCTGTTCCATGACAAAACCCTGAAACAAACTCTAGACTTAACATGTGAGTTGGGAACAATTGAACATAACTCACTCACACCTAACTCTAGAATCTGTGTAGCTTTTGAACCATAAGAACAAGTATCTCCTGAAAAACAATAACACAGTATGATCATTGTATGTAGGAAACTTGTAATGCATATGGAGCAAGCACAATGCGATCAAGCAAAATAGATTAAAGCAATAAAGCATGGCTTGACCAAAAATGAACAATCACTATAAATAGTGACCACAATGCTCATTCACACAAGGAATGAACATCCAGACATGCAACCTAATAAACTCAATGCAAAGTATCATTTGCATGTCCAACACTCAACCAATACAACAACATAAGGTAATTGTATCAAGGATATAAAATCCAACAAGGGCACAAAAGTGATGTACTTAAAGAAAATGCATAACATTTTGCAACAATTACTAGGCTACAAAGCATGGGTACAAAACACAAAGTACTGAATATAAAGACTTAAACATATATACCAAAGTTTCAAAAGCAAAGTACCAAAAGCTTTAAACAATAGCACAATGTAAATACCAAGAGTTATAAACATTATAAACAAATAAACTAAACCAAGACAAATCAAAAGTAAAGGATGTGAGTATGTATCAATATTCTTCTTCTAAGTTCACACAACTCCCCCTTTCAATATGCACACTTCCCATTCTTGTGTTGCTCTCCCCCTTACTATATGCTATCTCTCTCCCTTTTTGGCACGAATAGCTAAAGGCTGTCCTCTAGCTTTTGTTGAATAACATCTAAATGTGTCTCAATAGCAGTGAGACGCATTTGAACTTGATTGTTGGTGGAGTAGAGAGCTCTTTCAAATCCGAAAATAAGCTAATATAGACCCTCTATTAAAGTGCTCATTCTGTCATCTTGAGAGGTAGAAGGTACAAGCTGAGTGCTAGTCGTCTGCAACTCAGGAGTGCGAGAAGATTCAGATTCAAGATGCACAGGCGTAGTCTAAGCGACTGAGCCATGACCGGAAGAGGTAGCAAGATGGAATGTTTCACTTTTAGGTGCTTTAGAGGAGTGACTCTTACTTCCTTGAAGTGATATCATGGATAATGGTTGAAAACGTGTCAGTTTTGTTCCATCTGTTGGTGGACGAACACCTTCAAGAACCATGATCTTCATAAGAAGACTACAAAAGGTGATGGAAATAAGAGTCTATGCAGCGGATTAAATTAACGGTTCTACTTCATTCACAATTGTCAACATATGCCTTATAAGTTTCAGATTTAGAGAATAAGATAGTGTACCTTGAAGCAGTGAAATTCAAAACCGAAAGTTCAGAAGTTTTTGAGAATACTTTCAATCTTCACTCCAATTCCACTAACACCCAAGATGTGTGGTCTCTCAATCAGTTATATGAGTTTGTTCTAGAGAGAATTGAAGAGTATCCAACACTCACATACATACCAATTCATATATTTTATAAAATCTGTATGTTTCTCTCTATATATCTGATTATCTAATTGGGCTAACCTTTTGGGCCTTCCCAATTGGGCTTTAATATGTGGCTTGGAGTGGGACCAAAAGGGAACAAATAAGACTCTAGCTCCAATGGGCCTTGGGCTTTTTTGTCAACTCTTAACAAGTCCAAAGTTACCATTAATTATATTTAATACCACTATATAAATATAATTGAACTCTAGGCCTTATTAATAGATTATATCCCAAGACTTTATTATACATGCAACCCCTTCATAAAACATTCGTAGTAACACAAAGTCATGAATGAAGACTGCCACTTTTTGAATTAATATATCTTAATCCTTGAGTACTCGGTTTAATCCTTTTAAGTTATTCATCATATATTTATGAAATCCAATTTCATAAATATATACTTTAGTGTTACTAAAGTGGTTAGGCCTAACTCTTTGAATAACAAATCCATTAAACTTATCTCAAGGGAATATTTTGTATCTCCATTAAGAGACTATGAATTCCATCTTGAGAATATATGTTCCATCAACACTAAATGTGGTTGCCCAACGTACTGAGGTTTTGACCATTACTTTAGATCTCACTCCTGATATATCAAAGCAACGTACACTTCATGATCAGGTCCATTATTCTCTCAGGATTAAGAGTTCATGCAAATATAAGTCGTGAGATTTATTTTTCAATTGACAGTTATTTGGAGAATAATAAATCTCACAGCGGTCCAGCTCAATATGTTTTAACTCTTAAAACATATCAACATATCAACTAGAAGTCACCACTTCCATGATCAAGACAAATCATCTTAGTTGTTATCTTATAGTCTTCGCAGATGAAATGCCCAATTTCATCACCGACTACGAACTAAATTTTGAGTTTACAAAGAACTTGTGACTTATATCTTCTGTGACTAAATCACATAAATCACATACTATGCATATCATGGACTATATGATAATGTCCAAATATTCATGTTACCATTATTTCAGATAATAATAAAACAACTTTATTAATTACAATATTAAATCATACATCATGTCATACATAATGTCATACATAATATAATACATAGCATTATACAATAGGATTCTAGGGCACAAATCCCAACAATCTCCCACTTGCCCTAAAGACTATTGTGCACTAATCTAACTCCCATTCCCTCCAAATACGAGTCGAAAGTCCTTTGAGACAAGGCTTTGGTAAAGGGATTAGCTAGATTATTTGCACTACATCTCCACGAGCAATTATGTCTCGAATGATGTAGTACTTTCTCTCAATGTTCTTTCCTTTCTTGTGATTCCTTGGATCTTTTGATTGTGCAATTGCACTACTATTGTCATAAAACAATGTGATGGGAACTTGTTCCATTCTCATTCCACCAAGGTCAGAAAGGAATTTCTTAAGTCATACAGTTTCTTTTGCTGCTTCACAAGCAGCAACATATCATGCTTCCATGGTGGAGTCTGCAATGCAAGATTGCTTTACACTCCTCCAAGTTATGGCTCCACCTCCTAAGGTGAATACACATCCTGATGTGGACTTTCTGAAATCTAGATCCGATTGAAAGTCTGAATCTGTATAGCCAATGGGAATCAAATCCTCACAACGGTAAACAAGCATATAATCTCTCGTTCTCTAAAGATACTTGAGAATATGCTTTATAGCTTGCCAATGTTTTGATCCTGGA
This sequence comes from Quercus ilex subsp. ballota, assembly GCA_032727855.1. Taxonomy (NCBI): domain Eukaryota; kingdom Viridiplantae; phylum Streptophyta; class Magnoliopsida; order Fagales; family Fagaceae; genus Quercus; species Quercus ilex. The sequence goes on from CM064908.1 coordinate 29,820,254, forward strand.
TTTGATTGATATCGGCTGACTATGCCAACTAAATAACAAATATTTGGCCTAGTACATAGCATGGTATACATAAGACTTCCTATTGCAGAAGCATAATGTTAGGACATATGTGTGTTCACTTGTTAAGAACATATGTCACTTATTTATGTAAATTGGCTAATCCTTTTGACAAAACGCACTCTACTTGTAATTGGGTAGTTCTAGGTGATTTTAATACTTCAAGAAACAAGGTTTCAAGGTCAAGTGTTGAAGTCATCAAGTCTATCCAAGAAAAAGCAAGCTGAAGGGCAAATTCATTAATTCTCGACACCTGCTCGATAGTTTTCTGATCTGATTTCCTTGGGATCCATGAATATGCTTTTGGGCCTTCTTTTTTTCTAACCCTAAACATATAAAAGGATTGTTTTAAGAGCCATCAAATTGTACACAAGTTGAAAAAGCATTGAGCAATCGTTGTTCAAGCAAATTGTGATCAAAAGACGAAGTTCTTGACCTAGTTCATCTTCTCTCAAGAAGTTGCTGTGTATTTGCACCAAAGGGTTTTGTAACCAAGCATCTTCCTGATCTTCATCATAAAGGATGAACTGAAGAACTTTGCAGCCAACTTCTCCTTCTTAGTTGGTGTTTGAAGTCGCGTACTGGGATCCGCGCATTGGTTAGTCACGTACTTGGGAGCCGTGCATCAAAGGTGGAAATTGTCATTACAGATCAAGTCCAATTGGGTATTGGGGTAAGGGTTCAATTGTAGGTTGGTAAGGTACTTAGGATTCCTTTACTTGTAACCGCTTGATTTGATAATAGTGGAGTTTCGGGAGTGGTAACCTGAAAATCACCCGGTGGGGTTTTTACTGTTAGGGTTTTCCCCATTCGTAAACAAATCACCGTGTTATTTAATTTCTGCTGCATATTTAGTTTTTGGTGATTTGTTTGTGCTTCCATGCAATTGAATGATAAATTGATTAATTAATAACTTGGCTAATTAATTAATTAGTTTAATCACAAGAGGTCATTCAGATTGTGGCCTATCAAGTGGTATCAGAGCAGGCACACTCTGATTAGGTTTAATCTTTGCTGTGTTGATCCATTGACCCCTGTTTGTCATGGATAGAAGACAGTCATTAATTATACCTCCTTTATTTGATGGCACTAACTATGCATACTGGAAAGTATGCATGAGAGCTTTCTTGCAGTCTTTAGATGAGAAGGTGTGGCAAGCTGTAGAGATTGGCTGGACTAAGCCAAAAGAAGAACCGGCCGATTGGGATGACGCAAAGATCAAGGCGGCTAACTTCAACAGCAGAGCGTTAAATGCCCTATTTAGCGCAGTCACCAATGAGGAGTTCAAGAAGATATCCTCAACTGAAACTGCTAAGGAGGCTTGGACCATCCTCCAGACAACCTATGAAGGAACAAAGGCTGTCAAAGATTCAAAGCTTCAGAGGCTCACTACAAGCTTTGAAGAAATTAAGATGGAGGAGGATGAGTCGTTTGATGAGTTCTATGCCAAGCTCAAGGACATAGTGAACTCAGCCTTCAATCTTGGGGAAACCATCCCTAAATCCAAGATTGTAAGAAAGGTGCTCAAATCTCAACCCGAGAGATTCCATGCCAAGATTGCGGCGATAGAGGAATCAAAGTATATTGACAAGATTCCTTTGACTGAACTGGTTGGAAACTTGCAAACCTATGAGATGGGGTTATCTAGGATTGGCAAGTCAAGTAAAGGCAAAAGTATGGCCTTGAAGGCAAAGGGCAGTGATACAGATGAGTCTTCCAATGATGAAGATTCCAAGATGAAGTCCTACATCACCCGGCAGTTCAAGAAGTTTATGAAGAATGCCAATGGAAGGAGCTTCGACAAGGACTGCAGGCAGTCCAGTTCTTCTCAGTTTAAAAGCTAAGACAAAGGGAAGAAGGATGCTAAGGATGGCGGTCAGTACACTGTTCCTGCAGGACCAAAGTGTTTTGGATGTCATGGGTTCGGACACATGAAACATGAGTGTCCTACATATCTCAAGAGCATTGGGAAAAGCAAGGCACTTGCTGTAACCCTAAGTGACACTAAGCCTGAAGATAATTTCGACAATGAGGATGACGGAATCTTAAATGCCTTCATTGCTACAGTCAATCCTACTAAAGGGATTGTTGAAGAAGTGGATGAAAAAGAAGAACTGGTGGAGTCCAAATTTGAGAAGATGGATGATCAAGATGATATCCATTCAGCTTATGAGAAGCTTTACAAGCTCTCTGAGAAGCATGAGAAATTATATAGGCTGGCCACTAAGAAGCTCAGTGATGTGGAACTTGATCGTGAAGAGTTGTCCATAAAGTTTGATGAGGCGAATCAAACTATTGGAGCACTGAGATTTGAGAACAACTTTTGGCTGAGAAGACCAAGAAGCTTGAAGCGGAGCTGTTTCATGTCAGAGCTCAACTGGAGAGGACTTCAAGTGCAAAGCTTGATGAGATGCTTAGCAATTAGAAATCTGCTTTGGATCGAACTAGCTTGGGGTATGGTCTTTCTTTCTCTAATACTGCTTCTACTAGCAATACTATTTTTGTTTCTCCTGCTAATAACACTGAAATTGAGAACACTGAGGTTAAAACTGAATTAGCTAGTGAGAACCTAGACAAGAGTAAATCTATCTTAGGAGCACCCCCTAAGCAAGAGAAGAAAGATGCTAAAAGCCCTAGGGCTAAGAAGGCTAACTTTCAAAAGCCTAAACAAAAGAAGCAGCATCTTTATCATCATTGTGGAGCTACCGGTCATACTCGACCAAATTGCTATAAGTGGTTAGCCACTCAATAGAGCAATGGCATGATAGCATCTGGAAGCCAAAATCAGCTTCAATCCTCTCTTGCTCCTCTTGGAGATCTTTTGAAAGCCCTCATGTTCCGTTCGAACTTGAACGGTTTAAATTCTTCCCCCTCACTGCCGATTCAAGGGTGCAATCAAAGGAAATGCTCTTCCAAAGTGTGGAAGAAAAAGGACTCTAAGTGATTTCATCACTTTCTTTTCCCTTCTTGCTTTTCTTGTTTGTTGCATTGCTTATGTGTTTTGCATTTCTGTTGAGTCAGTCTAGTTTTTGCTTTGCTTTGATAACATGTTTTTGTTTGTTTATTTTCAGTTTTGTTTATTTTGTTTTTGATATAAAAATTAAAAAAAAAATTGAAAAATCAGAAAAATACAAAAACAATGTGTGTTTTGTGTACTTTGGTATTTGTGTACCTTGGATGGCCAATGAAACAGAGTTTTCTAAAACTTTGTATCTCTTGTAGCTTAGATGAGCATCTCTATGTACAACTAAGCAAGTGAGCTTTGTAGCTCTTGTTTGTGATGAGTAATGTTAGGACATATATGTTTTAACTTGTTTAAGAACATATGTCACTTAGTTATGTAAATTGGCTAATCCTTTGACAAAACGCACTCTACTTGTAATTGGGTAGTTCTAGGTGTTTTTAATACTTCAAGAAACCATGTTTCAAGGTCAAGTATTGAAGTCATCAAGTCTGTCCAAGAAAAAGCAAGCTGAAGTGCAATTTCATTAAAGCTCAACACCTCTCGATAGCTACCTCGACACCTGCTATCTGTCGAGATTTAAAAAGTCAGAATTCCAATCTGATTTTCTTGGGATCCGTGAATATGTTTTTGGGCCTTCTTTTCTTCTAACCCTAAACATATAAAAGGATTATTTTGAGAGCCGTTTTGGTGGACACAAGTTGCATTATCATTGAGCAATCCTTGTTCAAGCAAATTGTGATCAACAGACGAAGTTCTTGACCTAGTTCATCTTCCATTCAGAAGTTGCTGTGTATTTGCACCATAGGGTTTTGTAACCAAGCATCTTCCTGCTATTCATCATATGGATGAACTGAAGAACTTTGCAGCCAACCATTCTTCCTCAGTTGGTGTTCTGAAGTCGCGTACTTGGATCCGCGCATTGGTTAGTCACGTACTTGGGAGCCGTGCATCAAAGGTGGAGACTGTCACTACAGATCAAGTCCAATTGGGTATTGGGGTAAGGGTTCAACTGTAGGTTGGTAAGGTACTTGGGATTCCTTTACTTGTAACCGCTTGATTTGATAATAGTGGAGTTTCGGGAGTGGTGATCTGAAAATCACCCGGTGGGGTTTTTGCCGTTAGAGTTTTCCCCATTCGTAAACAAATCACCGTGTTATTTATTTTCCGCTGCATATCTAGTTGATTGGTGATTTGTTTGTGCTTCCATAAAATTGCATGATTAATTGATTAATTAATTACTTGGCTAACTTAATTAATTAAGGTTAATCACAAGGGGTCATTCAGATTGTGACCTAACAAGTAAGATTAAGTTATCTCTTAAACTTAACACTCATATCACTCTTTTGACGGGTAGGACTAGAAAATCCTAAGAGAAAGGCATAAATGACCATCTCACCACTGTTGCCCACCAATCATAGTATGACACATGTATGCTTCGGCATAGCAAAAGTGCAGTGTCATAGACACCTGTATGCTTCGGCATAGCAAAAGTACAGTGTCAAAGACATCCGTATGCTTCGGCATAGCAAAAGTGCAATGTCTATGCTTAACATGTTGGGTATTTATTTTCCCCCTTTTATGCCTATGCATGATATGCTTAAAAGAAAATATGCAAAGAAAATAAAAAGCAAAAAGATTAAAATGCTTTAAATATGATTGCAAGCGTGTTTTCTAGGAGATGTGGGAGTTATAGGATGTACCTCAAAGGTGATAGTCCCCATCAAACAGTTATGATTGTGTGTGAGTTAAAGTTATTTTCTCATATCTCGGATCGTCATGACATGTATACACATATGCAATCTTGCGATATTTTTCACACACAACACGCAATATTCTTTGTACTCTTGATACATGTGCAGGTACAATGTGATTTGGCCATCACAAGTGTTTACATGTGCTAATGTATGCTCACTAAACTGTCTTGACTTGTTTTTGAAATATAAAATTGTGTTAGGTTCTAAGGTCTTAGGATTTTATGTATTTAGAACTCTAATTTGTAATGTTGGCAAACCATGATCAAAACATTGTATTTAGTCTTATTTAGACTTGCTCAAAGTTGGTTTAATATTGTAAAGTTGGAATCGAGTGGCTGCAGAAGTACTTGGGACTTTCGGCCTGGCTCGATCGATCGAAGAATAGACTCGATCGATCGAAAATCGCACAGGTTGATTTTTCTGTAGAATTTTCAACTCAGCCCTACTTCATTAAATGTTTAGGGTTTTATGTTTTTACCCTAGGTATATAAACAAAACCCTAGCCACGTTTTTGAAGGTTGTCCATATTGTATTGTTGCTCATACATTGCTGTTTTGTGTGAATCTCTTGTGAGATCTTTGAGGAGCTTTCCTTTACACAAAACTTAGGGTTTTCATGGTAGAGATGATTTCAACATCTTGAAGATCATTACTGTTGCAACCATTGGAACTTAAAAGAAAAGCAAGCGGGGAGCTTGTAGCTGATTGAGGAATTCAAGAAAGAAGTAGTCCGTGGATTCGGAGCCTGCGCGTGGTCGTGTCAGGAAGTTCTACTGGTGGGTAGCATTAGGAAGTCGAGCGGGGAGCTTGTAGTCCTTTTGTAAGAACTTCAATTCTTTCATAGTGAATTCTGTTATGCCTTGAGGATCGGTGGGTCAAATCCTCCCCAGGTTTTTACCGTGTGGTTTCCTGGGTGATCATATCTTGTGTTATTTATTTTCCGCTGCTTTATATTCTTGATATGATTGTTTGGATTGTTTTAACCTAGAATTGCTTAATTTGACTAAGTAACAACTTGGCTAATTAATCTAGGCTACGCAATCTGGTTGTTTAAGGGGTCTAAATTCCTATCAAGTGGTATCAGAGCAGGTAGCTCTTTTTATTTGAGATTTTTAATCTCTGAGCTGATCCTTGACCCCTGTTGTCATGGAGCATGGACACTCTCTGTTTGTTCCTCCTCACTTTGATGGGAACAACTATGCTTATTGGAAAGTAAGGATGAAAGCATTCCTGAAATCCATTGATGAAAGGGTTTGGAATTCCGTTGAATACGGATGGGAGAAGCCCGCTACTCCTGTGAGTGAGTGGCAAACTTCTCAAAAAGAAGCAGCTGGATTCAATAGCAAAGCTATGAATGCCATCTTTAATGCTGTTTCTATGGAGGAATTTAAGAGGATCTCTAATGTTGAGGTTGCTCATACTGCTTGGAAAATCCTCCAAACTGTGCATGAAGGCACAAAGGCAGTTAAGATAAACAAATTGCAGCAATTAACTTCTAGGTTTGAAAGCATTAGGATGTCTGATGAGAATCCTTTGATGAATTTTATGCCAAACTGAATGATATTGTTAATTCTGCTTTTAATTTGGGTGAAATCTATGATCAACCTAAGATTGTTAGGAAGATACTTAGATCTTTAACTGAAGACTTTAGACCCAAAGTGATTGCCATCACTGAAAGCAAGGATGTGGACTCCATCCCTGTTGATGAGCTTGTAGGATTTCTTCAATCCTATGAGTCTGACCTACCTAAAGTGAACAAATCCAAATCAATGGCTCTTAAGTCAGTTGATGATGTTGATGATGGTGGATTTGATGATGAGCTCTCTGCTACAGAGATTGCCTATCTTGCCAAAAACTTTAAGAACTTTCTTAGGAACACAAATAGAAAGGCAAGAGGTACTTACATTGCTGAACCTAGAAATTTTAGGAAGAATGATCCCACTAAGGTTAACAATTTTGAAAAACCTAGAGAAAATTTTGGTCAATCTTCTAATAACTCTTTGGGTCCTCAGTGTTTTGGCTGTCAAGGGTATGGTTATGTGAAATCTGAATATCCTACATTCTTAAGGACTAAGGGTAAAGCTATGGCTGTAACCCTTAGTGATAATGAGGTTTCTAATGATGAGTCCGGTGGTGACGAGGATGGAAACTTCATTGCTTTCACGGCTACTGCTATAGTCAATGAAAGCATATCTGCTGAAAAGAACCCTTCTGATGGGGAACTCTCTGAAGATGCAGATCTTCAAGAGGCCTATAACAAACTTTGCAAAATTGCTGCAAAGGATGCTATGAAAGTTGAACTTGGCCTAAAGAAAATTGATTCTCTTGAGCTTGAAAAGAGAAATTTGCTTGTTAAACTGTTTGATGCTAATGAGCTTTTGAATAATGTTAAATCTGAGAACATGCTTTTGCTTGATAAAGTTAGAACTTTGGAACATGATTTATCTGTTGCTAGATCTGCTAGTTCTAAACTTGATCACATGCTGAATGTTCAAAAGTATCCTTCTGATAAAACTGGGTTAGGATATGTTGAAAGCATCTTTGATTCTAGACCACATTCCACTACTTTTGTTCCTTCTTCTTCTTCTGAACCTTCTATGAGTGAGGTTGTAAGTGAAACTGTCGAACCATCTGTGAGTGAGGTAGTCAAACCTGTAGAAGTTTTACCACCTAAGAAGATTAGGGTAGACTTAAGAGAATCTAAACCTAAGGAGCCTACCAAATCTAAGGACAAGATGCATGGTAAACCTGCTTGGGTTTGTCATTATTGTGGTAAGTCTGGACATATTCGTCCTAACTGTTACAAGCTTCAAGCTGATAAGAGAGCAAATAAACCAAAAGTGCCTGTGCCTCAAGTACAAGATCCTATGGCACTAAGTGGTGAATTGGTAAAGGTGTTAAACCTTTATTCCAATCCTGGAGTTGGGAATCACTCGAATGTGAATAAGAACTCCAATGCTCGTGGTGCATCTAAAAAGTTTTGGATGCAAAAGACTCGAACTAATTGAGTCTTTCTGACATGGTCCTTGTGCTTCATTGCTCTATTCTTTTGTGACCATTGTTCTTTTTTTGTGTCTTTGTTCTAGGACTTGCATTGCATTACATTCATGCATTTCATTCTAGGATTTATTTGTTTTCTCTTTTAATAATTAAAAAAAAAAAAAAAAGGAAAAGGAGGAAGCAAAAATTATGTTTAACATGATGTTTCTTGATTTTTGAAAACAAGGTTGGTCAATTTATTTACACATAACATGTCTTATGTACCTTGTTTAGCTTCGATGAGCTTATTTATTGCACTTTACTAGTTAAAGCTTTGTAGTGCATGTTGTGTGGGAAAGATGTTTATGGTGTTTATCACTTTGTCTTGATCTTGAAGTCACATGTTATTTGACTGTCGGACTTGATACTTTTGAGAAAGGCATAAATAACCATCTCACCACTGTTCACTAGCCAATCATGAACACCTTAGTGCATATCATAAGATTTTGTGCTCGAGAAAGTGTAGCACATGCACAAAAAGAACATAAGGTGTAGCCTCTGTTAAATGCTTAATAATTAAAACTGGTGTGTACTATTAGGCTTGATGCCATTTCACATAATCTAATCTGGTGTGTACTATTAGGCTTTATGCCAAATTTCACCTAAAATAATGGGGCAAAATACAAGAAACTTACATGATTGCAAGCTTTTGTTCTAGGAGATGTGGGAGTTATAGGATGTAACTCTTTAGGTAATAGTCTCTTTTGAATTCTATGTGATGAATTTTGTAAACTTTGTGATTGATTGCTATTCACATATCACCTCACATGTATCTCAAGTTTTTGCTAGTATCACACACTACACAAGTTACTCTTTGTTAAACACTGTACATGCTAGTGTGTGTGTTTTTGGTCTGACCAACCAAGTTTGAAAATATCTTGAGATTTATGCACAACATATTTGTTGCTTGAGAAAATTCAATGAGAGAATGATTGAAATTTGTTTTTGAGAAAAATGGGTTCAAAATTTTGGGTTTTTGAAAGAGCATTCCATCTCATACTCATGCATTTTGTTTCTTCAATTTAATGCTTTGAGGAGTTATTTTCAAAATTAGGCTTGTGTTTTTCAAAAACTGTGATTTTTCCAAAATATAGTGAGCCTCTGCCCATTTCGATCGATCCAGCCTGTTTTTCGATCAATCGAAAAAGTGCTCTCTTTTGTCTTAAAATGACTGTGCTTTTCGATCGATCGAATGTAATTTTCGATCGATCGAATATCGTGGAAAAGCTTTTTTAAAAGATCAGTTCTGACTTTTTCAAAGTTTCTATTCAAAACTTTTCAAACTTTTTCTCTCTCTCCGCGTTGGCAAGGCTCCACCTTAGAGATTTTTGTCATTTTCCTCCGTTGTTTTTGCAAGATCTCTCTTTCCTCAAGCCGGTAAGACCCTTTTGCCCTTCCTTTTGATTTTGTTTTCATGTTTTCATGCATAAATTCATGCTTTTAGGGGCGATTTTCGCAATTTGCTATTTTGGGATTTTCTTTTGTTTCAAGCCTTATTTTATGCAATTGATCATTGGGTTTTTGTGGGGACACATCATAAAAATGATACTTGGTGGTTAATTTGATCAATTTTGAGTTTGGTGAAAAATTGAAAAAATCTAGGGTTTGTTCTTGATCCGAATTGGGGCTTTTGTTAAATTGGGTAGAATTTGCTGAAATTGGTTTGTTGTATTGGTGTAATTAAGCATTATAATCTATGTGCTGTGTTTTGTAATGCTCAATTCATCAATTTGGTTAAAAAATTTCAACAAGTGGTTTTCAAATTTTGGGATTTTTGATAGAAATTCCCTGTTCAAGCCAATTTTGTCAAATTACTCTCAATTAAACTTAATTGTTTACTGCATTAGATCATGCATCACAACATTTTATTGTTCATGCATCATATAGATTTTTGTTCTATATTCTTTATTGTGCTAATTTGCAGTCTGCCCTTGGTTTTATTTTCTCTTGTTCTTTGTGGTTTTCTCTTTGTGTCTCTGTCCTTTCCTTAGCACTATGCCTAGGAAAACTAGAGTCCGTAGGAATATTCCCTCACCTTCTCCTTCACCCCCTCCATCCTTTGATAGTGAGAAGTTTTCGAGTGAGAAAAACCAAGAGATTTTTGAGAAGCTAAATCTTAAGAGAAAGATATGGACTGAGCGTTCTGTTCATTTAGATGAACTTGATCCTGCCATTAGGGCAAATTTTGAGCGTCGGGGTTGGTTACCCTTGGTGGATGTTTCTGATCCTCCTCCACCTTCTGCCTTGATTAGAGAGTTCTATTCGAACATCTCTATCCGCATCTATGATTCCAACACTCTAGTCAAGAGTTGGATACGAGGCGTAGAGTACTCCATTACTCCTCGGGTAGTGGCTGATGCTCTAGGGGTACCATTGGTCCAGCATCCTGTCTATCCATATGCTGAGTCTCCCGAGATTAGCGATGTTTTGTCTTACATCACTGGTACTATTGTCCAGTGGGGTTCTGATCCTCGGATCACTTCTGCTGAGCTCTCCGGGTTACACTATCTGTTCTTTAGGATAGCTTGTCATTCTATCTGGCCCATTTCCCATGTTCACACTATTCCTCTTGAGAGGTGTGTTTTTCTGTACGCTCTAGTTACTGATGCTCCTATTAGTTTTCCCCATCTTTTTCTTCGTTCTTTGAACGATGTTTATAGGAGTTCATCTACTGCTCATGCTCTTGTACATCCTATTTTCATTCATAGTATTCTTCTCTATCTTGATCTTAGTGGCTTTCCTTCCTTTGAGCCCGTTCATGTGATAGCTCCTATAGGTGCGTCTTTTCTTAGACAGAGGGCCGCTCATCTTCGAGCTGGTTCTAAACACCCTAGGTCTGAGCCCTCTAGTAGCGCACCTCCTCCTTCTTCTTCTGCAGGTCTTGCTGGTGAGAATATTACTGATCCAGTTGGTGATGATGATGCTGCTGCTGATGTTCCTCCACCTTCTTCGGCCGACTTTGATGTTCGTTGTACTTTGGAGACTGTCATGACCGTTCAGGCGGCTCATGGTCAGATTTTGGTGGACTTGATGGACGAGATTCATGCTCTCCGAGCTGATTTTGCGCGTCTTCATTCACCCTCACCACCTCCTTTTGATGGCGACTTGTGATTGCTCTTTGGCATTCCGTCACAAAAAGGGGGAGTGAAGTTTTTGACTTGTAGTGGAGTTTTTGTAGTTAGGGGGAGATTTTTTTTTGTTTAGAGGAGCTTGTGGAGTTTTTAGATTGTATCTAGGTGCTTCACTTTGTATATCATTTTTGGGGTTATTCATGTTAGAGGGAGTAATATTGATTGATATACATGTTATATTCATTGATTCTTGTTGTTTTGTGATTCACTGCTTATTGACTTATATTTATGAGTTGTTCATTCATATATGTCTTTATTTTGTGTTGTGTGAATCTTACAAGAATGTTATACCTGTTGTTTTACTCTTTTCTGTCACACATGCGTTTATGCGTTTGTTGAGTATTTCAGGATTATACAGGTTGATTCAACTAAGCTGCTGTCTACACTTGCAACTATGGATAGTAGTTAGGCTGAATTGAATTTTATGAGCATTATCTTTGTAAAGGGCTTTTTAATTGTAAAACTTTGAGCTTTTATTTATGGTTTTGTCACGAATTGCCAAAGGGGGAGTTTGTTAGGTTCTAAGGTCTTAGGATTTTATGTATTTAGAACTCTAATTTGTAATGTTGGTAAACCATGATCAAAACATTGTATTTAGTCTTATTTAGACTTGCTCAAAGTTGGTTTAATATTGTAAAGTTGGAATCGAGTGGCTGCAGAAGTACTTGGGACTTTCGGCCTGGCTCGATCGATCGAGGAATAGACTCGATCGATCGAAAATCGCACAGGTTGATTTTTCTGCAGAATTTCCAACTCAGCCCTACTTCATTAAACGTTTAGGGTTTTATGTTTTTACCCTAGGTATATAAACAAAACCCTAGCCACGTTTTTGAAGGTTGTCCATATTGTATTGTTGCTCATACATTGCTGTTTTGTGTGAATCTCTTGTGAGATCTTTGAGGAGCTTTCCTTTACACAAAACTTAGGGTTTTCATGGTAGAGATGATTTCAACATCTTGAAGATCATTACTGTTGCAACCATTGGAACTTAAAAGAAAAGCAAGCGGGGAGCTTGTAGCTGATTGAGGAATTCAAGAAAGAAGTAGTCCGTGGATTCGGAGCCTGCGCGTGGTCGTGTCAGGAAGTTCTACTGGTGGGTAGCATTAGGAAGTCGAGCGGGGAGCTTGTAGTCCTTTTGTAAGAACTTCAATTCTTTCATAGTGAATTCTGTTATGCCTTGAGGATCGGTGGGTCAAATCCTCCCCAGGTTTTTACCGTGTGGTTTCCTGGGTGATCATATCTTGTGTTATTTATTTTCCACTGCTTTATATTCTTGATATGATTGTTTGGATTGTTTTAACCTAGAATTACTTAATTTGACTAAGTAACAACTTGGCTAATTAATCTAGGCTACGCAATCTGGTTGTTTAAGGGGTCTAAATTCTATCAAATTGGTTAGACTTGTTTAGTGTGTGTGTGTGTTTTTGGGCATCCATGTGCTAAAATTCTTATCGAGAGATGTTTTTGAGTGCTTTATATGTTGATTGGATCTATGGTTGAGGTGTATGTTGAATTGCATTCATGTCTGTGTTTTTCACTTCTCGAAAAACTCTTTTTAAAGATGTCTCAACACCTCCTCGATACCTGGTTATCTGTTGAGCTTCTCAACCCTTTTCTTATCGCAATCTCAACACCTGGTGGATCGATAGAGAAAGTTCCTGTCTTCTCGATACCTCATCGATACCTTGTCGATCGATCGAGCTTCTGTTCTTGGTTCTGGTGTTCATTCCTCGACACTTTCTTGATACCTTCAGCTGTCGACGGCCATTTTCTTGATACCTCCTGGACAGCTTCCTCGATACCTCTCGACACCTCAACTGTCGAGATTTACTAAGGTGTCTATATAAGGCTATGTCGCGATTTTTCTCTCATTCTCTTGATCTCTCTCGATCTGTCCGAGGCGTTTCATCTCCCAACCACCTTTCTCTCACTCAAATCTTCAAACCCTCTTCATTTTCGGTCTTCCCTTGGTTTCAATCATTTGGTATGTTCATTTTTCCCTTCCTTTCTCATGCATTTCATGTTTTGAAACCTAGTTTTTGGGATTTTTTTGAAATTTTTGGGGTTTTTCAAAATTGATGAGTTTTTCTTCAAATTTTGGGTTGGGTTTGCACTTAAATGTTTTCAAAATGTCATACATTGCATCTCATGAGCATTAGAATGATATTTACATGTATTTAGATGTGTGATCTATGTTTGTGTGCTGGTAGGATTGGATTGGGCTGAGCCCATGATGTTTTTTCCTTTGCATGTCACATGTTCATGCATTCCCATGCATACGTACTTGTTGTTCAATATATCTGATATATATATGAACAGTTTTGGGACTTTTCTGATTGTCTCCCTCTCTATCTCTTTCTCATTCTTTTACATTAGTAGTATCTATGGCACCCAAATGTAAATCCACTCCGGCTCGGAACCCTCTGAGTTCTAGAGCTTCCTCTTCTTCTGATTCTGCTCCTCTTAACCTTCGATTCCGTGATGGAGATGCCCACAAGGCATTTTCTGAGAACTTTTCTAGACGAGGTGTTCAATCGGAACGCCAAGTCATTTTGGCGGACTTCGCTGACACTGACCTTCCTTCTGTCATTCACAATAGGAGATGGGAGTCACTATGTGACGTCCCAGTCACTTGTCCTCTTGTGCTCATTCAGGAGTTTTACTCCAACATGCACGGGATTGATCGTTCAGTACCTCTCTTTTTCACTAGCGTTCGAGGTACGCGCATCCCTGTTACACCGCAGCTAGTTGCGGATGTACTTAAGATTCCTAGGATAGATTTTCCTGACTATCTTTCTTGTGAATGTCTGCAGACTGTGTCCAAAGATGAGCTCATCTCTGCCTTTTGTCAGCGTCCTGCTAATTAGGGTGAACATCAGTACACATCATGTAGGCCTTTTGCTAAAGGTCCTAGATTCTTAAACATGGTGATGACTTTTGTGCTCCATCCACTCTCTCACTACAACTCCATCACAGAGCCTCGTGCTCGATTCTTGTTATCACTTCTAGAGCATCTTACTATATATTTTCCTTCACATTTCATCCTTTCTATCATAGATGTTCATCTAGATTCGGCGTCCCGTGATAAGCTCATCTTTCCTTCCGATATCACGAGGATCTTACGTCATTTTTCTATTCCCTTTCCTGTGTCCAACCACTTCACACACATATGTGCCATAGATGCTGCTACCGTAAAACGTAGTGAGGCTCAGTTTAGGTCGAGACAGAAGGATTCCACTCCTCCCTCCCGTTCAGCTCCATCCAGATCAGCTCCATCTACATCTACTCCCTCTTCCTCTACGGGTGATGTATCTCTAGGAGACATTATGGCGCAGCTACAACGCATGGACACTTGCCTTGATACACTCTCCGCTGAGTTGTATCAGGTGAATGTTCGTGTTGGTCGTATTGCACGACGGCAGGCGACCATGGGTGGTTTTGCTCTAGAGGCTACTCCTTCACCACCTTCTCCAGCGGTTTCAGACTCTAAGGATGATGGTGATGATGATGATGCTTCGGATGATGATGATGGAGATGCTAGCTCTACTGATGAGATGTCTACATGACCCTCTACCCTTTGTCACTCGTGACAAAAATGGGGAGTAGTTTTGGGTTATGAGAGTAGTCATCTTAGGGGGAGAGTTAGTATAGGACATTTTGATAGGGGGAGTGTTGATATTTTTGAGGGATGTAGTGAGGTTTTGATGTATCTTTTCTTTTCTATTCTTTATAGATACATTGATCTTGTATATGAGGTCTTTTAACCAGTTTTACATACATTGTACTTATTTTCTATATATGTGGATGTATGTTTCTTTTACCTCTCTCTTCATGTGTTGTTTCTTCTCTATCTTTATACACATGTTCTTTATACTTGTATGCAATCTATTTATTTCTGTTTCACACAAGATGCCTTGATGAGTTTTGTTTAAAGTGTTTCAGAAATACAGGTTGTCAAAGTCTACTTGCCATAAACTCTCTTCTTGCAAAGTTTTTCAAGAGTTTTTGTTAGGATAGATTTTATTGTATTCGACAAGTGAATATGAGTTGAGTAATTTATGACTTCTCTCTTATGTTCATTTGTTTGTTGTGGTTTTGTCACGAATTGCCAAAGAGGGAGATTGTTAGGACATATGTGTGTTCACTTGTTAAGAACATATGTCACTTATTTATGTAAATTGGATAATCCTTTTGACAAAACGCACTCTACTTGTAATTGGGTAGTTCTAGGTGTTTTTAATACTTCAAGAAACAAGGTTTCAAGATCAAGTGTTGAAGTCATCAAGTCTGTCCAAGAAAAAGCAAGCTGAAGAGCAAATTCATTAATTCTCAACACCTACTCGATAGCTACCTCGACACCTACTATCTGTCGAGAATTAGAAAATCAAATTTTCTGATCTGATTTCCTTGGGATCCGTGAATATGCTTTTGGGCCTTCTTTTCTTCTAACCCTAAACATATAAAAGGATTGTTTTAAGAGCCGTCAAATTGTACACAAGTTGAAAAAGCATTGAGCAATCGTTGTTCAAGCAAATTGTGATCAAAAGACGAAGTTCTTGACCTAGCTCATCTTCTCTCAAGAAGTTGCTGTGTATTTGCACCAAAGGGTTTTGTAACCAAGCATCTTCTTGATCTTCATCGTAAAGGATGAGCTGAAGAACTTTACAGCCAACCTCTCATTCTTAGTTGGTGTTTGAAGTCGCGTACTGGGATCCGCGCATTGGTTAGTCATGTACTTAGGAGTCGTGCATCAAAGGTGAAAATTGTCGCTACAGATCAAGTCCAATTGGGTATTGGGGTAAGGGTTCAACTGTAAGTTGGTAAGGTACTTGGGATTCCTTTACTTGTAACCGCTTGATTTGATAATAGTGGATTTTCGGGAGTGGTGACCTGAAAATCACCTGGTGGGGTTTTTGCCGTTAGGGTTTTCCCCATTCGTAAACAAATCACTGTGTTATTTAATTTTTGCTGCATATTTAGTTTTTGGTGATTTGTTTGTGCTTCCATGCAATTGAATGATAAATTGATTAATTAATAACTTGGCTAATTAATTAATTAGTTTAATTACAAGGGGTCATTCAGATTATGGCCTATCACATAAGGAATTTGTCTCATCATTTCTACTTCCTCTTGAGTCTTAGGCCTTTGGTCATTAGACAGAGTAACTCCATGTCTGAAAGGAAGTAATCCTTTTTTGGAGTTTTGCATGCTAAATCATTCTAGAACCTTATCTATATATCCAGCTTGTGATAAGCCTAACATCTTATTCTTGCGATCTTGCCAAAGCTTGATCCCTAGAATAAAGTTAGCCTCACCCAAGTCCTTCATATCAAATTGACTTGACAACCACACCTTTACTGATGACATTACCCTTACATCATTTCCAATGAGTAGAATGTCATCAACATAAAGCACTAGGAACATTACTACTTTATTTTCATGTCTTTTGTACATACATGGTTCATCTAGATTTTGTTCAAAACCAAATGACTTGATTGTTTGACCAAATCTGATGTTCCATGACCTAGATGCTTGCTTAAGTCCATAAATGGAACTTTTCAACTTGCATACCATATGCTCTTGGTTCTTTGCTATGAAACCTTCCGGTTGCATCATATAGATTTCTTCTTCAAGATTGCCATTAAGAAAGGCAGTCTTGACATCCATTTTCCAAATCTCATAATCATAATGAGCGGCAATGGATAAGAGAATTCTGATAGATTTAAGCATTGCTACTGGTGAAAAGGTTTCTTCATAATCAATACCTTCTTTTTTAGTATACCCTTTCGCCACTAGCCTTGCTTTAAAGGTTTTAACCTTTCCATCTATCCCTCTCTTCCTCTTGTAAACCCACTTGCAACCAATAGGTTTAATGTCGTTAGGCGCCTTTACAAGATCCCAAACTTGATTGGAATACATGGAATCTAATTCAGATTTCATAGCTTTAACCCAATGATGTGCATCTATATCATTCATTGCTTCTTCGTAAGTGTAAGGATCGGTTTTGGCCTCTTCTGAGATAGTTTCATAAGTTTCTCCTAGACCTATAAACCTTATAGGTGTGTACTAGACATCTCATGAGTAGTATCTTGTGGTGTATCCAATACAACCACATCATCCCTAGTTTTATCTATTGGTTGTACAACTACAGGTTCATTCATTTCAGCCAACACAACTCTACTTCTAGAAGTATAATCATTCATATAGTCATTTTCTAAGAATTTAGCATTTGTACTAACAAACACTTTATTATCTTTATGACTATAGAATAAACCTCCAACTGTTCCTTTTGGATACCCTACAAAGAAAACCACTTCTGTTTTAGACTGTAACTTGTCAGACTTTCCTTTCAACACATGTGCTGGACAACCCCAAATATGGAGATGTCTCATACTAGACTTACGCCCATTCCACAACTCTACAGGTGTTTTAGAAACAGACTTCAAATGTACTAAATTTAGAAGATACATTGCAGTATTTAAAGCATATCCCCAAAAGGAAATTGGTAGAGTCGAATAACTCATCATGGATCTAACCATATCTAAAAGAGTCCTATTCCTTCTTTCTGCTACACCATTTTATTGTGGAGTTCCAGGTGCAGTCATCTGGGATACAATCCCATTTTCAGTTAAGTAATCCTTAAAATCCCTAAGAAGGTATTCGCCACCACGATCAGATCGAATGGCCTTTATGCGTTTGCCTAATTGATTCTCAACTTCAGCCCTAAACTCTTTGAACTTTTCAAAGGCTTCGGACTTCCGTTTCATTAGGTACATATAACCAAATCTAGAATAATCATCTGTGAAAGTAATGAAATACTCATAGCCACCTCTTGCCTGGATTGACATAGGACCACATACATCTGAATGTATTAGTTCTAACAAATCTTGGGCTCTTCTACCTTTTGCAATAAAAGGTCGTTTGGTCATTTTTCCTTCCAAACAAGATTCACAAACTGGAAAACCATCAAAGTCCAATGGCTCTAAGAGACCATCTTTGATCAGTCTTTGAATTCTGTTTAAATTAATATGACCCAAACGAAAGTGCCAAAGATATGCATCACTAGTAGAAGGAAACTTTCTCTTTAATAATTTCACATGAGAGCTATTATCTAATTCAGAATTATATAATTCATGCTTATCAGGAATTAAAATATAAAGACCATCAACAATATTGCCAGAACAGATAAACACTTTACCTTTCTTTATTACAATATTGTCTTTAAGGATAATACAATACCCATGTTTACCCAGATAAGTTGCAGAAATTAAATTCCTACGAACATTAGGTACATACAGATAGTCTTCCAATATTAAAACTCTAGACTTAAAACATAAATTATAAACACCAATAGCTACAACCGGAATCCTGCTCCCATCAGCCAAAGTAAGAAACAATTCCCTTTCCTTAAGCTTTCTGGTCTCCTGGAACCCCTGCAAAGAATTGCAGATATGATTAGTACAACCTAAATCCACACACCAGGAATCTGTGGGATTCTGCACTAAACATACTTCAAGGAGGAATGATGTTTTGATGCCTTTATTCTTGGCAGCTTTGAAAATTGGACAATTCCTCTTCCAATGTCCTTTCTCACCACAATGGAAACATTTTCCTTTGAGCTTCTTTCCTTTGTCAGCAACCCCTAAGGCAATTTGTTTACCCTCTTGCTTAGTGAAGTCCTTCTTCTTCTTCTTCTTACCCTTGCCTTTTGACTTAGGTTGAGAAGTAGAAGCTTCACCTACATTGGCTTCAACATTAGAAGTACCAAGGACGCCTTCCGCCTCTACCACTTCATTCATTAATTCAGACAAAGAATAAATTTTTTTGTTCATATTATAATTAAGTCTGAATTCCTTGAATGATTCTGGTAGTGACTAGAGTATCATATCCACTTGGGATTCTCCATCAATATCGGCACCTAAAACCTCCAATGTATTCAGATTAGAGATCATTGTAAGACAATGCTCCCAAACTGAACCGCCTTCAGCCATTTTGGTATTATAAATTTGCCTCATGGTTTCTTGCCTTGCAAATCGGCCTTGCTGACCAAACATCTCCTTCAGACTAAACATTATGTCCGAAGCTAGTTCTACATCCTACATTTGATGCTATAGAACATTTGAGATAGATGCTAAGATATAACACTTGGTCATCTCATTAGATTTCTGCCAACGATCATATCACTGTTTTTCCTTAAGAAGAGCATCTATTTAAGGAAAGCTGGGACATGGTTTAGTAAGCACATATTTGTGCTCTTTAGCAGTAAGAATAATGTCCAAATTTCTTTTCCAGTCAACATAGTTGGATATAGTCAGTTTGTTTTGATTAAGAATAGTGACAAGTGGGCTAAAAGATGCCATGTTCAAATCTAAAATGAATAAACATGAATATAATAAGTAAACTGGACATTATCAATTTTGCATATAAACATATAGTATGGAACCTTAATAAAACCATAATATAATATATGCAACGACAACCCAATCCCATATTGAATATCCCTCAGCATAGAGTGAATATAAAATACTATGATTGATTGAGAATTATTCTCATTATTAATGCTGTCATGATAACTCTAATCAAACATTAATAATATGCTGTTATACATTTGGCTTCTAAATAATTATAGTAAGAACTCAGCACAGAGGATACTATAATATTTAGTTTAGTGTATACCATTGTCTAGAATCATGTGTAGCCACATTTCATCCCCTTAACAGGCTTATTTTGTAGTACCATGATATAACACCCTCCGCATGGAATGCAAAGCTCAAGGCCAAGAAAAGGTGTTAGATCAAACCACTATAAACCAAGAAATTCAATCCTGTGGTACCATGAAACAAATACTCTCCGCATGGAATGCAAAGCTCAAGGCTAAGAAAAAGTATATATTTCACACTACAATGAACCGACAATGGAGGCCGTCAGATGCAAGCCTTGTATCTCTCTCCCACTAGATGTTTTAAATTAAAGGTTTTTATTTTGTAAACATGTGTAAACTAATCACACACAGCCTTGCACTTTATACATTTGAAAACACTTAGAAAAAATTCAAAATTCCCTTTAGTAGCATTTTCGCAAGAAGCTCGCGACCAAGCTCTTCCCGCGAAAATGCTTTCATGCAAAAAAGTGAAAACAAAAAAAATCAAACAAAAACTCTCGCTACTATCTCGCTACTGTCTCGCGACTATGCTTTTCCTGCGAAATTGAGTTTAGGCAAAATAGTGAAAACTCAAAAAATCAAACAGAAACTTTCGCTACTGTCTCGCGACTGTTTCACGAGTAAAGCTTACTCGCAAAAAGTTTTGTGCTTCAGAAACATTTCTCGCGAGTAACTTCACGGGAAGCTAAACCGCGAAAAACCCATGTTTTCAGTTTTTGAAGGAAAAATCTAAACAGTTTTCTACGATTTTCTATGAACAAACAATCACAATATGAACATGATAGACAGAATTTGATGCCAAAACTGAATTTCATTGATGCTATAGCCTTAAAGTTCAATTTAAATTACTTAAATTCAAATTTAAACAACATCATAACATCAATTTCAGTTTTCATCAAATCATAGTTTCAACAACCATGCCGAAAATTAAATACACATATAATCTTCTAATATCATGAAACTATTATCTCTAATTCCAAAACTCATAAAACATGTTAAAAAGATTGGAAATTGAAGACCGCTCTGATACCATTGATGGAAATAAGAGTCTATGTAGCAGATTAAATTAACAGATCTACTTCATTCACAATTGTCAACATATGCCTTATAAGTTTCAGATTTAGAGAATAAGATAGTGTACCTTGAAGCAGTGAAATTCAAAATCGAAAATTCAGAAGTTCTTGAGAAGACTTTCAATCTTCACTCCAATTTCACTAACACCCAAGATGTGTGGTCTCTCAATCAGTTATATGAGTTTGTTCTAGAGAGAATTGAAGAGTGTCCAACACTCACATACATACCAATTCATATATATTATAAAATCTGTATGTTTCTCTCTATATATCTGATTATCTAATTAGGCTAACCTTTTGGGCCTTCCCAATTGGGCTTTAATGTGTGGCTTGGAGTGGGACCAAAAGGGAACAAATAAGACACTAGCTCCAATGGGCCTTGGACTTTTCTGTCAACTCTTGACAAGTCCAAAGTTACTATTAATTATATTTAATACCACTATATAAATATAATCGAACTCTAGGCCTTATTAATAGACTATATCTCAAGACTTTATTATACATGCAACCTCTTCATAAAACATTTGTAGTAACACAAAGTCATGAATGAAGACTGCCAATTTGTGAATTACTATATCTTAATCCTTGAGTACTCGGTTTAATCCTTTTAAGTTATTCATCATATATTTATGAAATCCAATTTCATAAATATATACTTTAGTGTTACTAAAGTGGTTAGACCTAACTCTCTAAATAACAAATCCATTAAACTTATATCAAAGGAATATTTTGTATCTCTGTTAAGAGACTATGAATTCCATCTTAAGAATATATGTTCCATCAACACTAAATGTGGCTACCCAACATACTGAGGTTTTGACCATTACTTTAGATCTCACTACTAAGGTTTTGACCATTATTTTAGATCTCACTCCTGATATATCAAAGCAACCTACACTTCATGATCAGGTCCATTATTCTCTCAAGATTAAGAGTTCATGCAAATATAAGTCGTGAGATTTATTTTTCAATTGACAGTCGTTAGGAGAATAATAAATCTCACAGTGGTCCAGTTCAATATGTTTTAACTCTTAAATCATATCAACATATCAACTAGAAGTCACTACTTCCATGATCAAGACAAATCATCTTAGTTGATATGTTATAGGCTTCGTAGATGAAATGCCCAATTTCATCACCAACTACGAACCAAATTTTGAGTTTACAAAGAACTTGTGACTTATATCTTCTGTGACTAAATCACATAAATCACATACTATGCATCTCATGGACTATATGATAATGTCCAAATATTCATGTTACCATTATCTCAGATAATAATAAAACAACTGTATTAATTGCAATATTAAGTCATACATCATGTCATACATAATATAATACATAGCATTATACAATAGGATTCTAGGGCATAAATCCCAACAAAAGGAAGGCATGTTCTTACTGCTGATCGAGCTGCTGTTTTCCCAATGGTCTGACAAATGTGGGAACAGATATAAATCGAAACTCTGGTGATGAGATCACATAGGAATTGTGCTCGTCCAAGGTTGATGAATGCAGTGTTCGAGAGTGGGTAAAGATTGAAGAACATGATTAGTTTGAGAGTCGTCAAATCAGGTGCAAACTTTGTTGTTCCAATGAACGTGCCTTTAGATGAGATCTCATGATCTGGCCTAAGAATTTGAAGAATATCTTAAACCTTAGGAAGTCTATCATCATATGGAGTGAGGTCGGCATTTGCCGGTCTATTGATTCGAAGAACCTTCGCAATGTAGTCTGGATTGATGCTAAACTCCTTTCCTCGTACCCAACACATCAACTCAACTCCTGTGTATCTAGCATTTGAATAGAACTCCTTAACTAGTTCATCAATCGGGTCCTCGAAGTTCCCGAGTAGATCAGCCCAATCTTTTTCTTTAAAGATCCTAGGAATAAATGTTGTTCTCAGGGTATCAAATTTTACAACCCTTTCCACCACAGTAGGAGCATCTTTAAAAATGCTTTCAAAAGTTTGTGAATCGAGGGGAGTCCTGAATCTCTCAATGTTTGAAGCTTGAGATGAACTTCAAGTCCGTTTAGAAATAGGAGATGATCGAACATCAGTTACAGGCTCTTTTCCTCGAGAGGAGCGACGAGACATCTGCAAAATAACATACACACAGCAAAGAACCAAGTGCAAAACCACAAGACACAAACATTAACTTGATTACATCCAAGTTAGTCCATGGAATAAACACACATTGTCATTGAGAAAGACATAGCACTTAAACAAGGTAAATGAACCAAGTCTGCAGAATATCATCATGTATTTAAGCATAAACAACAATGGTGCAAGTGTTGTGCAAATGTGATGAGTGTGCAGGCACAACTAAGCACAATGTAGTCTATGAAATTCACAGAAGCACATGTAACTGTCTTTGAGACAAATTACAAAGAGAATGATCTGCACAACACAGTACAATCATGATATACTAAAAAAAATGAGAAACATGCATGAAACAAGTATATCAAGCAGCAAATAATCAATGTCAACAAAACTCAATAAACAAACTCAAACAAAAACACCCAACTCATATTCGAGACACAAGATTTTCAGAAACTCATCAAAAATTCAAAATCCAAGTATTTACGGGTTAAAATCATGAAATACTTTGAGAAAAATGAAGAACCTATACCTTTTCTTGAAGATTGAAGTTGAGATGATGAAGAAAATGGTGAATTTAAGAGTGAAACACGGTGAGTTTGAGAGAGAGTTGAACGAATAAGACAATGAAAAGTCAAAAATGTTCGACGGAAAAACTAAAAAGTTTTAAAAACTGTCCTTAAAGCGCAAAACATACGTATTTGGCAATTGAACCAAGTCAAAAATAAGTCGCCAGGACAAGTCGCCAAACACCTTCAATACAAAATTTTTGAAAAATTGACTAAGTGTATTTCGTGACTTGAAGTTTCACCAGCAAGTGAGCCACGAAAACTTCTGAGTAAGCTTGCGACTGAAACTTCCACCCACGAACAAGTCACCAAATTGAGTCGCATGAAATCTTAAAATCAGATTTTTGGAAAAAATTTCTAAGTCTTTTTCGCAACTGGGACTTTGACCCACCAGTGAGTCACAAAAATCTTCTGTGTAAGCTCGCGACTAGGGGCATGCAACTGGAATGGCCCGCGACTCAGTCACCAGAATAGGACAACATAGTTTTTGAAATTTTTGATATTTTTGAAAAAACAAAAGACTTTCCAAAAACAATTAAAACACTCAAAAATCTTTTTGTGTTTGATCAACAAAAATTGAGTATGTGAAACACATTGAATCAAGTACAATCACACAAATGAAAAAGGCATTCATTGAATATAGACATGTGTGATGTGTGTGAGTACCAAAGATGAGATAGTCTTTAGTCTAATGTGAAGCTTCAATGATCAATTCAACCAAGGCATACACAATTAGCACTAGGAAAAGTGACCTATCTCAATTATAGAAATATGCATATATGACCTCCCACAAAACTTGATAACATAACATTGAAGCTTTTCATTTGGCTCCATATACATCAAATCATTTGATCTTTTTGAATCATTACATCTCATTTTGAGATCGATGCCTGAAATTTTTGACATTTCAATTTGATGAGTAAGCCTTTGGCTTTTTGGGCATCATACATTTTTCACAAAAGTCACTTTCCCTTTTTCCTAGTCAAATACTAGTATGTGCGAAGGCTTTTGCAGCTCATTATCTCTTTTCATTTTGAGATTTACATTTGTTGAGCTCTTTAAACAAAAAAAATAAAAGAGTGGGAAGATATGTAGGCACAAGTCTATGCAAGTTTCAAGATTAACAAAACCATTGACTAATCGTTCATGACAAGTTTGAAAATCTATTTACAACAGTCACATAGATTTCAAGATTTTTCCCACAATGATATAGTGCATTGAGAACAAGCTATGCTCATAAATGCACAAAGCCATCAACACAAAGGTACAAGGCAAAACATGCTTGTGACAAAACATAATAATGTCAATCAAACTTTTTGGATTTTCTACTTTTTATGTGTTTTTGGATTTTTGACATAAAAGAAGAAAAGATTAACCAAAAAAAATGTAAAAACATTTAAAACAATTGCAAACAAACAAACACAAATTTTTCAACACAAGTTGGAACAAAAACAAAAAGCGCACAACTAATCAAAGTCATAAAAGCATAGGAAGTATTAATGCATGGACATGTTGAAATGCTTATGCATGAGTACCCCTCTTCCCCCACTCAGCACATGCATTTGGGGTGATATCCCTAAAGGATTGGGTACAAGAGTTATGGCTGTCAAACCTTCTAGAGAAGCTTGTCAAATAGGTGGTGAATGCATCAATCATCTTCATCACATCCATCACTTCGGAATCACCATCTCAGCCTCTTGATTGCTCAACTGCCCAATTCCTTTTGTCATTTCATGGTCCTCTTGACCTCTGATCACTTGCATTCTTCAATGCTCTAAGCTTATGACAATTTGGTCTGGTGTGTCCTTGAAGTCCATAATGATGGCCAAAATTTTGAGTTCTCAAACCTCTTTGTGACTTTGGGAGTGATTTCCCTTGAGCCTTAGGCTTGACCACTGATTGGTTAGGAGGCTTAGTTAGGAACCATTGGTCAGTCACATTCCTCTTCTTTTTCGGCTTCAATTTCTCAACAATTGAAGTTTCTACCATTGGTTCCTTAGCTTTCACGAACTTCATATCTTTGGATACTTTGACACTTGAACTACTCTCTCCGGTGTATCCCAATCCACTTTTGTCGGAGAAAGGTTTTTGATGAGCAAGCACTTCATCATGCTTCTTGGAGGAAACTCACTCTACCTTAGCATTTGCTTGAATCACCTCAAGCTCAAGGAATTTTATCTTTGTATAAGCTTCGGTTAACTCTCTGTTCAACATCTCCATTTCACATTTTGTCTCCTTGTATCAAACTAGAAGACTTCTATAATCTTCCTCTCCTTCTTCATCTTTTTGATGGCTGCATTAGCCATTTTTGCATATTCACCAGTCTTCTCAAGGAGGGAATTGTAAGTCTCTTACAGTCCCACTGTTTCTTCTTCTTCCTCATCATTAGATTCCTCAGCTATCCCAATTGACTCCAATTCAGAGTGCTCACCAAGCTCTTTCACTAGCAAACCCCAAATCATTTAAAGAATCTACTAGAGTAATGGTCATGAATGCAGAGAAGTTTCCCTCTCCATCATAGCTTTCATCTGAATCTGAATCAGAGGAGTCGGAATCACTAAGAGTGGTTGCATACACCTTGCCCTTTGCTTTCAAATAATTGGGACACTTTTTCTTGAAATATCCATGTCTTGTTGCACTCGAAACACATTATTCCCTAAGAGGATTGAGAGTCCTTCCCATCTTTCCTCTTGAAATCCTTTTTCTCCTTTCCGAATTTTGGAATTTTCCCTTCTTAGCAAACTTTCCATTTTTCTTGAACTTCAAGAACTTTCAGAAATTCTTCACAAGATATGCCACATCTTTATCGACGACATCCTCTTCTGATGACTCATGAGCTTCTACCTTCACATTGATCATCTTAAGATCAAGAGATTTGCTCTTCCTTTGTGATGGCAATGACAGCTCATAAGTTTGAAGTGAGCCAATTAGTTCTTGAACTTTGATATCATCAAGGTCCTTACTCTCTTCAATTGCTGTAACTTTTGCACGGAAGCTCTCCGACAATGATCGAAGGATTTTCCTCACTATCTTTGAGTCCGTCATCTTCTCACCCAAGTTAAACTTGCCAACAACCACCTCATTCAGGTTGCTGTAGAATGAGTCGAATGACTCGTCTTCACTCATTTTCATCTCTTCAAATCGAGTGGTTAGTATCTGCAACTTAGTATCCTCCAACTTCTTCATGCCTTCATAGGTGGTCTCCAATATCTCCCACGCCTCCTTAGCAACTGTTATGTGAGAAATCTTGTGAAACTCATCTAGAGAGACACCATAGAAAATTGCATTCAAAGCTTTACTGTTAGCGTTAGCTGCCGCAAAAGCTGCCTTATCCCAAGTGGATTTAGCGGCCTCCAGCCCAGTCTATCCTACATCTATTGCATCCCAAACAATATCATCAATTCAACACAAGAATGCCCTCATCCAGACTTTCCAAAAGGCATAGTTGCTACCATCAAAATATGGTAGAACATTTAAAGATTAAGACCGGTCCATCTCAAACGGGGTCAAGGATCGCACTAAGGTAATTAAACCACAGCAAGTGCACCCGCTCTGATACTAATTGAATGTTCAAATATGTGTGTAAAACACCTTGAACATTTAGACCCCCAAATTACAAAATACCAATTTAAGCTTATTAACAAACAATGTACATGCGAAAAATGTAAATAAGCTAAAACAGAATTGACAACTTAATCTAAACCAAATAAAATCACATCCACAACAGAAATTAAATGGCAAAGATTAAGGGAAGAGAGATGCAAACACAAAGACGACACAGTGATGTGTTATCAAAGAGGAAACCGAAGTCCTCGATGTAAAACCTCTCTGCCGCCCTCCAAGAGATCAATAATCCACTAGAGAATGAAGTTGGGATACATGAATAGTAGAAGACCCTTCAAGCCTAATCTACCCAGTGTACCTAAGCCCTCCAACCTTCTTGCTCCAACGAGATTACGTCGAATCTTTGTCTTCTCTAGCTTACCGAATTCCGCTATAGCCCATAGCATCAACTAATATCAATTGGTCCTTTCCTAACTGCTTCCCAAGCACCAAATAACATTCTCACAAATATGGGTATGGTGAGATAAGGATTTGGCTAATGTACCTCTCAAGGATGTATCAATGAAGAGTGTGAGAGTAGAGGAATTTAGAGAAACAAGGATGAAGATTGTGGATGAGTCAATCTTGTTTTTCTCTAGGGTTTCTCTCTCAAAATTCTCTTTGGAAGCTCTCTACAATACGTGGGTATAAGGGGTATTTATACTAGTGTGTGTTTGGAATATGAAAGGTCAGTTTTTCCTAAAGAAAATGAACTGGGGACTTGGCCTCGCGATTTGATTGAGTCGCAAGTCTGAGTCACGAGATAACAGCCTGGCCAGCTGGAAGTTTTGTCTTGTAGTGCAACATTGGCGTCACTCTTTAGCTCTTCTGCATACTTCACACGTGTGCCTCTTTTGGTGACTTGCAAGCCGCAAGCCAGTCACGAGATCCAGTCACGAGGCCCTGCTGAGTTGCACACTTTTGAGCTTTTCTTCACACTCTCTCACACAGACTACCCTTACAAAATTCCCACCGAAATACAGGGTTTCTAAATACTGAATTACAAGCAAATTGGCACAGAATAAAGCCAACAAAATGGTTGATTAAATTTAACATTACATATACTTTTTGTCTTATAGTGCTCTAGCTATTGTGACCCTTCAACTTCCTGCATGCTTCACATGTGTGGCATTTTGACGAGTTGCCAGTCGCGGCTCACTCACGAGAATCTCCAATGCACACACACTTGAATTTCTTCACACTTTCTCGCACACAACCCTTACATTATTCCCACCTAAATACAGGGTATCTAATTGCTAAATTACAAACAAATTTAGCACAAAATAAAGCCAACACATGATTGAATAAATTCAACCTTACCATAAATTCGAGAGAAAAAGAAAGCATTGCAAGGAAAGTAAAGAAGGCAAAGAATGTATGTGGAAAACCCTCAAGAAGGGATGAAAAATCACTAGTGAGCAAAGGGAAATTTCCCTTACTATTTCAAGCTCTATATTATGTGAAAAATGAAAGTTTTTCCTTGTAAAATGATGGTGTTCTTCCTAAAAGGGAGGCATTTTCTCTACCTTACTTCCTTACAAACTTTCTACTATTTTCTCTAATGTTCTCTCCTGGTTCTTGACCTAATGGTCCAACAACATGTTCCTCTTATAGTTCGAGGAATGTCACCAGGTACAAAAGACAAGTGTCAAACCATAATTCCTCCATTTGAATCCTAATACAGCTGCTGTACTATGTAGTGGCTGGAGGAGAAAGAATGAGCATGCCAAAGTCAGGGTAGTGGCATGGGGGGTAACCCTACCACTATATGGCGAGCAATCCTTAGATAGGGAAATGGACATCAGAGGCACTAAGAGTGATGCACGTGTCCTCAATAGTGATCCAGCACAAGCTTAACTAATAAAATGGGGTATTTCATAGCCTCTGACCATAGGGGATCACTATCTCCCTTTTGTGCAAGTGTTGGTTGTCCATGTCAGGTACAAATCTCACTCTTCCCCATGATAGTCACGCCATTGGCACAAACCAAAGATCCTTTACTTCAGCCAACGTTTCCTCTCCATTACTCACAGCCATTCCACGTGTAGTGTTCGGATCCAGCCATGTCAACACTCTCACATGCCTTAGCTGGTGTATTGTGCAAGATAATTTATAAAACAATGATAATTTATAACTAGTCACAAAATAACATATAATTAAAGCTAAATATGCAAATATAAAAGTAAATTATTATTATTATTTCATGCTCATCAACCACCACCACCAACCTTTGTTGGTGCTGCCCTTGACGTCACTAGTCATGGCAACTCCTAACGTCGCTCGATCTACACCATTGCCAAACATTCAAGCCAATCCCACCAACTACCATCACTTCCCCACCAACAAAACCCAACAAATCTAAAAGCCATGAATAGTGCCACGTATTCAGTACCAATTGATGAAGCCAAATTCATCAGTCGATAGGTTTATCCAGACGGAATCCAATGTGAATGAGTCTGAGACCTGCAAAAGGATGACAATGGTGTTTCTCTCCCAAAGGTCACCGGGGTGGTGCCAGTGAAGGAGACTTCGATGATAAAGTCAGACATTGATAGAGAAAGATAAAAATAACTGAGAGTGTATTTCAGTGTGTACCTGTCTGTACCTTTGATTAGGTTCTAAGATGGTTTATATAGATCTCTTGACTTCTCTAGCCATTGAAGGCCTTTAATGGAGATCTTAATGGCTCTTGTAATGTCTCTGATGGCTTTATAAGGTGATTGATTACCTTCTCAACGGTCATGTATATACGTGCGTCCATTGGTAATGGCTCATGCATTATATGCGTATTTATGGCACTTTGTTCATCCAACAACACCTACTTTGATGGTCAAATCTATTTAGTTTGTCCAAACAATTCTTTGAAAAAAGGGAAATTATTGGTTCATCATTTGCCCCCTATTCTGTGATCATCATTACAAGCAATGATGATCTAAGGAATATGAAATTTCGATCTTTGCTAACCATGATTCCTAGGATTCCTTTCATCCTACATTTGATGTGATGTGATGTATTTGTCCAATTCATGGCCACATGTCGAGTTTTGGCTGGTTGGACGTGGGCGCGTCTCGACGACCCTGGTTTTCCCGTGCTTGGAGATTTTTTAAATTTTCCTCCTCATTCTTTTCAGCAACTTTTCTTTTCCTTTCCTGCAGTTTCTCCCTTTGAGCTAGAGCTTCTTAACACACTTTCTCAGGTACGGTTTTTCTCCTAACCACATTTGTTGCTCACTTCATGCATTAATGGTGGATTTTTCTAAAATTGAGTTTCTTTCCCCTTATGTTTTCTTCTTTTTTGCTCATCTTGGGGCTTTTCCCAAGTCTTCAAGTGGTCACCACCCAATGGCGGGGCTTTCCATACCTAAGGATCGTGTGTATAGGCTAGTTCTAACTGGTCTGTGTCCCTTGCTGAGCCAATCTTTGCATTGGCATTAGCTGTTGCGTAAGATGTCTGTCAAAAGGAAGGTAGATCTTGGGGTTAAATCGAGTGATATGGACACTAGGTCATCATCTAGTGATGAACTTGTTGAGATAGAGGTAGACACCGCTGCCTCCAGACCATTATCTTGCAAACCTTTGTCTTCTCCTAGAGTTAGGACTTTCCATGCCTTCAAAGTAATGCCTTCTTTAGACGAGAATGCTCTTATTAGGTTTAGAGATAGATTTTAGTTTCTTGATGAAACTAGGGTTCGCCTCCCTCGCCCAAACGAGAAAGCTTATGCATTTGCCCCTAAGGAAGTGTGCTTTTATGAGGCTGGTTTCTTGAGTGGCCTTAGATTCCCTATCCACTCATTCATCATGGGGCTTCTTCATAATTTAAGAGTAGCTCTTGGGCTTATGCCGAACTCTTGGAGGGCCATCATTAGCTGCAAGGAGATATGGATGGCCATTCATGAAGGTGATACGAGTTTCTATATCTATATCGTCTAAGAGAATCGAAACGATCTGGGTATTATGAGTTTTCTCCTTGGAAGAAGAAGGCTAGGCTTATTATAGATCTTCCTTTGTCCTTTCGTGATTGGAAATCCCGATATTTTTTTGTTTCTGGTGGTGGTTAGGAAACTCCATTTGACAATTTTTAGGGCGAAGTTCCCATGCTGTTGAGGAAATGGGAGACTCCAAAGCTCGGTTCTATGAACTTTATGAGGTTATTTCTATCTTTATATGTTCTAACCTTCAGTTTGTTTATTACAATCATTGTTCGTCCAAAGTTGAAGAGTAGATATAAGAGAAGGGTTCAGGCTGCTTTGGCTTACGCAAAAACTATTGACGACTTCAATGATCTTATCGATCTGTGGACTTTGTATAGGTTCTGCATAAGGCCCGAACCATCTCCCTTAGTCATGAGAGCTCTTGCAAAGGAAAAGAAGAGTATGTTTCTACTCGTGTGAACATACATACCTGGGTGTTTTACATATGTCCAGTTTTTAACTAGTGTGTCTCTTTTTCTTCAGGAATGGCCTTCCATTTCAACCAGGACAAATATGCTCGTGTGAAGGCTAAAAGAAATGAGCCTTTATCCAGTATTTCTTCTAGCCTGAAAAAACCAAGGTTGACTTCTAAAGAAGAGGTTACCATTCCAGCTTTGTCTAATCACGCTTTGGCTAAGGTTATATTGGCTTCTCCCGCCATTTCCCTAAAAGGGCTTTCCTCCCAGTCGAAAGAGGACCAAGATTCATGATAAGGGAAAGGATAAAACCGGAGCAAGTGTCTGGGAGGACACAACTACTTCTTTAGGGAGGGCCTGTAGCATTGTGACTACGAACTAGCTGAAAAGTCTTGCTCTTGTTCCTTCTCATGAGCTAGTGAGTTGTCATGTCCACACGCTCATTCAAGTAATATTTCTTCATCAAGATTTTGCACATTTATCTGCATTGTGTACTTATTCTTTTCTATGGTTTGTCAGGTCTTGGGGGAGACACTGCATATCACCAATGGGTACCTTGCTAATGAGGAGAAGGTGGTTTTGGCTACCTCCAAGGTCGAGGCGGTTGAGGCAAAGAGCTTGAAAATGAGGATGGATCTGATCTCTTTGATGAATGAAGCTAACGTTGTAAAGGGAAAGTTGAAGGCTTTGACTGATAAGCTGGAGGCGGGGAAGCTGCTAATAGTTCAGAAAGACGGGCAGCTTCAATTTCCTCTTCTAAAGGAGTCTGCTGGTACTAAGGCCGTCCAAGATTTTCAAACCCTTGAGGAATATTCTAACATCCTTTTTCTTTATTACCTCAAAGGTTTTGAGCTTCTGAGGCTCTACCTGATGAAGCACAACCCTGGGGTTAATTTGGATGGCTTAGACTTTGGGGCAATTGATAAGGAGATCATTGTTGAGAAGGCTATCGTTGCTGAAGTTGCGGTTGTCACTGCGCTGGGTTTACAGTTGATAACATCCCTGGAGTTGACTGCCTTCCTAAAGATGATGGAGCTGAAGCCGTGGCTGGAAACAATGCCCCCTCTGCTTGATGTTATGTGTATTTTTCTATTTAGCGCCCTATCTATTTTTGGGCTTTATTTTGAACAAGGCCCTATTTGTTTTCAGGCTTCTTTTGAAAAAATATTTTCTCTTATGCTACATCCTCTACTTACTTGCATAATTTTTGCCTCATGCTTTGTGTATGCATGATTTTTGCTCTTTAGTGATGCGTGAATGCTTTATGAGATTCTGCATGCTGGAATTTGTATCACTTTTGGATTGTCAAATGACCTGGATTTTCCTTAAGAGGATCTTTTGGATGGTCATGTGATTTGTATTTTCCTTGAGAGAACTTGTATCACTTTAATTCGCCCTGTGATTCGTAGTCTCCTTGAGAGAATTTGTATCATTCTAGTTCGCTTATGCAATTTATATCCTTTTTGGTAAAGGATTTTACCATTAGCCTTGTCATGTGATTTACATCCTTTTTGGATAAGGAATTTTACCACAAGCCTTCGTCGCGTGATTTACATCCTTTTTGGATAAGAAATTTTACCACTAGCCTTCGTCATGTGATTTACATCCTGTTTGGATAAGGAATTTTACCATAGACCTCGTCGATTTAGCATACCTATAAAAGTTGTGAATTAATACTTCTTTTATTGAACTACTTTAAAACATAAGCAAAAAATGTCAACAGTTAGAAAACTTGATGTCTACTAGTGATACCTCTTGAGGTGTTCAATATTCCATAGACAATGTAATTTCTTCCCGTCCATAGATTCCAGATGGTAGCTTCCTTGTCTTGAGCAGTGGATGATCCTGTAGGGGCCTTCCCAAGTTGGTCCTAGTTTGCCTAGGGTTGGATCTTTGGTTGCTGGTATGACTTTCTGTAGGACAAGATCTCCTACGTTGAATCTTTTAAGTTTTGCTCTTTAGTTGTAGTAACCGGCCATATTCTGTTGGTACTTTACTACTTTTTAGGATGCTTCAATTCTCACTTCGTCTATGCAGTCCAAGTTCATCTTCAGTTAATGGTCATTGCCTTTTTTGTCAAAAAACTTTCTTCTCATACTAGTGACCTCTATTTCAACAGGGATTACTGCTACAATGTCGTGGGTGAGATTGAACAATGTTTCTCTTGTCAAGGTTCTGGCTGTGGTTTGGTAGGCCCATAGGACGCTTGGTAGTTCGTTTGGCCATGCATCCTTTGCTCCCTCTTATCAAACTTTGATGATCTTCAGCAGTGTTCGATTAGTCACTCCCATCTATCCATTGGCCTAAGGGTGGCCTGGTGAAGAGAACTGATTTTTGATGCCAAGGATTAACCAGAACAACCTGAACCCCTGGCTATCAAATTGGTGATCGTCATCTAAGATGATCGTCCTTGGTATGTCGAACCTGCATAAAATGTTCTTCTACACGAATTTCTATATCTTGGCTTTTTTTTATTATTGCTAAGGACTCTGCTTCTATGCACTTGCTAAAATGATCAATGGCCACAAGTAAGAATTTGACTTGTTTCTTACCTAAGGTAGGGGGCCTACTATGTCGATTCCCCATTGCACAAACGGCTATGGTGACGTTATGGTCGCCATCTTCTCTCTAGGTACTATTTAGATGTTTCCAAATCTCTGGCATCTGTCATAACTTCTGACAAACTCCTTAACTTTTTTCTATATTGTAGGCTAGAAGTATCAAGCTCTGACGATCTTTCCTATCAAAGACCTAGCTCCTCTTGAATGATCTCTGCAGATATCTTTGCAGACTACATCAAGGATGTACATTGCTTCGTCCTGCTCTACGCACCTCAAGTAAGACTAAGAACCTGATTGTTTGCTTCTTGATCTTTTTTGCCTTGTCAGGATTTGATGGTAATTTCCTATTTTTAATGTACGACAGGATTAGAGTTTTCTAGTTGGCATTGGTTTGTATTGCTAAGGTATGGAATTTCCACATCTCATCTTCTAATAATGTGTGCTCAACCACTTCGTCCATTATTGTTCTTCTTCATTCAAGAGTGAAATCTCTCATCCTTTGCTGGATTGGCTTTCTCCGTAGGTTTACACTCAAGTGGTGTTAATTGATATTGTTAGGTTCTAAAGGTTTAGGAATTTATGTATTTAGAACTCTAATTTGTAATATTGGCAAACCATGATCAAAACAATATGTTTAGTCTTGTTTAGACTTGCTCAAAGTTGATTAATTATTGTAAAGTTGGAATCGAGAGGCTGCAGATGCATTGGTGCATTTCAGCCTGGCTCAATCGATCAAAGCTTAGGCTCGATCGATCGAATCTCGGGTCAGAAGCGTTTTCTGCAGAATTTCCAACTCAGCCCTAACTCATTAAACGTTTAAGGTTTTATGTTTTTGCCCTAGGTATATAAGGAAAAACCCTAGCCACGTTTTTAGAGTTGCTCATGTTTTATTGTTGCTCATACATTGCTATTTTGTGTAAATCTCTTGTGAGATCTAGAGGAGCTTTCCTTTACACAAAGCTTAGGGTTTTCAAGGTAGAGATTACTTCAACATCTTGATGATCAACTCGGTTGCTGCCATTGGAGCTTAAAGAATAACAAGCGTGGGTGCTTGTAGCTGATTGGAGAATCCAAGAAAGAAGGAGTCCGTGGATTCGAAGTTTGCACGTGGTCGTGTCAGTAAGTTCTACTGGTAGGTAGCATTAGGAAGTCGAGCAGGGTGCTTGTAAGTCCTTTTGTATGAACTTCGATTCTTTCATAGTAGATTCAGGTTTACCTTAAGGATAGCTAGGTCAAATCCTCCCCAGATTTTTACCGTGTGGTTTCCTGGGTGATCATATCATTGTGTTATTTATTATTCCGTTGCTTTATATTCTTGATATGATTGTATGCTTGTGATAACCTAGAATTGCATAAATTGACTAAGTTAATCACTTGGCTAATTAACTAGGTTAATATGGTTGTTTTAAGGGGTCTAAAACCGTTCAGATATCTTCAGAAATTATGGGCATGTATTCGCATCCCAGGTAGAAACGTCTAGGTTGTTCTTCAAGAAAGTGATCATCTCTTTCTTTGTTGAGGGACCAAGATTTGTCCTTACCTTGGTGAACTTTGTCAAATCTCCTTCAATTAGTTCAATGGTTTCCAGTGTTTCCACTACATCTGAAGTTTTCTCCTCGATCATCCGTGTGTGGTTCTCCTTTGAAGCTAGTATCACCTGCTAGGATTCATAAGCTAAAACTTGATCACCTTTTATTTCCTCTATGCCATGCTTCATTGGAAACTTTATCTTCAGGCAGTATGTCGATGTTGCTGCTTTCTAACAGTTGAGTATGGGTAGTCTTATGATTACATTGTAGGACGATGGGTAATCAATTACAAGGAAATCGAGTTGTTTGGTTACCTGAATAGGGTGTGAACCAGCTATGACTTTTAAGGTGACTATTCCCCTCGAGTACACTCTATCTCCACTGAAGCTAACAAGGGGAGACTCGAACAAACGAAGCTTCTTTAGTTCTACTCTTAGCTATTGAAAAGCTAAAAGGTAAATGATGTCGGCAGAGCTTCCATTGTTGATCAAGACACGTCTAGTGTTGAATCCTTCTATCACAAGCATGATCACTAGTGGGTCATTATAAGGTTGTTTTACTCCTCTAGCATTTTCCTCAGAGAACACCATATTCTTGTTTTCAATCTTTTTGTGTTTCAATGGTGGTGCTGCATGAACATTGTTGACATGTCTCTGCTTTGATTTCTTTAAATAGATGAAAGATCTTCCTGGCCTTGGGCCTCCGTTTATCATTCTTATTTCTATAATAGCACTCTTTGGAAAATCTAGTTGCTTTTCTTCTTCTCTAGGCTTATCTTCTAATCGTTGACCATGTTTGTATCACCTTTATGCATCTTCCTTTATAAAGTTGTGTAGCTTCCCCTACTGAATCAAGCTTTCCATCTGTTTCTTTAAGTTTCTACACTTGTCCATGTAATGTCCATGATCCTGGTGGAAACGGCAGTACTTCTTCTTGTTGCATGTATTAGTGGAGGAGTTTAATGGCTTCGGCCATTTATGGAGTTGATTGTCCTTAATCATTGTTGTAGCTGTACGAATAATCTTGTCTATCTATTTTCCTCCCTTTCTAATCTTCTATTGTTCCAATTACGGATAGAGCCTCTCTATGTTCACGTATTTCTAGGCTTTCAACAGAAATCCAGCCATTGTTGCTGGAGGACTTTTTGCGAGTGCAAGCACGAAATCCAAACCTGCTTCGGATGTGGTTGACTACACTTGGTCCTCAGCTTTGTCCAATACCAGCACTTCCATGTTAAATCATTTCGCACAATCTCTTTGTGCTTTGTCTTCATTCATGTTACGCTCAATCCTCTTTGGTGAGGGGCGATCTTCTCCTTTTTGTAATTGCTGCCTCATTTCTTGATTTTTCTTAGTTAGTTATTCTATATTAGCCGTGAGCATCTAGATCTACAAGGCCAATACCTCTAGATACTGTTGCACGTTAGATTCCATCTAGATGTAGAGAATTGAATGGTAAAGCTACATTTTCAAACCAAAGTTTGAAAGACGTTCCCTATAGACAACGCCAAACTGATGAAGCCAAATTCCTCAGTCGATTGGTTCGTTTAGACGGAATCTGACGTGAATGAGTCTCAGACCTACAAAAGGATGACAATGGTTTTTCTCTCCCAAAGGTCATTAGCGTACTGCCGGTGAAGGAGCCTCCGATGATAAAGTTAGACGTTGATAGAGAGAGATAACAACAACTGAGAGTGTATTTCAATGTGTATGTGTGTACCTGTCTGTATGAATATGTATCAACATATGAATTCGTACCTTTGCTTAGGTTCTGAAGTGGTTTATATAGATCTCTGAGGCCTTTAATGGAGGTCTTAATGGCTATTGTAACACCTTTGATGGCTTTATAAGGTGATTGATTACCTTGCCAACGGTCATGTATACGTATGCGTCCGTTGGTAACGACTCATGCATTAAATGCGTATTTATGACACTTTGTCCATCCAACAACGCCTGCTTGGTTCATCCAAAGGATTCTCTAGATGAAGGGAATTTCTTGGTTCATCACCAACATTTCCAAAATTAATATATTCTTTGAAAAATAACAAGAACGATAGAAAGATTAAAAGATTTGGATTTGTGAATGATGGTGGTTTCTTTAGATCTGTTGGGGCTTTTTGGGTGGAGTATTGGTGGTTGGAGGGATTAAGAGGTAGTGAGATTGGCTTAGATGGTCAACGGTGGTGTAGATTAGGCAACAATGGTTTTCATGACCGCTGACATCAAGCAGGCCAAGTAGTGGTGAAAGGTGTTAGGGTTTTTATTTTATTTTAGGTAGCTAAAAACTTAAATTAAGAAAAGTTACAATATTAGGATTTAATTATGAAAGCTCGAATTTGTGCTAAAACACAAGAGCTTGTTCAGACCTCCAATTAAAAAATTACAGCTAGATTACTTTTACTCTAACTTAGACTAAGTGCAAAACAAGAGTAAATAAGCGCAATGAACTGATAACACTACCCTAAGCCATATTCATTCATCATCAACAATAAAATGAAAGCTTAAAGAGTAGTGAAGAGAGATGCAAACACAAGATAACACCGAGACATGTTATCGAAGAGGAAACCGATGAATTTGGTGAAAAACCTCTCCGTGACCCTCTAAGTCGAAATCAACCCACTAGAGAATAAAGTTAGAGTACACGAATAACAAAAGACCCTCCAATCCTAGTCTACCCATGTACTTGAGCCTTCCAAGCTCTTGCTAACAACTGACTTCTCGAAGCCTTGTCTTTTTTAGCTTTCTGAATCCCGCAATTCAGCCTGATTACATCCGTTAATGATTGACTCCTTCCAATGCTTCCCAGTACCACCAAAATCTCACTTTACACTTAGTATAGGTGTGGTAAGTGTTTGGGCTAGCAACCTCTCAAAGATCTAGAAATAGAAAGGTAGGAGTTGAGGAAAACCACAAGGGAATGTGTAGATGATTGTGGGTATAATAATCTCCAACTCTCAAGTGTATTTTCTAGGGTTTTATCTCTAAAAATCAGGGTAATAAAGGTATATATAGTGTGGGTAAAGACTTTGTAAAGCAAAACACAACTTTTTGCTAAACAGACTTTCGTGGGTCCTTCGCGGCTTGGCCTTAGACGCGAAATAGTTGCAAAAATGACAGCCTGGCATGACTCTTCGTCTTCTAGTCATATGCTCTCCATGTGGCTTTTTTCGCGAGTTGCTTCTCGCGAGCCAGTCGCGAAATCCACTTGTTCATCTTTTGAAGCTTGATTCTTCGCCGATCTCTCACACTCATCTCTTACAATTAAACCCAATACATACAAGGCATCTTCATCCCTTTCTCACTCATGTGACCAAGTCTGCGGTACCATAGGCTTGTACTTGGACTTGAGGTCATATATAGAGTACCAGTCTTCTTTCCACAAGCCAATACTCTAACTCCCTTTGTAACCTTCCAAGTACCACCAACAAACAGTATTTCATGCCCTTCATCACAAGTTGTCCAACAGAAATCAGATTCCTCTTCAAGTTAGGAATATGTCAAACCTTCTCCAGTAACCAAACAGACCCATTGGGTAACAATATCCGGATGTCTCCCATACCCACAACATCTAAGGTTGTACTATTAGCCAAATACACCTTACCAAAATCACTTGCAACATATTTCTGTATGATTTCTTGGTGTGAAGTGGTATGAAACGATGCTCCTGAGTCCAAAACCCAATCATCAAGTGGACTGTCTACTGCAAGAAGTAATGCATCATATACCTCTTCTGTTTCAGCATTAGCAGAATCATCTTCATTCTTCTTCTTAGGACTTTTGCATTGCCTCCTAAAGTGACCCGTTTTCCCACAGTTCCAGCATTATACTTGTTAGCCTGATCTAGATTTACTTCTATTCTGATTAGAATTTCTGGATTTTGATCTACCCCGATTTGAATTTCTGTCATTACCTCTGCCTCTTGAGGTTTCGCCTACATCTCTTTTGCAAATACCCTCAGCCAGAATTAAATCTCGTATGTCATTGTACTTCAACTTCTTTTTTTTCCTGTAGAATTGCTTATTGCCATCCTCATAATCATCCTAACTGTTTGGCAAAGAAGCCAAAACGATCAATGCACGGATCTCATCATCCAAAATCAATTTCTACAGACGACAATTGATTTGTGATTGTGTTAAATTTGTTCAAATGTTATGCTACTGATGCATTCTCTACCATCTTCAAATTGAACAGTTTCTTCATCAGATTCACCTTGTTGTTTACTGACGACTTTTCATGCATACCAGACAAAGCATTCATCAGATATGTTGCGGTATCCTCCTTTACAACATTGTGTGCAACGAACCTAGACAGAGTTAACCTAATGACTCCCGGTACCTGTCTATCAAGAAGAGTTCATTCCTCATCCTTCATAGTTGCAAGTTTTTCCCCTAGAAGCAGCAGATGCAACTTCTTCCTATAAAGATAATCCTCAATTTGCATCCTCCAAAATCCAAAGTCTGTGCCATCGAACTTTTCTATTCCAGACGCCTTTCCTGCTTCCTCTGCCATTGCTCCCACTCAAACCTAGCCCTAGGCTCTGATACCAGTTGTAGGAAATTAACACAAAATTCTCAAACCTGTGAGAAAAAAATAGAGAAAACACATGCCAAAGAAAAATAATAATAATAATCACACGCACAAGACAGTATTTATGCGATTCAGCAATTTACCTACGTTCACGGAGTTATAGGGATTTCACTATTATCAGGGAAAGATACAAAGTGCAGTAGCACAATTTTTCTCTCTCTCAAAAAACTACATCAAGAAACCCTAATCACCAAAACAACGGTTTCTATATACAGCTTGGGCTTATCGGCTTATGCCTCCATTCCATGGACTAAGCCTCAAAAAATCTCCCATTAAAAACCATGTAACATCATTTCAGGTTGGGTCGTCATCCGAATCAAACACAACTAGGCTCCACAAAGCCCAACACTTACCAATGTGTTTATATTTTGATTAAAAGCTTTTCATTTGGCTTCCATATTTCATACTTTTGATCAAATACAACTCAAATTTTTGAGAAACGACGCCATGATCTTTTTTATATTTCTTTGATAAATAAGCCTTTGGCTTTGACACCATACATTTTAATACATATTTGCTCTAGCTTTTCCTAGTCAAACTAGTTTTCAAAGTAAGGCTTTTTCAACTCTTTTATCCTTTTAGAGAGAGACATTTGTAGAGCTCTTTGAAAAAGGGAAAATAATGTGAGGAGATATATAGGCACAAGTCTACGCATGTATCAATATCAAGCAAGACCATTAACCAATTATTCATGACAAGCTTGAAGATCTATTTACAACAATCAAACATAAAGTTCTAGATGTCGCTCACACTTAAAAATTGTGCATACATAACAAACTAAGCTCATAAATGCACTACGCCATTAGTACGAATGTACTAGGCCAAACTCAACATATGATATACACAACACAAGCGATTAAACTTTTAACATTTTTCACTTTTTATGGGTTTTTTAATTTTTAACACACTCCAAAAACAAAGCAATAAAGTAAGATCAACAAAAACAAGGTAGACAAACAAAGACTTATAAAAGAAACATGCTTAAAACGGAAGCAATGACACAAGAAGATTGCATATGTCATGATGCATGAAACTATATCCCTAATATGTTTGAAGTATTAATGCATGAGCATAGTGAGTGATCATGCATGAGTACCTTTCTTCACCCCATACTGTATGAGTGCTTTGGGTGAGATCCTTGGATGGAGGGGTACGACCGACATAACTCTCAAACCTTGGGGTGAAGTTAGCAAGTCATGACGAAATGTTCTTCAACATCTCCAATGAGTTTTCTCTCATTTTCTCCTTTAGCTTGAATTCCCTTTGGCATTCTTATTGAGTTTTCTTGGCCACATAGAGAGTTAGCCCTCTTAAGTGCTTGAAGCTTGAAGCGATTTGGTCTTGTGTGCCTTCGCACGCCACAATGATGACAAAAATGCTTCACTTGAGGTCCCCTTTGATTTTTGGGTAATGACTTCCCTTTTTTCATTTGGTTTTGGACCAATGGTTCTCTTTATAACAACAGGGATCTCAACCTTGGGCTTCTCTACATTCTTTGCCGACACAAACTTCACTTCCTTCTTACGCCTGTTGCTTGAGCTTCCTTCACCAGTATAGCCTAAACCAGTCTTGTCATTTGAAGATTTTTGAGAAGAAAGCACACTATCAAGCTTCTTGATGGAAATGCACTCCATTTTGACATTTGCTTGGATTATTTCAAGTTCAAGGAACTTGATTTTAGAATACGTGTTCAGCAACTCTTCCTTTAGATCTTCAACTTTACATTTAGCTTCCTTAAGTTGCACAAGTGTGGATTTATGCTCTTCTTCATTTTTCTTCATATTTCTAACAGCATTCTTTGCAACTTTGGCATATTTACCATAATCTTCAAGCAACGCATTATACACATCTTGAAGGTTCTCTCCCCTTCATTGAGATACACATCTTCATCTTCTGAATCAACAATTTCTTCACCTTTGGAATGTACACCTAGCTCATCAACCAACTCGCTCAATTCATCTCTAAAGTCAACTGCGGTAATTGCCATGAAAGTTGAATAGTTTCCCTCACTATCACATTCTCCTTCCGCATCAAAATTTGAGCTTTCTAAATCACTAAGGGTAGTTGTAAACACTTTACCCTTTCCTCTCAAGTAGTTTGGACATTCTTTCTTGAGATTTCCATGCCCATTACATTCATAGCACACAATTCCTTGAGTTGATGACAAGTCTTTCCCATCTTCTTGAACTCCCTCTTGTCATTTTTGAAGGATGAGAACTTTCCTTTGCCAAATGACTTTCCATTGTCCTTCATCTTAAGAAATTTCTGAAAGTTCTTTACAAGAAATGCCACCTCCTTCTCTACATCATCTTCATCGGAGGAATCACCCATTTTCTCATTTATAGTTTTAAGAGCAAGGGATTTGCTGGACTTGTGAAAGGGCAGTCCGAGCTCATAGGTTTGGAGAGATCCAATGAGTTCTTGAATCTTTATCTCATCCAAATATTTACTCTCCTCTATGGCAGTGACCTTAGCTCGAAAGCTTTTAGGTAAGGATCTCAAGATCTTCCTCACCACCTTGGCGTCTTTAATCTTCTCCCTAAGATTGAGATTGGCAATCACTATCTCATTGAGTCTTCCATAAAAGGAATCGAACGACTCTTTGTCGCTCATCTTTACTTCTTCGAACTGAGTAGTGAACATTTGAAGCTTGGTGTCCTTAACCTTCTTGGCACCTTCGTAGGTTGTCTTAAGAATGGTCAACGCCTCTTTGGCGGTCTTCACATGCGAAATCCTATGAAACTCATCAGTAGAAACACCATAGAAAATAGCATTAATTGCTTTGCTATTGGTGTTTGCCAAAACAAGAACAACCTTATCCCATTCGGATTTGGCTATAATGGGTCTTTCCCAACCATTTTCGACGGAATCCCACACTGTCTCATCAATCACACATAGAAAAGCACGCATACATACTTTCCAAAAAGCATAGTTACTCCCATCAAAGTATGGAGGAGCATTAAGAGATTGAGATCTATCCATCTCACTCGGGGTCTAAGATCACGCTAGGATATTGAAATCCGACATGTGTACTTGATTTGATACCAATTGAAAGCTCGTATTTGTGCTAAAACACAAGAGCTTGTTTAGACCCCCAATTAAAAAATTATAGCTAGATTGCTTTTACTCTAACTTAGACTAAGTCCAGAACAAGAGTAAATAAGTGCAATGAATCGATAAAACTACCATAAGCCATATTCATCTATCATCAACAATAAAATGAAAGCTTATAGATTAGGGAAGCGAGATGCAAACATAAGATAACACCGAGACGTGTTATTGAAGCGGAAACCGAAGAACTTGGCGAAAAACCTCTCCATGACCTTCCAAGTCAAAATCGATCCACTAGAGAATAAAATTGGAGTACACGAATAAAAAAAGACTCTCTAAGCCTAGTCTACCCCCATATACTTGAGCCCTCCAAGCTCCTGCTACCAACTAACTTCTCGGAGCCGTGTCTTCTCTAGCTTTCTGGATTTCGCAATTCAGCCCGATTGCATCTGCCAATGAATGTCTCCTTCCAATACTTCCCAGCAGCACCAAAATCTCACTTTACACTCAGTATGGGTATGGTAAGTGTTTGGGCTAGCAACCTCTTAAAGATCTAGAAATGGAGAGGTAGGGGTTAAGGAAAATGGTGTTTTGATGGTCACCCCAAGATGAAGGTGTATCACAAAAGAGAGATAGAAGTTCATCCTTGGACACAGTCCTCAGATGTGGACATCCAAGGTAATCGAGATGCGATTCCCTCGGAACGTAGTATATTGAAGATAAGCTCTAGAGTAACTACTATATAAGTACCTCAAACAGAAGTAATGAAACGAGGTATGGAATAATCAAAATATTGCATATTGGAGTGAAACTCCTGTATGATCACAGAGGGACAACTCACGAGTATCTCACAAAGAGATTCCCAACCTTACTAGTGTACGACAGTCGATAGAGTAGTATCGGATAAGTCTAATAAGATAATGTGGCATTTCGAATGAATGCCACGTTTGAAGAAGTTCTAAGAAGTCCTGACGGGCTTTCTCATCACAGAACCTAACATGTAAAGGAGTGGAATCAGAAGATGATGCCCTGAAATGAAGAGGGTTCTAGGATGGAGTAGTTTTATGCTTGGGTGCCATGTGCAGACTATCCGAGAGAGAGAGAGAGAGAAAGAGAGAGAAGCAAAAAAGCACCATCAACATATTGTACCACAAAGGAAATGAAAAGGTACGTATGAATGAACAATGCATGATCATATGACGTGCGAAGAAAAATGCATCATAGGCTCAGACCAATCCAATTCTACCAGCACACAAGGTTCCAATATAGAAAATACACATCTATAATGCATGAAACATAGTGAGAATGCAAATGTAATGCAATGCATGAGCATATAACAACATTCAAGCAAACTCTAACCCAAAAATTTCACAAAATTCTCATAAATTTTCAAAAACCCCAAAGATTTCACAAAAACCCAAAACCTAGGTCTAAATGCGTGAAATGCATGAAGAATGAGAGATTAAAGATCATACCAGTGAAGAAAGGATCACACTAGGCCAAAATCTATGAGGGTTTGAGGTTTTGAGAAAGAAAAGAGTGTTTAGGAGAGAAAAAAGAAG
Source organism: Quercus ilex subsp. ballota (assembly GCA_032727855.1). Taxonomy (NCBI): domain Eukaryota; kingdom Viridiplantae; phylum Streptophyta; class Magnoliopsida; order Fagales; family Fagaceae; genus Quercus; species Quercus ilex. Next base: position 29,864,882 of record CM064908.1, read on the forward strand.
TTTTCTGTCGAGAGAAATTGAAGAGAAATGAATCTGATTTCGCTTTGGACCTATTTAAGGAAAACGCATCTTGATGGATCAAGGATCTATCGAGATTCTGTCGAGCACTAATAATCAACAGATGAATCTGTCGAGGTGCTGTCGAGAATCTGTCAACGGCAAAATACCTCGATGGATCAAGCTTCTATCAAGAATCTATCAGCCAGACAGAAACTTTCCTAATGGATCGAGAATCTGTCAAGAAGCTATTGAGACAAATTCAAGAAAGCTTCAATGGATTGAAGATACGATAAGATCTGTTGAGAAAAGAAGTCCAAAGAGCTCGATAGATAGCTATCTGTTGAGAGCTGTCAAGATAAATAAAAACAGTTTTTCAAAGAGAAGAAAAACACAGAAATGAATGCAGTCAAGCAAGCTACTCAACCAAAGATCCAATCAACATTTTAAGCTTTTAAAAACATCTTTCAACGAAATAAATGCAAAGCAGATAAGATCCAAACACACACACACACACACTAAACAAGTCTAACCAATTTTGTATTTCAAAAATAAATTAAGACAGTTCAGTGAGCACACATTAACACATGTATCAAAAGTAGCAAAGAATTTTGCGTGTTATGTGTGAAAAACATTGCAAGATTGCATAAGTGTCTCATGTTATGATGATTTAAGATATGAGAAAATCAATTTAACTCACACACAATCATAACTGCTTGATGGGGACTATCACCTTCAAGGTACATCCTATAACTCCCACATCTCCTAGAAACACACTTGCAATTGTATATAAAAGCATTTTGATTCTTTTTGTTTTTGTTTTTCTTTGCATATTTTTTCTTTTGAGCATATCATGCATGGGCATATAAGAGAGAGAAGAAATACCTAATTATGTTAAGCTTAATAATCATAATTTTGCTATGCCAAAGCGCACAAATGTTTTACATGATTGGTGGGCTTTTGTGGTGAGATGGTTATTTATGCCTCTCTATTGGGATTTTTTAGTCCTTCCCATCAAAAAGAGTGATATGAGCATTAAGTACAAGAGATTACTTAATCGTACTCATCACAAACACGAGCCACAAAGCTCATTTGCTTAGTTGTGCGTTGAGATGCTCATCTAAGCTACAAAAAATACAAAGTTGAGAAAATTTAGTTCCGATGGCCATCCAAGGTACGCAAGTACCAATGTACTCAAAACACACATTGTTTTTTGTATTTTTCTAATTTTTCAATTTTTTTTTATTAAAAACAAAATAAAGCAAAACTGAAAACAAATAAACAAAAACAAGTTAAACAAAGTATAGCATAAAACTAGACTGAGTCAAAAACAAGAAAGCAAAACACACAAGTAATGCATAAACAAAAAGAGAGGGAGAGAGAGAAAAAGTGACTAAATCACTTAGAGCCTTTTTCCTTCCACATCTTGGAAGAACCTTTCCGTTGAGCGAACTTTTGATCTGGCGATGAGGGGGAAGAATTGAAACCGTTCAAGTTTGTACGGAACATGAGGGCCTTAAGAAGATCTCTAAGAAGAGCAAAAGAGTATGGAAACTTATTCTGGTTTCCAGATAAGATCATACTGTTGCTTTGTTGAGTGGCTAACCACTTGTAGCAATTAGTTCAAGTATGTCCTATAGCTCCACAGTGATGACAGAGATGTTGCTTCTTCTGTTTAGACTTTTGATTATTTCCCTTCTTAGTCCTAGGGTTTCTAGTCTCTTTCTTATCAAGTTTAAGGGGTGCTCCTAAGATAGATTTGCCCTTGTTTATGTTCTCACTAGCCAAAACAATTTTAACATCATTGTTCTCAGAATTAACATTATTAGTAAGTGAGATAAACATAGTAGTACTAGAAGAAGCAATATTAGGATAAGAGAAATCATACCCCAAACCGATTCTATCCGAAGTAGATTTTTGAAAGCTAAGCATCTCATCAAGCTTTGCACTGGAAGTCCTCTCCAATTGAGTTCTAACTTGAAATAGCTCCACTTCAAGCTTCTTGGTCTTTTTAGCCAAGAAATTGTTCTCAAACCATAGTGCTCCAATTGTCTGATTAGCTTCATCAAACTTTGTGGAGAGCTCTAATAGGCCAAGAATGTATTCACCCCTTAGGTAAATTAACCAATTCATTAGCCAAGTGAATTAATTAAATCAATTAACATGCAATACGTGTGGTAGTATAAACAAATCACCAAATAACTAAATGCAACGGAAATTAAATTTGACACGGGTGATTTGTTTACGAATGGGGAAAACCACTGAAGAAAAACCCCCATCGGATGAATTTAAGGTCACCACTCTCGAGAATCCACTATTATCAAAACAAGTGGTTACAATTAAAGGAATCTCAATACCTTATACTAACCTATAGTTGAACCCTTACCCTAATACACAATTAGTTTTGTAATGTAGTGACAATCTCTCCTTTCAATGCACGGCTCTAAGTACGCAACTAACCAATCGATGCACGGATCCCAATACGTGACTAACACACCAACTTGAGAAGGATGTTGGCTGCAAAGTTATTCAGTTCCTCCACGCGATGAAGATCAAGAAGCTTCTTGGTTACAAAATCCTACGGCGTACAAACACAGCAACTTCTTCAAGAGAAAGATGAACTAGGGCAATTTTTGTCTCTAGTCATAATATGAGTGTAATACTTGATTCTTGGACAGATTTGCATGGCTACAATAATTAGACTTGAACTCCTATTCCTTAAAGTATTAAACACATCCTAGATCTACCCAATTACAAGTAAAGTTCATTTTGTCAATGGATTAGCCAATTCTAAATGAGATATGTTCATAACATGTTCCACAAATGTCCTAACAAGCTCTTCTCAATCAAGTTCCACATCACTCATCTTCTTGGTGGCCAGCCTATATAGTTTCTCATGCTTCTGAGAAACCTTGTACAATTTTTCATAGGCTGTATAGATATCATCTTGATCGTCCATTTTCTCAAACTTAGAGTCCACCAAGTCCTCTTCATCATCTACTATTTCTGAAACCCCATCAATAGGATCAACTATAGCAGTGAAGGCATTCAATATTCCCCCATCATTATTGTCATCTGATTCATCCTCAGGCTTAGTGTCACTCAAGGTAGCAGCGAGGGCCTTGTTTTTCCCAATAGTCTTGAGATAAGTTGGACATTCTTGTTTCATGTATCCAAAACCTTGACATCTGAAGCATTTTGGTCCAAAAGGAATAGTGTACTGACCACCTTCCTTAGCATCCTTCTTTCATCTGTCTTGGTTCTTGAACTGAGATGAACTGGATTGCTTATGGTCTTTATCAAATCCCTTTGCATTGGCATTCTTCATGAAATTTTTGAACTGCCTCGTGATATAGGATTTCATCTTAGAATCTTCATCATCAAAAGACTCATCAGTATCACTGCTTTTGGCTTTCAGAGCCATGCTTTTGCTATTGCTTGATTTCCCTATCCTAGTTAAACCCAATTCATAGGTTTGCAAGTTGCCAACCAATTCTGTTGAAGGAATTCGGTCAATGTCCTTTGATCCCTCAATGGGGGTGATCTTGGCATGAAATCTCTCTAGTAGAAATCTGAGCACCTTTCTTATAATCTTGGGTTCGAGAATGGTTTCCCTAAGATTAAAGGCAGAGTTCACTATGTCCTTCAGCTTGGCATAGAACTCGTCAAATGACTCATCCTCCTCCATCTTAATCTCTTCAAAGCTCATAATAAGCCTTTGAAGCTTTGAATCCTTGACGGCCTTAGTCCCCTCATAGGTTGTCTGGAGGATAGTCCATGCTTCCTTAGCAATTTCAGTTGAGAATATCTTCTTGAACTCCTCATTGGTGACCACACTAAATAAGGCATTCGATGCTTTGTTGTTCAAGTTTGCCGCTTTGATCTTGGCATCATCCCAATCAGTCGACACTTCCTTTGGCTTAGTCTTGCCAATCTCCACAGCTTGCCACACCTTCTCATCTAAAGACTACAAGAAACCTATCATGCATACTTTCCAGTATGGATAGTTAGTGCCAACAAATAAAGGAGGTATAATTAAATATTGTCCTCTATCCATGACAAACATGGGTCAATGGATCACACAACAAAGATTAACCCTAATCAGAGTGTGTTCGCTCTGATACCATTTGATAGGCCAAGAATGTATTGACCCCTTTGGTAACTTAATCAATTAATTTAGCCAAGTGAAATTAATTAGATTCAATTACATGCAATGAGCGTGCTAGCACAAACAAATCACCAAATAAATAAATGCAGCAAAAATTATATTTGACACGGGTGATTTGTTTACTAATTGGGAAAACTACCGAGACAAAACCTTACCAGGTGAATTTAAGGTCACCACTCCTGAGAATCCACTGTTATCAAAACAAGTGGTTACAAGTAAAGGAATCTCAGTACCTTATACCAATCTATAGTTAAACCCTTACCCCAATACACAATTGGACTTATGATGTAGTGAGAATCTCACCTTTCAATGCACGGCTTCAAGTACATAACTAACCAATCGATGCACGGATCCCAGTACGTAACTAACACACCAACTTAAGAAGGATGTTGGCCGCAAAGTTCTTCAATTCATCCACATGATGAAGATCAAGAAGCTCCTTGGTTACAAAACCCTTGGTGCACAAACGCAACATCTTCTTCAAGAGAAAGATGAACTAGGACAAATTGTCTCCGGTCACAATTTGAGTGAATAATCACTTTGCATCCAGTTGCATCACCTTTGACGACCCTAAAAATAATCTTTATATATGTCTAGGGTTGTGAGAAAAGAAACTCTACACAAATGCACATGGATATGCGTGCAATCAGATCTGGAAATCTGAATTTCGTAATTCTCGACAGATACAGTTGTCGAGATATCTGTCGAGTTTCAAATATTAAATCTCGATAGATACATCTGTCGAGCAATCTGTCAAGCTTTAATAAACAACACTCCTTCACTTGATTCTTAGATAGATTTGCATGGCTTCAATACTTGGACTTGAACTCTTGTTCCTTGAAGTATTAAACACATCCTAAATCTACTCAATTACAAGTAAAGTGCGTTTTGTCAAAGGATTAGCTAATTCTATATGACATATATTCTTAACATGTTCCACATATATCATAACGCTCTTCTCTCAAGTTCATGCATGAAGACATATGCACCCTATTAGAAATCAACACTCTTTTTTCTAGACAAGAGTTTCTCTCTTAATCTCTTTCTCTCCGAAATTCCCAACATTTTTCTAGAGGCCTCTACAAGTTAAACTTCAGTCACAATTTGCCTACTGTTCTAGAAGTTGACTTGGGCAAGAAACAAAAATAGGAACCTAGAACCTAGAATCTAAAAGCTTATAGAGTCGAATTGTACAATCAGAAGAAAGAAGAAGCTAGAAGCATTGCTGAAAGAAAGTAATAGAAAATTTAAGGTCGGTAGCTTAACAGTCTAAAATCATGTATAAATAGGAACCATGGGGTTCCCACTTGTTGTGTGTGAAATAAACATAAGTCAAGAAACTCTTCCTAGTGAGTGAATGCATTAAACAAAAAGCTAGTGTGTGGAGTGAAAGGAAGGTGTCGTGTGTGCATTAGTGTCATAATGTATGCTATGTTGAATGGACACACCTATTTTGGCCAAGTACTAGTGTCCAACATGCGTCAGACACAAGTACTAGTAAGACACTTCCCAAATCCGTGTCCAGTGTGTACCCAAATTTTTTTTTTTTTAAATCTGGGTACAGCTTGGACACGGTTGCAACACACTAGTACGTCCCAGACATGGAAGATCTTAAAATAAATAAATAAATAAAAGCAATATTTTGACAACTAGACAAACCACTCACCATTGATCCTGGTTTGAGCATAACAATTTACTAAAAGCCCTAAAAGACATCTGCCTCTCAGTTCTTCCTTCTCTCAATCCGAAGCCCTTTGGCCTCTGTTTGCTCTGTTCTTGCCTTGTCCATGTTGAGCGAGTCACTCCGTCGTAGATCGGTGACAAAAGAACCCCTGCCGGCGACCCCAACGCTCCCTCTCTCCCTGTCACACCCCAAACCCAAAAGAGTCTAAAACATGAGAAATACATCCCAAAGATACTTGTAAATTTTTCCTTTTTGACAATTCAATTCAAACAATTCATACTAAGTACCAACATCAAGAATTTTCATAATAATTTTATTAAAGATACTCCATATGTAAGTCAGAGCTCTATATGCAATAATTACAGGAACCATTGACCACAAAAGAATGGAGGTCTGAATAAAATATAATTACACATCATCAGCTTGTCCCATCAATGGGAATAAAGTCATCACCACTACTATTAGATACAAAAGAATGAGTCAAGCTTCCATCATCTAAAGATCACCGTCACAAAAGTCCAGCCTCCATCACTAGTTAGTCTAACTATTGCTAGCCACAAAAACCTGTCTCAAAATGATCATTGCCTACTCTAAAAAATTTTGTGAAAGAATGGGATGAGACAGGGCCTAGAAAGTAGCATAATTAATAGGGGTAGGGGAAATGCAAGTTTCATGATGATGAATAGTTTACAAAGCATGTTATAATTTGGGAATTTCCAAATAAATTCTGCAAAACCATTTCCAAAAATAATATGACAAGAATGATTAAAATGATACGGCACAAAACTTCTCAAAATGCTTGCATGAAACTACATACTATATTTTGTGAGCAATAACAATACAATTCCAAACCCAAGGCCACATGACAATGTCGTCACAAAGACGAAACTAATCTGCCATCACAAAGATGGAACTCATCGCCGTCACAAAGACGGAACTCAATAACCATCATAAAGACGGGTGCTAAGATACCAATGTCACACAGACTATAGTATCTAGCTAGGTAATCACCGGGTAATCACATGTTACAGCATATGGGTAGAACATAAAGAGCTCACAAATTACATTTAATTCAAAATAAGTAATTCACTTCCAGGTAGTTTCATAAAATATATGAATACCCAAGGTATTCACAAGGTTCTCAAAACCTTCAACTCATTTCTTATCAAAAATATTTTGTATTAACTTCCCAAATAACATAGGTCAAGATAAAGAATGTTTATATTTTCCAAATAATGCAATAAATCCATAAAATCCATTCTCAAGAATTTAATAAAAAATGCTAGTCTTTTCCATGCTAACAAATCATGCATTTCCCCATTTGCAATAAGAAATATGATGCACTTTCATATATAATCATATATAGTAGGGTCACAACACAACACATTTTAGAAAAACATAGTTCCACAATTAATTTTCCAAAATGTGTTTGACCCAAATAAAATGTTTATGCAACATGGTTATTTTCCAAAAATCCCATTAAAAAACTACTTATCTCGCAACCCGCAAAAGCCTAATTTTCCAAGCTCCAAATGAGATTAGCTAGAACCTAAACAATACCAAGCAAACCTATCACAATAAGCATAAAACTTTACATTGCATCTAGCTATGAATTAGAGATTGCTAACTAAGCAATTAATTAGGCAAGCCTAGTATATAACCTCACAAATAATGTATTTCACTTCCAAAGTTTCTCAACAAATTAATTTACAAGGCATAGACTCTCATTATACTTATAAATCATTCAAGGTATTGTCTCTAACATCAAAACCTCAACACTTTATGAGTAGTTCCCACAAGATTTATATAATATCATCAAGGGACCCATGACACCAAGATCATAATACTCTCCAAGACAAAAATTAGAATCTTTAATGTAAAGTTGTGATTTCCAAATAGCCTTTGTTGGCTTTAATTCCATGCCAAATTTGGTTGTAATTCAGTTAATCGTTTCCCTATATTTATGTGGGTATAATTGTAAAGGATGAGTGTGAAAGATTGGTGAAGAATCATGATTGCAATGAAGAGCAGTGCAGTTTTGCGACTAGCTCACAAGTAAAGGAATTCGCAAAAAAGCCACGTGTGAAGCACATGACTAGAAGTTGAAGAGTCATGCCAGCTTGTCATTTCACAAGTACTTCGCGAGAAAGGCCATCTCGCGAGGTACCTTTGAAACTCTCTATTTGGCAAAAATGAAAAGTGCTTTCCTAAATTCTTTACACACACTATATATAACCTCATTACCCACGAAATTGTAAGGAGACCTTTTCAAAGAGAAAACCCTAGCAAAACACTTGAGAGTTAAAGATTGTCATACCCACAATCGTCTACATAAATTCTCTTGGTTTTCCTCTACTCATACCTCTCCATCTATACATCCTTGAGAGGTTCTTAACCCAAACACTTACCTCACCCATTCTGAGTGTTGAGAGAAGTTTTGGTGCTTTTGGGAAGCATTGGAAGAAGTCATTGAGTGGCGGATGCAATTGGGCGGAATTGTAGGAATTGGAAAGCTAGTGAAGACAAGACTCCAAGAAGTCCGTTGGTAGCAAGAGCTTGGAGGGCTCAAGTACATTTGGTAGATTAGGCTTGGAGGGTCTTTTTGATATTCGTGTACTCTAACTTATTCACTAGTAGATCAATTTCGACTTGGAAGGTCACAGAGAGGTTTTTTGCCAAGTACTTCGGTTTCCTCTTCGATAACATGTCTCAGTGTTATCTTGTGTTTGCATCTTTCTTCCCTACTCTTTAAACTTTACATTTATTGCTCATTGTACTTGCTTATGGCTTAGAGTAGTGTTACCGGTTTATTGCGTGTGCTTTACTCTTGTTCCGCTCTTAGATAAGTTAGAGTAAAAGCAATTAAGTCATAATTTAAAATTGGGGGTCTAAAAAACTATTAGTGTTTTCACACTAATTGAACTTTCATTTAACTAGCTCCAAATAATCAATAAAAATTATATTCACCATCTATTTCACATTAAAAGCCAAAACCGCCAAATTTTCACCACTTAGATAACCACCATTGTAAAAACTATAAACCCACTCATCAAATAATTCCACCAACACAAAACTCATACATATAAACAAAATGAATATCACTTCCAAAGCTCATAAATTACATGGGTATCATTATCAAAGCTTAGATAAAGAAAGCCTCTAGCAAAAGCATATAGACCCACCCAAAAAATTAGAAAATTCTACCTCAAATAAAAGATGTGAAGATGCAAGGGTTCCTAAGAAGTTTTTCTGGTGATCTTGCCAGAAAAATGATGGTGGAGATGATGATGTGGGGAGTGGGGTATCGATGGTAGAGTAAGAGGGAGAAAGAGGGAAAATGTGAAATGAAATGAAAAGAGAACCAAATGAGATAGAGGGATGGACCAGCCAAGAGGGAGGGAGATATCATGAGATCGTGTGGTGAGGAATAGTTGGGGTAGGTGAGGGGTCATGTGGGCCTAAAAAATCTGACCACCTTCTTTTTTTTCTTTTTTCTTTTTCCTTTTTTAAAGGGTGGTGGCGTTACGCTCCCCCTCCATCATAGAAAGAAGTTTCTCTCTCCTTCAAGTTTCAACTTCTCTTTCTCTTTTGGTCTTTCTTTCTCAGTTCTTTTCTCTCTCTCTCTCTCTCTCTCTCTCTCTCTCTCTCTTTTTATTATTGGTTGGATTTTATCGTTCCTACAATTTAGCCTTACACGTTTTCTTTTATTGGTTTTACTGTTTTAGCCTTCTATAATTTCTTTTACAGGTTTAGTAATTTAACTATTTGTTTTGTTGACAATGTTGTTTAGTAATTGACTATTTCTGATGGGTTTAGTAAATGACTAATTGTTTTGTTGTTTAGTATTTGCTATTTTACGAGTGACATTATACTTCTTTGCTATTCTTAGTTAATTTAAATTCTAAAAAAAATATAAATTATGTTTAAAAAAATATTAAAATATACCTAAATATAAATATTAATTAAGTAATTAATCAATGTACCTTAAACGTGTCGTATCCTTATTTTTCAAAAATTGATGTACTCCCATACCCATATCGTACCAATACCCGTGTCGATGTCCGTGCAACCTTGAATGCATATAAGTCAAGCGTTAGTGCTTGTAAGAACACTAGTATTGGTGGTGCTAAAAATTTATATTGCTATTTTTAGCACTACCAAATACCAAAATGTGGCTACACTAGTAGAGCTAAAGCCATATTTTTTGGCTTCATAGTTACAGTGCATAGCTACTTTTGGTTGTACACGGTAACTCATATGTAAAAAAAAAAAAAATATATATATATATATATATATATAATATTAAATGTTGTGTTCACATTGCTTTTTAATAATTAAAAAAAAAAAATCTCTTTTTCTCTTTACTTTCTCTTTCTCCATTTTGCCTCTCTCTACTTCATTTGTCCTACGCATTTCCCCTCTCTCTGCGTTCACACTACTTTAATAATATAAAATCTCTTTTATATTATTTTAGTCAAATAGCTAAAAATATAAATCCATCGATATTGAGGCCTCGCTTGAGAGAAGGGAATGGAATGGAATAGAAAGGAATGAAAAGAATCATTTTAGAATATTCTTCCATTCCCTTGTTTGGGAGTTTTAATGGAGGGAATGGAAAGTCCATTCCCTTGTTTGGGAGTTTAAATGGGAGGGAATTGAATGGGTAAGAGGGAATATTCATTCCTCTCTATTCCCTTAAAACCTCAAAATTTCATTTCCCCCGAAATTGGGAGGAATGGAAGGGAATAGAATTAGATTTAATGATTTTTTTTTTTTACTAAAACTCCCAAAATACTCCTATATATTCAACTCTTTATTTTAAAATAGGAGTCTAATAGTAATATTGTCATAAAATGATTCCATTTCATTCCCTACATACTGCTCTCAAACAAGATTACTTACATTCCTTTCATTTCCATTCCTTTGTTTTAAAACCTCCAATCAAGGTTACTTAATTCTATTCCATTCCATTCTTTTCCCTTACTTAAATACATTCTATTCCATTCCATTCTTTTCCATTCCCTTATAATCATTCTATTCCATTCCATTCCCTTCCCTCATGAACTCCCAAGCGGAGCCTGAGACCTCGTTTGGGAGGAGAGAATAGAATGAAATGGAAAGGAATGAAAAGAATAATTTTAGAATATTCTTTCATTCCCTTGTTTAAGAGTTTTAATGGAGGGAATGGAAAATACATTTCCTTGTTTGAGAGTTTAAGTAGCAGGGAATGAAATGGGTAAGAGGGAACACTCATTCCTCTCTATTCCCTTAAAACTTCAAATTTTCATTCCCCCCAAAATTGGGAGAAATGGGAGGGAATGAAATTATATTTAATGAATTTTTTACTAAAACTCTTAAAATACCCCTATATATTCAACCATTTATTTTCAAATAGGGGTCTAATAGTAATATTGTCATAAAATGATTCCATTTCATTCCCTCTATATTACTCCCAAACAATATTACTTACATTCCATTCATTTTCATTCATTTCCATTCTATTTATTTTAAAACATCCAATCAAGGTTACTTAATTCCATCTATTTCATTCTTTTCCATTCTTTTCCCTTACTTAAATACATTCCATTCCATTCTATTCCTTTCCATTCCCTTATAATCATTCCATTTCATTCCCTTATGAACTCCCAAATGAAGCCTGAGTGTAATTGTAAAGTGTGAAGATAAACTAGATAAACTAGCTTTTTGTAAAGCTATATTGCTAAATTTATGGCTCCTCCAACGTTGGTGCTCTAAAGTATTGTAATTTAAAGAGTTTAGTTTTCAATAAAAGTGCTTTGTTCACGTGTTTATAATCTGGTATCAGAGCTTCAGCTACTTCAACACACCCCTACATTGGACAAACTCATACCGCTCATTGTACTCCCATTCCACCGTAAATGGTCCATTGATGGGTCTATTAATTAATGGTCCGTTTGAATACAACTTATTTTGCTAAAAACTGAAAACTGAAAATATTATAGAAAAATAATTTTTAAATATGTGAATAGTGTCGTGAGACCCATTTTTAATGAAAAAGTTGCTGAAAAGCGAAATTTGTGAGTCCCATAAATAGTGCACGGAACCCACTGATATGCACTGTATATGGCGGAAAGGTCAACAACTGCGGTTGAAAAAAAAAAAAAAAAAAGGAAACGTGAGAGACAAAACGCAAACGCGCTATAAGTTGGATCCAAACACTCCCTAAATCAGACAGTAAAATAAGGGCTTCAAATTGCAGTGTACTTGAACTAGCCCCCCCTGCTCAGTTGGGATCTTAGTTGATCGTGGCAGTTTAAGCCACTCAACGGTTTCATCAGAGGCATCCTACTCTATTGCTGTGATCTTCATAGGAGGTAATGATGATAGAGAGGCATTGATGTTTGCCAAACGCATGGCCAATGACCCAAACATCAGCCTGACTGTAATTCGCTTTGTTGACTCTGGCGGCAATGAAGTTGTTAGCAGCTGGGACAAAATGATCGACTCTGAGATATTGAAGGATGTGAAGCTTAACAATGTGGGTGATGCATATGTGATATACATTGAGCAGTTGGTGAAAGATGGGCCTCAGACGGCATTGATTGTTCGGTCTATGGTAGACGAGTATGATCTTATTATAGTAGGTAGAAGGCATAACATAGTGTCACCTCAGACATCAGGGCTTGCAGAATGGAATGAATTCCCAGAGTTGGGGATAATTGGAGACTTGCTCGCCTCATCAGATATCAGTAGCAGAACTTCTGTTTTTGTGGTGCAACAACAAAAACAAAGGATTGCTATTGGACGAAGAAATTAACTAGGGGCTCTTACTTCTCATCTTTTTTTTTTTTTCCTTCATAAATATAAAATATAAATCCATGCATCTTCTCATGGTGCAAGTGTACAATTATAGGCGAGGGTGATACGTAGTTTGTTGTTAGGATTTTATGGTAGTTGTTTGTGGGATCTGATATAAATTAATGGGGTTAAAAGGACTTGTAATGGTATTGGGGTATGAATAGGGCTCCTCTTGTGAAGCCTATTATTATTGTTTAAATAACAAATTTTGAAGCATAGTGCTTTGTTAGAATTTTCATAATCCTTTTTAAGAAATAATAAAAAGGGTTATAATAATAGGTGTCTTTAGGGAAATTATTAATAAAAAATTTTAGAAAATTTTTTACACTACTTTTTTTAGAAATAGAAAAAATTATGAAAAAAATTAAATATTTTTTTGCCATAAAAAATTCTAAAAATATATCCTAAATCAATGTCCTATTTCATTTAACTATTACTATAATAATAAAAAATATATATATATATGCGCGCGCGCACAAAAATATCATATTTGCAAATTGCAAATACCTACTCCTTGAAACAGCAAATGAATGATTGATTGGTAGCCGTAATTTGTAGAATACAAGGTGGAACACTGGGAGTTAAATTAGGTGTTTGACCATCCCACACCATTCACGTGCATGTCTATTAATTCTCTTTTCCAATTCTTCACTTTCATCTCAACCCTGCATGATATAGTGACTTGATACATACTTTCTCTCTCTCTCTCTTTCTCTTAATTTTGTTCTTCCAGTGAGGCCTTGAAGCATAACTTCTGTGAGTTTGGAACATGATGCAGGATATTTCGCGGAATGCCACCTGGGCCTGCCTTCCATACAAAGATGTAACAAGTAAAGGTGTCTTTCTTGGAGATAATCCGTTTGATTTCACAGTTCCAGTCCTTTACACACAGCTATCCACGGCCGCCTTGGTCGCTGCCTCCTTACAATTTATTCTTACCCCACTAGGTGAAAGTGCTTTTATTTCACAAATGTTGGTAAGCTTTTCACTCCTGCTAATGTAATTCAACACAGTACCTGATTTCAATTCTCCCTCAATTAAAAAAGAAGGAAATATAAACATATAAATAATGATACTTAACAGTGAATCCCAACCCTTTTCCATGTACATCAATGTGTGTGTCTATATATATATATATATATATGCAATGTAATATTCATATTATGCTTTCCACGTTATTCAATCATAACGAGATATATGGCCTTTTGAGAAAAATGAAATTATAAACAGGAAAAATAAATTAATTAATTTCTGCATTTTATTTTATCTCATTCTTTTTGGTTTTGAATGTGATCAGACAGGTATTGTACTGGGACCTTCGATTCTGGGAAAAGACAAAGTCTTAATTGATACGATCTACCCCGGAAGAAGTATGTATATAATTAAAACAATCGGGGCCTTCGCATCCATGCTCTTCATGTTCATTGTTGGAGTTAAAATGGATTTGAGTATGGTAACAAAATCAGGAAAAAAGGCACTAGTTATTGGCTTATGTGCTTTTTTTTTGCCACTAATCCTAAGCACAACCTTGGCTTACAATTTAAAGCGTAAGGTTACCCTGGAGCCGAAGTTATATGCGAGCCTAATTGAAATTGCTGTATTTCAATCCTCAAGTTCCTTCCATGTCATTGCATGCCTTTTAACCGATTTAAATCTTCTCAATTCAGAGCTTGGCCGATTGGCTATTTCTTCTTCAATGGTTAGTGGGTTATGCTCTTGGATTTGGTTATTGGTGACATTCATGGTGAGGCAAAACATAGTAATAACCAAGAAAAATACTTTCCCACTTGCAGCATTAAGTGTAGCCGGCATGCTGCTGATCATAATATGCATCATGAGGCCCATCTTATTATGGATGATTAGACAAACAACTAAAAGAAAACAACTCAAAGAGAGTTACATGATTTCCATCTTTCTCATGATATTGACGTGTTCCCTCCTTGGTGATATCGCTGGGCTACATTTCATTTTGGGGCCTATGATTTTAGGCTTGACTGTACCAGATGGTTGGCCATTAGGATCAGCAATAGTCGATAAGCTTGAATCCTATGTTTCGTTAATTCTCTTGCCAACCTATTATGTGCACAGCTGCGGGAGCTTAGATATTTTTTCGTTAAATTTGAAGACTACTGGAATTGTAGAGTTGTTGGCTTTATCTAGCTTTCTGGGGAAGGTCATCGGAACCATGTTGCCTTCGCTCTATTGCAAAATGCCCATCATGGACTCGCTCTGTTTAGGCCTCATCATGAGCAACCAAGGCATTACTGATATTATAAATTTACAAATCGGGATTGTCCTCTTTGTAAGAACAACAACTCGTTTATTCATGCTTCTCATGCTGCTACATATATATTTAGTGGCATTCTGCAAAAAGAACTAGGAATTGGTTTCATTTCCCAAAAACCATCTATTTTGCATTCAAAAAAGGAGAGAAAGCTGAAAAAAATTGCAATGAAATACTTGAGCAAGGAGTTAATGAGCGTATGTTTGAATGCAGAATTTTTCTGAGAGCTTATTTGCTTATTTATTAAAAATATATAGTTGCTTATTTGTTTATTTATTAAAAATTAATTATAGTTGTACCCAAAAAAACGAGGTTTTAAAAAGACGTAGATGGGCAAATAAGCCAAAAGTCTCAAAAAAAAAAAAAAAAAAAAAAAAAAAATGTTGTATTCAAATGCACACTGAAATCAATTAACTGAAACATTTTTGTTTTCTTTCCCACGTTCTTTCCAAAATCCCAAATTGCATCTTTAATATTAATTTTCCCACCAAATCGTGTTAACATGACGGCATTCCTGCTTTTGCCTTGCAGGTTATTGACATCGAATCATATAATGCAATTACTGTAACCTTCATTTTGATGACGGGAATCATCGCTCCCATAGTGAAAATACTCTACAATCCATCCAAGAGATACATGAGCTTCAGAAGGAGGAGGACTATCCAGCATACAATGCCTAATGAAGAGCTCCGTTTGTTGGCCTGCATTTTCCATCAAAACAGTACTCCTTCCCTCATCAATCTTCTCGAAGTCTCCAATCCAATGACCAAAAGTCCCATCGGCTTTTATGCTATCCATCTCATGGAGCTACAAGGCAGATCAGCTCCAATTCTCGTGGCGCATCAACAAGGAAAAAGGAGTTCTATTCATACCAATCATTCTGAACACATAATAAACGCTTTCTGGCGATACGAGCAACATAATCTTGGTAAGGTAACAGTGCATCCATTTACAGCCATTGCACCGTATGCCACAATGCATGATGAGATATGCAACCTTGCTTTAGAGAAGAGAGTATCAATGGTGATTATCCCTTTTCATAAGCATTGGACGTTGCATGGTTCAGAAGAGTGTGACAACCCCATAAAAGCTGTCAACTTCAAAATTCTTAAGAATGTCCCATGCTCAGTCGGAATCTTGGTTGATAAAGAGACATTATCTGGGAGGAATTCAGGGGGCAGCAAACCTTTGTACAGTATTGGAATGATCTTTGTGGAAGGGCCGGATGATCGTGAAGCATTAGCATATGCTATGCGCATGGCGAAACACCCCAATGTTAGCCTTACAGTTATTCGGTTGGTTCAGCCAAATAAAAAGAGTACGGAGCTTGATTGTGATATGATCAAAC
The DNA here is from genome assembly GCA_032727855.1 of Quercus ilex subsp. ballota. Classification (NCBI taxonomy): domain Eukaryota; kingdom Viridiplantae; phylum Streptophyta; class Magnoliopsida; order Fagales; family Fagaceae; genus Quercus; species Quercus ilex. The sequence goes on from CM064908.1 coordinate 29,881,200, forward strand.
GGTTTAAGATGTCTAACATCCGACAAAAGCACCATATATATAAAGAGGAAGTTGTGAAAGACAGTGTGCAAATGATAAATGTGATTAAATTACTAGAAAATCATTATGAACTAATTTTGGTAGGAAGACAGCATGAAAGCAATTCGCCATTGTTCATGGGACTTACTTTATGGAATGAGAATCCTGAGCTAGGATACTTGGGGGACATGCTAGTGTCATCAGAGTCTGATTGGGAGGTATCAGTGTTGGTGGTGCAACAACAAACATTTGAAGGTGAAGATATGCCTGAAGGCTTCAAGCTCCTTATGGAAGACGCATTCTCAGTAAACGGAAGTACATCAAGCGATACCAAATTGTGCCCCAGTTCTCACAAGACCATCTGAAACCTGAAATAGTCAAACAGAATAAAGGGCACTGTTAGCAAAATATGGTTTAGGGATTGATAATTTTTCTGTTTCAATTAGAACAAGCTCTTCACAAAGATGTAATTGTTGCTTTTCAATTGAATAAAATTCATAGTATTCCCATAAAAATAATAATGAAGGACAATGTGAAGTTTTCTCTTAAATCAAGGATTTAAAGAAGGACAAATTCTCTATGCCACTTTTTATGTTCTACTTTATGTATTCCACCATTCACAATTTACTATGTGTTTAATTTTTTTTTTTTTTTCTCTTTTAAACTTTGGCAATTTTATAACAAAAGTCATATAAATATTTGATAAGTTGTAATTGGTGGAACAAAAAATGGATTTGTATTCAGTTGAGAGCACCTCCGAAATTAATTAGTGAGACCATGTCAATGAACATGAAAAAATTCTATTTGTATAGTTTCAATCTTATTTTTTGCCTATAGATTCGAGATTACAGTTAGATGTGAATGATTTATGGCTAGTCATGTAGACTTCAAATTTCTCCATTGGCCTCTCCTAATTAGGGGTGTTCACCAAACCGCACAAACCGTAAAAATCGCACCAAAATCACTAGTAAAATGGCAAGTAACAATGCACTACACTATATGGTGTAGTGCAATTTTCAGTTTTATAATAAGAAAACTGCACCGCACCCTCTCTATATATTAATATATTTATTTTTTTTAGTATTAAATAGATTATTAATAGTTTAATAACCCTAGTTTTCAAAAAAAAAAAGTTTAATAACCCTATCAAGTGTTGATTAAGAAAGCCAATCCAAAATAAAGAAAAACTAGCTCAATAGTTTAAAACTTGGCCCAAAACAAAGGGAAAAATCAATTTTGGGCTAGAGAGGAAAAGCCCAAATTTGAAAAATATACTAGTTTCAAACCGTTCAAACCGCATCTTATACACTGCAACGCACATGTAACTGCAAAAATGAAGTGTGGTACTATTATGATCTTGGCTAAACTCTAAATCATACCACACCACACATGTAACCGTAAAAATACGGTGCGGTGCAGTTATAGTTTTAACTAAAAAAATGGCCTAAAACAGCATTGTGAACGCCACACTCCTAATAGTTTGTAACTTTTCTATATATAGTTGCTAGAGTATTGCCCTTCCTATTGGAATTTGCCCTAAAAGCAAAATAGTTGAAAATGTCCAAACTTTTAATGAATACAAATCCTATCCACTTTTTAAGTTTTTTTGTATTTCACTTTATGTTTTAAAAATCTTAATTTGTCATGTAATTATTTTACTTTCTTTATAAAATAACCAAAATTTGAAATTGAAAAAAAAAAAAAAATTAAGCACATGATATACCATAATTGGCAGAGCAAAAAGTGGAACATAAGATTTGTATTCACTTTTAATAGTGTAATTTACAACACAACACAGCTTTGCAGACAAACTGAAACACTCTTCCCATTCTGTATATTTTTCTTATCGGGTAAAAAGTATCTACAGTTTTTTATTTTACTTTTTTTGTTTTTCACTTTTTATGTTAGGGGGAGAGGAATAAGGAATATTGGAATGGAAGTCAAATGGTTACTATTACTCTTAAATTTGATCAAATTTTGAGCATGACTCTATCATATATATAGTTAGTTGTTATTCATTAAAAGAATGAAAGAAAAAAAAAAGATATAACTAGTCGTTAAAATTAGATTTTATGTTCGCTCTCTCAAGAAGGTCTCCAATATAATCTTAATTGGCTAAATTGGTATTCCTAAAACCTCTCTTTGAATTTTTTCAGTAATATTTATTTGCAACTAGTAATTATTTAATGTTTATTTTGTATTATAATAGGGTAGATTATCATTTTTGTTAGGACATATATGGATATTGTTAGAGACATATGTTATGTAAATTGGCTAATCTTTTGACAAAACGCACTTTACTTGTAATTAGGTAGATCTAGAATGAGTTTAATACTTTAAGGAACAAGAGTTCAAGTTTAGTATTGAAACCATGCAAATTTGTCCAAGAAACAAGTGAAAAAATGCTAATCATTAAAGCTCGACAGATACATATCCATTGAGGTTTGATGAGGAAGCTCAACAGAAGCTATATCTGTTGAGGATTACGAAATTCAAATTTTCAGATCTGATTTCACGCATATCCAAGTGTATGTGTGTAGGGTTTATTTTTTCACAACCCTGGACATATATAAGGATTATTTTAAGGGCCGTAAAATGTGATGCAAAGTGATGCAACTCAATGCAAATTGATTGTGCATGCAAATTGTGACCAGAAACAAAATTTGCCCTAGTTCATCATATTCTTTGTAGAAGCTGCTGCGTCTTTGCGCCAAGGGTTTTATAACCAAAGAGCTTCTTATTCTTCATCGCTGGATGAAGTAAAGAACTTTACAGCCAACATTTTCCTCAAGTTGGTGTGTTAGTCACATACTTGAATCCATGCATCAATTGGTTAGTCACGTACTGGGAGTCGTGCATTGAAATGAGAGATTGTCACTACATTACAAGTCCAATTGGGTACTGGGGTAAGGGTTCAACTGTAGGTTGGTATTAGGTACTGGGATTCCTTTTACTTGTAACGGCTTGTTTTGATAATAGTAGATTCTCGAGAGTGGTGACCTTAAATTTATCTGGTGGGGTTTTGCCTCGGTGATTTTTCTCATTCATAAACAAATCACCTATGTCAAATTTATTTTCCACTACATTTAACTTAGTTGGTGATTTGTTTGTGCTACCACGCTTATTGCATGTAATTGAATCCAATTAATTTCACTTGGTTAAGTTAATTGATTAAGTTACCAAATGGGTCAATACATTCTTGGCCAATCAATTTTGATTCCTAACATTTATACTATGTGTCAATTTGATCCCTAATATTTTAAATTTGTTAGTTTAGTCTTGCTACAAGAAATTTGGTTTTAGGCAACGTTTGTAAAACATCGCTAAAAACCCAAAAAAGTCGCTACAGAGACAAATGGTTTACAGCAACTTTTTTTTTTTTTTTTTTTTTGGCAACATTCGAAAATGTCGCAATAGGCTATTGCTATAGGTTTATTGTGATGTTTCCGAAACATCGCCATATGTGAATCTTATAATATAACATTTTCAGCAAATAACTGGTCCTATAGCAACGTTTTTGAAAACGTCGCTAAAGCATGCCTTTTAGTGACGTTTTTAAAAGCCTCCCCAAAAAGAATTTCCTCATAGTTTTTAACGATGTTTAAAACGTCGCTAAAACTTGCTCATTATTTATTAACATTAACAATACTACCATATAAACTTGCTCAAACTAACAAATGTCCAAACTGATGATTTGCCTAATCCACGATATTCCACAATAACAACCTGATCATAAATATTCCACAATAAATGTCCAAAAATAACAAATGTCCAAACTAACACAGTAACACATTAACCATAGATTCAAATAGATATATAACTATATATATTTAATACCAATACTTGCACAAAATTAGCCAAAGTAAAACACTTGTCAAATAAAGCACACATAAACTTACAAGATAAACCAAACAACAAAAGATTGTAGTAAATTTCTTAAAGTCTCAAAATTCAGAACATATTTTCTAATTAAATTTGCAACAGATCAGCTCTTTTTAAAATTTTGTTTGGTCCAATTAGTGTTATCTAAAAAGCTTGAAATTCGATATGGAGAAGCACTTATATGTCTAGTATGCACCATCAAAAATTCAGCTCAAAATAATTTTTTTATAATTTATTAAAAATTACGTAGTGCATCTGACTCAAATCTGTCAAGGACAGATTTAAGGTCCCAAAAACAAAATACTACAGTTTTAACACCATGCCAAAAGTTTTAAGACTTGATTAAACCTTAAAGCTACATGTGTTAGCACATATAAACAACTAGGATTACAACCCATAACCTCATATAACAATCATCACAACACAAGTCAAGAAATTCAATCCCATATAAAAATCAATTACCACAACATCAATTCACTTCAAAGTTCAAAAACTCATGATATATATATATATATATATATATATATATATATTGCATAGTCCAACTTCAAGTTTAATAAACAACTACAAGCAATTAAACCTAACCTCATAACTCATTGAGGTAAAATATCAAACACTTGACATACAACAAATACAAGCCCACAACTCAAGCAATTTTCATAGTTAGCACTATCAACTTTTCACATATATCAAAATCATTCCAAAGACATAAAGAAACTCAATTTAAAAATCCATCTCAATCTTCGTTATAGATTGAAACCCATATGGTTTTACATATATATATATATATATATATATATGTTGCATAGTCCAACTTCAAGTTTAATAAACAACTACAAGCAATTAAACCTAACCTTATAACTCATTGAGGTAAAATATCAAACACTTGACATGCAACAAACACAAGCCCACAACTCAAGCAATTTTTATAGTTAGCACTATCAACTTTTCTCATATATCAAAATCATTCCAAAGACATAAAGAAACTCAATTTCAAAAATCCATCTCAATCTTCCTTGTGGATTAAAACCCATATGGTTGTCCAAGAAATACAACCCTCAAACCCGCTAAGTTATTGCCATAAACATCATAAAACAACAAAACCCAAAGGATTTCATAGAAGAAAATGATTAAAAACTTAGATTTTTACCTCATCTATTGAATTAACCAAACTTAGAGGGATGGTCTTTCAAATGGGTATGCTGAAAGTGTTGGGCTAGGTGTTGACATCAGCATCGGCAAGTGGCTAGGCTGGGTTGGCTGGTGGGCTATCACTACAAAAAAAGAGTCTACTAGCGATGGTAAAATGCCCTCGCAAAAATTCAAATATCGTCACAAAAGGTTATTAGCGAGGGCATATGGCCTTCAAAGGCCATCATATTTGCTCTTGTTGCTAAAAGAGATTTTGCGACCGTACCTTCACAAATAGATAATTTACGAGGGCAATCCACCGTCGTTATTGAACAAAACTACCCTCACAAATATATTATCAAATGACAAAAAAAGTCGACGACTTATTTTTAGCGAGGGAAAGCAGTCGTCATTAACAAATATTTGTGAGGACCTATATACCCTCACAATTAGTTATTTGCACTACAAAAAAAAACTGTACAATTGCGGCAGGCCAAAAATGCCGCTATAGGTCTTAAATTATATTAAAACATTAGCCCTTTAGCGGCGGTTTTTGCCCGCCGCTATAGGTGATTTTTTTCCCCCCTCTTGGATTCTAAACCCACATATCTATTACAAATAACCTATAATAATTTTAGTTCCACTAAAACAATACCACAAATGTAACTAGATAACACCACAAATGTCTCCAAACTAATATTATATTAACATAGAAATATATTATCAAATATATAACATTGTCTATAACCATTATCAAAGTTCCAAAGTATTTAAACAAATCCTTCAACACTTCCAAAAAATGCAGTTGTTTAAATGTGGTTCTTTGTACACAAAAAGCCATCAAAAAATTAAAGCATCTTTAGTATTGTAGCACCATCATTAGTAATTGTCACATCTCCAATATCACCAATGAGCATCTGAAACCATCAACCAGAAAGAAAATCAAAATTATACCATTTGGCAAAACCACATAGTCCAAATAAACCACCTGTATACGAATGAAATTGTAATTAAAAAGAAAGAAAGGAAAAAAAAATCATTGTGGTGCTTTGAAATCATAGATTGAAAAGTATAATTTTCACCATTCAAGCATTTTCTCAATGATGATAGCTTGACCAAGTTGAGAGAATATCAAACATGGAAGTAAAAGTGGAAAGACCAACTACATTACACAAATAATGGGAACAATGAGTTATGGTGCTCAAATTTGCTAATAGGTAAATCTAAGTTGCAAAGTAAGTTAATAATAAGTGAGTATCAGCATGACATATTCAACAACAACAGCAACAAGAAGCTTTAGTCTCAAAATTTTGGGGTCGATGAGTATTACCCCATTTAAAAGTTTCCTTCCACTGCCAGGCAAAATGTTGAGATACTTGGAAGCCATAAGGAAGCCTTAATCTTTCATCTAAGATATATATTATAAAAAATAAATATAAAAATAAAAAGGTAAGGAAGCCCCAAACTTCCTTACAATATAGTATAAGCCAAGATGCAACCTTCATAATCATGCTTTTGTACACTGGATAAAGCACATTAGCCTTGGCAAAGTAAAAATAATCGATCCCAATTTACAATACTATAAACCCAAATATACATCTAACATCTCTAGAGTACCACGATTCTCAATTTTTCATTTGAATCTCCACAATTAAAATAATTCTTTCCTATTGGTAATAGGATACAACTATTATTAGATTGCTAACTTGGCAATTTTGCAGGCCAAGCTTTTGGAAGACCACCTAATGGCCATAATTATAACACGAAATTTAACAAGTTCTTTGCAAAAATTTATCCTTTGCACATGAAAAATGTAGACAAAAGTTGAGGAACTCAAAAGTCAAAATGACATGAGTCAAATTATACTTTTCAAAGGCCTGCTTGTCATCTAATATAGGCAGCCATCCACTCACACAGAGATTATATATATAATGATACTACCAACAAAAGCATGAAGACCAACCATTTAAATGGAAGAAGCCGAAGATTAGAGAAGCAGTGGCCTCCATGAAAACAGCGTAAAGCAAGCAGAGTGCTAGAGTGAGAGTGTGGACCCCAACATATGTGGGCATGGCCCACAAACCCATGTGATCCAACCATTCTCCTAACACCTTCATTGCTTCTTTCTTGTCCTATCCGTACCTTTTGCTCATCTCCCTCACTCTCTCATGCCTAAACACAAAAATTGAAAGTTTTTAATTTTTATTTTTTTTAGACTTATTCTAATAGAAGTAATAGATTTAATATTTTCTGAAAAAAAATTTGTTGCCATTCATGGGTTAGCAACAACAACAACAAACTCAACACTTTTAAAGTGAAGTGAATACCTTAGCTGGGTAGGGCACTGATTCATTCGCATCCAAAATTCCATGAACCCCAGGAGAGCTAGTATAGACCAGTCTCTTCACTTTAAGCTCAATACAAGCATCAATAACATTCTTGGTCCCTATTATAGATCATAAACAAACCACAACATAATAAGACAAACAAATCCAAATACCCAAAACAAAGAAAGATTTAACAAAGTCCAAAGGAACGTCAAAAAAGCCAATAGGCTAGACACCCATCACGCACCTAGCACTTTTTACCTTCTACATTGACCGAATAATGTAGCTGGTAATCGTTCATCGAAGAATTCGACACTGCCATGTGGAACACAACCTCAGCTCCTTCCAATGCTATTTATTATCATTATTAAAACAAAAACAAAAACAAAACAAAAATTTTAAAACTTATGCAGAAAAATTTTCAGCTAGGCATTTTATCAAACAGTTGGAAGGCGTGAGCAAACCTTTGAGAACTTGGGCCTTGTTTCGAAGATCCATGGAAAGATAAACAGCTTGAGCAGAGTGCAAGGCTTGGCTGAGAGTTCCATTCTCCTCATGAGGGTCAAGGTTAATGGTGGGACCCATATTGGCAATTCGGACGAGGAACATGTTATATGAGATGAGCTTTTCAACCAAATGACGAGCAGCAAAACCACGACCTCCTGTCACCATGCAACATCTCTCAGTGCCATCATCCCCTGATGCCATTTCTCTTTGCAAAACCATAAAAACCCAATTGACTAAAGCATTAATTGTGTGTATTTGTAATGTGTTTGACACGGATCTTGATAAGGAAGAAGAATTATGAAGTAACCTTTCAATGAGGGAGTGGTCAATGGCTGGGCTCATCCAAAAATATGCATCACAAAAATTAAATTATTTCACCAAATCCAAACCCAAATTTTATAAAAATCATTAAAAAAAATTAAATAAAGTATCTACACAAAATCCAAACCCAAATTTCACAAAAATCAAAACTGAAAATTAAATAAATAACCTAAATGTTAAGTATCCAAATCCAAACCCAAAATTTCACAATAATCAAAACAAAAAATCAAATAAATAACTTACCAAGAAAAATCGAAATGGGTATGGGGGTGGTAAGGGGAGAAAGGGAGAAAGGATCTTGTGGTGAGGGAGAAAGAGATATCGAGGAGGAGAGGAGTCGATGGCTGGGCTCGGCCTCGTCGGCATCATCAATGGGCTGGGCTCTACTCGTCGACGTCGGCGTCGGTGGGGTTGTGTGTGTGTGTGTGTGAATGTGAGAGGCCATGTGAGAGGTAGAGAGAAAATGAGAGAGTTTTGTGAGTAAAAACTTTGTGTGAGAAATGAAACTTTTGTGTGGGAAATGAAAATGTAAGTGGGAAATTTTTTTTGGAGAATTTTGTGCGGGAAAGGAAAAAAAAATTGGGGGAAAATTTTCTTCCTAACACCTCTGTTCTTTATCTTTTCATTTTTGCCGCTCAACTACCTTACTCCTCATATCTATATCTTGAGCAGTGAACTAGTAACAGCATTTGGTTAAGTGTGCCCTTGACAAGTGACAACATCACTACACTCGTGTGAAGTACTGAAGTTTAATGGAGTGTTTATTTAACTTTTTTGAAATTTTTTACCATCTGTCAAATTGATAACGTGTTATGCACCACAAATACTATTATTATTATTATTATTATTATATTATTTATTAAATAAATCAACTAAAAAAACTATCTATTGAGTATTCATTAAATAGATAAACTATCTATTATTATTAAAATGAGCTAACATTTTAAGTTTTTAACTAAAGTATAGCATATTAATTAAGATATAGACTTATAATTGTAAATATTTTTGATAAATTATATGGATTTTGACTAATGAACTTATAAATAAGTAAATAAATAGTTATTTATTTATTTTTATATATAAATATAAAAATTAGCAATAATCCCGAAACTGTACACTAGTATTAACTGGTACCGAAATATTTCATTTATTTGACCAAACTGAAACAGTCTCCGGTACGGTATTGATTCACTTTGTTTTTGGTCCCTAAAATGAAAAATGTGTTCCATTTTGGTTCTTATGGTCATCTCACTGATGAAAATTGCTTACATGACAAACAGAGTGCATTGTTTGCATACTAAATGCTGACATGACCATTAAAAAAATGGTCTTGAGACCATTGGATTTTGTGAAATTCATATTCAAATCTTGATCAATAGGATTGAAGAGTATGGTGACAGACTGGTGTTGGTGAATTTGAGACCAATTGGATAGTCAAATTGAGTAAGCATAACCATACAAGTACACAGCACATGTCCATCATGCACCATACTTAGATTTGAAATTTAACCATTAGATTTGAAGAGTATAATGAAAGGTTAATTCTAGTAAATTATGGTCATAATCAAATGATTGGATTTAGAGAAATGCATGGACAAAGTTGGTCAAACCCAATCAAACTTAATAGATGGTCCTAATAACACTGGACTTGATGAAATTCATATTCAAATCTTGATTATTAGGATTGAAGAGTATGGTGACATATTGATGTTGGTGAATTTTGAGACCAATTGTATGGTCAGATTGAGAGAATATATATACCGATATAGGTACTGTAAGGACTCAATTTGTAAGGCCCCAAACAATACATTTTTAGAGAGTGGGTTGAAGAAATTGGCCCTTGTAGGCAAACGGAGCCCAACCACGAACCCATCACCATTGAAGGCCAGTGCACTTAAAATTTCTTATCCAATTTGCTCCTCGGCCTTGGTCCGAGGAGCTCCTCCCTCTGCTGTTCTATTGGTCCCTCTTATATAGTCCTCATTCTCCCATCTCTCCCTTCCATCTGTTGATCATCCATGCGTTTTTCCTCTGACTGTTTGTCCCATCAATAGCACTATCAATACTCAAGTAATTCACAATAGTCAAGGTTACCCTGTCCAAAAGTCACATCTCCATTAGTGCAGCCAGAAGGTTAGGTGAGCGCATTTAGTGCGAAGGTGACAACCTGTCCAGGGCCCATTTCCCCATATGAAGCTAATCTCGGTCCGCCGAGGATAGGGTTATCCTCGGCGAGGGGGTTTTTAAAGTGTAGCCTCCCACGCATCTTCCTCGGACGAGCCTTCTTCCTCGGAATGGGCCATGGGCCAGACGTAAAGTAGGCCGAGGTCACAGGCCCTCGGGCCCCACAATAGCCCCTTAAAATCCTGCTGTCCGTGCTCTCAGACGGGGAGGAGGATTTTGATATTCCTGGGCCCCCACAAGAGTCGCCCAACCTCGATCCACGTCAGCGTTGGGGTCTTTTTATCCACCACATATAAGTTTTTGGCGCTTCGAGACTCAGTGCACGTTTGCATTAAATTTCAGCGGCTCCATGTTTCCCTCTTCCGATGGTGTGATGGTAATCCCCTGGTAGGGATTTCCTGCTTTTATGGGCGAGAAATTACATTTGGTTAACCTTATTTGGAGATATAAATGTTCGTTTGAACCGCTTAGCCTCCTCATTTGCGCGCTTACGAACTTCGGTGAATATATTCTGAAGTTGGTCCAACTTCCACATTAACAAGCACCCCCTTCTAACGTAAAAAGCTTGCCAGAGAAAAATCTCACCATTTCTGTAAATCTCCTACTTTCTGTAGCACAGAATTTTCCTTGGTTGATTGATCATAAGAGGTTGGGTTATCTTTCTGCAGATCTGCACGCCTCCACACGTCATTTTCCTCTGGTCAACAAGAAGAACCTGGAAACCGTTCTTAGGGAGGAGCTTCTTCTGAACAAGGCCGATAACCCGATTAGAGCCGTCCAAAAGATCCTCGGCATAGGCGAATCGCTGTGGTAAAGGACGGTTTTGCACTTTCTGAAGGATCTTCTATTTCGGAAGACATTCCGTTGGTAGGTTCTTCATTGTTCCATAAAGCGGCAGAGGCCGAGGGAAGGGACTTGGAGGAAAGAGAGGAAGTGGCCAAACTAAGCTAGCCTGAGGACGAGTTCGGTGTGTTTGACAGAGCTAACCAATCCGAGGGTTGACACCCAAATTGAGATGGGTCCTAGGAGACAGCCACCGATCAGCCTTCTTGACCTTCTTGAGGGCAAGTCTGGAAAGAGGGTGCCGATGGGGTCACAAACTGAGCCTCCGCCACCTAGCTCTCAGCCTTTGCCTGCGCAGGCCAGGTCTTTACACACCCCTCCAATCTCAAAATCTCGGCCTGAGTCCCCCAAACCGAAAAGGAGGCAGATCCCATCCCTCTCTAGAGGAGGATGAAGCCCGACGGCCCTCTAAACAACTAAGGCTGGGTGGTAAGCGAAAAGGGAAAGAAATTATTCAACCATCCGAGCCCCAGGCCTGGCTGCCCGCTGCCATGCTCCATGGAGAACCTCTGAGAGATGACGCTACTATACGGGACTTCCGAGGAGGCGAGGGGGCTCAAGTAGCCGACGCCCTGGAAAGGTCCCTTCTCCTTCCCGCCGACATGGCTGAGCTTGGGAACATGAAGGGGCCAGAGGTTGCTGAAAACCTCAAGAGATACCTAGGCATGGTAAGACATCTGATACTTGTTTATTTCATCTAAATTTTATCGCCTGGCACCTACCCTCCCATTTACGGCATATTTACCTTGGTTGGCAGGCTATCCAGGCTGTTTTCAGGCTGGATGAGGAGGTCGATGGCCAGGGTAGCGCTCTGGCAAAGGAGCGTGATAAGTTCTTAAAGGCTGCGAATACCCTTAAGAGATCTGAGGCAGATCTGAAGAAGGTTACTGAAAGTCTTGAGGAGATGACAAAGGCTAGGGACATTGCGGCCTCTGACCTAGTCGCGGCCATGAGGCAGGCCGAGGATCAAACAAAGCGCTTGCATGATGTCGAGGGCCAATTGCGGTCTGCCAGGGAGGACATTGCCGACCTGAAGAAAAAGTTAGCCGAGGCTATCTGGACAAAGGGTGTCGTCGAGTATGCCAGGGACGAGGCCGTGAGGGCCAAAGATCTGGCTGAGTTTGCAAGAATAGATGCAGAGCGCTCCGTAGAACAGGCGGAGGAAAAAGCCTTTGCTGAGGGGGTGTCCAGGACAGAAGCCACCTTCAAGGCTCAAGTCCCTGAAGTATGCAGGCGCTTTTGTTCCCAGCCCTGGAATGAAGCTCTTAACCAGGTGGGAGTTGATGCTTCGTCAGACCTTAGGAGGGCAGAGAGGGTATATTACCCCCCGCAATCCGTGAAGTTGTCCCCACCATCTCCGAGGAAGGTTCTGTATTACCAGTGACCAGTGAGAGTCGGGCCAACACTTCCGAGGACACATCTTCAGCTGGCAGACCTCTTGAGGAGGCTGAGCCCCGTAGAGCATCGGAAGAGGTTGAAGGGGTCCCTTATAGCTAATCAAAGTCTTTCAACAGGCTCTTCAAGACAAGCCCCTCAGCGAGTTGGGGGAGTAAACCATTTTGTGGAACCACCCCGTTATGGCAGCATGGGGCATTCTTATTTGTTTTCTTTTTCATTTCATTTTGCTTTTCGCCTTGGCGATGTGTAACGAAACTACATGCCTTCTATTTGAAAGATATATTCAATGGTTTACTTCTAGCTCATTGATTGATGAGTCCTCTTACTTGCTATACTTTAATGTTTTGCTCAATACCTTGATTCTGTTCTGGACTAGTCTCATGAGATAATCGACTGTCTTTCAAGTTTGCATCCGAGGGCCGTACCATAACTCAGTCCCATCTAACGCTTTTATTCTTCCGCAAATATCTAATTTTTCATAAGTTTGAATCCGAGGAGCATGCAATACCTTGGTTCTGTCTAACACTTCTATTCTTCTGTAAGTAGCTAGTTTCCCCATAGGTTTGAATCTGAGGACCATGTAATACCTTGGTTCTGTCTGGTACCCAGGTATATTCACGTGGTTAGTTTCCCCAGAGGTTTGCGTCCGAGGACCATGCAATACCTTGGTTCTGTCTAACACTTCTATTCTTCTGTAAGTAGCTAGTTTCCCCATAGGTTTGAGTCCGAAGACCATGCAATACCTTGGTTCTGTCTAGTACCCAGGTATTGGGCGAAGGAGATTATCCTTAGCGTTGGCCATACTTGGCACGATAATGGCCTCGGCCCTGCCTCGTCGGAAGTGGGGCATTATGTGGACCGGACCATTGACCCCGCAGTGCTCCAGACGAGGTTGATTTAGGACTCTAACCTTACACGTGGCAGTAACGCCACCTTCCGTTCGAGTTTCTGCCCTCATCCGTTACAAGGCACCTCCTGATTACTCGCATTCCGCACTTGACGTTTCAACACACGAGGCGCGCTCTCATTAACATTCCCCTAGGCTGATGCAGATCACACGGTTGATAGGCGCCTTGGAATTTGGTCAGGATTAATGTTGCCGATAATCCTCTTTTTGAATTCCGCGTACATCAATTCCTATCAATTTTCACCCCCTATTTAAGGCTACATGGGGGAAATGTCCTTCTATGCTCCACGAACCCTCTAAAACACCAGGAAACATGTCCTCTCAACCTTCAGAGCCCCCTCAATAACCCTGCCAAAATTGTGATAAAAGTTTGGAGAAATGGAGCGGCCTTGGATGGGAGTGAGGGTGCACAGGCCCGAAGTCCTCCTTCCCCGACCGAGAGCCATCATAGCCATAGCCCGCGCCAGACCTTCGGTGCGGCCAAATCTGTGCGTCATCCTTACGATGCCATGCACAGCGGCCAAGAGGGAGGTCTTTGAAGTACATAACGCTCCTCCCCGAGGCGCTCCCACGCCGGTGGAAGCGTGCAAGAATACGTCATGTCTGGTGCCAGAGTGTTGCCGTCTCCAACGGCCAACCACCGTAGGGCTGGAAGAGAATCAAGGGAACAACACAAGGAAGGGCCGCCCGGCGCCCTTGCATCTGCTCCTCTCTTCGCGCCAACGCCACCGCACCGGCTTAGGCGTTGTTGGTAGCCTTAAAACAGGCCTGGCTCAGCCCCTTTCCCTTTAGTTAGCTTTAAAACAGGCCCGTCTGGGCCTTTGTTTGTAGAGTTGGCTTTAAAACAAGCCTGTCTGAGCCTTTGTTTGTATATTGTAGCTCCTCTTCATCTAATAAAATACTGATATTTGTCTTCTCTTTTCCTTTGAATCTTCTACTTTTCTACAATGGTGTTTTTCTTTTTCTTTTTTTCTTTTTTCTTTTTTTTTTTGGCGTTCTGGTGAACTTCCCATCAATTAACCACTTAGGGACAACCGTCCGTTGCGCCTGCTAGTGGACAAATTCTCCCCACAGACGGCGCCAATTGTAAGGACTCAATTTGTAAGGCCCCAAATAATACATTTTTAGAGAGTGGGTTGAAGAAATTGGCCCTTGCAGGCAAACGGAGCCCAACCACAAACCCATCACCATTGAAGGCCAGTGCACTTAAAATTTCTTCTCCAATTTGCTCCTCGGCCTTGGTCCGAGGAGCTCCTCCCTCTGCTATTCTATTGGTCCCTCTTATATAGTCCTCATTCTCCCATCTCTCCCTTCCATCTGTTGATCATCCATACGTTTTCCCTCTGACTGTCCATCCCATCAATAGTACTATCAATACTCAAGTAATTCACAATAGTCAAGGTTACCCTGTCCAAAAGTCACATCTCCATTAGTGCGGCCAGAAGGTTAGGTGAGCGCATTTAGTGCGGAGGTGACAACCTGTCCTGGGCCCGTTTCCCCATATGAAGCTAATCTCGGTCCGCCGAGGACAAGGTTATCCTCGGCGGGGGGGTTTTTAAAGTGTAGCCTCCCACGCATCTTCCTCGGACGAACCTTCTTCCTCGGAATGGGCCATGGGCCAGACGTAAAGTGGGCCGAGGTCACCAGGCCCTCGGGCCCCACAGGTACATAACACATGTTCATCACGAATCATATTTGGATTTGAAATCTAACCACCCAGCAACTTATTACCAAATTCATATTTTGGAAATCCAATCGTTGGATTACATTTTTTATATGTCTTTAACATGCATGCCAATTTTCATGTCAATCAGATGTAATTTACTGTTTGTTCTATAAACTCATCTTTTATGCATTATGTTAAACTACAAAAACTTGAATTTAGACAATTGATTGATGACATGCCTATTAATCTTTGATTACCTTCAAATTTTGTAACTATGAAAAATGTATGAAGATAATGTAATCTAACAGTAGATTTGTCAAAATTCACATTGAATTAAGAAATATAGGGTTTGGTTAAAGTTACACCTGACGTAATTCTAAAAAATGTTACACCACCCAATAACTTATTATTGAATTCATATTTTGAAAATCCAACCGTTGAATTAAATTTTCAACATGGTCTTAACATGCATGCCAATTTTCATGCCAATTGGATGTAATTTACAATTTGATTTATAAACTCATATTTTATGCATTATTTTAAACTACTAAAACTTGAATCTAGACAATTGATTGATGAGATGACATAGCTATTAATCTTTGATCACTTTGAAATTTTGTAAGCATGAAAAATATATGAAGATAATGTAATCTAACGGTAGATTTATGGAAATTCACATCAAATTAAGAAATATAGGGTTGAGTTCGAGTTATACCTGACGTAACTCTAAAAAATGTTACACCACTCAATAACTTATTATTGAATTCATATTTTGAAAATACAACCGTTGGATTACATGTTCTATATGGTCTTAACTTGCATGCCAATTTTTATGCCAATCGGATGTAATTTACGATTTTATCTATAAACTCATATTTTATGCATTATTTTAAACTACTAAAACTTGAATCTAGACAATTGATTGATGACATGGCTATTAATCTTTGATCATCTTGAAATTTTGTAAGCATGAAAAATATATGAAGAAATTGTAATCTAATGGTAGATCTGTCAAAATCCACATCGAATTAAGAAATATAGGGTTGGGTTCGAGTTACACCTAACGTAATTCTAAAAAATGTTACACCACCCAATAACTTATTATTGAATTCATATTTTGAAAATTCTACCGTTGGATTATATGTTCTATATGATCTTAATTTGCATACCAATTTTCATGTCAATCGAATGTAATTTACCATTTGATCTACAAACTCATATTTTATGCATTATTTTAAACTACTAAAACTTGAATCTAGACAATTGATTGATGACATGGCTATTAATCTTTGATCACTTTGAAATTTTGAGTTCGAGTTACACCTGACGTAACTCTAAAAAATGTTACACCACCCAATAACTTATTATTGAATTCATATTTTGAAAATCCAATTGTTGAATTTCATGTTCTATATGGTCTTAACTTGCATGCCAATTTTCATACCAATCAAATGTAATTTACCATTTGATCTATAAACTCTTATTTTATGCATTATTTTAAACTACTAAAACTTGAATCTAGACAATTGATTGATGACCTGGCTATTAATCTTTGATCACCTTGAAATTTTGTAAGCATGAAAAATATATGAAGAAATTGTAATCTAATGGTAGATTTGTCAAAATTCACATCGAATTAAGAAATATAGGGTTGGATTCAAGTTACACGTGGTGTAACTCTAAAAAATGTTACATCACCCAAGAACTTATTATTGAATTCATATTTTGAAAATCCAACCATTGGATTACATGTTCTATATATTCTTAACATGCATGCCAATCTTCATGCCAATCGAATGTAATTTACCATTTGATCTATAAACTCATTTTTTATGCATTATTTTAATGGGAATAAATTTTTATTCACTTTTGAGGGAGAAAGAGTACAAAAGGCTGAAATTCTTGAATTTTAGGCTACCATTTTGAAGTTGAAAGTGCTATCATTTTTTTATGGGTACAATTGTTTAGAAAATAAGGACAGGCCTTTCTTATATATGATGTATATAAAAGGTTTTTTTATTAGATTGTAAACGAAAGGTTCATCTAAAGAATACAAAGTGCTATATGTTTATACGTTTCTTTTTATTTTATTTTTGAATTTTAGAATAACTTTTATCCAAAAAATAAAATATATTAATGATTTTTTGCGAAGGTCAATCGTGGCCCTTTTAAATAATTTAGTGTTAGTAAGGGCATATTTTTAACCCACACAAAAAATAAACTTTTTGCAAGGGATTTTTATTGTCCCTCGAAAATAATTTGGTGGGAACATTTCCCTCCAAAATTTTTGACATTTTAATGACTATTTGTGAAGGTCGATCCTAGCCCTCACAAATAATTTAGTATTAGTGACAGCTTTTTTTAACCGTCACAAATAATACACTTTTTGCGAGAGATTTTTAATCGTCCCTCACAAATAATATGGAGGGAAAATTTCCCTCTAAAATATTAGTATTTGTAACGGCTATAACACATAATTGCGACAGCTTTTCTTGCTGGTCACAAATATTTCACATTTTACCAAGTATTTGCGAGAGCTTTATTTTGGCATTGCAAATAAGATTTTTTGAGAGGGCTTTCTAGGTCCATCAAAAATTCTTAGTCACTAATAGGCATTTTTCTTGTAATGTGTGTGTGTGTGTGAGAGTGAGAGAGAGAGAGAGAGAGAGAAGGAGAGATAGAGAGGGTTTTGTGTGAGGGAGATGTGTGTGGCTGAAAAAATTGAAGTGGGTGAAGTTTTAACTTTTAAGAGTGTGGGAAAAGTGAAATTTTATGCGGGAAAGGCAAAAAAAAAAATTGCTAAAATTTGAGCTCTATTGCAATGGTTATGAAAGCATCACTAAAGGTTTGGGTAGAAACGTCGCTATAGAGTTTAAAAATAGCATACTTCAACGTCACCAGTGTTGCTGAATGTAATGAAGAATGGACATATAGCGGCATTTTAAAAAACGTCACTATAGTTCATAAAAGTGCCACTAAATGTCATATATTTGATATAAAGGATTAGATTGAGCTTTAAAAGGTTGTCATGGTCCCAAACGAGTAATGAAGCGCCCTATTTATGGATGATTAGATTGAGCTTATCTTTTTTTTTTTTCTTTTTTTAAGGAAAGATATTGGGATTATCTAATGATGATAATTCATTGGATATGTTTGTTCGTTTAGACCCCTTAAACCAAATTGTTTAACCTAATATATTAACCAAGTGATTACTTAAATTAATTATTTAGATCTAGGTTAAACACAAATAAATCATATCATGAAAAGCAGCGGAAATAAATAATATCCTAATATGATGACCTAGGAAAACCAATGAAACAAACCGTTTCAAGGTAAAAACCTGGAGAGAATTTGACCTAACTATCCTCAAGGTAAAACAAATCAACTATAAGAGAATTGAAGTTTTTACAATTAAATTTAACCCTAAATCTATTGCTACCTCATGTAGTAACTTACTGACACGGTCATGTGCAAACTTCGAATCCACAGATTCCTTCTCTTCTTTGATTTACAGCAACACAGGCCACCTTGCTTATGACTTTGAGATCCCACTCAAAGGTTTCAGATCACCATCAGTAATGATCTTAATGCAGCAACTATGTTCTACCAAACGCTTGATTGTAGTTTTTGCTCCGGTAGATTCTTGTGTAGTTAGAAGGTACAAAACCTCTCAGATCTAACAAAGAGTAACACACAAGTCTTTTGCAGCAGCATCAAAATGTGGCTAGGGTTTCCCTTTTGTATATGAAGAAGTTTAGATGAAGCCCTAAACGTTTTCGCGGGCTTGGGCCTGTTTGAAAATCTACAGAAAAAGTTGTGCCTACGATTCTCGATCGATCGAGCCTAATTCTCGATTAGTCAAGCAAGGTAGAATTACACTCTCTTTTTCTAAACTCAGATGGACTTGAAACTTAAAACACCCACTTTTAAACATTGCCTACAACCTAGACTAGACATGTCTTGTTCTCGATTTGCCAACACAATATAAATGTGATTCTAAATATTTTGACCTAAATGTTTAAAAACTAACAATCTCCCCCTTTGGCAATCCATGACAAAACACACATAAATAATGCTTAAATTTAAACACCAGCCCAAATACAAGTTATTGCCCTAATACAATCCTTACACAACTACTAACTATTAGTTGCTAGTATAGACAGTAGCTGTTAAAAGAATTAACTTGTAAATTCCTGAAACACTAAAAACAAACCATAAACACATGTGTGCAAGGTACAATATAACAATCTAAATCAAAATCTGAACTTTGAATTCATAAAACATATAAATAGACAGTGAACACATCAATATGAATAACCTCATCATCATCAATGTTAGGACATATGTGTTTTCACTTGTTAAGAATATATGTCACTTATTTATGTAAATTGGCTAATCTTTTGACAAAATGCACTCTACTTGTAATTGGGTAGTTCTAGGTGTTTTTAATACTTCAAGAAACAAAGTTTCAAGATCAAGTGTTGAAGTCATCAAGCTATCCAAGAAAAACAAGCTGAAGTGCAAATTCATTAAATCTCGACACCTGCTCGATAGCTACCTCGACACCTACTATCTGTCGAGAGTTATAATTTCAGATTTTCTGATCTGATTTCCTTGGGAGTCGTGCATCAAAAGGGGGAACTGTCACTACAGATCAAGTCCAATCGGGTATTGGGGTAAGGGTTCAACTGTAGGTTGGTAAGGTACTTGGGATTCCTTTACTTGTAACCGCTTGATTTGATAATAGTGGAGTTTCGAGAATGGTGACCTGAAAATCACCCGGTGGGTTTTTGCCGCAAGGGTTTTCCCCATTCGTAAACAAATCACCGTGTTATTTATTTTCCGCTACATAATTAGTTTATTGGTGATTTGTTTATGCTTTCACGTATTTGCATATTAAATTGATTAATTAATAACTTGGCTAATTAATTAATTGGTTTAATCACAATGGGTCATTCAGATTGTGGCCTATCAATCAACTATCATAATCAATAACCACATCAATGTTTGTGAATCAAAAACATAGACAGATATAAACATAGAAATATAAACACAAAACCAAAAAAATATATCAAAATACATCAAACTCCCCCTAAATACAATAAATCTACTCCCCCTACATACAAAAAGTCCTAAAATCTACTCCCCCTTTTTGTTACGTATTGCCAAAGGCAACATCAATCCTCAAAGGGTGGAGGGGGTGGAAAAGCACTCCTATACTCTGCAAAATCTTCTCTCAAAGAAGCAACCTCCTTCAACAACTCATCAAGAAGCTGACCATGAGCAACCTGTGTAGTCATGAAGGACTGTGTCATAGCACGGAGCGAAAGAGGAGGAGCAACTGTAGGATCAACATCCTCAGTACCACCAGCAAGATCCATAACAACAGTCGCAAGCATAGCACCAGAGGCAGAAGCTATAGTAGAAGCTTCTCCTCGTGATCTCTTAGACATCCCAATGCTTGGCTCAACACTCTTCATTTATGCCTGTCGCTGTCTGAGATAGGTGGCTCCTATGGGGGCAATGATATGTACTAACTCTAAAGGAAGAAACTCAGATAACCCTAAAAACCTCAAAATCCTAAAATTAAACATAGGGAAAAACAACTTTTGACTCTTACTAGTACTCCTAGACACATCGACAATAGTTTGAATAAACATAGAAGGAAAACACATAAAACCATCAGTGACAAAAGCATAAAGAAAAGCACATCCCTCTATAGGAACAGTATGAATATGTGAGATGGGATAGATGTTATGACATGTAATTCTTAAATCTAAAGAATTAAGCTCAGTGAATTCACAAGAATTGATTCTTGGTTCAAAACCCTAAGAAACAGGACGACCACAAAGAAGTGACATCATGTCATCAACAGCAGGAAACTCAGTGTATGGATATATGGGTTTACGAACAATAGGCACTCCTAAAGCTTTAGACAATGTTTGCTTATTTATTGTGAATTCATGACCTCTAATCCAAGAAGTCAAGTAATGACCACCTGTGGCCTCAGAATACACAAAAAAGTTAGAGTAAAACTCTCTAATCAAAGCTGCAAGAGGAGGATCAAACACCTCACACAAAGAAACCCAGTTCCTAGACACCAAGTTCCTAGGAATGGAAGGGTCTAGCTCACTCAAAAATATATCCCTCTCACCCCAAATAGACCTATATTTGGTCAAGGTTTCATAAGTGTCTTCACACTTATCAGTGAGAAACCTAACACTATCAAAATGAGTAGAATGAGAAGAGGAAGACTCAGGGTTCCTATTGGCTCTAGTTTTGAACTTCAAACCAACCTTAAGAGCCATGACTAAGAATCAGAAACAAAGAAAACAAGAAAAACCAAGGGCAAACTGCATTAAGAAGAGTTAGAGACAAGATAACATGCAATTTTGAAAAACTATACGATGCATGACAGTTAAACACATATGATGCATGATCTAATGCTCCAAAACAATCTAATTTTATCACAATTTTGAAAATTTACAGAGGAAATTTAAGAATTTTAGAAAAATCCCCAATTTTGAAAAACCTAAATCTCAAAAATCCTTATATTGATCAATTGAACAACACAACAAGTATAAAACAAGTTATAATTACTCAATCCATCAACAACAGAAGCCAATTTCACTTAATTTTGCCTAATTTAACAAAATCCCCAATTTTCTCAAGAGCATTAGAACCCTAATTTTGAAATTTTTAATCAACCACAAAAATTTTGAAATTAAAGCATGTGAATCATGTTGATATGATGCATGAACAAAAACCTATGGTTTAGATTTGATCAAAAAAACCATAATCATCAAAAACCCCAATATTTTGAAAATGCAAAATTTTTTGAAAAATGCATAATTATATGTAATTTGATGAAAAAGAAAGGTCAAAAAAGTCTTACCTTAAGTGTATGAAGAAAACCTTTGAAACTTTGACCAAGAAAACGACCCAAAAAAAAAAAAATTAGAGAGAAGGGATCGAGAGAGGAATCGGAGAGAAAGACAAGGAACTTTTGAAAAAGTCAGATCTAATTCCTATATATTTTTAAAAATTGAAATCTAATCAGTCGAGAGGAATTGAGCAGGAATTGAATTTCACATGAAAACAGGCTCGACTGATCGAACAGGAATTGGAAAGGAATCGAAGGAAGACTCTAAATTAAAAACTTGTTTTTCTTCTTCACATTTTGATCGGTCAAAAAAAAGACTCAATCAGTCAAATTTTAAAGATACAAAAATTTTGAAAAATTATGGAAAAAAATTTCTGTAAAATCATTTGAAACACTGTTTTTATGATATGACATGAATGTTCATGACTTCAAATGATTTTCAAAACCAACATTAACAAATTTCCTCAAACTTTTCTTTCCTCACTCCCCAAAATGCATTAAACACATCAAGAAGTTTAATTTTAGAAGGTCATAAAACTTAACACACAATTACATGTATCAAATTTAACAAAGTTTTGCTTGTGGTGTGTGCAACTAGTAAGTGTATGAGATACTCACAAGGTGATATGTAGATAGAAAATAAGCACAATTTCTATATTATTCATCACATAAGTTTGAAAGTGACTATTTCCTAAAGAGTTACATCATATAACTCCCACATCTCCTAGAAAACACGCTTGCAAACATGCATTTTTTTTTTTTTTTTTTGCTTTTTCTTTTTCTTTTGAAGCATGTTTTACTTTATTTTTCATTTTACTTTTTGCTTCTTTAAACTAATGTACAATAACACCTTAAGAATTTTGTTGTGCAAGCGCTACACCTTACCGAGCATGGCTTTTATGATTTGCACACAATTCATGATTGGTGAGTAACAGTGGTGAGATGGTTATTTATGTCTTTCTCCTAGGATTTTTAAGTCCTTACAATCAAAATAATGTGACTTCAAAATCAAGAGCATGTGATTAAAAACCATAAACAATTCACAAAATATAAGCACTACATAGCACAAACTAGCAAAGTGCAGAAAAATAAAGCTCATCAAAGCTAAACAAGATACACAGACATGAAATGTAAATTTCATAGGCCAACCTCAATTACACATCTTGAAGATGTATAATACAGAAAAATAAAATTTGTGTTCTGATTTTCTTTTTTCTTTTTTCTTTTAAAAAAAAAAAAACTGAAAAACAACAAAAGCAAACCTAGAATGCAATGGAATGTATGAATGTTATGCAGATGCAAACCTAAAGAAAAAAAAAAATTTGGTCACAAGAGATAGAAAGAATTAAGACAAGGACCATGTCAGAAAGACTCACTAAGACTGAGTCTTTTGCATCCAGACTCTTTTAGATGCAAACTTGGAGTTGGAATTTCTATTAGAGTTTACCCTAATTTCAGATTCAGTATTGGTATAAAGGTTAAGAACCTTTACCAACTCATGAATAAGTGCCACAGGATCTTGTTCTTTTGGCACAAGCACATATGGTTTGGAAGCTTGCATTATAGCTTGCAACTTAAAGCAATTTGGTCTAGTATGTCCAACTCCACCACAAAAATGACAAAACCATTGAGGTTTGTGATTTTTCTTACTTCCAAATTGATTGGGTTTCTTAGGTTAAGATTCACTTAGATCTACCCTAGTTCTTCTAGAAGCTGGAACTCCATCCTTATGTACCTTGACTTCAGAATGGGTTGTATGAACAACAGAAGTTGATGTAGCAGGTACAAACTTAGGGGTATTTAGCACAGAGGTAGATCCATTCTCAACAAACCCTAAACCTGTCTTATCATATTCAGACTTTAGAGGTAGAAGTTCTATCTATTTGTTCTCTAGCAATAGATAATTTTAATTCTAAACTTTTTAACCTTTTCAAGCAAGGACATGTTCTCAATTTTAACAGAGTTCAAGAGTTCATTAGCATCAAACAACTTTAGCAGCAAATTCTTCTTTTCTTGTTCTAGAATATTTATCTTTATCAACCCGGATTCAACACTCATAGCATCTTTAGCTGCTATCTTGCAAAGCTTGTTGTAAGCTTCTTGCAAATTTGCATTCTCAGAGAGTTCCCTATCAGAAGAGTTCTCATCAGCAGCCTGAATTTCACTTACTACAGCAGTAGCAATGAAAGCCATGAAGTTTCCTTCTTGATCACTTTCAGACTCATGACCAAAAACTTCATCATCACTCAAATTAACAGCCATAGCTTTACTTTTGGATCTCAAGAGAGTTGGACACTCAGATTTTAGATGACCATAACCCTGACAACCATAACATTGTTGTCCTAAAGAACTATTAGAAGATTGACCTACTTTATCTTTTGATTTTTCAACATTATTGTTTTTGGCAGTGTCATTCTTCTTAACATTCTTAGTATCAACATTGTTTCTATTTCTTGCCCTCCTATTATTATTTCTTAAAAATTTTCTAAAGTTCTTGGCAAGATAAGCAATCTCAGTAGAAAAAATTTCATCATCAAATCCACAATCATTAACATATTTGAAGGCCATAGATTTGGATTTACTAGATTTTGGTAATTCAGATTCATAAGACTGAAGAGATCCTACAAGTTCATCTACAGAAATAGAGTCAACATCTTTACTTTCAGTTATGACAATTACTTTAAGTCTAAAATCCTCAGTTAATGATCTAAGAATTTTCCTAAAAATTTTAGGTTGATCATAAACTTCACCCAAATTAAAAGCAGAATTAACAATATCATTCAACTTAGCATAGAATTCATCAAAAGATTCATCATTAGACATTCTAATACTTTCAAATCTAGAGGTCAACTACTGTAATTTATTGATCTTTACTACCTTAGTGCCTTCATGCACTATTTGTAAGATGTTTCATGCAGTGTGAGCAATCTCCACATTTGAGATTCTTTTAAATTCTTTCATAGAAATAGCATTGAATATCGCATTCATAGCCTTACTATTAAAGCTTGCGACTTCTTTTTGGGCAGTAATCCATTCACCAATAGCAATGGTTGGTCTTTCCCAACCGTTCTCAACATACAGCCACACTCTCTCATCAATAGATTTCAAGAAGGCTTTCATCCTAACTTTCCAGTAAGCATAGTTATTTCAATTAAAGTGTGGGGGAATCATAAGAGAGTGACCATGTTTCATAACAGCAGGGGTCAAGGATCAACTCTAGGTTAAGAAACCTAAAAACAAGAGCTAACCCGCTCTGATACCACTTGTTTTTTCGTTTAGACCCCTTAAACCAAATTGTTTAACCTAATATATTAACCAAGTGATTACTTAGATTAATTATTAAGATCTAGGTTAAACACAAATAAATCATAGTTATTTCATCCTAACTTTCCAGTAAGCATAGTTATTTCAATCAAAGTGTGGGGGAATCATAAGAGAGTGACTGTGTTCCATAACAGCAGGGGTTAAGGATCAACTCTAGGTTAAGAAACCTAAAAACAAGAGCTAACCCGCTCTAATGCCACTTGTTTGTTCGTTTAGACCCCTTAAACCAAATTGTTTAACCTAATATATTAACCAAGTGATTACTTAGATTAATTATTAAGATCTAGGTTAAACACAAATAAATCATATCATGCAAAGAAGCGGAAAATAAATAACACCCCGATATAATGACCTAGGAAAACTAATGAAACGAACCGTTTCAAGGAAAAAACCTGGAGAGGATTTGACCTAGCTATCCTCAAGGTAAAACAAATCCACTATAAAAGAATCGAAGTTTTTACAATCAAATTTAACCCTAAATCTATTGCTACCTCATGTAGTAACTTACTGACATGACCACGTGCAAACTTCGAATCCACGAATTCCTTCTCTTCTTTGATTTACAGCAACACAAGCCACCTTGCTTGTGACTTTGAGATCCGACTCAAAAGTTTTAAATCACCATCAGTAATGATCTTGATGTAGCAACTATGTTCTACCAAACACTTAATTATAGTTTTTGCTCCGGTAGATTCTTGTGTAGTTAGAAAGTACAAAACCTCTCAAATCTCACAAAGAGTAACACACAAGTCTTTTTCAATAGCATCAAAATGTGGCTAGGTTTCCCTTTTATATATGGAGAAGTTTAGATGAAACCCTAAACGTTTTCGCGGGCTTAGGCCTGTTTAAAAATCTGCAGAAAAAGTTGTGCCTGCAATTCTCGATCGATCGGGCCTAATTCTCAATCGGTCGAGCAAGGCAGAATTACACTCTCTTTTTCTGAACTTAGATGGACTTGAAACTTAAAACACCCACTTTTAAGCATTGCCTAAAACCTAGACTAGACATGTTTTGTTCTCGGTTTGCCAACACAATACAAATGTGATTCTAAATATTTTGACCTAAATCTTTAGAACCTAACAGGATAAACTTAGATATATAATGAATATAAATCTTTTGTTCCATTTTTTATGCTCCATCAATCACAATTGCCTTTCTAAAATTAGAAACCTAATTTAATTAAAAAAAATGTTATGTCTACAATATTTTCACATCACTTTTGTAATAAATTTTAAGTGATAGGTTGTTACTGACTATTATTAGTAGACAAAAGAGTAAATTTTAGTAGTAAGTTCAAATTAACAACTTACTACTTAGGATGTATTGTGAAAATTTTATGAATATAGAATTGATTAATTATCCGCAGTTTGCTGGAAGACACGTACTGGATCTAAAGTATGTTGATGCATGTTAAGTTGAGAGTATCTAAAACAATTATGCAAAGTTCAAAAACATTGAGACATGAAGAAGACTTCTATTTGACTAATGATCATCCCCACATAGTAAGTCATCCAAATAACTAGATGTCTCCGATCTAGAGAGATTCAGCCAAGTTCTACTCCGGGAACTGGCGACTGAACCCGTGAACTAAGCGTCGCGATCCTTTTTGTCCTATCAATGTGCGAGGCTCGATGCTAAGTTCATGGGGATCTCCCATCTTACTATTTTAAAATTTAATCAAGTAGTGATGGAAAAAGATAATGTGTTTGATTATGCATGGCAACTATTCATTGATTTAAATTCATAGTGTATGTTAATGAAGCGTCTAAGATTGATTTTACCATGAGTGGCCTTCTACTTAAACCAATAAAATGGTGCTTCGTACGATGCACACGACCTATATAAATATAAAGTCATTGTTTCTATTTGATAATTTTACTTATAAAATTTAACTCGAAAAATGGAAGTATCTGATCTACAAAACTAAATCCAAGTAGGCTTGTGGTCCAAAAGATTAAAAAAACTGAGAGGGGGGTGGAGTTTGAGAAAGGGATGTGCAAGTATTGTCTAATGTATAATGTGGGAGAGAGAAGAGGGAATCCATGTGAGGACTGAGTTATACGAAATATGTACAGGAAGATTTGCCAGCTTGCTCTCATTTATTTTATGTAGCTTGGAGATGTCGCTATTTGACAACTTTGGATTTATGCTAATAAGATAAACCATCCAATTCATAATACAAGGGGGTTAGAGGTTGGAAATCTTGCCCTCCATCAAACCTAAGCACCTCTCTCTCTCTCTCTCTCTCTCTCTCTCTCTCTCTCATATGTTTCAAACCGAATAAAAATCATCTATCCACTTTAAGTGTTTCATATTATTCTCCACCAATTACACCATGAATATTGCAAGTCCATATTCCCTCCAACAAAAACTATAAATAAAGAAAAAATAAATTTTTCCACCAATCAACTAGCTTATTTCCTTCAAATGATCAAATAAATAGTTAATTCAATCAATAGTCACTTGATCCTCAATTTTATCAATTATCTTTTTTTTTTTTTTTTTTTTTGTGAGTGCATGGATTTCAGTTAATTTAATTGATAAAATTTATCGTTATTGAATAAAAAAAATTAGACTCAAATCTGACCTATATAAAAAGGAAATTCATCATCATGGGATGAATATCAAAAATTCAAATCATATGGTATCATAAATCAGAGGTTGTCCAGCTGTGAAGATGAAGGAGGTTGCAGCTATTAATGTTGATTTTCTTTCAAAAGTTGATGGCTTAACTTACTTCCACAGTTGTATAAAAAGAATAGGCCTAATACTCACAATCATTAGCCTTAAGATAAAATAATTTATTGGGCATTCTATTTATTTTAGAAATGCCTACCCTATATTCCCTCTAATTGTTTTCTAACAAAATGTGTTATAAATAAGCTTCAGCATTTGACCCCATTACTCATATTTCTCCAATGGCAATAGTACTTCTGGACCCACCATCACCGTTAGTGGCATGTCACTTCGTCAACTAGCTAGGACAAGTTATTGATATTTTATGAAAAATTAACGAACTGCTCTTGAACGCTTTTATTGAATATTGGCTTATTAGTTGGACAATTAAATTAGGTTTAAAGTCAAAGGAATAATAACTTAATTGTTAGGCTAACACTCTTGTCAATCATTGAAATGGAACTGACCTTAAATCATTTTTACAATATTAACCAACGAAATTAAAGGAGCAATTAAGGTTTCATTTTTGACAAATCATGAATGGAATCATTTCTTGTCATTGTCGTTTTCTACAGGAATAAGGATATATATTTATTCATTCAGCCAAAAAAGAAAAGGATATATATTTATTCTTTAGAATAAAAGCAAAATTATAATTCTAAACCAAAAATACGTAAATTTTGATTCAACCCACTTCTTCTTCTTTTTTCTTTTTTTTTTTTTGAAATATTATATATAATTTCATATGCCAGCTATAAAATGGGGTGAAAGAAACAAGAAGTATAAAATCACATGGGACAGTACTAGTGGCTTTTGTTACAACTATTCTGTGCTTAACGCCTTCTTATCAATGATTATTGATCAAGCACAACACAAACTTTTTGCTTAAACTTTATTTCAGGACCCAATGGTTTTAATCATAATGAGGCAAAGAAGAAAGAAATTAACACAAACCATCTCACAGATACAACAAAACACATATAAATTCAACTCAATTTGGGCTACTATATTAAGAGTCCCCCCAATTATTTTCTTCTCATACTCAAGGAAATAAATTTGTAGGAAGAGAAAAAAAGAAACATATTTACTTACAACTTTTGGAGGGTGTGTAAAATACAATTTCATTTTTAGTACAAAGATTTCTCTCTCCGTCATAAATTTTTTTCTCGAGAAGCAAACGGATTCATGACCTCATGAATTGTGGAATCCCGATCTGCCATTATTATACACAGACCGAAACACACAAAAAAAGGCAAACAAAGTAATTAAAACTTATCCACAAAACCAATAACCCCACGTACATTAATCAAAACCGGCCCCATTGCATGATTGAACCCACTTTGGTTATCGCTCGAAAAAAAGAATTTTTAGTGTTAAAGACTATACTAGTCTTCTGAGATGCTCTCAAGATGAGGTCTCCATACTCCAACTCTGCCATTTCTACGATCTCTACGTGAGGATTTCTTTTCTGATATGACATTCTCTAGGTAACGATCACAGTCTTCTGAGACATCATTGTTGGTTTGACACTTTTTGCTCTTCTTGGAGGACTTGTTGCCACTCTTTTTCTTTTCTGGAAAAGAAGATGAAGGGATCAAGAAGTAAATGCTTCCTCTCTTGAGCTCAGACTCCGGTGAGAGTATCAAGATTTTGCGTACAACGCCTTGAGAGCATGGTTTGCTTAGGACATGATTTGGGTTTGCCTTAAGGATCTCACCAGCAGTGATTGGACCTGTAAGCTCTTCTACGTAGCCATTCAAATGGACTATGCGGATCAAGTCAAGAGCTCCACAAGGAAGAACACAAGCCAAGCAACACCTTAGACTGTTACCCATGACTATGGATTAATTTTCTCTTTGTGTGTGTGCGCGAAACTGATCGAATTTGGGAAAACTCTGTGATTGTGAGTTGGGATTCTCTTTTTCTTTTTTCTTGGTATGATGAAAATGAAATATGAATGTGACCAAAGGGTGGACAATGTGTTATATATATAGGAACAACCGCACTCATACGAACACAAAGTAGAATGTAGTATATTACTCCTATTATAATAGATTGCAAAATTACTCCTATCAAAAAAAAAAAAAGATTGCAAAATTACCAAAGTATCCTATGAGTGATTTTCAAAATATTGGATTTGGACTCCTAAATATGATGCCCTTCCTTCAAAGTGTAATCTAATTAACTTAAGCCGCCTCGTAATGCTATATGACTGCAATTGTAAATAATCTTTAAGACTAGTGGGGTTTATTTTATTGTTTAACTTTACTTCAAATATAATATTATATACATGGAAATGAAATTTCCCACATGACATGCATCATGGAAGCTTATAGTCTATAGAGGCGGACTATGTTGTTTACTTTTTGACACATTTCTAGGAAAGGAGTTATTTATGTCACATTTTTGTTATGGTATCTCAATTCATATTGCATTTTAATTCACATGACATGCATGGCAGCTTCTAGTCTATATATAGAGGCGGACTTTATTGTTTACTTGTTGACACATTTCTAGGAAAGGAGTTATTTATGTCACATTTTTGTTATGGTGTCTCAATTCATATTACATGCATGTTCATAATGCAAGATAATTTACCCAAAAAATAATAATAATACGAGATAGGGTAATAAATTGCTAGCACTAGTCGAATTATGAAGAGCGTAGCCTAGCTTGTAGCCTTATTATTAATTAGTGATTATTGTAGCCTTATCATTTTCTAATTATGATATGAAGAAGGTTTGGAAACTTTCGAGATGTTTATCAAAAAAAAACCAAAAAAAAAAAAAAAAAAAACTTTCAAGATGGGGTTAGGGACTTAGGAGTGCTTATCGTACATTATTTACAGTTTTATTTTATTCCTCGATTTCTTATTTCAAGTAATCAACCGAGAGTTATTTTTTAAAAACACAAAAAACAACACACCATTTCCTATACACTGACACCTTGATTCATTATAATATGCATCCAAGTGTTGCCAATGGAACTGAATTGTAAGTATTAAACAAGTATCACAAACTTGGAGTGAAGGAAGAAAGTATCACAAACGGACAATTGAACTCGAGCCTTATATTCACCAAAACGTAAAATGAACTCGAGCCTGTTGCACTGAAAATAACTAATACTAATAACAAACAAAAGAATACTAGGGTAAATCTATTCTTTTAATATTAAATGTCATCGGTATTGGCGCAATATCTTCAGTTGACAATAAACTATTTGTAAATGGTAGAATGAAACTGCTACCGTAAGAAATTGGGTCCTAAACAATGGATGGAGGACCCATATTGAAACCTTAGTTACTAAAAAAATATAAAATAAAATAGAAGAACCACGTCAAGGACAAAGTTTGACAACAAACTTAATTGTAGTCTAAGGTTATAATTCTATTTAATAATTTTTTTTATTGAATGTAAATTTTAATAAATCTACCATTAAATTACATATTTTTCTTATGTCCTCTGTATTAATAAAACTTTCAAAAGAATAAAGATCAATAGTTATGCCATCAATCAAATGTTTAAATTTCAAATTTTTGTAGTTTTAAATTATGTATAAAAACTACGCTTATGGATTGAATAGTAAATAATATTCGATTAGCACAAAATTTGACATGTGTGTTAAGAACATAAAAAATATGCAATCCAAACAGTTAAATCTTCAAAGTATGTAGTCATATTAACCAAATTTGTAGCCAAACTTTATTCCCCCGTAAAAATGCATGCTAATAATAACAAGTCTTTTTTTTTCTTTTCCTCTCTACTAAATAACAATCTCACATGGAAAAATACATAATTATTCAATATCTCAAGAGTACAACTTTTTTTTCTCTGTACTAAATAACAACCATGCATGGAAATAAGTAACTATTCAATATGCAATACTCAAAAATATAAGGGTATGTTTGGTAACTGTTTTTTCTCTTTATTTTTTGTTTCCAAAAACAATTTTTTTTATTTTTGAGACTAAAAAACTTGTTTGGCAATCCAAAATGAATAGTAAACAAAAACTATTCTCAAAACTCAATTTGTAAAGAAAACTGAAAACATACAAAAAACTATTTTCAATTTCTAATTTTCAAAATTCAATAAAAATACGCATTTAATTTAATAAATCTGTCTCATTTAATGAGTTAGCATTAGAATTCAAATCCTAGTAGCAACATATTTTTAGTATTTTCTATTTTTTTAAACTAGTTTTTTAATTTCAACTAACCAAACATTTTTTTAATTTCAAAAATACAAGAAAATTGTTTTTTTATTTATATTCCCAAAAACAAGTTTTTGAAAATAGAAAACAAAAATTGTTACCAAACATAATCTAGGTAATAATTTAGTTTTCAAAACTCAAAAGTACAACGATATGAAATTTCTAATTCTCGCATATTCTATGTCACTAATTAAATTCATGATATGATCTACCATAATAATACCATTACCTCATCATGCTAAAAGTTTTTTTAATTTAATTAGTTCCTCTTCAATACGAGATCTGGAGTTTAATCCCCGCCTGCACTAATTAAAAACTGATTGGTGTTTTGGTTTAATAATAAAGAGTTATCATCAGAAGCGGACGCCATAAGTTGAAACTCTTCCAAAAATACTATTAAATATACATATTTTTTTTCTAAAAAAAAAAAAGTTCCTCTTAATATCTCCAAATGAAACATCCAAATTCAAATTCATCATCCCAATTTTAATATAAAATTAGTTTTTATAACCTTGTGTAAAGATAGTTTTTTGTGTTTTCAATATTTGATAGCATCAGAAAAAAGTAGTCAAAAGAAAACTATTTTTGGTCAACATAAAAAGTAAGACTTATTTTTGAAGTTTTTTTCACTAAATATTTTTGAAAAACAACTCTATCTCACACTCACAGTAAGCTAAATGAGGGAAATTATTAGATTATTTTTCAACTCATTTAAGATTACTACCAAACATAAAAAAATGTGGTAGTTTTATAGAAAATACTTTTAGGAAAATGACTCATTTTCTAAAAAACATTATCACTGAAACAAATATAGCCTTAAAAAAATTACTTCATCATTATTCACTGTATTGGAAGAGTGGAACCAATTGACGGCAAGGCTATCTTTGGCAAAGCATGGAAAATTAAGCATTGATCAATAAATAGAGCATTCTATAAAATAAATAAAAAATACTAAATAAAGTGCTTACAATAATTTAATCAATCTTAGGCTTTTAATGTGCTTTTCACAACATGACCCCATGTCAAGTCATCGCGAATATAGGCATCCCGCATCGTATAACAGGAATACTTTTAAAAGTTTGGATTACTTTAATTTGAAGTAAATAAATATAATAAAATGAAATTAAAAAAAAAATCTGGCTTGGATTGAAAATAATTGATTAGGTACGGAATGGAAATTGTAGAGTACAAGACTACATGTGGGAGTTTTATTTCTATTCATTATATCTCTCCCGCAGTGAGCACATCCTTTATCCATAGCTCAAAGTAACATCTCATACGACCCATCTGGCATGCCTGATTTTTTTTTTTTTTTTTTCAAAAAAAAAAAAAGGTTTATGTTCTTTTATCTAACAAAACAAGTTAAGTGATTCTCAAAAATAAAATAAAAAACAAAACAAAACAAAACAAAACCAATTAAGTTTAATCCCAAGTTTAGATTTGACTACTAAACGAACTAAAATTAAACATAATTTGTAAAGAACTTGTGAGTATGACATTCACTTAAAGTATATATAGTTTTACACATATATAAAAATATACTCATATATACTTGAGATTAGATTGGGTAAGTACGTAAATAAATTTATGATATATCAAATTACTGTTTGAAAAAAAAATACTATTTGTAATTTATTGATAATATAAATTGTCTATTTTATAATCAAAATTAACTCAAATAATAGAATTTCAATTATAATTTAGTTATTAATTATTATAATAAACTAGTTGCTAACCCATGTAATGAGGAAAATTTTAATAAAAGTATTTATATACCTATATATTTAATAAGTATTAACTAATGAAGTGTAACTTAGAGAATTTGTACTGTAGAAATAACTTGATTTAATTAGAATTATTTTGAGAAGATAGATTCTTTAATCAGGATCTATTTAGTGTTGGGTTAAGTTACTTTATCCACAAAAACTATATTCTTTTCTATTCTTTTCTTTTTTTTGAGAAATACAAAAACTATATTCTAATTATTAGTTTCAATTAACGTTTTTTTTTTTTAAGTTTAAAATAACATAATTTAGCACCATTTGTAGGTTTAGACATCTCATTTTTCCAACTGAGAGTTGGTTCACAAATCAGTAAAATAGTAATTTCACCATTACAGGGTAATACTATCATCTAAACTGCTAGATGAGCAACTAATCAATTCAAAATTACATCAAAGTTCATAATGATAAAAATGGCATACTAGATGGTAAAATGAAACCACCGGCTCAAAAGATCAATCCATATGAAGTTTCAACGATTAAAAGGCATTCTTAAAACTTATAGTTAAATCCATGTGATTAAAATTAATTAAAGGTCATGCTAATGAGTGCCCTTAGAGTATTGGTTAACAATCTATTTTAGGAAAGTTTTAACACCACTTTTATGAAAAATGAAAAAAAAAAAAAAAAAAAGAGGTTAAACATTAATTACTTTTTTTTTTCTTTTCCCATAAAAACTTTCTTTAAATGAATTGTTAACTAATATCCTAAGGGTATTCGTTAGTATTTTCCATTAATTAAATTTGAATAGTTCTTAAATGAATTGATCTTAATTAATTAGAGTTCATTAAAGTAAAAGGAAAATTATTGAATACTCCGAGAGTATCATAAATGCATACTCCCCCCTCTCACATGAATTGTGGGTCCCGCCATAAATTTAATTAGTGGGACTCATAGTTATGTGAGATGAGGGAGTACACATTTATAATACTCCGGGAGTAACTAATAATTATCCGGAGTAAAAAAAACTTTAATCAACAATCAAATACCTCCAAGGCACAACTTCTCATCCAAACAAGGAATAACTCATGGATCAACAGGAGGGAAGGGCACCAGCATTTCTTTAAGAACCGAAAATAATCTACCACCACGTCTTTTGCAACAGGTAGTGCATGCAAGTAAATATTTAAACCCTAGTAGTTTTATATACTACTTTATTTGAATTACATTAACATGCTTCAATCTGATGACATGGGGTAAATATTCACATATGCAACTTTATCAAAAATTGACATGATACAATGCAAGATGATGAAATGATATATGTGATGAGCACGTGTTAGGATTAAATCATGATCATGACATGCATTTAATATACAAAATGGTTTTGATCACATGATGAACTTGACTTTTACTTTCATATGATGAGTGATAAGATTGAATGATTATGACATGAGTGGATGTATGTTGTGCATAACATGATATGACTATAAAATTCTAGAAGATCAACTTTTGAATTGAACAAAATGAGTGTCTAACATTTTACCATTTCATAACCTAGTTAGCTTCATAAATTGGGTGTCAATTTCTAAATGTTTCATCTATGTAATTTTTGTTTTCTATATTGTAATTATGAAACAAGGTGATTTAATTTCCTTTTTCTTAAAGTTGTATCTATAGAAACAAAAGTAATGTAATCTTTCATTTAAGATTGTAACTAGGACCAAAGGTATGTACTTTTGGTTTTAGTTTCATTCTTGAAACAATTATGTGAATTTAACTATCATTTAATAAATAAAAAATTTAAGTTTTCTTAATTTTCCTTTTTAATTAAATTAAGTGGTAACTCTATTATACAAAACCTTCAATCTAGGGGTAAAGCATTGTTAGTTGAATGTTCATTTTGAGGACTCAATCGCACCGCTATTTGAGACGTGGTTTTACAGTAACACAACTAATTAAAATCCCAATTTAGATCTTAAAATCTTACATTTTAGGATCTAAAATTTCAAGATTGAAAGCTCGAATTTGTGTGAAAACACTTGAACTTGTTTAAACCCCCAAATTAAAATTACGGCTAGATTGTTTTTACTCTAACTTATCTAAGTGCGGAACAAGAGTAAATAAAACGCAATAAACCTATAACTACTCTAATGCATAAAAATGAACAACAAATAATAAAAGTAAAGCACAAAAGTAAGGGAAGAGAGATGCAAACACAAGATAACACCAAGATGTGTTATTGAAGAAGAAACTAAAGAACTCCACAAAAAATCTCTCCGCCGCCCTCCAAGCGGTAAATCGATCCACTAGAGAATAAAGTTGGAGTACACGAATAAGAAAAGACCCTCCAAGCCTAGTCTACCCAATGTACTTAAACCCTTTAAGCTCCTGCTACCAACAGACTTCTCGAAATCATGTCTTCTCTAACTTTCCGGGTCCCACAATACGCCCGATTGCATCCGCCAAGCCTCACCAACTTCTTTTGGCAAATTCCCAAAGCTTCCCAAGCTCCAAAACATTCTCTACAATCTGAAAATGTGTGAATTGTGTTTGGATACAAATCTCCTCTCAAGGTATGACAATGGGAGATGAAAGAAAAAGATACTAGAATGATTTCTCACTAAGGATAAGTAGCTCTCTTTCTAAAAGATGGGTGTGTGTGTTGTAGAAAACTTATCTAGGATTTTTTTCTCTGAGTGGCCTCTTGATATTTTTGTGGGTAATGAGGATATATATAGTATAGGTAAAGGATAAGAAAGTCACACTTAAAATCCTCCAGACAGAGAGTTTCACGAGTATCTCGCAGAAAGGTCTTACCAGCGAGACACTCACGAAATCGACAGTCTGGTATGACTCTTTAGCTTCCAGCATGTGCTTCTCACGTGGCTCTTTCACAAGTTAGCTTCTCACAAGCTTCTCATGAAATCCACTTGTTCTTCAATTCATGCTCGATTCTTCACCAACTTAATACTAAACTCAATACAATAAAATCCCACAAAATACAAGGACCAAAATTAAAGCAATTACAACACTTTTTGTCATTAAATAAAGCCAACATAAAACATAGTTTTAAATCAAAACCTTTCAAAGATAATTCAAATCTTTAAGTAAAATCTAAAATGTGTAGGAATTTAGCAAGATCCAGTATGGAGTGTAGGATATGGTAAGATCCAAATCTTTTTTATGATCTATAAAATTTTTATTTTTTTCTATATTTACATCCATATTTATAAAAGGAATTGAGGGTTTAAAGTTTACTTAATGTTTTTTAAAATTTGTTAGAACCACTACCTTTTTTAGAAGGAATAGATTAAATATGGATTCCAAATTGATCATAGTATTTGATATTGCTACATTAAGGGCATGTTTAGATGGAGGAGGAGTGGAGGGGAGTAAAGTAGAATTGGCTAAAAATAGGTTAATTTTTAGCTAAATCTACTCTACTCTACTCTACTCTACTCCCCCTTCCTCCCCCTCAATTCAAATAGAATAAAGCTCAATAAAGAGGGACTTGTATATATTGATCTTCATTGGCAAAACTTATAATCAACTACAATAATAATTTCATGTACACTAGTAGAACCTTGTGTTTGTTGACCTCTTTCAAGACAAAGCATTTGAATAGTAGACACCTATTACAAAATAGTAAGTGATAAATGTTATTACCTATTGATGGAGATTGGTTAAGGGAGAAAATTATATTTTTGGGTAAATTTCATTAACTACGCTTGAGATTTAGGCAAATACCAAGCAAGTCCAAAACTTTTTAAAACTAACAAATTTGGTCCCTGAGCACAGTTTAGTCCTAAATGGTGTCAACAAGGATGTTACTCGCTCTCTAACTCTCTTTTTTCTCTCCTCCCTCATCTGTCGTCACTCTTTCATGGATCTCAGACCAAAAATTAAAACCCATAGAATCATCCCTAAGCCCCTTCACATACTCCACCATTGGATCACAAATTTGTTCAGCCAAGTCGTCCATTAGGTCCTCCACACCACTCTCCACTGAGCCTAACACCATGGCAATGTTCTTGAAGGCGATTAAGAGGAGCTTAAGGGTGATGGTCCACACAGTGAATGTCGGCGATGGTCTCCATGAGGATGTTGCGAAAAGAGTTGCTTGCTAGTTGCCACCACGATCTGCTTTGAATCTTGGTTTCTCTACTCTATAGTTGAGGATTGGCTTGGCTATTTGTTGGGTTTGGTTGCTGTGTTTGATTTGGTATTTCTCTATGGGTTGGTTTTCTTTTTTCTTTTTGAAATGGTGGTGGTAGTTTTCTGTTTGGGGGTCTCGTAGATGATGTGTTTAGGTTTGAGAAGAGTTGTGTTTTGATGAAATTTTTGGTGTT
This sequence comes from Quercus ilex subsp. ballota, assembly GCA_032727855.1. Lineage (NCBI taxonomy): Eukaryota > Viridiplantae > Streptophyta > Magnoliopsida > Fagales > Fagaceae > Quercus > Quercus ilex. Next base: position 29,919,549 of record CM064908.1, read on the forward strand.
TCTGGGTGTGGGCTTATGAACAATGTGTGTGTTGTTTGGGTGATGTGTGTTTCCTGTTTATGTGAACAATTCTTTGTAGGTATGAATTCAAACCTAGACTCTCTTTTGCTTGGATGTTGTTTGTGTTTGAATTTGGTGGGTGTCCTTTCAGGTTCGTCCTCAACGTCTGAGATGGGAATCACTTGCACTCCTTGAGTCTCCTCCTCCTCGAAATAAAACTTGTCAATTTCTTCTTCGAGCGAGGAATTTGAGGAGGCGATCTCTTCTCCTGCTACTACTGCTTCAGGCAGAACCTACTGAAATGGTTGTACGACCAGTGGAAGATTCTATTAGAATGGATGTGCGATTGGTGGAATGTCGTTTTGGGCTAGAAAGTTAGGCCGTGATACGTCAATTGGGGCCAATCGTGGGTCACCCGCTCTTATGGCATGGCTGATTTCTTGGTATATCTCTGAGATGGGCTAGAAGTCCAAAATCAGGTGGACAGCTCGCAACTGCTTGTCCTCACTTACAAAAATTTTGAATCTCAACAGGTAATTGAGAGCTTCAACGTTGGTTAGGCTAAGCCTGGGAGCTACTTGCCTCTTATCTACGAAAATAACCGAGGAGCAAAACATGGTTAGAAAATTGGAATCCATCATTAAAAAAAAAAAAAAAAAAAAAAAAAAAAAAAAAAAAAGGCAAAACATGGTCAGGGTTAAAGAGTCTAAAACTCTTGCTACGGAACCTAACTCTAAGGTATCCCACCTGACACTCCCTCTCGGACGGGGCAGTGAAGGCCATCATGCCATGCTCTCGAAGCTATCAAATAGTTGTCTTTCATACCCTTGTTAGACTTAGGTAGACACGATACTAGTCTAACAACATTGGATCGAGACTTGAGATAATATCCCGCGTTTTTCAAGGAATGGCACTCGTACATGTGGACCACATCATGACAGGTGAGCCGTAGACCCAGATGCTCGTCGAGAGCATCAACGCTACCCAAGACCCTAAATAGGTTGGGCACGCATTGGTGGGGGCATATCCTATGGTTGATAAGGTAGTCCCGTGTTATCCTACCCATGGGGAGAGTCATTCCCCCTTCTATGAAAGCTATCATGGGGATGATGACTTCCCCCTCTTCTTTGTGTGTCACTATTTGTTCCAGGGAACAGTATTGCAAGGCAACTTCTTATGGTATGTGGTATTTATCCTTAAAGGCCTCTATTTTGGCAGGGGAATCTATTAGATGCTTAAATCTACCAATCGAGTTAGGCTAAAAGGAAGTGGGTGAAGTTTTTTAAAGAAAGAAGACAAAGAATGGAGGGCCGAGAAGACTGGCCGAGAAGAAAACAACTTAGAAAAAAAAAACAAAAAAGTGAAAACTTACGGGAAAGCAAACAGGTGACACGGTGGGAGGTCCTTGAAGGGTTGAAAGCTCTGGAAAAGTTGAGTGCTCTTGAGAGTTTGAGAGTTTTTGTAAAGTGAGAAAGAGCAAGCCCTTCGTACACCTTATATAGGAGGGAGAATCATGTGGGAGTTATCCCGCTCAAAATTCGGGAAAAAATATCCACCATTGGATTAGTGTCTCACCGTTGGATGCAGAGAACAGACTGCCGCCTAAAGCAATTAATAACGCCTCGTGGGCTCCGAAGCATCAGTAGCAATTATGAGGGCACGCAAAACGGCACTCCCATGTGTGCAAATCAAAGGGCAAATTGATATCAACACATGAAAAATCAAAACCCCACTTTTCTCCTCGGATGACAAGGAAAAACCGAAGTTTTGAGGGGCTATTGTAGGGTTAAGGGCCCAAACCATATATTGGTCATTGGGCCTTGGCCGAGAGCATGAGTAGTCCAAGAATGAACAAATAGAAATGAATGATTCAGACTCAGGACTTAATGAGCGAGATGCAAATGGGAAGTTGATCCGAGGAGGAATATCTCCTCGAATAAGCTAAACACAGATCAGATTTAGATCCTATAGATCAAAGTGACCTTCCAAGAAGCTCCAGTGATAGGAACGTGCCTCACGAACACGCGAGAAGGAAGGGAACCCAAAAATATCTAAGGGAAAGCTGCTACCACCACATTAAGTGCACTATAGCTACTTTTCTGGCCACGTTTATGTGGAGAACACCCCTGAATAGTACTGTCTTGGCTACCACAACTCACAGAAAGCCAAAGATGATATCTAATGGGACAGACACTCAAGTAAGGGCTCAAATGATCAACAAGTGTAGGATCAAGATGGTCCAAGAGAATCTATACAGTGTAAGAGACCCTCCATGAGAGGAGGATTGAAAAAAAGAAAAAGACTGAATATTGTAGTCATCAAAGTGATATTTGTAATCAGTCTAATTGATTTATATTGAGATTTACCTCCTTGAATGGTGAATTTGTTCAATTCTATGTTCTTTGTTCTTGATTGATCATCTTTTGAATCCATACTAGTCGTTGTCAAATTCATTAGGGCCGAGTTCTTTGACCCACTCTCTATAAATTTATTGTACCGGGCTTATTGGGCCAATGTCTCTTACTTTTTGGGCTTGGGCTACAAAACGTGTCCCTGCACTTTTTATAGGGAAGTGCATTGTTATTATGTGGTTATAAATACAAGTTTGTTTCGAGAGGTTTTCTCTATTGTTTTACCTACCAGCCTAATATTTTTATAGAACTTAAATTTTGTGGAAAAGTTGTAGTAATTGTGTGTTACAGATTCTACTTCTATACACCTACACTGCATCACCTCAGTTCTTATGTATGTTCACAATCTATCACCCTTGATTTGCAACTTTAAAAACCAAACAAATATAGATATTAAAATGGTGATTGAAAAAAATATATTAATTTATAAAAACTTATGTGGCAATATGATAAGAATAAAAGGTCAAAATTGTCATTGTATATTCTAAAGATTTGCAAAGAGGTAGAAAAAGATTACTGTAGGGTCCGGATTTGAGCACTTCTGCTATTGAGAGAGTGGACTCAAGCCCAGTTAGCCCATTACAATGAATTTGTAGAGAATGTGTTGAAGAACTAGGCCCTAACAAGCGGGCAACGTTCAATCGTTCCGTTTGGTGGCGCCGGAAGCTAGCCCACTGAGATTATGATCCGAAGTCTGTCCTCGGCACCTGTCCGAGGAGCTTTGTGATGGCCTTTTTCCTGGGGATCCATCCTCATCTCTTCTGATCCTCTTCCTCCTCATATATAGTCCTCTCCTTTAACCTTAATCTTCCACCTGTTGATCATCCATGCTTCCTCCTTCTGACTGCCCGTCCCATCAGCCACTTTCCCAGCACCCCTGTGAGTTGTGGCAGCCAAGGCAACCCTGTCTAGAAGTCACATCTCCATTAATGCAGCTGGGGGGTTAGGTGAGCGCATTTAGTGTGGATGTGACAATTTATCCTGGGCGTGTTCCCCCGCCATGCTGCTACGGCTGATGTGTTGGTCTCGGCAGGATCGTCTTCGGCAAGGTTCTTGGCCATTAAGGCCTTCACATTCCTTTCTCAGACTGTTCTTCCTCCTTGGCATGGGCCTTGGGCCGGATGTAAGATGGGCCGGGGTTGCCAGATTATTAGGCCCCATAATAGCCCCTCAAAATCCTGCTGTCCGGCTCCTCGGGCAGGGAGGAGGATTTTGATGTCCTCGGGCCTTCGTCGTGACTCGCCCCATAGTGGCCTACGTCAACACTGGAGTCTTTTCGCCTACCCAATGCGCATTTCTGGCACCTCGATATACAGTGCGCCCCAGCATTAAACGCCCGCATTAAATTCCGACGGCTCCATACTCCCCACGTTCAACGGTGTGATGCTAATCAGTCGGTAGGAATTTCCTGCCTTGATGAGCGGGAAGCTCCGCCTGATTATCTTCAATTGAGTGTATAAATACTTGTTTGGATCGATTTGCCTCCTTATCTGTGTACTTGAGAACCCTGGCGCACGTACTCTGAATCCGGTCGAACTTCCACATCAACCGGCGCTCCTTTTCAGTATAAAAAGCCTGTCCAAGGAGTTTTTCCTCATTCATGTAAGTTCTCTTTTCTCTGTAATGTAAATTTTTCTCTGAACCCTTTCTTTCATTCGCCTTTTCTCGAGTCTTTTAGTTGTGGTAGAGGATGGGTAAATTTAAGAAGTTAGTCGAGTCCGAAGAGATGATGGAGAAGTTCATCACTGATTACGGGATACCCCCCAATGTGGGCTTGAGGTACAGCGAGGAAGGGGAATGGTACGTTAGGAGGAACGAGGGCGAGGTTGTGATCCCCATAATAGCCTTCTTAGAGGGAGGCATGAGAATCCCTATGGGGCCGGTGACGAGCGGCTACCTTTGGCACTTTCGGCTAGCCCCCACCCAATGTGCTGTTAATATGTTTAGGATACTAGGGTGCGTAGACGCCTTGAATGAGAAGATGGGGTTGAGGTTAACCCATCATGATGTAAACTGGTGCTATAACCTCCAACACCTGAAGGGTAAGACATATTATATGAAGACGAGGGACGATAGGGTTCTGCTTATCCAGTGTCTCCCCGATTCTAGCAAGGGGCTGAATCTTGACTTTCTCATTGTGTGGGGGGAGTGGCACGATGGTCTCCATTGCCCGACAACAGAAGGAGAGCCAGGTAGGGTACTTGAAGCAGGAGAGGATCTAGGCCCTCTTTTCTTTTTTCTTTTTTTTGTGAATCTACTTTGTTCGGCTGATGACAGGAGTTTATTTTTCTTTCCGCAGATCTGCACGCCTTTGCGCGCCATTTTAGCCTGGTCAACAAGGAGGACCTGTAATTTGTGCTTAGGTCGGAGGCTTTCGTGAACGAGGGTGACAACCAAGTCAGGGCTGCTCACAAGATCCTCGAGTGCGATCCGGCCTAGAAGGTGTTTCCAGTCCCAAAGCACGTTATCAGGGCCCGTGACCCTCGGCTTAGGCAAATCACCGTGGTGGAGAACGGGTTTTCGTTCTCCAAGGAGCCCCCCACTCCAGAAGGCGTTACATCATCAGGCCCCTCCTCTTCCCACCAACCCGCAAAGGCCACAGAAGAAGATCCAAAGAGGGAAGAGGAAGTAGCTGATTTTGGCCCTGCCAAGGACGAGTTTGACATTTTTGATCAAGTCCATCAGTCCGAGGATCCTCCCGAAGACTTGGGCGATCCTAGCCTGACCGAAGCAGACTTCCTAGCGACAGAGACCTCTCCTCAGCCTGAGATGGGTTACAAGAGGAAATCCCACACCAGTCTGCTAGATTTGATCGAAGGCCAACCGAGGACGTCCCAGCCAAAGCTTCTCCCTCCTCCTCCCAAGACTCAGCCTGCCCAGACCAGGTCGGCCTCTACCCAATCTAGGCTTCCTCCTCCTCCACCTCAGGCGAGTCTGCCGTCTAGGCCCGAGCCCACTGACCCCAAGCAGAAGAAGGACAAGGGCAAAAGGCCTATTGGGGACAAGTCTATGTCCTCATAAGAGGGGGATGACACTCGGCGGCCTATGAAACAGCTGAAGATAGGCTCCCAAGGCCAAGACAGACAGGTCACTGCCCAGCCCGAGGCTCAAGCCTGGCTTCCCGCCCCAATGCTCCGTAGGGAGCCTCTAAAGGATGACTCCTCCCTCGGGGATTTCAGAGAGGGCGAAGGCGCGCATGTGGCCGGTGCGCTGGAGAGGTGCCTATTACTCCCAGCAGATATGGCTGAGCTTGAGACTCTGAGGAGCAAGCAAGTCTTCCTTAGCCTTAAGCGATACCTGGGAATGGTAAGTCCCCCAGCACTTGTGATTTTTCTGACTTTAGTTTTTCTTCCTTTTCTGAACTTGGCTTATTACGCATTCATTTTGTTTGGCAGGCTGTCCAGGCCACCTATAAGTTGGAGGCGGCGGACAATGACCAAGGAAGGGCCCTAGATGCCGAGTGTGATAAGCGCTTAGAGGCCACTCGGACCCTCAAGACCTTCGAGGCTGACCTCGCCACAGCCCGAGAGGAGCTAAAGGCAATGACCCGGGCTTGGGACAGCATAGTGTCCGGCCTTGAGGGTGCCCAGAAGCAGGCCTGAGACCAGATAAGGCGTCTGACTGAGGCGGAGGAGCAACTGGCGATCGCAAAGGAGTTGGTTGCAGATTTGACTAAAAAGATGGCTGCTGCCAAAGAGGCCAAAAAAGTGGCTGAATGGGCCAAAGATGAAGCTGTGAGGGCTAAGGCTGAGGCAGACTTTGGTAAGGAGGAGGCTCTAGCTTCTAAGGAGGAAGCCGAGGAGGCAGCTTATGTCGCGAGAGTAGTCGAGACGGAAGCTGCCTACAAAGGCGAAGTCCCTGGGGTATGCAGGCGCTACTGTTCCCAGGTATGGGGCGAGGCCCTCAAACAAGCCGGGGTTGAGGCCTCGTCCGACCTGTGGAAGGCGAAGAGCGTGTTCTACCCCCCAACCATCCGCGAGGCTGCTCTAGATAGCTCTGAGGCTGAGGTGGCGGCTAAGGAAGCTGGTGCTACTCCAGGTGAGGGAGCCTCGATCGCTGGACTTACTGGGGAGCTTGTTCAAGGGGGTGATCCTCCAAGGGCGATTGAATTAAGTGAAGGCCCCAACGAGGAAGCAGCCCAGGAGGCTGCAAAGCCCTCCTCTGACGCCCAGGTCTCTTCCACCGAGGTGGCAGCTATCCTTATTGTGCCTCTGCAGGCTATCCCTCTTAGTCAGAGCTCAGAGGATCCTAAGGTTGCCATGGACCAGCCACCCACTAGGGGGGGAAATTAAGTGGAACAAGTAGGCCCCTTAGCGCCTCTGTCTGCCTTGTTTTTGCCATTTGTTTTGTTTTTGTATCTTTCCCTTCTTCTTTTTTTACGTTGTAATGTGACTCCTGCCATATAACTTCTATGGACTTAATGTAATGCGAGTCTTATTTCCTCTTTATTTGCTCTGGCTACTTATTCATTTGCGTGTTATCCATTCTCTTTCCCTCCTTCTTTTTTTTTTACTTGTATAATTTTAACTTCAATTGTATCTCGGCCAATCACGGCAGTAATTGTAATAACATGAGGGCGTGCACGCTTAGGCAGACCTTTTGTGTCCCAAAGACTAGATAGGGCTCTGGTTCTTCCTAACACAGGTCCCCTTTGAGGTGGTTCGTTTCCCCCATGGGCTTGAGTCTGAAGACCATGCAATGCCTTGGTTCTGTCTAACACTTAGAAATTTTTTGAAGTAGTTAGTTTCCCCATAGGCTTGAGTCCGAGGACCATGCAATGCCTTGGTTCTGTCTAACACTTAGAAATTTTTTGAAGTAGTTAGTTTCCCTATAGGCTTGAGTCCGAGGACCATACAATGCCTTGGTTTTGTCTAACACTTAGAATCTTTTTTGAAGTAGTTAGTTTTCCCATAGGCTTGAGTCCGAGGACCATGCAATGCCTTGGTTTTGTCTAACACTTAGAATCTTTTTTTAAGTAGTTAGTTTCCCCATAGGCTTGAGTCCGAGGACCATGCAATGCCTTGGTTCTGTCTAACACTTAGAATCTTTTTTGAAGTAGTTAGTTTCCCCATAGGCTTGAGTCCGAGGACCATGCAATGCCTTGGTTCTATCTAACACTTAGAATCTTTTTTGAAGTAGTTAGTTTCCCCATAGGCTTGAGTCCGAGGACCATGCAAGGCCTTGGTTCTGTCTAACACTTAGAATCTTTTGAAGCAGTTAGTTTCCCCATAGGCTTGAGTCTGAGGACCATGCAAGGCCTTGGTTCTGTCTAACACTTAGAATCTTTTGAAGCAGTTAGTTTCCCCATAGGCTTGAGTCTGAGGACCATGCAAGACCTTGGTTCTGTCTAACACTTAGAATCTTTTGAAGTAGTTAGTTTCCCCACAGGCTTGAGTCTGAGGACCATGCAAGGTCTTGGTTCTGTCTAACACTTAGAATCTTTTGAAGTAGTTAGTTTCCCCACAGGCTTGAGTCTTGAGTCCGAGGACCATGTAATGCCTTGGTTCTGTCTAACACTTAGAATCTTTTTTGAAGTAGTTACTTTCCCCATAGACTTGAGGCCGAGTACCATACAATGCCTTGGTTCTGTCTAACACTTAGAATCTTTTGGAGTAGTTAGTTTCCCCATAGACTTGAGTCCTTGGACCATGCAAGACCTTGGTTCTGTCTAGTACCCAGGTACTCCTTGCTTAGAATGAAAGGATTTGCCCTCATTGTCGGGGGGTTTGTTTTTTGCGTGGTGGCAGCCTCAGCCTTCCTTCACCGAGGATGGGCTATTCGTCGGACTGGATTCTTGACCCCGAGCTGCCCCAGACAGGGGTGGCTCGGGCTCCTGTCCTCACGTGTGGCAACGGCCCCTTCTTCGCTCCAACCTTCCGCCTACTTCGATTACAAGGCGTCCCCTGACTGTTCGTGTTCTGCGCTTGATGCTTCGGTGTGCGAGGCGCGTCCTCATTAATATCCTCATGGATTAATGCAAATCCAGCGGCTGTAGGCCTTCTTGAAATTTGGCCAGGATTAATGTCGTTGATGGCTCTTCCTTCGAGTTCTGGTTGGATCAATTTCCACCAGCCTTCGCCCTCTATAAAAGGCCTTCTGGGGGAATCATCCTTCCTCGCTTCACAAATCCTCCGACCAAACAGGGAATATGACTCTCCCACCCCCTAAGCCCCTTCGATGACCTTGTCGGGATTGCGGTCAGAGCTTGGCGGAATGGGGCGGCCCTGTACGAGGGCAGAGGCAAGCAAGATCAGGGTCTTCCCACCTCAGTTGAGAACCGCCGCGGTTGTGGTTCGCGTCAGGCTTCCGATACGGAGAGGTTTGGGCATCATCCTGGTGGTATCATGCCTGGCGGTTAGGAGGGAGGTCCATGAAATACATAACGTCCTTCTCCGGCGTGCGTGTATGCCTGCCCTTCAAGCTGGTGGTGCCTCCCTCTCAGCTTATCTGCCGATGGAGGCTTGCGAGATTACGTCACGCTTGGTGCCCGAGTGTTGCCGCCTCCAATGTTCAAGCATTGTGCGGCTGGGGGAGCATCGAGAGAACACCATGGGGCGGGGTCCTCCGGCGCCTCTGCATCTGCTCCTCTCTTCTAGCTGGTGCCATCCATACCGACCCGGGGTTGTTGGTAGCTTTGAAGCAAGCCTGCCTCAGCCCCTTCTCTTTTAGGGTTAGCTCTAGGACAAGTCCGTCTGGGCCTCTGTTTGTATAGTTAGCTTTAAAACAAGCCTGTCTGAGCCTCTGTTTATATCTTGTATTTGCTTTTCGCTTAATAAAATGCCGTGATGTTTGTTCTCTTTTCATTCTCTTTGAATCTTTTGCTTTTCTGCAATCGTTTTTTTTTTTTTTTTTTTTTGCAAACGCACCATTGTTATCCTTCCGCAAACTAGCCATCTATGAATGACCGTCCGTTGCGCCTGCTAGTGCCCAAGTTCTTCCCACAGACGGCGCCAATTGTAGGGTCTGGATTTGAGCACTTCTGCTATTGAGAGAGTAGACTTAAGCCCAGTTAACCCATTACAATGAATTTGTAGAGAATGGGTTGAAGAACTAGGCCCTAACAAGTGGGCAACGTTCAATCGTTCCGTTTGGTGGCACCAGAGGCTGGCCCACCGAGATTATGATTCGAAGTCTGTCCCCGGCACCTGTCTGAGGAGCTTTGTGATGGCCTTTTTCCTGGGGATCCATCCCCATCTCTTCTGATCCTCTTCCTCCTCATATATAGTCCTCTCCTTTAACCTCAATCTTCCACCTGTTGATCATCCATGCTTTCTCCTTCTAACTGCCCGTCCCATCAGCCACTTTCCCAGCACCCCTGTGAGTTATGGCAGCTAAGGCAACCCTGTCTAGAAGTCACATCTCCATTAATGCGACTGGGGGGGTTAGGTGAGTGCATTTAGTGTGGAGGTGACAATTTATCCTGGGCATGTTCCCCCGCCGTGCTGCTACGGCTGACGTGTTGGTCTCGGCAGGATCGTCATCAGCAAGGTTCTTGGCCATTAAGGCCTTCACACTCCTTCCTCGGACTATTCTTCCTCCTCGGCATGGGCCTTGGGCCAGATGTAAGATGGGCCGGGGTTGCCAGATTATTAGGCCCCACAATTACTTTGTGGTGTTTAATTACTATATATAGGGAAAAAAAATGAACCAATATTAAACATATAATCTAGCTTAGAGATTAGCTCAATCTCGATTCATGTTTGAAATAAAATTAATTAAATTAATTATGAATTTTCATTACTTGGTTCATCTTTTTTACAACTCTTGATATACGATGCTTTGTAAAACTTAATTTTTATTGCTACCCATAGATATAGGCTATTGTTAAACCACATAAATCTTTAGTGTTCTACTCTTTTGTGTGATTGTGTCTTTTTTTCTTTTTTCTTTTTTTTGGATTTTCTTTATTATCACTATATGTTTTGAAAATATTTCTCAATCACATAATATTTTACAATAAATTTCACGTGAAAATGCTATTCAAAAGCTCTTTCCTACAATATTTTTTCGTATTTTTTCAAGGATGTAAATGTAGCTTTATTACTTACCCAAAAAAAAGAAAGAGATAACTGCTCAGTTTTCCAGTTTTTATACCAAAGTAGAGGTTTAACTAAAAACTAATAATAAAAGAAAAAGGAAAAGCTAATTTCATTCCGGGGTAGTGCCAAGATTTTGTTGTTCGGTGTTCAAGATAACTACTATACTATCTGGCTGATAAGTTCAACAGTCAATGCTCTCTGTCTCTTATGCTCTGTACTAAATTCCGAAAAGTCTTAGCTGTCTTCAACAACATAGTTCTCTATGTTGAACATGTGTGATGTTTCATTATGCAAGATCATAAATACGTAGGTAGCTATTGAATAATGAATAATCAAACTCTTCACGCGGTTCCTGAACAAACCGAAACAATTTTAAATCAAGGTCTGTAGTATTTATTGTTTGGCACCCTGGACTCCGCAGGAGTAATATATAGTATCTATCAGTATGATCACTATTCACAACTGCAAACATAAATATATTACCTCTAAAAAACTATTAAAGAAACAAAGTAAAACAAATGTTAACCAAAAAATGAGCATGAACATACACATTTATTTAAAAATATCCACAAAAAAATATGAAAGAAACTCATTTAAACTAAATTGATGTAGTAAAAACTGAAAAAGTGAATAAAATTATGGAAAATGAGCATTTAATGCTCCTTGAATAAACCTAATAAAAAGCTCAGGTCGGTGTGACTTGTGAGGAGTGTATGTTCATGTTCAGAATCTTTATTTTTTACTTTACAATGGACTTTCTTATTTAATTATCCAATAGCAGTGGACACATATACAAGTACAAAGACTAACCTAGTTAATAAAACATTTTACCTATTTTAGTGTTAGTGTACTTGTCAGCTCGTGTGTGCGAATAAACCCATTATTGAAATGCCACCGGTGCACAACAAAGGACGAAGCTTCGTGCATGTCTCGGAGGTTTCGGGCACCGACCATATATAGCAATGGAAATCTGAATATTAAGGTTTTAATCAACAAGCAACAAAATAGTAACAATTATGGCAAAAAAGAAACGCACGAGGTGTGCCAATAAGATTCCTAAGTGATATCAGATTGAATCTATAAAAAAAAAAAAAAAAAAAAACCATCCCATAATTGAATAACATGGGGTTGAGTCTGTCTTTACACTAAATCCAAGGTGTAAGCTTGCATTTTTTTATGTATTTCTCATGGAATATCATCATTGGTATTAGAGTATGATTGAAGCTCTAACTCTCTACCGTGGTACTTTTCTACTCAGCCTAATCTTCTCGTACTTGCTCCACCACCACCCCCCTGGCCTCTATGGATTCCACGTTAATTAATTATATATAATGGATCATAACTTTTTAAGTGGATATTATCTCTAGGTACAGTGATCCAATTCATGTTCACAATTTGTCTTGAACCCTACACTTCCCTTATAGCTGGCACTCTGAGACTGTTGATCAAAAGTTAATTTGATGACAGGTTAAATTAAACACCATGCCAATTCAGTGTATCCAAGTTATGGTCCAATAAGCAGTACATAGAATCTGAATTATACGAAGTCATTAAGGAGTAACATGTTCATTTAATTAAAGTGTGAACATTAAAGTAACTTCCTTAGATAAATATTAGATTCCTCCTTATTTGAAATAGATTCATTTCATAGTTTAAATTAATATTATTGAACGGTTTTAGACCCCTTAAAACAACCAGATTGGTTAGCCTAGTTAATTAGCCAAGTTGTTACTTAGTCAAATTATGCAATTCTAGGTTAAAACAATCTAACAATCATATCAAGAATATAAAGCAGTGGAAAAATAAAAGACATAATGATATGATCATCCAGGAAACCACACGGTAAAAACCTGGGGATGATTTGACCTAGCTATCCTCAAGGTAAACCTGAATCCACTATGAAAGAATCGAAGTTCATACAAAAGGACTTACAAGCTCCCCGCTTAACTTCCTAATGCTACCCACCAGTAGAACTTACTGACACGACCACGTGCAAGCTCCGAATTCACGGACTCCTTCTTTCTTGGATTCTCCAATCAGCTACAAGCACCCACGCTTGATATTCTTTAAGCTTCAATGGTAGCAACCGAGTTGATCATCAAGATGTTGAAGTAATCTCTATCTTGAAAACCCTAAACTTTGTGTAAAGGAAAACTCCTCTAGATCTCACAAGAGATTTACACAAAACAGTAATGTATGAGCAACAATACAATTGGAGCAACTCTAAAAACGTGGCTAGGGTTTTTCTTTATATACCTAGGGTAAAAACAGAAAATCCAAAACGTATAATGAGTTAGGGCTGAGATGGAATATTCTGCAGAAAAACATTCTGCCCGAGATTCGATCGATCGAGCCTTTCCTTCGATCGATCGAGCCAGGCCGAAATGCACCAATGCATCTGCAGCCACTCGATTCCAACTTTACATGAAAGACCCAACTTTAAGCAAGTCTAAACAAGACTAAATAACCTGTTTTGATCATGAGTTGCCAACAATACAAATTAGAGTTCTAAATACATAAAATCCTAAATCTTTAGAACCTAACAAACTCCCCATTTGGCAATCCATGACAAAACACAAACAATAAGCTCAAAGTTTACAATTAAAAAGCCCTTTACAAAAATAATGCTCATAAAAACTAAATTCAATCCTAACTACTATCCATCAGTTGCAAGTGTAGACAGCAGTTCAATTGAATCAACCTGTATATTCCTGAAATACTTAACAAACGCATAAACGCATGTGTGACAGAAAATAGTATATAAACAGGTATAACATTCTTGTATGATTCACACAACACATAATAAAGACATATATCAATGAATAACACATAAAATATAAATCAATAAACAGTGAATCCAAAGAAACAAGAATCAAATAAAAAATCATGTATATCAATCAATGTTACTCCCCCTAACATGAATATCCCAAAAAAAATGATATACAAGGTGAAGCACCTAAATACAATCTACTTCACAAAACAAAAAAAAATCTCCCTAACTACAAAACCCCTCTCTACAAACTCTACTCCCCCTTTTTGTGACAGAATGCCAAAGGGCAATCACAATCCATCATCAAAAGGAGGTGGTGAGGGTGAACGAAGACGCGCTAGATCAGCTCGTAAAGCTCGGATCTCGTCAAAAAGGTCCACCAAAAGCTGACCATGAGCCACCTAAACGGTCATGACAGTCTCCAAAGTACGACGGATATCAAAGTCATCCGATGGAGGTGGAGGAACAGCAGCAACAGTAGCAGCATCAGGATCAGGAACAACCTCACCAGCAGGACCTGTAGAAGAAGAGGGAGGAGGTGCGGACCCAGAAGGCTCAGAGCTAGGGTGTTTAGAGCCAGCTCGAAGGTGAGCAGCCCTCTGTCTAAGAAAAGACGCATCTATAGGAGCAATCACATGAACGGGCTCAGAGGAAGGGAAGCCACCAAGATCAAGATAAAGCAAAATCCTATGAATGAAAATAGGATGAACAAAGGCATGAGCAGAAGATGAACTCCTATAAACTTCGTTCAAAGAAAGAAGAAACAAATGGGGAAAATTGATAGGAGCATCAGTGACAAGAGCGTACAAAAATACACACTGCTCGAGAGGAATGGTGTGAAGATGAGAAATGGGCCAGATGGAGTGACAGGCTATCCTAAAGAAGAGATAGTGTAACTCAGAAAGCTCGGCAGTGCTGATCCTAGGATCAGAACCCCACTGAATAGAAGACCCAGTGATGTAAGACATGACATCACTCAACAAAGGAGACTCATCATAAGGATAGACAGGGTGCTGTACCAAAGGTACCCCTAGAGCATCAACCACTACCTTAGGAGTAATGGTGTACTCTACGCCTCGTATCCAACTCTTTACCGAAGTGTTGGAATCATAGACGCATATAGAGATGTTCGAGTAGAACTCTCTAATCAAGGTAGCAGGTGGAGGAGGATCAGAAAATCCACCAAGGGTAACCAGCCCCTATGCTCAAAGTTCACCCTAATGGCAGGATCAAGCTCATCTAAGATGACAGAACGCTTAAACCATATCTTCCTCTTAAGGTTCAGCTTATCATAAATCTCTTGGTTTTTCTCACTAGAAAATTTCTCTCGGTCAAAGGGAGGAGGGGAAGGAGTAGATGAGGTGACAGGCCTACGAGCCCTAGTTTTCCTAGGCATGATGCTAAGGAAGGACAGAGACACAAGAGAAAAACAACAGAACAAAAGAAGCAAAAACCAAAGGTAGACTGCAAGTTAGCACAAAAAAAAATATAGCAAAAATATATATGATGCATGAACAGTTAAAAAGACATGATGCATGTACTAATGCAGTAAACAAAGTTCAATTTTAAGCTCAATTGCACAAAAATCGGCTTGAGCATAGAGTTTCTAACAAAAACCCCAAAAATTTGAAAAACACTTGAAAAAATTTTGAAGTACATGGATGAATTAAGCATTACAAAACATAACACAAAGATTATAATACCTAATTACATCCAATCAACAAGCCAATTTCATCAATTTCAACCTAATTGAACAAAATCCACAATTCGGAACTAAACATAAACCCTAGAAATTTCAATTTCTCACAAAACCCAAAATTAATCAAATCAAACTATCACAATCAAGTTTATAACATGTCCCAATAAAAACCCATTGATCAATTGCACAGAATTGGGCATGAAACATCAAAAATCCCAATTTAAGAGAGGTCCGAAAATTGTAGAGAAAATGCATGAAAAATGCATGAAAATGCAAATAAACTCAAAAATGAGGGGCAAAAGAGACTAACCGGCTTGAGGAAAGAGAAACTTTGCAAAACATTTGGAGGAAAACGACAAAAAATTCGATGTAGATCCTTGCCTTGTCGAAGAGAGAAAAGAAGTTTGAAAAAACTTTTGAAAAGTTAAGGGAATCAGTCAAAGAACACTATTTGGAAAAGCTGATTCACGACTTTCGATTGATCGAGTTACTCCGAAATTTTTTTTTTTTAAAATGAATTTTAAAATTTTTAATCGATCGAAAAACAAACTGGATCGATCGAAACAGGCAATAGATCACAGTATTTTGGAAAAAAATTACAGTTTTGAAAACCTCAAACCAATTTTTGAAAAAAAGAACTCCTCAAAGCATTGAAATCAATGAAACACAATGCATGAGTATGAGATGAAATGGAATGATTTTTCAAAAACCCAAATTTGTAATCCCAGTTTCTCCGAAGAAAGTTTCAGCCAGTTCATCCTTAATTTCTTAGGCAAAATAATGTTTTGCATAATTCTCAAGATATTTTCAAACTTGGTTGGTCAGACCAAAAACACACACAATAACATGTACAGTGTTTAGCAAAGAGTAACTCGTATAGTGTGTGCAAACTAGCAAAAACTTGAGATACATGTGAGGTGATATGCGAATAGAAATCAATCACAAAGTCTACAAAATCCATCACATCGAATTTAAAAGAGACTATCACGGAAAGAGGTACATCATATAACTCCCACATCTCCTAGAACATAAGCTTGCAATCATGTAAGTTTCTTGTATTTAGCCTCTTAATTATGTGAATTGGCATCAAGCCTAATAGTACATACCAGTTTTAATTATGTGAATTGGCATTAAGCCTAATAGTACACACCAGTTTTAAGCATTAAGCAATTAAACTGATGCTACACCTTATGTTCTTTTTGTGCATGTGCTACACTTTCTCGAGCACAAAATCTTATGATATGCACTAAGGTGTTCATGATTGGCTAGTGAACAGTAGTGAGATGGTTATTTATGCCTTTCTCAAAAGGATCAAGTCCGACAGTCAAACAATATGTGACTTCAAGATTAAGACAAAGTAATAAACACCATAAACATCTTTCCCACACAACATGCACTACAAAGTTTCAACTAGTAAAGTGCAATAAATAAGCTCATCAAAGCTAAACAAGGTACATAAGACATGTTATGTGAAAATAAATTGACCAACCTTGTTTTCAAAAACCTAGAAAAAATGTCAAACATATTTTTTCTTTCTCCTTTTCTCCTTTTTTTTTTTTTAAATTATTAAAAAGAGAAAAACAAACAAATCCTAGAATGAAATGCATGAATGTAATGCAATGCAAGTCCTAGAAAAAAAAACACCAAAGAACAATGGTCACAGAGGAATGGCAATGAAGCACAAGGACCATGTCAGAAAGACTCAATGAGATCGAGTCTTTTGCATCCAAAACCTTTTAGATGCACCATGAGCATTGGAGTTCTTATTCACATTCGAATGATTTCCAACTCCAGAATTGGAATAAAGGTTCAACGTCTTAACCAATTCACCAATAAGTGCCATAGGATCTTGTGCTTGAGGCACAGGCACCTTTGGTTTGTTTGCTCTCTTAGCAGCTTGAAGCTTGTAACATTTTGGACGAATGTGTCCAGACTTTCCACAATAATGACAAACCCAAGCAAGTTTACCATGCATCTTGTCCTTAGAAAGAGTAGAATCCTTAGGTTTAGACTCTACTAGATCAATCCTAATCTTCTTAGGAGGTGAAACTTCTACAGATTTTATAACCTCACTCACAGGGGGTTTGACAGTTTCACTCACAACCTCACTCACGAAAGGTTCAAAAGAAGAAGGAGGAACAAAATTCGTGGAATGTGGTGCAGAATCAAAGATGCTTTCAACATATCCTAAACCAGATTTGTCTGAAGGATACTTTTAAACATTCAACATTTGATCAAGTTTAGAACTAGCAGATCTAGCAACAGATAAATCATGTTCCAAAGTTTTAACTTTATCAAGCAAAAGCATGTTCTCAGATTTAACATTGTTCAAAAGATCATTAGCATCAAACAGTTTAACAAGCAAATTCTTCTTTTCAAGCTCAAGAGATTCAATTTTCTTCAGGCCAAGTTCAACATTCATAGCATCCTTTGCAGCAATTTTGCAAAGTTTATTGTAGGCCTCTTGAAGATCTGCATCCTTAGAGAATTCCCCATCAGAAGGGTTCTCTTCAACAGATATACTTTCATTTACTACGGCAGTAGCAGTGAAAGTAATGAAGTTTCCATCCTCGTCACATCCAGACTCATCATCAGAAACCTCATTATCACTAAGGGTTACAGCCATAGCTTTACCCTTAGACCTCAAGAATGTAGGACATTCAGATTTCACATGACCATACCCTTGACAGCCAAAACACTGAGGACCCAAAGAATTATTTGAAGATTGACCAACTTTTGCTCTAGGTTTTTCAAAGTTATTAACCTTAGTGGTATCATTCTTCCTAAAATTTCTAGGTTCAGCAGTGTTTGTACCTCTTGCCTTTCTGTTGGTATTCCTAATGTTGGGAAATATAGACCCCAGTTGATAGAATTAACAAGTTTTAAACCCAAGTTGTTAATTAGATTAATTATGAATAAACCTTGTTAATAACAAACAAACATCAATATCATGTCAAAATCATGCAGCGGAAAAATAAAATAAGACAAGATATGATGACCCAGGAAAACCAATGAAACCAACCAGTTTCACAGTAAAAAACCTGGGGGGAAACCTTTCCGAAAAGCAATCCACTATAGAAAAGAGAAGTTTCAGATCTAGTACAAAACTTTTGTCTGTAGACTCTACAATCCCCGTAGATGAACTCACAGCAGAAACCTTCTACCACTTCAGAACCTCTGAACTCTTCAATATATGAACGCCACCCTTTTTGTTGCACGTATCTCAGTACGTGACTAACTCCTTTGCACGAATCCTAGTACGTGACTCACTCACCAACTTAAGGAAGAAGAATGTTGGCTGCAAAGTTCTTCACTTCATCAACAATGAAGATCAAGAAGCACTTGGTTACAAAACCCTAAGGCGCAAAGACGCAGTAGCTTCTTTCAGAGAGAATAAGGCATCGGTCACCTTTTGCATATGTTCTCCTTGTATTCTCTCATGTGACGGCCTTTAAAATAAGCCTTATATAAGTCTAGGGTTGTGAGAAAAGAAACCCTACTCAAATACATAAGCCTGACCCAAAAATCAAAAAGCTGAAAATTATGATTTCCCGTAACCTCGATCGATCGAGAGGTGTCGAGGAGGAGTCGAGGTTTAATGAATCTCAACAGATAGCAGCTATCGAGGAGGTGTCGAGAAGGTGTCGAGGGGACAGAAACTTTCTCGATCGATCGACCAGCTATCGAGAAGCTATCAAGATTGCGATAAGCATCAGCTGAAGATCTCGACAGATAGCCAGGTGTCGAGGTAGCTGTCGAGAGGTGTCGAGCTTTAAAAACTTTGCACTTCAGCTTGCTTTCTCTTTGATAGACTTGATGACTTCAACACTTGACCTTGAAACATTGTTTCTTGAAGTATTAAAAACACCTAGAACTACCCAATTACAAGTAGAGTGCGTTTTGTCAAAAGATTAGCCAATCTACATAAATAAATGACATATGTTCTTAATCAAGTTAAAACATATATGTCCTAACACCTAAGAAAGTTTCTAAAGTTCTTGGCAAGATACGCAATCTCTGTAGCAGAGAGCTCATCATGAAATCCACCACCATCAACATCATCAACTGACTTAAGAGCCATTGATTTGGATTTATTCACTTTGGGTAGGTCAGACTCATAGGACTGAAGAGATCCTACAAGCTCGTCAACAGGGATGGAGTCCACATCCTTGCTCTCAGTTCTAGTAGTCACTTTGGGTCTAAAGTCCTCAGTTAAAGATCTAAGTATCTTCCTAACAATTTTAGGTTGATCATAGATTTCACCCAAATTAAAAGCAGAATTAACAATATCATTCAATTTAGCATAAAATTCATCAAAACATTCATCATCAGACATTCTAATGCTTTCAAATCTAGAAGTCAATTGCTGCAGTTTATTTATCTTAACTGCCTTTGTGCCTTCATGCACAGTTTGGAGGATTTTCCAAGCAGTATGAGCAACCTCAACATTAGAGATCCTCTTAAATTCCTCAATAGAAACAGCATTGAAGATGGCATTCATAGCTTTGCTATTGAAGCCTGCTGCTTCTTTTTCATAAGTTTGCCACTCACTCACAGGAGTAGTGGGCTTCTGCCATCCGTATTCAACGGAATTCCAAACTCTCTCATCAATAGATTTAAGGAATGCTTTCATCCTTACTTTCCAATAAGCATAGTTATTCCCATCAAAGTAAGGAGGAACAACAAGATAGTGTCCATGCTCCATGACAACAGGGGTCAAGGATCAGCTCAGAGATCAAAAAATCTCTAACAAGAGAGCAACCCGCTCTTATACCACTTGAACGGTTTTAGACCCCTTAAAACAACCAGATTGGTTAGCCTAGTTAATTAACCAAGTTGTTACTTAGTCAAATTATGCAATTCTAGGTTAAAACAATCTAACAATCATATCAAGAATATAAAGCAGCAGAAAAATAAAAGACATAATGATATGATCACCCAGGAAACCACATGGTAAAAACTTTGGGAGGATTTGACCTAGCTATCATCAAGGTAAACCTGAATCCACTATGAAAGAATCGAAGTTCATACAAAAGGACTTACAAGCTCCCCGCTTGACTTCCTAATGCTACCCACCAGTAGAACTTACTAACACGACCACGTGCGAGCTCCAAATCCACGGACTCCTTCTTTCTTGGATTCTCCAATCAGCTACAAGCACCCACGCTTGATATTCTTTAAACTTCAATGGTAGCAACCGAGTTGATCATCAAGATGTTGAAGAAATCCCTATCTTGAAAACCCTAAGCTTTGTGTAAAGGAAAGCTCCTCTAGATCTTACAAGAGATTTACACAAAACAGCAATGTATGAGCAACAATACAACTGGAACAACTCTAAAAACGTGGCTAGGGTTTTTCTTTATATACCTAGGGTAAAAACAGAAAACCCAAAACGTTTAATGAGTTAGGGCTGAGCTGGAATATTCTGCAGAAAAACATTCTGCCCGAGATTCGATCGATCGAGCCTTTCCTTCGATCGATCGAGCCAGGCCGAAATGCACCAATGCATCTGCAGCCACTCGATTCCAACTTTACATGAAAGACCCAACTTTGAGCAAGTCTAAACAAGACTAAATAACCTGTTTTGATCATGGTTTGCCAACAATACAAATTAGAGTTCTAAATACATAAAATCCTAAATCTTTAGAACCTAACAATTATCAAAAAAAATATTATATTATTTAAAATTTAAATAGCATGACATTTTATATATTATAAGTTTTCAAAAATAAAATCATAACCAAGAAATATACTCTCTCAATTTCAAATAAAATGGAAACAATCAAGATCATTTTAAAATTACCATAGGTTCAAGGATTAGATTATTAGTTGGGGTTTTTTGGAACGCTGGTATAACACATTCAGACAACTGAAATAATTCTTTGGGATTGCAAGGAAATATCTAACATGAATATATAGCATCCAATGAAAATGATAAAACGCGTGGTGTAAAAATTAATGTTTTGGTTTCTTTCTCTTGGAAGGTCACCAAATTTTGTGAATGGACCCCTAGAGAATTAGGTGAAATGTCAAGCTCTTTGTATCAAATTGTGTAAAGGCTTCATTTTGTGCACCATCTAAAACTCTATAAATCATGTTGGTTGGTAAGAACAGTGTCCTGGAGCTGGAATGGTCCCTCTGATAAACCCTCACCATATGGCTCATCTTTCTCATGGACCCATTCTAATATGCGTTTTGTCATCAAGAGCTTGGGGTGTAAAGGAATCTCTAATAATTCATAAAAATGGGAATATATAATCCAGAGTAATTGGGTACCAGGGGATTAAAATTTGTTTTCCTTATAGACTAGCCTTTTTCTATTTGGGTATTTCCTTTTGTTCACTAATACGGAATCTTTGCAATTTCAAATCACATTGTCGTATGCTTGTGGGTTGCAGCAAATTAATAAACTCTAAATTTAAAAAAGATGACTATAATTAACATTCCCAACTACATTAACCAAAAAACATATTGAAGAGATACAAATTGAGAACCTTTTCAGGGAAGTGGAGGGAAGAATAACAAAAATCTATGCCGCAAGCAATAAAGAAAAAGGAAGGGGGGGGGGGGGGGGGGGAATTGGAAATATGCATGAAAAGAAATGAGGATAAAAAGGAGCAGAAAGGCCAAATCAGTATACATATATAGGCTGGAAAGCCATGCCTTAAATGACTTAAATGAACAACAAAAAGTGGTCATGAGAGCTCCACGAAGTCCTACTAGACACCATTGTACAATATTGTCTTCTTTGCCTTTCTAATTTCCTTTCTTTCTTTCTTTTTCATTTTTTTTTTTAACAATGATTCTTATGATCTTATTAGTTTGAGATATCATTATTAAACACCAAAACTGATGAGTTGGAATACTATTCCACATGCTTTAATGTGTTAGGAACTCATGGGTAAAACTCACCCTTAAAAACCGACTTATAAGGGAGGGTGCCCATGTGCTTATGAACACATGGTTAAGTGATGTCGCAAAAGTTATAAGAAAACAAATACATTACTTTCTGAATGGAAAAAGAAACTAAACACGTTAACTTCTAAATGTAAATCTCGAATCCATGAGGGGTCCCTTAAATCCATAAGATAATAAGGTCTTGGAATCCACAAAGTAATAAGGTCCTGAAATCCACTAGAGAGAAATAGACAAAGTCTGTATTTTTATAAATCTGAAAACTGAATTACCCTAAAAGCTACAATATGTTTAAACAGTAAAAGAAACCCTAGGGTGGCTATGAAAATGCCTAGAAACCTTAATCCGCGCTAATCACGTAATTAGGTAGCAAAACAGTGATTTTTGCCAAAAGTCGCAAAATTTAAATAATTGTAGAAATTGAAAATACTATCTCTAAGAGACGTTCCAAAATAGACGGGACGTTATTCTGACTTTTAAACTAAAAGTTATTAAAAAAAACAAATATTACTAAAAATAGCAAAAACACTGTTTTCAAGGCCTTAATGAAGGAATTTGCCTAAATTTAGGCAACACTCATATTTATTTATGAGTTTGGATCAAAATTCTCTTTTCCTTTAACCTGCCAAATTTCATGCAATTCTGACACTCTTACCCCAATGACCTCTACTAGCACCCTTCTTTACTCTTGCGTTGTGACTTCCAGCGCCCTGCTACTCCAGGAAGGCATTACTGTCTATTCTACATTATTAAGTTTACACTTAATCCATGTAGAACACTAGGATGGTTTGCAAGTGGAGGGTACCCAAGAGCTTATAAATACATGGTTAAACTTACACTTAATCCATGTGGGACACTAAAATCATAATATACCACCACTCTCCATAGCCGACGTCCATGACGGCTCACTTTAGTGACACTGACCCGAAGGTAGTCATGTATCTTTTGGTGGCTCTACTCACCTATCAGTTATCTTTTGGTGGCTCTGATACCAAATATTAGGAACCTATGGGTAGAATTCACCCTTGAAAACCGGCTTGCAATGGGAGGGTGCTTAAAAACTTATAAATACATGATTAAACTTACACTTAATCCATGTGGTACACTAGCATCATAACACAATACTTTTGTTATCTTTTAAAAATCAGAAAAGTATGAACAAAATTCATAAAACCCTCTCTTAAACTGATGTATAATCTTTCAATGCAAAGAGAGACAGCTATGGACCATAATAGATGCTAGAATTATTGTGTTAAGCGAAGAAATGTAACCAAGAAAAAACATCTGAATTTTTATTTAATAAAATGGTGGCCTAACAAAATAGTTATGAGGGGGAAGCTTATTTAGAAAAATAGAAAAATTAGAACTCAAGAGTTGATACAATGAATAATTCATCTTGAAATACAGTAAAAATACATTTAAGAAAAGAACCTAGAGAAACGAAGAGTTCTTTAGATAAATGAAGTCTTTCTTTTTTATCATTATTTATGCCAAAATTTATAAGGAAAAAAATGGATTTTCTTACCCCTTAATTGTACCAAAGAGTTGTTGCATCTCTTCTTATATTGGACATAACTTAGTATAATTCGTTTAAGTCCTATACCTTAAGTTCTCAAACTGAATTTAACTATATGACTCCACTAACCAATGAGTCATATTGGTAAATTTTAGAGCAAATTATACTTTTTCACCCTAATATCTCACCTTGATTACAATGTCCCCCCAAACTTTCGAAATGCAAAATTGACCGACCAATGCTATAACATTGTTTTGATATCCTCTTTGTCTTCTGTTTTGATGTTAAGTCAAAGAAAATTTGTTCGCACATGCATGACACGTGACAATAAGTAAGTTGGACCCATTACATAAGAGAGAGAGTGTGTGTGTGTGTTGGAATTAGAAAATGGCTTCCGTGAAGACTTGGTAGAAAGGCTCAACGCTTGCAACATTAAAGGAGAACAATGCAAAGGTGGAGGAAGGCTTTATTGTCTTCAAGTCTGATAAATTCAATGTAGATCATCCAATACTGTTTATTTCCTGGCAAACAATGTATCACTCCTACACACTCTCTTCTCTCTTTCTCCCTCGCAATTTTCTGTTAGCATTTGTTTGTTTCCCAAGAAAACTACAAATAATGAAAAGAAATTTAGCGTTTTGCTAGTTCGGATTGATTGAGATTGATTATTTCGAATTATTTGTTTGTATGTTAGTGTTTGGTAGATGAGAAATTGACGGAAAGTAAAAGCAAATGGATTTTTGATGAGAACCAGAGTAGAGTGATCAGAAAGTTAGGGAAACTAAAGTGAAAAAAACTCCATATTTATTTAATAATTTACTCTTTTGTTTTCTATTTTGTTGATGAGTACCAGAGAAAATATTCTTGTTTTTTCTCAATAATAGGCTTTATTTCTTTTTTATTTCGATTTTGAGTATTGAATTTTGTTTGGTAACCAAAAAAATCTAGTGGAGTCTATTTGGTTGGTTGGGAAATATTGGTGGAGGATTAATTTTGTCTTTTAATTTTAAATAGCAGTGTTTAGCTAGCTAGTTCAGTGGTCCAAAAGTCATATGTCCTGAACGTTCCTATAGTTTCCATCAATCTCAATACCAATACAAACGATTGGTATAGTATATTGTAACCAGGGTGAAATATTAGGAGTCAACTGTGCATTTCAAAAGTTTTGCAGGGACATTAACACTATAATCGGAATAAAAGATTAGGGTGGACATTATAATTGAATATATATATAAGTTTGTTATTTTTTTTAATAAAATAGGAAATTTTTTTCAATCGCATATTAGAGTTTATATACAATAGAAATTGGTCATTTCTGCATGACATTCCACAAAAGATTAGAGTTTAGAAAAATAAAAATTGGGACACTTAAAAAAAAAACTGTTTTGTAACAAATAACACTGCACCCCTTCCTGCCATCTGCACACTGAATTATTTCTTTCGTTATTTCAAGCTTCTTAACTATAGGAATTTCTACACACAGACAAACCCTACGCAACAATAACACGCAACCCTTCCTGCCAGTATATATGTTGGAACTCAATTAAAGGATCTACAGAAAAAAGGACAACGCAATTGAACTTGGGAAGATATTTGCAGATTTGCTGTATATTTTATATGAAACCTACCGAGAAAAAATCCATAGTAGGTGAGATATACTGTCTCATTTTTATTATTTATATGCATGGCTCTGCATGTTGGTACAAAAAGCTAAGCTTTAACTCAAGCACGTCATTGTAACCACCGGTTTAAAACTATAGATTATATGTCTGCTTCATGTTTCCGGGCATCAGATAAGATCTACCGATACTATTTTCGACTATAAAATTTATTAGTTTTATACTCATATAAAATTAATGTATATCCGTGAGTTTATCAGTGTCAGAATAGCTATATTCAAGATTGCAATGCTCTTGCACCTAAATTAATTTGGAATTTGCATCAAGTACGATCAGAAATATTGAGCACAACCACCTCCAAATCGGGCTAAGCACGAGTAAACAATTTTACAATCATCATCGCCTTTCTTTATTTTTTTGTTCTTTAAAAAATAAAATTTTTGGCCAGTCTTTACATCAACTTTGACTTACACAACTCAGATGTATATTTTATAAAGCATACACTACTAATTTATATTTGGAAGAAACTATAATAAGATCTCAAGTTATGCATTGCAAGATCAAATGTGAATCTGAGAAATGTAGCTGGTTTGAACCTTCATAAATGGGTCTAATAATGGTGTTAAGAACTATGAAGCACGAATGCGTTTCCAGATTCAGATGCGAGTGCGAGTGCTAGTGTGGGACTTAGCAATTTTTGAAAAAGTAGGGTGCGGATGTGGCGGGGTGCAACGATTAAAAAATTATTAAAAATATTTTTATTTATATTTTCTATATATTTTTACTATTAAAATATTCTTAAAAAACACATAATATGTCCTTGGTTCACAAAACAAAGAAAGAAGACTGCAAGAAACACAAAACAAAAAAGAAAACATAAAAGAAGCAACAAATATTCAAAATTAAATTGAGAAATGATAGATTTAGGACGTTTGGGCCTCATTCAAAGCCGATTTCGGCTGTTTCGGCATAATTCAATGCTGATTTCGGCCGTTTCGATCAGTTTTGGCCGCCGGCCGATACGACCCTATTTTGGCCAAATCGGCGCGAATCCTTAGAAAAAATTTTAAAAAAAAAAAATCAGACGCGACGCCGATGCGCGGGCAGCAACATTGCTCTCGTGTCGGACGCAAGTGCGGCGCCCATTTTTCTGCATCCGTGCATCCTAGGTTAAGAAGGGATTTATGGGGAAGTCTTGAGGAATTTAACTAGGTAGTGAAAGTTTCCCCTTAGATTCTTGTGTGTGATTTTATAAATGAGGTAAAAAGTTTAAAGAGAAAATGAGTAATGGGACCCTAAGCTCCAATGAGCTGGACTTCAATCAATGCACTGAGAATATTGAGTTAAGAGGACCGTGCTGCAATGGGCTGTTTCAACATTTGATCAACCGAGCTTAGTTTGGAAAGCCATCGACCTGGGCTTTTACGGCTTTTTTGTAGCCAACCATACCTACAAACCAACACCTATTTAAACTACAATTCAACCCTGATTGAAAAAAAGGAGGAAGACAAGCACACTAATTAAGCCGATAAAAACCTAAGAAATCCTTCTAGTTCTTCTAACCTCTCCCATTATTTCACCTTTGAGAGTTTTATACTTTCAAACACATAGGTCACAATATAAGTATTAGGGTTGTTTTTTGAAAAGATGACATCAAATCTTCAAGAAGCTTTAGAACGGCCGAGGGATTAATCTATGGCAATAAGTAATATTGAATGCACAAGACAGGACCTATAGTTGCTAGCAAGAGTGGAGCACTTGGGCACTTAATCTTACTATGTGACAGAAAGTTATGTGAGCATTATATGTATTGCAACCGCCTTCATTAGTGGACTTGTTGAGTTGGGCTTTGCTCCATAGTATTTTTACCATTTTAGGTTTTCATTTCATGAACCAATCACGGTCTTTGTGTGAATAGTTACCGATTTATATTAAGTGAGTAAAGATAATTTAATTAATGTTTAATCAATTATTTAAAATTGTTATTCAAATTTATTGCAACAACTCAAGCCAGTAATGAATTTTCTTAGTTTCATGATATGATGGACTAAAACTAAAACTAAATTAAATGACAAAATGAGCATAGTAAAAATGAAAATGATAAAATTAACGAGTGCGAGTAATAATTTTATTTTGTAAAACATATCAAAAAGTTAACTTTTCAAAATTATTACTCAAAAAATAAAATTTAAATTTATTTGGATTTGAATTGATGCTAAAATATTAAACTATATTATAAAAGAAATCAGACCACTCCTAGAAAAATTATTGGGTGAGGTCTAATTAAACTTAAGTCAACCCGCAACTTCGGTTTATCCAAGTGATAGAAGGAGGGAATTAATTATAAAAGGCTGTCATTTTTCTTTTGAAGTATTTAGACACTTAATAGCATCACCGAGCTCACGACACAGAATTAATACCACTCCACCATCCTCTCTAAGAAATTAATTCACAATGCCTTCCCTTAGCTTCTTTGTTATATGTGTACACATTTCTATTATCTTCTTCATCGCATGCAATGCCACAGAGCCCAAAATTTCACCAAAGTTTCCTGCCATTTTCGTCTTTGGTGATTCATCGGTAGATACTGGTAACAACAACTATATTAGAACGGGTCCTAGGGGCAACCATCTCCCATATGGCAAAGACTTTCCAGGTCATATTCCAACAGGGAGGTTTTCTAATGGAAAACTGGCTCCAGACTTCCTGGCCTCTATGTTGGGGATAAAAGAAACTTTTCCTCCTTTCTTGGATCCAAATCTGTCAAAATATGACCTGCAAACGGGCGTTAACTTTGCATCATCTGGTTCAGGTTTTGATAATTTAACGACTATTGCCAGCGGAGCAATTTCGATGTTCAAGCAAGTTGATCTTTTGAAGAAGTATATTGTGAGGCTCAAAGGAATTGTAGGAGAAAAAGAGGCAAAGAAGATAATCAGTGGCTCTTTGTATTTTACTAGTGCAGGTACAAATGACTTTCTTAATTTTTATGATACACAGACAAGGAGGTTCCAATTCAACGTTAGCGGGTACCAAGATTTTATTCTAAACAGGACGCAAATCTTTTATAAGGTAAGCATGCATCTCTCTCTCTGAGTTTTGCGTTTCAAGGACAGCTCAAAATTTCCTTATTTGGAATGTTTTGATCCGAAAAAATGGTATGACTGCAAGGCATGCTCTTCAACTTTATGAAATATGGAGATTTTATTTCCTGTAAGGTTTATATAGATTCATTTTCATAGATTAATACTTTAAATAGTATCTTCCAATGATGTTAACATAGCAAATAGCTATTTTATTTTACATGCACTGGCTTAACTTTTGGTTGAATGCTTTATTTTATTTTATTTTTTTTTTTAGAAAGTTTCAACCTATGGTGTCTGCTTCTGATGATAGTTTTTTATCATCAGACCAAGACACCAATCAGTTTTTGGTATAGCTAGGCGGGAAATTGAACCCCAGATCTCTCATACAACTATCAGAGACTTTATCAATTGAATTAACTGGAACCCACTTGGTTGAATGTTGATTATCTACCAATATAAAAATATTGATTATATTGTCTTTCTTGGACATGTAAACTTGCAGCAACTATATGACCTTGGATGCCGTAAAATGATGGTAGTTGGTCTTCCTCCAATGGGCTGCTTGCCCATCCAGATAACCTTGAAGTACCCGAAACCAATAAATAGAAAATGCATAGAGCATCTAAATGCAGATTCTCAAAGTTATAATCACAAGCTGGTGAATCTATTATCCAAATTACAGGCAGTTCTTCCAGGGAGTAAATTTGCCTATGCAGATATCAATCAGCGGGTGATAAACATGATCAATAATCCACAAAAGTATGGTAAGTTGATCCAACCCAGAACTGGTAATTCTAAATTTTACGGTTAGAGTTGCTATAATGCTTGGCCTTTTTCTCATGAGAGCAAACATATATATATATATAGCTATTTTGTTTAGTATTTCATATGGACAACTTATAATATAGAGTGTGTTGCCCACCAGGCTTTGTTGAAACTTCGAAAGGGTGCTGTGGTACCGGGTACGTGGAGGCCGGAACCTCTTGTAATTCAATTACTCCAACATGTGAGAGGGATTCACAATACTTATTTTTTGATTGCATCCATCCTAGTGAAGCGACCAATCACTACATTTCTAAAAACATTGTAAAACAAGACATTCCTAAGTTGTTATAGGAATACAGCAGACTGTCAAAATAAGAGTTTTATAATTTAGTGATAAAATTTGTTTTAATCCAAGTTTGAATCTTTCCTTTCTATATTGTTGTAATTATTGAATTATTAAGTATAAACAATGGAGTCTTTGTATTTAATTTTGCTCTCGTGTCACTAACAATTTGTTGTGCCATGTCACATGCAAATTAATTTTTCTTCTTAACTTTTTAGCTATTTAATTTCCCAGTTTATTTTTGCAATTTGTCTAGTATTTCTCCTCTCTTGTTTTTACTCTTCTTTTACATGATTTTACCTTACTGTTACTCTTCCTCAAACCTAACTTTTTGTGGAATCAATTATAAAAACGTTTTTTAAAAGTTAAAAAATTGAATGTGAAACTAGTTTTCAAATAATAAATTTTATATTATATGTGTTTGGCTCCCACTTTTGAGAACAATTTTCAAAATACTGAAAACAAAAAAATAATGTTTGAAGATTATTTCTACTTCGAGATTTTTTTCAAATTATTATTACTTTTTTTATAATGATAAGTTTCAAATTTGAAATGTAAGAATTTTTTGTAATAAAAATAAACTCCTTAATTTAAGAGATAAAAAAGTTTGGGCAAATTTTTGGGCTCTACTATTTTCAATATATTTACAACTATGCCATTAAAAACATTTTTTGTATCTTGAAAACATCCTCTTTGCTATTTTTAAAATCCTGTTTTGAATAGGGAAAATAGGAAATAATTTTCTAAAAACTGTATTTAGAAAACATCAGTCAAAAAATATATTTAAGTGTAAGACCTGCCATATATGAGTTTCCAAAAAAAAAAGGTGAAAACCACATTTTCATTCCTACATTTTCACTACATTTTCAGGCGATTTTCCACTTTAGTCCCTATCTTTTATTTTCTCCATTTTTAGTCCCTATTTAGAAAAATGTCATTCATTTTAGTCCTTTCCATCAGTGCCCTAACGGCAAAGTCCTAGGTGGAAAACGGAACTATTAAAATAATAATAATAAATTTTATTTTGGCATTAAAAAATTCCACGTCAGCATCTAAATTAAAAAAATTAATTTATTAATTTTAACTAAATAAAAAAAATTAAAAACAGAATTAAAATCAAAAATCACATGAATTGAGATCTAAGTGTGTCTTGAAGAAGAATAATAAAAACACAAACCCAGATCTAAGAACACAAACCCAGAAATTTAAAAAATAAAAAATAAATAACCATTCAACACCAAATTCTCCAGCAAATCACTAATCCACGTGATTTTCACAAAGTCCATAATTGAATAACTAATCAGCCATACAACACCGAATTCTCCAGCAAATCAAACTCATAAACCCAGTAAACAAACCAATCTCCAACAAACCCATAAACCTATATTTTCTTAGAAAACAAACACAAAATAAACCCAAAAAATTTAGCGCAAATACAAATTCATAAATCCCAAAGCCCCCATTTTCTCAAACCCAACAAAATCATCCAAGACCCATAACAGGCCACACCCAAAATCTCCATTCCTTTTTCTTGTTCTTCTTCCCTAGATCCATCACAACCAAACCCTAAAACCAATTTCAACCATAGCTCAGATATATTAACCATCAAACAACTCAAACCCTCACACCATCACAGATCGAAGAAGGGAGATTGAGTGGGTGAGTCCAAGAAAAGTAGAGACTAGAGATGGAGGGAGAGAGCAAGTACTCGCACACGTGAGGTTGCTGAAGAGTCGAGGAACTTGAACTGTTTCTCGGTGAAGTGTTTGGTCATGGTGATGCCCTCAACGATTTGAGAAGCTAGATGAGAATCTCGCGGGTGAGGTTGTAGAAGAGGCTGGCCGAAAGTGAAGGAAACTCGGTGGAGAAGACTCGATCGGCTAGGGTTGTCTCACTGGGAAAGTACACAGTGGCAATATCTCGCACCGAGAGAGAGATCAGAGTGGTGATTGCAAGTTTCTTCAAAACCCCCCTGAGGTTTGGAAAATTTTGCTGAGAATGACACTTTTTTTGCTTAGATGTGTCCAATTTACACAGAGAGAGAAAAAGAGTGAAAGAAACTGAAAACTCGTGAGTCCAAATTGAGAGAGAGAGATCAGAGTGGTGATTACAAGTTTCTTCAAAACCCCCCTGAGGTTTGGAAAATTTTGTTGAGAATGACACTTTTTTTGCTTAGATGTGTCCAATTTACACAGAGAGAGAAAAAGAGTGAAAGAAACTGAAAACCCGTGAGTCCAAATTGAGAGAGAGAGAGCTTTTTTAAGTTTGGGGCCTTTCTGGTTGATTTTTTTTTTTTTTTTAATATAGAAAATGGAGGGTTTTGATTTTGAGGTTAACTTAAGTAAAAGTTATGATAGGGTGGTGGTGTGGAGTATAAATGAAAGAGAAAGACCCAGAACCGAAAGAGAGTGTGTTTGTGTGTTAGATCTAGGTTTGTGTTCTTGTTGTTCTTGTTTAAAATATACTTAGATCTCAATTCATGTGATTTTTTGTTTTTAATTTTTTATTTAGTTAAAATTAATAAATTAATTTTCTTTTTAATTTAGAGGCTGACGTGGCATTTTTTAATGCCAAAATAAAATTTTTTATTATTTATTTTAATAGTTTCGTCTACCACCTAGGACTTTGCCGTTAGGACACTGACGGAAATGACTAAAATGGATAGCATTTTTCTAAATAGGAACTAAAAGCAATGAAAATAAAAGATAGGGACTAAAGTAGGAATTGCCTGAAAATGTAGAGATGAAAATATGGTTTTCGCCAAAAGAAAACTATATTTAAATCATCTTACCAAACAGGCTCTTAATAATCAAAAGTTGGTGAAACTGTTGCCCAAATTGCAAGAATCCCTTCCGGGGACATTATTTGCATATGCAGATGTGTATGAGCCCGTAAATAACATGATCAACAATCCACAAAAAATATGGTACGTAAGGCACCCTTTTTTTCGTTCCTCAAAAAATATATATATGTGTGTGCGCGCCCAATCGTGTAATTTAGGACTAAGTTTTTTTGTGGTGCAATAGGCTTTGTGCAAACTAATATAGGCTGTTGCGGAACTGGGTTTGCGGAAACAGGTCCATTATGTAATGAATAAAGTCAATTATGTGCAAATAAATAGCGTCGTCTCTTTGGTATGACGATGTTAATTATTTTAAGTTTCTTCTTTGAAGGTAAGGTGCTTTATGTTGCAGTTACTTTCCTTTGTACGAAGTCGGTGAAGAATCGTACCACAGGGCAACTAATCATAATGCAAGCCCAACGACCTACCTTTAATGTTCAACAAGAAAAGCAAATGAGCCTTATTGCAATGTCATTTTTATGTGAGATGCATGCGATATCCACAATGTATTGTGGTCCAACGCACAAGTAATTGTCATTCCAAATTAATTTTGATATGACATATTTCTCAGCAGACTTGTGGCCTTCATGTTCTATAGTTAGTTGAGAACTTAGGAGCTGTTTGGTATGATATTTTAAATAATAGTTTTTAGTTTTTAAACAATATTACATATATTTTTATACACTTTTTTATCCACATGTATTTTCAAAAAATACAAACAACGTTATTAGAACAACATTACCTAATGGACCTTAGATTGCTTCACTGTCTTCAAGAAAATATTCTTGTTTTCTCTCAATAATAGGCTTTATTTCTTTTTTATTTCGATTTTGAGTATTGAATTTTGTTTGAAAACCAAAAAAAAAAAAAAAAAATCTAGTGGAGTCTGTTTGGTTGGTTGGGACATATTGGTGGACGATTCATTTTTACGTGAGATGCATGCTATATCCACAATGTATTGTGGTCCAACGCACAACTAATTGTCATCCCAAATTAATTTTGATATGACAAAATTGACATATTTCTCAGCAGACTTGGGGCCTTCATGTTCCATCAGTTAGTTGAGAACTCACTGCCTTCGAAAAAATATTCTTATTTTCTCTCAATAATAGGCTTTATTTCTTTTTTATTTCGCTTTTGAGTATTGAATTTTGTTTGAAAACCAAAAAAAAATCTAGTGGAGTCTGTTTGGTTGGCTAGGACATATTGGTGGAGGATTAATTTTGTCTTTAAATTTTAAATAGCAGAGTCTAGCTAGCTAGTTCAGTGGCTCCAAAAGTCATATGTCCTGCACCGACACTAGCTAGTACATGCTATTAAATTCCAAATATTTGGGCAGACTAATACGAAAGTACTAGATGAAGTATTAATTCAATTCAAAATAAAGTCTCAAATAATCTAAAAAGATAATGTGCAAAATATGATGATACATTGTCAATCACACTTCATAATGTTGTTCAAGCAGATTTTCTTCTAATATTGGAATTATAACCTATGCAATTATAAAAGTAATTAATTCTCATATAGTTTGCCAACTCCCTACAGGCTACAGTCTATAATAACTCTTTCTTATATAAACATATTCACATGATTCGCTTTTGCAAGTTATGATTACTGGTATTGGATCGGCATTCATAGATAAAGCTAGAAGAAAGCCCCAATTATTGGTAGTATAAAACATCATCACCTGAAAGTTTTAATAATTTAAAAGCTTTCTCTATGAGTTTTAATAATTTTCATATGTAAATAAATATTGTTCCAAGAATCAGGTTAAGGAATGTTAAGTTTTGTTTTTTGTTTTTTTGTTTTTGTGTTTTATTTATAGCTAAGAGTTTTGCGCCTTGGTAAAATCATATCCACAAACCTTTCCCACAATTCCTCCTAATGATGTTTAAAACCCAAGCTTCAAATCGATGGAGCTTGCTACTATGATTGAAAGCTTAACTTAAAAGTATGAAGACAAAAAATAAACTAATATGCTGAATACAAACAGACACACAAATGCATGGACAAGACAAACACAATTATATTAATGCAATCTTTCGCCTTTGTTGCACTAAGGGAATTGGCTTTACGAACCCAATTGAGGAAGAAAACAAAATATCTTCTCAAATGACAATGTTACAGAGGGGAAGAGAAACAAGGAAAAAAGAGAGAGGAGAGAGACAAACTGAGAGTGAAATCGATGACCAAAGAGAGTGACAGTGAGGGCCTAAGAAGAGATAAAAAGCAAAAGGAAGTGAAGAAGTGAAAGAGATTACCATAAGAAAGACTTTAAAGGCACAAAAGAAAATATTGTTTCCCGTGTCCAAAAGAAGATAATATTTATGGAAGTAGTTATGCATTGCATGAGAGAGAGCTTGTTTTCCGACCCTTTTTTTTTTTTTTTTGGAAAACAAACAATAGAAAATAAGCATTATTTTTGTAAGGGTTTTTTATTGACTAAAGATAGTTTTTCGTTGACCAATTTTTTTAATGCTACCAAATATTGAAAAATGTAAAAAACTATCTTTATAGAAGATTTTTCAGCGAAACAAACAGAGCATTACTAACTTGTCAAATTATTGTAAGCTAAAAGATTTGCCAAATTATGAAAACATTGTTGGGGAATAAAGGGGTAAACAATGAAAGAAATAAGGAAATTTAAATGGCTTGGAGGCACAATTAAATTGCTTTCATTAGAGAATATTTGCCCATACAAAGAAATTTTAGTTTCAATTAGTTTGGGCTTTAGAAAGAATTTCAATTGAGGCAAACATTTGGGCCAACTAGACTTCACAGTGAGTAGGCCTGCTATCGTTAAAAGAAAAATGACGACCTTTCATAATTCCCTCCTTTTGTCACTTGGATAAACCAAAGTTGCAGGTTAAATTAAGTTTTTTCTTTTGAGAGAGTTTCAATTTATGACGTACGCTCATAATGATCTATCATCAAATCAAGACATCAATCGGTTTTAGAGTAGACGGAGATTGAACCCCAGATCTCTTATTCAACTATATTTTACCAATTGCAGGCTGACTTAAGTTTAATTAAACCCAACCCAATAACTTTTCTTGGAGTGGTCTAACTTCTTTTATAACATAGTTCAATATTTTAGGATCAATTCAAACTAAAATAAATTTAAATTTTATTTTCCGAGTATTAATTTTGACAAGTTAACTTTTCGATATGTTTTACAAAATAAAATTATTTCTTGCACTCGTTAATTTTATCATTTTCATTTTTACTACGCTCATTTTGTCACATAATTTAGTTTTAGTCCATCGTATCATGAAAATGAGAAAATTCATTACTGGCTTGAGTTGTTGCAATAAATTTGAATAATAATTTTAAATAATTGATTAAACATTAAATTATCATTACTCACTTAATAGAGATCGATAAATACCCACACAAAGACAATGGTTGGTTCACAAAATAAAAACCTAAAATAGTAAAAATACCTTTGGGCAAAGCCCAACTCAACAAGTCCACTAATGAAGGTTGTTGAAGTACATACGATACTCAAACGACTTCTGTCACATAGTAAGATTAAGTACCCAAGTTTTCCACTCTTGTTAGCAACTAGAAGCCTTGTCTTGTGCATTTAATGTTACTTATTTCCATAGGTTAATTTCTCGGCCACTTTAAGGCTTATTGAAGATTTGATGTCATCTCTGGAGTCTCAAAAAACAACCCTAATACTACTATCGTGATCTATGTGTTTGAAAGTATAAAACTCTCAAAGGTGAATCAATGAGAGAGGTTAGAAGAACTAGAAGGATTTCTTAGGTTTTTATGGGCTTAGTGTGTGTCTTCCTTCTTTTTTTTCAATCAGGGTTGAATTGTAGTTTAAATATGTGTAGGTTTGTAGGTATAATTGGCTACAAAAAAAGCCGTAAAAGCCCAGGTAGATGGCTTTCCAAACTAAGCTCGGTCGACCAAATGTTGAAACAGCCCACAGCAGCATGGTCCTCTTTACTCAATATTCTCAATGCATTGATTGAAGTCCAGCTCATTGGAGCTTAGAGTCCCATTACTCATTTTCTCTTTAGGGGGAATCTTTCACTACCTTGTTATATTCCTCAAGACTTCCCCATAAATCCCTTCTTAACACCATCATTAGACCCATATACGAAGGACAAAACCAGCTACATTTCTCAGATTCACATTTGATCTTGCAATGCATAACTTGAGATCTTATTATAGTTTCTTATAAATAGTGTATGCTTTATTAAATATACATCTGAGTTGTGTAAGTCAAAGTTGATTCAAAGAAAGACGAGCCTTTTTTTTTTTTTTTTTTTTTTGTAAAGAACAAAAAAAAAAAAGAACAAAAAAAAAAAAAAAAAAAAAAGGAAGACGATCATAATTGTAAAATTTTTTACAATCGTTACTCATGCTTAGCCCCATTTGGAGGAGGTTGTGCTCAATATTTCTGATCGTACTTGATGCCAATTCCAAATTAATCTAGGTGCAGGAGTATTGCAAATTAATTTAGGTGCAGGAGTATTGCAACCTTGAATCTATTCTAACACTAATAAATTCACGGATATACATTAATTTTATACGAGTATAAAACTAATCAATTTTATAGTCGAAAATAGTATCGGAAGATCTAATTGGCTAAGAATGTATTAACCCCTTGTGATGAATTAATCAATCAATTTAGCCAATTTAATTAATTAATCTAATTAACATGCAATAGCGTAGTAGCACAAACAAATCACCAACTAAGTTAATATGCAGCGGAAAATAAAGTTGACACAGTGATTTGTTTACGAATGGGAAAAACTTACACGGCAAAAACCCCCACCGAGTGATTTTAAAGTCACCACTCCCAAGAATTCACTATTATCATAACAAGCGGTTACAAGTAAAGGAATCTCAATACCTTATACCAACTTATAGTTAAACCCTTACCTCAATACCCAATTGGACTTATTCTGTAGTGACAATCTCTCTTTTCAATGTACGGCTTCCAGTACGTGACTAACCAATCAATGCACAGATCCAAGTACGTGACTAACCACCAACTTAAGAAGGATGTTGGCTATAAAGTTCTTCAGTTCATCACACGATGAAGATCACGAAACTCCTTGGTTACAAAACCCTACGATGTACAAACACAACAGCTTCTTGAAGAGAAAGATGAATTAGGGCATATGTCTCTAATTCACAATATGCTTGTGAAAAACATTTGCATTAAGTTGCATCAACTGTGACTGCCTTTAAAACAATCTTTATATATGTTTAGGGTTGTGAGAAAAGAAAACTCAAACATGTATACACAGATTGGAGTAAAATCAGATCTAGAAAACTGATTATCTTAAATCTCGATAGATAGGTTATCTGTCGAGAGCTGTTGAGCATCGGGCTAAAACAGCTTTTTAAACCTCGATAAATACTAACTGTCAAACATAAAAAACCAGCAATTTTTCACTTGAATCTTGGACAGATTTGCATGACTTTAACACTTGAACTTGAAACCTTGTTCCTTGAAATATTAAACACATCTTAGATCTACCCAATTATAAGTAAAGTGTGTTTTATCAAAGAATTAGCCAATTCTACAATGACATATACTCCTAACATGATTCACATATGTCCTAACAAGATCTTATCTGATACTCGGAAACATGAAGCAAACACATAATCTATAGTTTTAAAGCGGTGGTTACAAATGATGTGCATGAGTTAAAGCTTAACTTTTTGTACCAACATGCAGAGGCATGCATATAAATAATAAAAATGAGACGGTATATCCCACCTGCTATGGATTTTTTTCTCGGAAGATTTCATATAAAATATACAGCAAATCTGCAATTATATATCTTCGCAAATTCAATTGCGTTGTCCCTTTTTCTGTAGATCCTTTAATTAAGTTCCAACATATATACTGGCAGGAAGGGTTGCGTGTTATTGTTGCGTTGGGTTTGTGTGTGTGTAGAAATTCCTATAGTTAAGAAGCTTGAAATAACAAAAGAAAGTATTCTGTGCATATGACAGAAAAGGGGTGCAGTGTTATTTGTTAGAAAACAAGTAGGTATTTTTTTTTTTTTTTTTTTTTTTGTTTAAGTGTCCCAATTTTTATTTTTCTAAGCTCTAATCTTTTGTAGAATGTCATGCATAAATGACCACTTTCTGTTGTATAAAAACTTTAATATGCGATTGAAAAAAGTTTCCGAAAAAAGTTTCCTATTTTATTTAAAATATAGCAATTTTATGAATATATTCAATTATAATGTACCCGCAAAACTTTTGAAATGTACAATTGACTCCTTCTAATATTTCACCCCGATTACAATATGCTATCAATAGTTTGTATTGGTATTGGAGTAATGTAAGGGACACATAATTTGACACAATTTTATGTCACAACTTATCACGTAACAAGTTGAAATTGGTAAAAGTGTATCTCCACATGGTCCATCATCACACCTTAACCAGTCATAACTCGCCGCGTGCGAGTTGTGGCACAAAATTGTACCAAATT
Source organism: Quercus ilex subsp. ballota (assembly GCA_032727855.1). Taxonomy (NCBI): domain Eukaryota; kingdom Viridiplantae; phylum Streptophyta; class Magnoliopsida; order Fagales; family Fagaceae; genus Quercus; species Quercus ilex. Next base: position 29,958,029 of record CM064908.1, read on the forward strand.
ATTCCTTACTCCTTAGCTTTACTCATCAGTATTGAGATTGATGAAAACTATAAGAATGTTAAAGATAGAGATCATCAAAATTAAACAAATAATTTTGAGCGTTGTATCCACTACCGTTGTTGTATTCATTACCATTGAGCGTTGTATTCATATATATGAGCAAAATGTGTTAGGTTCTAAAGATTTAGGTTTAAATGTTTAGAATCATGTTTTTATTGTGTTGGCAAACCGAGAACAAAACATGTCTAGTTCATGTATTAGGCAATGCTTAAAAGTGTTGGTTTCAAGTTTCAAGTTCAGCTAACTAGAGAAAAAGGAAGAAAATTTCTATCAAACTCGACCGATCGAGAATTAGGCTCAGCCGATCAAAAATCACAGGAATAGTTTTTCTACAGAATTTTTGAACAGGTCCAAGCCTGCAAAAACATTTAGAGTTTCATTTAAACTTCTCCACATATAAAAGGGAAACCCTAGCTATGTTTTTCAGACTTTTGAGAAGACTTGTGTGTTACTTTTAATGAGATCTAAGGGGTTTTGTACCTTCTAACTATACAAGAATCTACCAGAGCAAGAACTACAATCAAGTGTTGGTAGAATATAGTTAATGCATCAAGATCATTATTGATGGTGATCTGAAACTTTTGAGTGGGATCTCAAAGTGACAAGCAAGGTGGCTTGTGTTGATGTAAATCCAAGAAGAGAATGAGTCTGTAGATTCAGAACTTGCACATGGTCGTGTCAGTAAGTTACTACATGAGATAGCAATAGATTTAGGGTTAAATCTGATTGTAAAAACTTCAATTCTCTTATAGTGGATTTGTTTACCTTAAGGATAGTTAGGTCAAATCATCTCTAAGTTTTTACCTTGAAACTGTTCGTTTCATCGGTTTTCCTGGGTTATCATATCTTGGTGTTATTAACTTTTCCGCTACTTTGCATGATATGATTTATTTGTGTTTAACCTAGATCTGAATAATTATTCTAAGTAATCACTTGGTTAATATAATAGGTTAAACAATCTAGTTCTAAGGGTCTAAACGAATAAACAAAATGAGTGGTAGAGATCATGAAAATTAGACAACTAATTTTGATTGTATACATTGTCAAATTTTAGTTTAAAAACCAAATTCATACTTGGTTTTTTTTATTTATATTGACTACATTAGTTGATTTACAAAATACACATGTTTTAAATTGTACAAGAAATTTTATAAAAAATAATTGTGCATGTCAAATACTAGAAAACGTTATCAAACTCATTTTTAATGTCATTATCAAACACAGAAAAATGAGATAATTTTCCAGAAAATAAGATAGTTTTCCAAAAAATTATCAATTTTCTAGAAAATATTAATGCTAAAACAAACAGAGCGTAGCTCAATTTTGCACCTCTAACAACACTTATATGGATACAAATATTGTGTAAGGAAAGAAATTCTATTGTGCCTCCAAGCCATCAAAATCTCCATATTGTTCATTAAATTTCCTTCTTTCTTTCATTTGTTACCCTTCATTCTCCAGCAATTTTATGTAATTTGACAACTTTGGTTTACAATAATTCGACAAATTAGTAATTCAATTCAGCACTCCTAACAACACTTATATGGAGACAAATATTGTCTAAGGAAAGAAATTCAATTGTGCTTCCAATTCATTAAAATTTTCATGAGTAATGCTACAGACACAAACTATTTTATAACATTTTTACAAAATGTTGATGTAGTCAATCTCTTATTGGTTTTCATTTAGGCCCATCATTAATAACACTTTTTCATTTGCCAATAATCACTCACTATATCAGCAGTTTGTAAAAAAATTTATAAATAGTTTGTATCTCTAGCATTATTCAATTTTCATATTCGTCATTAAATTTTCTTATTTCTTTCATTGTTTATACATTTATTCTCCAGCAATGTTTCGTAATTTGACAACTTTTTGGCTAACAATATTTTGTCAAGTTATTAACTCCATTATACACCTCGATTAGAGATTAATTTCATTAAATCAACAAGATTAAATAACGTGATATCTATCAAGATTATGCACCTCATGGGGAGATTAATTTTCTTTAATTAACAAGATTTGACATCTGAATGTTTTCGCAACTTGAAAATGGCCATAAATTAAATGTTCCACTTTTATATATACTAAAGCTACATTATAGGATAATGTAAACCACTTGAAAAAATGAAAATCTTACTACCACCTTTCTCCATCATCATATTCATTCATATTTTATCCATTAGTACCACCGCAAGCAAATCCTTAACCTTGCCAAAATTCCAAGCCATTTTAATCTTTGGTGATTCAACCGTAGATACTGGGAATAACAACTACATTCATACCGTTTTGAAAGCCAATCATGCCCCATATGGTAAAGATAGTCAAGTCCCTACAGGAAGGTTTTCTAATGGGAAACTGATTCCTGACCTAGTAGCAAACTTGCTAGGAATCAAAGATAATGTCCCTCCTTTTCTTGATCCAAACATAACAAATGATGAACTCCGCACTGGTGTTTGTTTTGCATCAGCTGGATCAGGTTATGATAATTGGACAGTTGACATAACAAAGGTCATCCCAGTGATGAAGCAAATTGACTACTTCAAAAATTATATGGAAAGGCTAAAAGGGTTTGTCGGGAATGACGAGGCTATGAAGATAATCAATGGTTCTTTGGTCCTTATTAGTGCGGGAACTAATGACTTTATCTTCAATTTCTATGATATACCCTCAAGGAGGCTAGAGTTCACCATTGATGAATACCAAGATTTTTTGCTGGAAGGGATGAAAAACTTTGTTAAGGTAAAACATGCATCTGTCCTTCCTCCTTGAATGTTGTACCTAAATAACGTTTGTTTGCCGAATAAGTTTAGAGACACAACATTTTTCATAATTTTATTTCAAAACTACTGATACGGTATGTTGTGATCACAACAGGTCATGATGCTATGTGCCTTGCATTAGGGTTATTTTTCCCCCATGATTATTATTCTGCTATTAAAGCATTACTCTCTTCTTTGTTTTGTATGTCTATAGGAGCTATACAACCTGGGATTGCGTACTATGATTATAGCAGGGCTTCCTCCGATAGGTTGTCTGCCCATTCAAATAACTACAAGATTTAAACTACTTCCGAATGATAGAAGATGTTTGGAGAGCGAAAATTTACATTCTCGAACTTATAATCAAAAGTTGGTGAAACTGTTGCCCAAATTGCAAGAATCCCTTCCGGGGACATTATTTGCATATGCAGATGTGTATGAGCCCCTAAATGACATGATCAACAATCCACAAAAATATGGTACGTAAGGCACCCTCTCAAAGTTTTCTTAATATGTACAATTGTGTAACTTAGGACTAATTTTTTTGTGGTCCAACAGGCTTTGTGCAAACTAATAGAGGCTGCTGCGGAACTGGGTTTGTGGAAACAGGTCCATTATGTAATGAATATAGTAAATTATGTGCAAATGCTTCCCAGTACTTATTTTGGGATTGCATACATCCAAGCCAAGCAGGGTACCAGTACCTTAGTAATGACCTGGTAAAGAAAATCCTTTCACATCTGGTTAAAACACCATTCCCTTCCTATCGAACACCATAGCCGTTGATTTATTCAACCATAAAAATTTACAATATATATTATGGGAATCTTTTCATTTATTTTGTATCAAATCTGTTAAAGCTTACTTCACAGTCATGTTTAAGTTAAATAAATGTCATATTCAGACTAAATAAATAAATATCATTTCCTTCTCCCTCTCCCACCCCCACCCCCACTCCCTTTTTTCAGTGTGTATCATGTCAGACATTTATTGCGCTCGTAATGGGAAAGAAATCAAGTCATTCTATAAATCACCTCAATCTAACTTGTATTCACCAAGTAAGCAAAATCCACAAAAATAATAATAATTTTTAATCAAATTTGGCACAAGATAATTGATATATATCCCAATGGTTCAGGATATTTTTCATTGCATATACAATTAGTACTTAAAAGGTTAAAATCAATCAATTGTAATGGGAAATGGGTAGTTGTTTAAGAGATGAGAATTTTCCCGACTTATCATAAGCTGACACATCATACTACCAAGTCTATAAAGTACGGTCAATTATAAGCACCACGTACTACTACTGGATTCTACTGTCATTATTCAGAAACCAACAGAAATCTGTCAAGTGTCACTGACATATGTTAGCAATGACATAAGCAATCCAATCGGGTGTTGACATGTGTTATCTTAAAAATCAAGACATATCTGCAAATCAAATAATGTCATGTGTCTTGTAAAAAAAAGTCTTAAAGCTCCTCCATTTAGGTTGTGACATGTGTCACCAATTAGATTCTACCACGTGTTACTCAACTACCCCCAAACTCCTATAAATAAAAGTCTTTCTAAGGCATTTCTACAAACCAAAACATTGAGGAAGACATCCACACCACAAGCAGCATCAAGAAGATTTAGAAGTACAGAAACACGGTTGGAATCAAGCCCTAAAGCCTCCAAGAATTTCAACTTTCAAATACGAAGAACATTCGAAGAGAAATCATCCAAATCATCTTCCTAGATCTCAAAGCTAATTCACTAAAATCAAGTTTAAAAGTCTCCATAAACTTTAAAAAACCACAAATTGGTGAAACTCTCTACAAATTCAAGCCTCCAAAGCCTCGAAGAATTTCCACTACAAATCTTCAAAAACAAAGAACACATGAAGAACAGTCACAAAGAATACACAAAGAACTCGAAGAATAAAGAATTTCTAACAAACTCATACCCAAAAATTCGTTGTAATTATGTTTCAAAGATCTTCAATTCATTCCTCAAACAAATTGAAGAATATTAATTTGGTATTTGAATCAAAATCACATTATCACAATTCCAATCAACAAATCTTTCAAGGAGATCAAATTAGAAGATCACTCTTTTTGTAATCACAAATAATTATACCACACATTGATCAATACAAATTCACACTTGTGAAACTATTTTACTTGTTTAATTTTATTTCAAACTTGAAATTTAGTCATTTACAATTGTTACACGTACTTAAGTTGTGTAACCTTTGTTAGTCCACTGTTTATTAAACCAAGTACTAAGATAAACATTGTGGATCAACTGATTTTCTATTTTCTCGAGTCTTTGAAATCTGCCAAGAAGCTTGTCCGTAACCTAGCTCACATGTACTCGATATAGTGTGTCTTCAGTGACAATTTTAAATAGAACTTATTTTGTTCATCAAAAAATAAATAAATAAATAGAACTTCTTTTATAAGTAAGCTAGTTGAAGGTTTGTGCATTACAAGGGTTTTAATCATGGATCTACATAAAATATATAATTTTATTTTAAAATAATTATTATTTTTATATAATTTAAAAACAATAATTAAATGAATGATTATTATATAATTTATGTATCACCAATTCCAAACTAATTGTCAGTGTTAAAAAAGACTTACCTAAAGGTCAGTGAAGGCGAGGTACTCATTCATGTCAACGTAGTTCTTATTAATGTCAGGCGTGATGAGAACTTGTCAACTGCTAACTAGAAAAATCAGAAAGGATTAGATTGTAGGTATATATAACTTTGGATAAGAATGAAATTAAACATTTTTGTGAGCTGTAGTAACTTTATTGGATAGTTAATTAACTAATTTAGTTTTCTTCTTCGATCTTATTTTCCTCCTTACAAGTGGCAATTAAATTTTATATATCCACTTGACACAAAGACGTGGCAATTAAATAGGATATTTATTTAGCGCAACCATGACTTATTTGATCCATCTTTTTTTATATAATATATGAAATCAATCAAATAATCTTTACTTAATCTATACTTTATTTAAAAAAAAAAAAAAAACTATGTTATTGCTTTTTGAGATGCAAAATTACTAATAAACTTTTTGTATTTAATTTTGCTAGCATCTTTTTCTCAACAAAAATAAAATAAAATAAAATAAAATTGATAGCATCTCCTTTAGAATTTATATTAATCCCATTAATCTTCTTATGACATTATCGATTCTAAGATTTTATCAATTTTAATTTTGAAATAGTTTACTGTTACAAGTATTTTCAGTAAAATTTTATAAACAACACATGGATTTTTTTTTCATATTTCTAATTGAATTTTTTTTTTTTTTTGGCACATTTCTTTCCTTTAACTTTTATCCAATTTTCAATTTAGTCATTTTGTTTAGGTCCAAATTGCGCCAATACCCCCTCCCCCTCCCCTCTTTTTTCCCTTTTTTTTAAAAGGTGCGGATAGGCTCTGGCCCTTTTTTTTTAATTTGAGAAACACACACATATTTAAAACAACCTAGTTTAGGTTTTCTTAGTTTTCAAATTAAAAAACAAAAAATAAAAGCCTAAAGTTATAAAAATGACTAACATTGTTGGTTCTTAAAGTTTACTAAAGTCCTTGAAATTTCAAATGAGCACAAGATACAATAGCATTCCATTAGGTAAAAACCATCATGTTAGTAAATGAGTTAATTAATGATGGTTGATGGTGTGCTTTTGTGTCTTACAAAAATAGGAATACCATAAGAAAACTAAGAGAGAGAAAAAATGTGAGAATATTTCAAAGTGTATTAGAGACTTAGAGTTCTTTTGGGAGAGCTTATTTTCATTTTATTTGAATTATATATAAATTTTTAAAACTTTAATAATAAAAAATGTTGGATTATTTAGACCCCTATACACTCAGATTGTTTAACTAATTAATTAACCAAGTTATTGCTTAGGTTTATTATGCAGATCTAGGTTAAATACAAACAATCATATCACATATAGCAAAAAAGTAAATAAAACAAGCGATATGATGACCCAGGAAAACCAATGAAACTGTTCAGTTTCAAAGTAAAAAACCTAGAGAGGATTTAGTTTAAACTATCCCCAAGGCAACAAATTCACTAAATAGAATGGAAGTTTTACAATAGATTTTTTCCTAAATCTAAAGCTACCTCTTATAATACTTACTCACGTGACCACACGCAATTCCGAATTCACGGACTCTTCTATCCAAATTTGTTAAACACAAACACTCACATTTGTGACTTTGAGATCTCACTGAAAACTTTAAATCATTAACTATGTATGATCTTGTTGCAACAACTTCAAATCTACTGGTTCTAATAATGTGTAGATAGAATTCTGGTAGTGACTTTAAAAGGAAAATGCACAATACCTTTTAAATCTCAAAAGAGAAGCTCCAAAGTCATAACAAACATGTCTTAGGGTTTCCTTTAAATACTTAGTGAAATAGATTTGAAACCCTAATCACTTAATAGGCTTAATGAGTTGTTGGGCCAAAATTAAATTCTGCAAAAACGCATCTCGATTTGTCAAACTGTCTTATCGATCGGTTGGGCCAGGCAATTTTTCAATTCTTTTTTTTGCAGCTTGTACATTCTTGATTCTTGACTTGTATCACATTGAGCATTGTCTAATATACCCTATAGACTCTCAGATCTATATCTAGACAAGTTTGTACTCAAGGTTTATCAATTATTCTAAACTTTTAGAACTTAACAAAAAATATATAATATATAATAATAAAAAAAACTCTTAACTGTAAGTCACCCCTTTTATTTTTTAAAATCAATATCCCAATGATAAAAAAACACCCCTAAATCAATACTTAATGTTAAAAGATTGAAGGTGGTAATAAGTAAGTGAGAGAAGAAGAAAAAGATTGAGTGGGTTGTGATGTTTGAATGTGAGAGTGGGGGACCTTAGGGCCGCTAGACCAAAGTTACTGGTGTTTAATAGACTATACTTTCAGTGCGAAAGAATGAAAAATTCTAGTACCACAACCAATTTCATACTTATTTTCACAACTTTCTAATGTAATTGGTTATGAGCGATGGAAAAAAAAAAGTTGTAAACTCATATGAAAATGATAGACAGTCAATTATAATCTGTAACATAAAATAGTTGTGAAAATTGGTGTAAAATTGGTTGTAGTCCTAAAATACTCCCAAAGAATTGAGTAAGAAGTTGATAATTTCCCAGATTACCCTAATGTTATCATATGGGCTTGGGTTCATATTCTAGTTTGGAGCGATGCCCTTGCTGCGATTAGCTGTGACTGTGAGCAACGCAATTGTTTGTCTGTGTGTTAATGTCATGTGGACCCAAGTAATCCATTAGCAAACGGCACATCCATATGTAACAATTGGGCCCTTAAAACGAAAGCCCTAGTTAACTTGGGCCGTATTTGTATTTTAGTCCATGAATTTTGGCATTTAAGACTTCAACGTAGTTGCCATGTAGCCCAAGAAATTGTCACCGAACAAAATTTAGAGAGTAAGAACTTTATTAAGTGTATGCATCATTGGATCGCAAAAAGATCCAATCCATTTTATTTGAAATGAAGAGAGTACGCTTTACTGTTTTACTGTTAGGATTTTATTTCCTACAGTCAACATTATACAAGATGACAAATCATTTAAAATCTTAAATGAATTGATACTATATTTATTTTTATATTTATAATATTTAATCGAAATCATTGGATCACTACTAAACTTTCGGAGAAAATTACATTTTACCAACCTAAAGTATGTCCTAAATTATACTTTGCACACTAAACTATTCATATGCACAGTTTGCACCTTAAATTATGACTCTTGTTACACTTTGCATCCCAACGTTAATTTTACCGTTAAGTTGAATGAAAAATATGAAGCATGTGACTTGCACATGTGTATTGCTTAAGTGAGACAAACAAAAAACACCAAAAAAATCCCTTTTCCCAATCAATTAAAAAGGAAAAAAAAAATTTCAACTCTTTCATGCGTATCGACTCCTCTCCTCAAATCAAAATCCCTACAACCCAAAATCCCCAAAGCAAAATCATCTTCGGCATCACCATTGTTCGATGAAATCCCTAAATCTATGTTCATGTTCTTTATAAATCATCTTCGGCATCACTGCAAAGTTGAAGATTGTTGTTGGTCACCATGCCATTAGAAATGCTGGACATCACGGTGATACAAAGGAACTTACAAAGTGGCTTGGTGGATATGAAAAAGCCGAGTGGGACTCACATAAGCAATTAAAATTTTAAAAAACCCAAAACAACATGTAGGTAATGTTCCATTTAAAATGAAACTCATAAACCATTCAAGGATCAATTTCAATTTTCATGGCTACAACAAGCACCAACCAGAACAACAAGTGAACAAAGTATAGTTCCCCATAAAAGGTCTAAATCCAAAATCCAAAATCCAATCCAATTACATAGCACAATTTAGAGATCTTGCGAAGACTGGCCCAATTTTGTTCCCATCTCCTTGTGTAGACTACCGTCTAAAAAATTTTATATTCTTTATGAATCTACGGTGGTGTTAAGAGAGAGATGAAAAAAAAAATTGTTTTTAATTGATTAGGAAGCGGGCTTTTTTGGTCTTTTATTTTTGTCCCACTTAAGCAAGTCACATGTGCAAAGTCACATGCTTCATATTTCCAAGATGCAAAGTGTAACAAGGATTATAGTTTAAGGTGCAAACTGTGCATCCGAATAGTTTAGAGTACAAAGTGTGTAGGGGCCTTTTCTTGTGTTATGCGTTGGGCTGGGCTGCCTCCTGCACTAATGGGCTGAGCTGCCTCCTGCGGTAATGGGCCCGAATGTTTCTGAGTAGGGGAGTCGAAACCGGTCCAACTGTAACTTAACTTGGGCCGGCTTGTACACAAACTATACCTCGTCTGCCAAGAGTATGCTTACGGCAAGCAGAGCTGTCTCAGATGACTTACGGCAGGCAGAGCTGTTTCAAACGAGTTACGGTAGGCAAATATAATAATGATAACAAAATAGAGTACTCTGATTATTTAATAGAAAATGACCAAGTAATCTCTACTTATAAGACATAATTACAGCCATAACAATGTCTTAAAGAAAGTAAATGAAAAGATGAAAATACGAATTAATCAAGAATAAGCATAAAATCAAGTTAGGTTCGGTCCGCAAAAGCAAAACCAAAGAGAGAAGAACGTCTCCTCTCAAGGCAAATAATCTCCTAGGAAAGATCCTGCCGTGGGGATTATTAGTTTTGAGGGAACCGGACCTGAATGGTTAATGCCTAAAAAAAAAAGGAAAGAATCCTTCTTATATTTTTTGGAAGATAGCAGGATTTTTGAAGGGGAAAGAGGGAAATCGGCCTACTGGTGCATGCCCACCATACTAACTCTCTTTGTTTTCTGTCTTCTCTCTTATATTTTCTTTCCTTTTGCTTTTTTACTTTCTTTCTATTTTTCGTGTTCTTGCTCTGTTTTTTTGATAATTTTTCAATCCCATTTTCTAGGCACGGTAAGGGTCTTCTTATAGTGCCTGTCGTAACCAGATTTTACCATCTTACCCCTTAACCACCTTTGTCTGGTATGGGTGTACCTGCCGACCACCACTAGTTCGTCTGTGCCACTCTCCACTCCTAGACAAAGGAAGGCTATCTCAGTTATTACTCTGCCGTGGCATCCTTTCCTCCCACGGTGTGAATGCTCTCTCTCTCTATCTCTCAGGGCATGCACCTGACGATTCCCCCCTCAATCTTGCTTCTTTTGGGTGGTTTGTCATCCCAGCAGGACGTACCCCCCAAAAGAGCTTGGATAGGAGCCGCAAAATAGGTCTTTTTCCCTCTCCCCACCACCAAACCATACCCCTTTACCTCTGACCCATGACCCCACCACGTCCCATATTGGCTAGGTATAGGCTGGTGGTGCCTACGCCTTGCGCGTGCTTCCCTTCTACGTATGTCCAAAATCTGTCTGCTGCTTATGCGTTTGCCGTGGTCTGGAGGCTTGTTTGCACAGTCTGCCGCCCCTCTTCGACCTTTTATGTGGGTTGCTTCATAATTCCCTACTCCCCTTAGAAGCTGGGCTTTATTTAATATTGGGCTTTATATTTCTTTTAGCCCGTTTCTAGATTACCATCATGTCCTATCATACTACTCTGTCATTCCTTCTATAATGACTTGATCCTACTGGCCCTCTTTCAGACTTGCCATTTACTCCTTTCCCCATGGCTCTACATGGCCATAGGCTTTCTTACTTATGGGCTCATGTGTCCCTTTTATTTTCCCTTGGGCATTCTGGGCCCATTTACTTGTCTTGGTCTTCCTTGACCATTTTCCTAACTTTGTGTTCCCATAGGCTTTTACTAACTTCATTAGGCTTCCTCAGCCCAATTACCTCATACTCATCCTTAGGGTTCGTGGGCCTGCCAACGATCCCCTACTCTTTTTGTTTATATTGCCTTGAACTTGCCGCGGCCCATTCTTACTTTTTCACATCATACACTGCCCATGAGTTTTGCTATTCTCTCTTTCCGGGTCTTTTGAGCCCATTTGCTTCCTCAAGACCCATTTATTTACCTTATAGAGCTGTGACCCATTATTCCTGCCGCTTGAGCTTAATGGTTTTATTCTATACTTGCCACTTCTATTTTGCTACCTGCGTTGCTATGTTGGGCCTCTTTCCTTCTATTCATGTTTTACAAAAAAAATGACTCTCAACAAAATTTAATTTGGAATATAGTTTAGAGTGGTAAAATATAATTTTTCCAAACTTTTGGCGTAAGTAGTACTCTTTAAACCAAGTGGAAGGGTATGGTTTGGCCTAAATTACTAGTCAAGTGTAGGATTATAAATGAGTCAAGCTAAACCAAGTATAACAGTTTGTCCGGATGGAGAGGGGGGTAGAGTGAGGGAAGAGGTAGTGATGAATGAACCTTGTTTTAATGTTTGTTTAGAGGGGGGGGGGGGGGTGAGGAGAGAGGTTTGGAGGGATACTTTACATTCTTAATTCATCTTTTTTAATTCTTCCAAATAAGAGGAATTTGGAGAGAAATAAAGTTTAAAACATTAAATTGAAAACATGTGTGTAATTTGTAAAAGTTAAGTTTTTTTTTTTAATTTTGATAATTTGATAGTTAAGGAAAGTGGATTTGAACCAATATTGAAAACATTAAAAGTTGTCTACCAATTAATTACAAAGTTCTTTTTTTTTTTTTTTTTTTTAATACAAGATAAAATTCTACTCTAACCTAATCTAAGTGTATATATGTGTAAAGCTCCATTTTGAAAACTTGAACCATGGCCCTTGCCCTCCACACCCCATAAGCACTTATACTTGTGAAATGACTATCGCACCAAGAGTGTGCGGTGGTATTACAAAGTTCTTAGTAAAAGTTAAGTATATTATATAATATAAATACAACTTTAGATAATTACTAAAGGTTTTTTTGCCCTTAAATAAGAAAATATGAAATCTCACTTACATGAAAGTTTTAGGAATTGAATAAGGTACTCTCCATATATATCCCATAAGTCAAATCGGTCTTTGGTGAAAAAAATACTACTCCCTCTATCTCACTTTTTTTGTCCTGTTTGAAAAGTTAAACTTTTTAAGAGAACATCATTTATTGTCTTGTCTACCTTTTAAAAATGTATGACTTTCCAAAACTACCCTTAAAAAAATTTATCAAAAAATTGAATTAGTAAATTAATAGGAGTATAATAGGAACATTAGTAAATTAATGACTTTTATTTTTAGAAACATAACAATATTTTGGGACATCTCAAAATGAAATAGAGTACAAAAAAAGTGGGACAGAAAGAGTAACTATAATTAAAATTCAACTAGGTTTATGATTAGTCAAATACCCCTTTAAGTTATATTTATTGTTTCTCCTTGACATTTATTTCAAGTTACTAATTGACAACTATTAGATATTAAAGCTCAACCAATCGGAACCCAAAACAAACTAACTTAAAACAAATTCAGTTGGATGTATTTTTATTACTGTCTGCCTTCATTATTACTCATAAAAGTTGGCAATTAAATTAAACTTTTTTTTTTTTTTTGATGAACAATTAAACTCTTTTTTATGGTAAACTACACTAAATAAACTTTATTACCCTACCATATATGGCTTAACAACAGTGAAACCAACACCCCAAAAACTTGGATTCAGATCCTCTAGATTTCCTAGGGTACTCTACCAGTAGATTTCCTTAAATCCTAACCACTCTTTAATGATTTAATGGTCAAGATTCTGCCATATCAGCATTCCACTAACAATATTCTTAAAATAATAAAATAATGTTGCAAACAAAACAATTGAGATTATTGTTAGTGGAATACTGACATGGCAGAATCTTGACCATTAAATCATTAAAGAATGGTTAAGATTTAAGGAAATCTATGGATTTAAAATTTAAAGCCAACAAAAAGGACAACTCAAAACTGATAAAGATGGAGAAACAAAGCAACACTTGCAGTCCAAGAAGAAAGACACGTGCAAGATATTTAACTAAACTGTGAGAGTTAGTTATGACACGTGTGGTTCTGGTATAGCACGAGTCAGTTGAAGATCAAACAGTTTAAGCTCCAGCTGTGGCGGGAAAGTCTGTTACAGTTAGTTAGTGCTGTTTAGAAAGATCTAGATCCTATCTATTTGTGTAATTCCTTATATATAGGAGATGTATGTATCATATTGAATTCATTGAGTGAATAACAATCACAGTTTTTCCTCTCAGAGTTTCTTCAAATCTCTCTCTCTGTTTTTCTCTTCGTTCTCTCTTCTCTTCTCTGTTTCTTCCATACATTCTTTTACTATGTTGTGTTTGAATCAAAGATCTGTGTGATCATATTTGTGAAACTTGGTTGTTTCTTCATGGTATCAGAGCCACAGATGGCTTCTACTGAACAAATGGCCTCTACAACAATGTCATCATCATCTTCAACAATGGCGTCCATGGCGTCTTCTTCTACTCCCTCAATCAATCTGATCAATCAACCTCTTCTGTTGCTGTCAAACATGTCAAACATGATGACAGTGAAGCTTGATAGTTCCAACTATATAGTATGGAAATATCAAATCTCGATGGTGCTTGATAACTTACTCTTTATTGGAGTTACTCGATGAAACTCAACCAATTCCAGAGAAGTTCCTCAAGGATCTTTCAAGATCTGTTACTGGAATCATCAATCCAAATTATTCAATCTAGAAATCAAAAGAGAAAGCACTTCTTACCTTTATCAGTTCTACCTTGACACCTTCAATTCTTGCTCTCACTGTGGGATGTCACTCAGCAATAAAGGTGTGGAAGTTTCTTGAAAACCGTTTTTCTTCAATCTCCAGATCACACATTATGAATCTGAAAGGAGAACTTCACAATATTAGGAAAGGCTGTGATTCTGTTGATGTGTATCTTCAGAAGATCAAAGTTGTGAGGGATAAGTTGATGGCAGTTGGAGTACTCCTTGATGATGAAGAGTTGCTCCACATAGCCATCAAAGGCCTTCCCAAAGAATACAATGCATTCAGATCTGCCATACGTACAAGGAGTACACAAGTGAGTTTTGATGAACTCATCACTTTACTTGGTTCAGAAGAAGAATCTTTGAATGACTCTAATGATGTTAAAGAAACCTTTTCTTATGGCTGTGAATGCCACACCTAGGTCTGGTGGTAATGGTGGTTATAATCAGTACAATAATAGAGGTAGAGGAAGGAATAGTAACAAAGGAAGAGGTAATGGTGGTGGTAGAGGTTTCAATGCCTTTCCACAACAGCAATATTCACCATACTCTTCAAATCAGAATCAGTCCAATTAGTTTTCTTCATCATCACAGTTTCAAGGCTTGAAGAATGAAAAACCATCCTGTCAGATATGTGGGAAGAATGGTCATACAGCCATTGACTGCTACCATCGAATGGATTATGCTTACTAAGGGAAGCATCCTCCCACAAAATTAGCTGCTATGGCAACAGCTTCAAATGCTGCAATCACTCAAAAGCAACCATGGTTAGCTGACAGTGCTGCAACGGATCATGTCACATCCAGCCTCAATGCACTATCCTTCCCAAAGCCTTACACTGGACAGGACCACCTCATCTTTACATCTTAACAATGTCCTTAGGGTTCCTTCAATTGCTTCAAATCTAGCTTCTATTCACAAACTCTGCCATGATAACCATTGTTGGTGCTATTTTGATGAGAATCTTTTATCTGTTCAGGCCTTGGGCACGGGGAAGGTGCTTTACCAGGGCAAGAGTGAACAGGGTGTATACCCTATCTACCCTAGTAAAGCTCCTACTTTGTCTTTACCTTCTAGAGTCTGCAACCATGTTGCTTCCACTCCTTCATCTTGGGAATTATGGCACAATAGGCTTGGACATCCACATGCTCAAGTCCTGCACACTCTTTTTCCTATGCTTAAGATGTCTTCAAATAAATGTAATAGTGTTGTCTCTTGTACACACTGTCTTAGTGGTAAAATTCATAAACTTCCCTTTTCCACTTCCCAATTTGTTGCACATTCACTACTAGAATTGGTACACTCTGATGTATGGGGCCCTGCTCCTGTTTCTTCTATCAATAAATTCAAATATTATGTGTTATTTGTTGATCATTACACTAGTTTTACTCGGATTTATTTTCTTTAGCAAAAATCTGAGGTCTTTTCTGTGTTTGTTAAGTTCAAATCCATGGCTGAAACACAGTTTTCTTCTAAACTTAAAATTCTGAGGTCAGATGAGGGTGGTGAGTATGTTTCTAAAGAGTTTGAAACTTACTTATCTGTCCATGGTATTCTCCACCAACTCTCATGTCCATATACTCCACAACAAAATAGTCTAGTGGAAAGAAAACATAGGCATATCATAGAAACCACAATTACATTGCTGTCTAAAGCCTCTCTTCCCTTTCAATACTGGTCTTATGCAGCCCAAATTGCTGTTTTCCTCATCAATTTACTACCTACTGCCACTCTTCACTTTCACTCACCTTATTATCTGCTATATCACTCTAAACCTGATCTCAATCAACTCAGAATTTTTGGGTGTGCTTGTTATCCTCTTCTAAGACCTTACACTTCACACAAACTTGAACCCAGAACCAAGGAATGCATTTTCTTAGGATATTCTTCTGTTTCAAAGGGTTACTTGTGCTTTGATCCCATTACAAACTCTATATACCTGTCTAGACATGTTTTGTTTAATGAGTCAAAATTTCCTTTTCCTACACTCACTCCTTCTCCACACTCACCTGTCACTTCTACATCTTCTTCCATTTGGTTATCCAATTTCCTGTTCTTGCATTCTCTTCATCAACCTTCTATTTTAGGGCCTGCTCCACATTCTGTCCCTTCTGCCACTCCACCTGTCCATTCATCACTTGATCACTCTTTTCACAGTGTTAACTCCCCAAGTCTTTCAAATACTCCCTCACATCATAATACTCCTCCAGCACACTCTTCTCCTTCACTGCTTGCTTCTGCTCCTTCTTCATCTCCATCTAGTACTCCATCATCCATACCTATTGTTCCTGTTAACCTTCATCCTATGCAAACTAGGTCCAAGAATGGTATATCCAAGCCTAAACTCTGCTATAAAGCTACTCTTGACTACAACTTCACAGAACCTCCCACTTTCAAAATAGCCTCATCCTATCCAAATTGGTGCAAGGCTATGGATGCTGAGTTTGATGTATTGCAAAAGCAGCAAACATGGGTGCTTGTTCCTCCTTCTCCCCCTTTTAATCTGGTAGGGTGCAAATGAGTCTATAAATTGAAACTTCACAGTGATGGTTCAATTGCCAGATATAAAGCTAGGCTGGTTGCCAAAGGATTTCACCAGCAGCCAGGAATTGATTTCACTGAGACTTTTAGTCCAGTCATTAAACCAGCCACTGTAAGATTGGTCTTGGCAATTGCAATTAGTTTAAACTGGTCCATTAGGCAATTGGATGTCTCCAATGCATTTCTTCATGGCTATCTCAAAGAGGAAGTTTATATGCAGCAGCCACAAGGTTATGTTGTTCAATCTAGACCTCTTTATGTTTGCAAATTGCTCAAGTCCCTTTATGGATTAAAGCAGGCTCCAAGGGCATGGTTTGAGAGGTTCACTTCCCAGTTCCTACATCTTGGTTTTGTGGCTTCTTTGGCAGATTCATCACTCTTTGTGTATCACTCATGCTCTACAATTCTCTATCTGCTTTTATATGTTGATGATATCATCATCACTGGCAATGCTCCTACACAGATTGCCAATCTCATCTCAGCTCTCAGTGCTACTTTTGATCTCAAGGACCTTGGCCCCCTTAGTTATTTTCTGGGCATTCAAATTACTCCTACCAAGTATGGCCTTACCTTATCACAGACCAAGTATGCATCTGATGTTCTTCATCGTTTTAACATGCATAATTCCAAGCCTACTAAAACACCATGTTGTCCTGCCACTAGACTCACCCCTGATTCTGGTTTTCGCCTCTCTGATCCTTCTACATATCGAAGCATGGTTGGTGCTCTTCAATATCTCACTTTTACTAGACCTGATTTAGCCTTCAGTGTTCATCAATTGTGTCAGTTTATGCAATTTCCTACCACTACTCATCTGGAGGCTGCCAAGAGAGTTCTAAGATATGCGAGGGGTACTCTTTCTCATGGAATTTATTTTTCTCGACGACCTCTTACTTTCACTGCCTTCACAGATGCTGATTGGGCAGGTGATCCTTTTGATAGGAAATCTACCACTGGGTTTATGGTTTTTGTAGGTTCCAATCCTATTTCTTGGTCTTCCAAGAAACAAACCACTGTTTCCAGATCCTCCACAGAGGCAGAACATCGAGCACTTGCCACCACTGCTGTTGAACTCTCATGGCTTAGGCAATTATTTCGTGATCTTCTACTGTTCCTCCATCATGTTCCAGTTCTGTGGTGTGACAATGTGTCTGCCATTGCTCTTGCTTCAAATCCAGTTTTTCATGCTCGAACCAAGCATGTTGAGGTCGATTTTCATTTTGTAAGAGAACGTGTTCTTCGCAAGGACCTGGCCATTTCCTTTGTTTCTGGCAAGGATAATCTTGCTGACATATTTACTAAACCCTTGCCTGGTCCTTTGTTTCTCTTCTTTCGTGACAAACTCATGCCTCGTGCCTCCCCAATTCGTTTGAGGGGGGATGATAAAGATGGAGAAAAAGAGCAACACTTGCAGTCCAAGAAGAAAGACACATGCAAGATATTTAACTAAACTATGAGAGTTAGTTATGACACGTGTGGTTCTGGTATAGCACGAGTCAGTTGAAGATCAAACAGTTCAAGCTCCAGCTATGGCGGGAAAGTCTGTTACAGTTAGTTAGTGCTGTTTAGAAAGATCTAGATCCTATCTATTTGTGTAATTCCTTATATATAGGAGATGTATGTATCATATTGAATTCATTGAGTGAATAACAATTACAGTTTTTCCTCTCAAAGTTTCTTCAAATCTCTCTCTCTCTGTTTTTCTCTTCGTTCTCTCTTCTCTTCTCTGTTTCTTCCATACATTCTTTTACTGTGTTGTGTTTGAATCAAAGATCTGTGTGATCATATTTGTGGAACTTGGTTGTTTCTTCAAAAACAATGCTTACGAATTCAATTCTGCACCAAACTAGGACGTTCACTCTTTATAATAAAATTAAATTACTTGCCATCTAGGTCACATTTTTAAAGTTCTTCAAATATGTTCATTAAATTTAAAATGGCCAAAAATTAAATGTTCCAGAGTTATATATATTTATCTAACTTGCAAGGTCATTCACCAAAAACCACACGCAAGGTATTTCAGATTTCAAATAAAAATGCGTATCTTACTACTGCCTTTCTTCATCATATTTGTTCAAATTTTAACCATTACTACCAAAACATGCAAAGCCTCAACCTGGCCAAAATTCCCAGCAATTCTAATATTTGGTGATTCATAAGTAGATACTGGTAATAATAACTATATCAACACCATTTTTCAGAGCAATCATTACCCTTATGGTATAAATTTTCCTGGTCAAGTCCCTACAGGAAGGTTTTCTGATGGAAAGCTCCCTTCCGATCTACTAGCAAACATGCTGGGGATCAAAGAGAGTGTTCCTCCCTTTCTAAATCCAAACCTATCAAATTATGAACTCCGTACCAGTGTCTGTTTTGCATCGGCTGGATCAGGATTCGTTGATTTGACGACTGCTGCATCTGGGGTCATACCAATTTCAACGCAGATTAAACTCTTTAAGAATTATATCGTGAGGCTTAAAGGGGTTGTAGGGGAAGAGAAGGTTTTAAAGATAATCCATGGTTCCATCGTCTCTATTAGTGCAGGAACTAATGACTTTGGTATCAGTTTCTATAATTTTCCCATAAGGAGTCAGCAGTTCACTGTTAATCAGTACCAAAATTTTGTGATGGAAAAGTTGAAAGACTTTGTCAAGGTAAAACATGCATCATGTTTTTCATCTAAGAACACAATTTCCCCCAACATTATTATACTGATGTTAATTGTTACACTCTTCTTTGTTTTGTAAATTTATAGGAACTTTATAAACTAGGATTGCGTTCTACGCTTATAGGTAGGCTTCCTCCAATGGGTTGTCTGCCCATTCAAATAACAGCAAGATGTAAATATTTCAATGACAGAAAATGTTTGCAGGATCAAAATTTAGATTCTCAAAATTATAATAAGAAGATAGCTAAACTGTTACCTAAACTCCAAAAATCACTTCCAGGGAGTCTACTCTTATACGCAGATACGTATACGCCGCTAATAGACATTATCAACAATCCACAAAAATATGGTAAGGCATTCTCACATAATTTTTTAAACGTGTACTATTGTGTAATTTAGGACTGAGACCTTTTTTTTGGTGAAACAGGCTTTGTGGAAACTAACAGAGGCTGTTCTGGAACTGGGTTTGTGGAAACAGCTTCATTGTGTAACATAAACACTCCACCGTGTGGAAACCTTTCCCATTTCTTGTTTTGGGATAGTGTACATCCAAGACAAGCAGGGTACCAGCATGTTGCTATGTACCTAAAGAAGACAGTCCCTCCCCTCCTGTTAAAACATCATGGCCTTTGATATAATCAATAATACAAATGAACAATTTAATGGAAATGGATCTTCCTTTTTTCCATATCAAGCTTAATAGACATGGTTAGAAGCAAAAGAAAAAGAAGGGACAATCACTGTTAAAAGTGGGGATTATTTCCCATTTAAATAGTTTGAGTTAAATAATAAAGATCCTTTCTTTCATGTTTGTACCATATTAGACATTAATTGCCCTCCCAATGGGAAAGAAAATATATTTAGTTTTAAATCACTTCAATCAAACTAAACCCAAAAGGCAAAATCTACTAGGTAAGAGTGACTAATCAAATTTGCCACTAAATAATACTTAATAGGTAGATATCCCGACAATCTAGATTGTGCTTCATTGCATAAAAAAAGGACTTATCTCTAGAGCTCCAATGCATTGGAGCTAACACAATAACATGTGTCTGAATTGTGTGCACTGGAGCAATGAAGCCAAACCTTACCCCAAAAATAGACTTCAGTTCCTAACATCAACCTACTAAAAAAAGGGAATGAGCACTTGTTTGGTTTTCTAAAACACTAAATAAACAAATGAATTTTCCATATCTATATCAATATACATTGCGCATTAGTCTTTTGTCTTCTAAGCATGTGGTAAAATCAACTTTGTTGATGTTTGCGTTTGAATGAGTTTAGGGTCTGTTTGGATACCGCTTATTGCTGAAAACAGAAAACTTATTGCTGAATACACTGTAGCAAAATAATTTTTAAAAGTGTAAATAATGTTGTGGGACCCAAAAATGCATAGGTATGCGCATTTTGCTGAGTTTGGTGGTCCCATGAACAGTGCCGTGGGACCCCAAAGAAACACCAAACGCCCAACACATCAATGCTATCTAAACTCACACTTATTTTCATCGTCTTAACTTGTTTATGTTGTTTATATTTTTAGCACCAAAAAAAGAGTTTATTTGGTTTATTGTATAAAAATACAATTGTACCTAGAAAATTTTGAAGTTATAGAAAGCTGCACTTTATAAATAAACAAAATAAGCTATGGAAATATCTTAACCAAAAATAATAATAAGTTATGGAAATAGGGTCATCCGAAGTCCAAACGAATTGAATCAGTATTCAAATTGAATATGTAAGTGTAACTTCAATTGATCCAAAAATACAGAGAAAGTACAATTGCAGTGTATTGTTGATAGTTATATCAAGATACACAGGGATGACCATAGAAGAAAAGATTTAAATAAGCTCTTGCTTCACCTTCTAGTAGTG
The DNA here is from genome assembly GCA_032727855.1 of Quercus ilex subsp. ballota. Classification (NCBI taxonomy): domain Eukaryota; kingdom Viridiplantae; phylum Streptophyta; class Magnoliopsida; order Fagales; family Fagaceae; genus Quercus; species Quercus ilex. The sequence continues at coordinate 29,979,149 of CM064908.1, forward strand.
CTGGATTCCTTGCAACTCTTTCTAGCATGGCATTGTTCAAGTCATTCACAATCCAAATTATGTTAACCCGAGCTTAAACGAGGAGATAAAATGTTCTCTTGCATTTTAGCTATATCTGCAAAAACTTAAAACTAGCATGAATCTGCACCATCATGTCAAGTTGCTATCATTTTCCTTTTTTAGGTAAATGGATTTATTGGAAGTGAGCTGTTAACGTCTGTTAAAATTTAAGTTAAGATCCTATGCTATTTTAGGCATCTAGTAATTATGGAATCAGATAATAACCAAAATACTAATTTAAACATCAATTTCCAAATTCAATAGTTTCCAGCAAGTGTTTAAACTAATTTCCCAATCCACTAGTATCCAATACAACATTTGGAAAACTAAACTTGTAACAAACACTCTGATTAATCTGTCCCGTGATTTTCATTCACAAGTTGGGTTGAAAAGAAAAAAAAAAAAAAAAAAACAGGAAAGAAAAGAAAAGAAAAGAAAAGCTATGCTGATCACATACAAACATCTAGTACAAAGTCACAAATCATCTGGACTACATTCATACTACAACACAAAAATTTGCAACAAAACCTGCACTAAATAAATACATACAACACGGCTTTCGGTGGGTTACCTTCATTTCCGGCCACCATGACCTTGAAACAAGTCGCCAATCCGAGCCTCGACTTCTTCCACATCATACTTAATAAGCCTATCCGCATTCTTCCCTAGTTCAGGCACATTCTTAAACCGCCCGATAAAGTTGCCATACGCAGGCAACAATATCTTACTTACCGAGATTCTCAACTCCTCCCTCATCTGATCATCATAAATGGCCCAACTAGTTTGAACTTTACATATCTCCTCAAAGTAAACATTAAACAATTTCAATTTCTCTTTCAACGTCTTTGAGGCCGCATTAGGAGCTAAGGAGCTACTGTCTACTTTCAATGCTCCTAAAACCTTATTCCACGAGCTTCTCTGGTAGCTCGAGTAGCATTGCCGAACCTTGGCATTGTGTTTTCTAATCCAATCGTCTCCTAATAAGGCTCCCAATTCACTATCCTTTACTTTCTGAACTATGTACCTCCCATTATTCATCATGAAAACAGAGGACAAAGCAGAGTCCTTGTAAATCTTCGACTTTGCCTCCAAATTACTCTCCAACAGCTCCATAATCCAATCCATTTGAACTGACAACGAAGAAGACGAAGAGGATGACACTCCTTTTGACGGAACCACATTCTCGTCGAAGACTTGTTCGAGGGTTTGGCAAGATCGACAAGCGGCTCTGAGATAATTCATCACGTATCGAGTTATTGGATGGAGACCGCCGCCTGGTACGGCGGCCTTAGCCGGGTCCCGACGGATCAAATTCTCCAGTTCCATGAAAATCCCTCTGATCGCTTCACCTAACCTCTTCCAAATCGTTATAGCTTCGTTCCTCAGAACCACACAGTACTGATCAGAAAACACAGACTCGAATTCTGGCATTAAGTCTCTCAGAGTCTCGAACACGTCGAGGATTTTGAACAACCGCTCCGGCGACCGGCTTCCGATAGCGACAGCATCGGCGAAATTCAAGAGCTGAATCGTGGATCCTCTGCAGACCTCCATGAAAGAGAGATCGGAAGCGGAGGAGAAGCCGAAGAAGACGCGATCGCAGAGTCGACGCTCGCTAGGGAAGAGGATGCGAAGAGAGACATTGGCAGCTTTGATCCAGCGTTCGATCTCGTCCTCGAGGTCCTGCCATGGCATTTTGTGAACTTCCTCAATGCTCAGCTTCTTCAACCCTAGCCTCGACATGCTCTCCTCGAGAAACTCACGCCTAAAGCTACTGTACACATGTGAACACTCCTTGCCAAACCCGGCCGCCACCATTCGCTTCGCGATCTCATGGAGGTCGTTGATCGTACCAGAAGGAAGAACATCGATGATGATGTTGTAGTCCGTGATTGGCTGCGCCACAGGAATTTGGCTTTCCTCATCGTTTCTGATAACTCCTGCTATTCCTCCATCTTCGTCTTCGTCTTCGTCGTCGTCCGAGTCAAACGGCTCGCCGCTTCCGTACTCGCGGCTGAGCTCAAACGACTCGCCGCCGCGTTCCATCAAGGACCGGAACTCTTCCTCCACGCGGAACATAGCCTGCTGCATAAGGTCCTCGGCGCGTACAATACACGCGCCGACGGACTTCTCCCCGGCCATGGGGCTCCAGTCCCTGATAGTAGCTATCAACTCGTCGATGGCGTCGAGAAAAGCGGAGGAGTCGGCGGAGTCAGCCCAGATCGGATGCTCCGCCGCGACGTACTGAGAGATCTGACGCTCCAGCAACTTGAGGCTGTGCTCAAGAGCGGCGCTCACTCTAGCATCCTCCTCCCCGTCTTTCTCAGACAACTTCTCGCGAGAAAACCTGCCGTCGAAAGTGGAGAAAATCTGCAAAATATCGTCCGCCATGGTGTCGTTTCGGCCTAGCGTCTTCGCTATGTGTCGCGCCATGGCTAGTAATTTCTCCTCACCGTTCTCGGCCATAAATAAATAAAGGTAATAAGGTTTTGATTTATTTTATTAGCGTGAATCAGAAGAATCGTAGAGAGTGGGGTTAATGAAAATATGAAGAAGCTAAGTAGAAGAAGTGAGAAAGAAAGAGGAGGAGGCGTTAACTAGCGAGGATGGTGGCCATTGAGGAAACTGAGGATAAGGGGGGTGAGAAGTAGGGACAGTGAAGTTGTCGTATTTACGGAAATGTCCTTCGAGAAACGCGGTTTGAGGTTGTGAGTGGGACAAATTAAAGATAAAGAAAAGTAAAAGAGGATAAAGTAGGAAGAGAGAGATATATAAAATGAAGAAACAGTCAGTAGAGAAGAAGGGACGAGTTTGTGTTTTGTTTGTTTGTTTGTGTGAGTGTGTGAGACTAGAGGGACAGGAACGTTGAATGCCTTTTGGGAAAAAGAATATTTATAATTCCAACTTTGAAAATTTTAAAAATAATTTATTATTATAGAAGGTTGAATTTAATGAATGGAAACCGCATACGAAATTATGAGTAAACAGGGTGGTGGTCCGGATTAGGTTGAACTTTTGAAGCGGAGACTTTCCTTTCTAGTTTCTATCACCATTTTATACGGTAATATAAGTAAGAGTGTGGAAGATATCTTGGAAGGAGACCAAGTACAATGGGCCCTTCGCAATATCTTGTTAAACCTAAGCCCTTTTGAAAATTCTGCAAATTCAGTGGGCCTCTGTCTGTAATTGGGGCCTTTTTTTCTTTTGTTTTGGTCCGCTTCACGTTGTTAATTCTTTGTCTTCTCCTTTTTTTGGTGGAATTCCTTCCTTTGTTTTGCTTTTGTGAGTTTTTCCTTGGTTGTTGGATTCAAGACAAATTTTTCCATGTTCTAAAGTTATAGACTTATAATCAATCCATCCGATCAAACTTGGTGACCAAACAACCTCCTCCGTGAACATAATGGTCATGGTTGTTAAAATTAGGATCTAGACGCTAGTATAATCACTCTACAATCTTTGGGGAAAAAAAATGTAAGTTTAAAGGACCAAATTGATATGGAGATCTAGATGGTAAAACTAGTAGTTAGAATTCACTATTTACTTTTTGAATAAAAAAATGTTCTAAAGAACAAAAACCTCGTGTCATATCAAATATTAAATTGGTCCAAAGATTTAAACGGTAGCTCAACTTTAGATTTTGATGATTCTTGCTTTCTAAATTACAAATGATGATTTTAAATTGGTACCATTATCTCTCTTAAACATCTCTTTTAGATTTATTTTATTTTGAAAACTTAGTGTAATTGTTGATTAGAGCTATTCAAGTCAACTACCTACTCAAACCACCCGATTAGACTCAATCCGTTCGTCATCAAATCTGACACTCTGGTAGTTAACAGCAGATCTTTGCCTTCAAAAACCTATGTCGGCAGTTCGAGTGGTGGGTCTCCTCTTTCAAAACTTGAGCCACTTAATTGACCATGATATAATATATGTTAGGGTTTTTCAACCATTTTAAAGTCTCTTCTCTCTTGATCTCGCCACTCTCAATCTTTCCTCTCTCAATCTCTTTACTTTTTAGTGCAGATCTGCAATTAGTACCTCCATCAAAATGTCGTTAGCTTGTCTTCATCATTGATTCGTCTCCATCGCTGAAGTCACCACTCATTAATTCAGATATACAATTCTCTCTCTCTCTCTCTCTCTCTCTCTCTCTCTCTCTCTCTCTCTCTCAAGTTCGATTTCTCTAGCTTTCGTTGTTCAATCTCATGGCCATTTGATTATGGTTGTGCTATTTCATATCTTTTTATTTTTGTTTGTGTTCTTTGGATTTGTGATCTGCTGCTATTTAGGTTATAGACATGTTCTTCATACTTCATAGTTCAGTGTTTAATCTCTATATTTCAGCTGAAATCAAAGCCAACTATCATCCACTCAAACCCTATCTAACTCAACCTGTGGTTATTTATGATTGGCATCGAGTCTATAACTTCTTCACTCAACCTAATTAGGTCAGTTGTGAGTTAGTGATACCAGGATACAATTTGATTTGAAGTAAATAGCAAATTGAACTCTCTCAAAATTAAATTAAGCTCACCACTAAGGGGAAATCCAACGGGATACAAAATTTCACCACCCAATGGAAATTGCCTAAGATACAAGGCTAATAAACTCACCACTCAATGGTATTCACCCAAAGAGATACAAAAAATAGAAAAAAATAATTCTAGATAATCACACTTTGAATATTTCATTTCAACCAACCACATATTATAGTGCTTAGAACATCCCTCTGAGCATGGGAAAATTAAAAGAGTACTTGATTCCTAAAACATAGAGAATTGAAAGAAAATAAATGGCTAGTGATTTCCCATAATGAAACATTTCTAAATTGAATATATATTTTTTCTTAGAGAATTCTAAATTGACTAATTAAATGCATAGGATTAGAAATGTTGTAGGACTAGCCTTAATGGGCTTCGACCTATAGCACCAGATTTGAACAATTAGGTTGGATTTAGGCCTCCAAGTTCAAACTGTAAGATTTTTCTATTGAGCTTCAAATACAAAGGTAAGATCTATTGGCTTAGTTTTGCACACTCCCGTGTCAGTTGGGTACAAACTCGACCCAGACCAACCCGTGAACACCCCTATAATGTTGATGGGTAAACTGTGCATAAGATTGAGAAGCAAACATAGTGAAGTCTAAGAGCAATCGCATCAGATGGTGCATAATTTCTGTCTATTTTGCAAAAAAAATAATATATATATATATATATATTTTTCTATATTACACACCCACATCAGTTTATCTATTATACACTCTATTTTTATATAAATAATATTTTTTTATTCTACTTTTATTATTATTTTATTAAAATAATAAAATACTTCTTATCTCACATGTCTCCTCTCCTCCCTCACACTCTCCACCTCTCTCTTTCCCCTAACCCACAAACTCATCCCTCAAAGTCTCTATCTCTCTCTTATCCCCAACCTACAAGCTGAATTCTCTGCATCTCAAATCCCTCATCTCTCTCCTTCTTAGATCCCTTATCTCTCTCACCTCTTTCTCTTCTCAATTTTCTCTCATCCAAAACCCACACACTCACAGATTTCCTCTAAGCTTGCTCTCACTCTGTCATCGACCTCTATACGTGGTGATGGCAATGAGGCTACTCCATCTTCGTCGGCAATACCGTCGATGATGAGATTGTGTAGGGATTTTGTATTTGGAAAGACAAATTTGAGTAGCTCAAGTTCTCATATCAGATCTTTCTCTCATGCTCATTGAATCTCAAAGATATGAAGAAATTTCTCTCTCTGTTGAAGCTTGCATTGTTGGATCTCTCATCTAACTTCAAGCGTTCTACCACCACTGGGTTTGTATTTTATTTTGATTTTGGGTTTGGGTTATGGGTTTTCAGTTGATGGTTTAATTTTAAGTTGATTTTCTATGGATTTTAGGTTAATCAGGTTTGATTTTCGTTGTATTTTGGGTTTCTGTTGTTTTAACAGGTTTTGGTGGTGGTGGTTGGGTGGTGATGATTGGACGGTGTTGGGTGGATGGTGGGATTTGCATTTTGGTGGTAGTGCTCTTGCAGGTTCTGTGAGATAGTGAGAGAACAAGCATCAAACGGATTTTCGCCACCAGCAAGCATCGATCTCTGCAATAGCATCGATGCACAAGCATCAAACAATCTGTGTGTTTTTGTGCATCTCTGTGATGGTTTGTCTCCATGGGTGTGTTTGTGTGTATCAGAGGAAGAAGAAGATGATGAGGGAGAGAAGAATACTTAGTTGGTTTTGCAAATGGAGAAGAGAGAAAAAAAAAAAGGGAGCAAAATGTGAAATTAATAAAATAATAGTATACACTGCTATAGTAATTGTGTATATATGCACGGTTACTGTAGTAAATGTGTAAATATACGTAGTTTTAGAATGACTGACGTGGAAGATTTTTGGGGCAAAATGTGTAAAATTTGTTGCTTTTTGTATTTTGCAAAGCTTTACATCCACTTATGCGAATGCTCTAACAAACAACAAACAAACAAACAAAAAACCATTGTGATGATATAAGCATTGAGTTGGGCTCTTCGCTAGATAACCCATCTCTTGCACACCAGTTTAATGTTTGTATGTTAGTGTGCGCGCCTAAATGGGGCTGTTGGGCCTGGCCTCACCTGGGCTTACAACTTACTTGTAAAGTGGGTCTTGAATTTCCTACTTTGGGTTGTTCTCGGCCTAGAGACTCAATGTAGCTCTCTCTCTCTCTCTCTTTCTCTCTCTCTCTCTCTCTCTACTCTCTATTTCTTTGAGAACCTTTCAACGGCCCTTTTCTTCCTCCAACTTCTCATATTTATAGCTCTAAATTAGTGGAGAGACTATGATTACCTCACTGGTTAGTGTAATGGGAGGTCCAATATCATCAGTCATAAGTGGATAGTTAGGTGGGAGTGGGATGAGGTGAGAGTAGCCTTGGAACTTGATTCCTACTCTACCAAGCATGCCCAGCAGTGGTGCTTCTGGGCACTGCCGGGTATGCTAATGATGGTATGTTCGGACGCTATTCTTCCTTTATTATTCGGTAATGGTCCCCAGAGCAAGGATCAAATGATGAAACCTGGGCCTGCAGTCCGTGTAGGCTTAGACTGGGATCTTGGGTAGAGAAAGGTTAGGGTCATAGGCCGCACTGTTGTAGCAGAACTTAAGGCCCAAATGGGCCTGGGCACCACGAGACCGTACATTAGCCCCCCCTTGATTCATGCCCGGCCAACGGGAAGAATCAAGAAACCCGGTGGGCACATTCGTTTGAGAAGGTTAATAGGCGGAAGCTAGGGCGGTTCCAGAAACCCATTAATGTGCCCTCAAAAGACGTGCTACTCCGGATCGTTTGGTTCAGCCGTCATCATTACCTGACGGTTCGCGAACCGACGAGGCGCGTGTGTCAGTTAGTATTGGCATCCGTGCAAATTCCTCGCTAACTGAGCCCCATTATGGTTGATTGGACGCCGCTCTTCCCCCCTTGGCCTCTATAAATAACCCATCTCAAATCATCTCTCCATTTTTTCACTCTCTACTCTCTGAATTTTCTCTCTGCTGAGCATTCATCTGTGCGCTTACTCGGCCGCCCAGAGCTCCCCTTTTCTTCCTTAGAGCCCAAAGTAAGTCTCCTATCTCTTCCTTTTACTTCAGCATCTTTCTTCGAGTTTCTTCCTTCAATTTTAGACTTTAAGATGGGCTATGCTTTTCTCCTGAACATCGCGGCTTCTTTAGCCACATTTAGGCAGAAGTTTGATATTCTTGATGATGTGGAGGTGCCGTATTGCCACAAGAGCGAATTTGACCTTCACAGAGGGGAACAAACTACTTTTTTCCTTTAATGGCGATTCTAGAGGGTGGGGTTAGGTTTTCCGTGGACCCTCCCTTACTCGATACACTTAGGTACTATGGGCTATGCCTCGACCAACTTCCCCCCAATTTTTACCAAGTAGTCAGTTGTGTCAGTAGGTTGAACCATACATTCGGTTTACAATTAAACCATCATGATATAAACCACATGTACAGTCTGTGTGAGAATAAGAATACAAACTATTATTTAAAGGTTAGAGATAAGCAAGTACGGCTGATATCATGCCTACCTGACTCCAATAGGAATTCAGCCAAGGAGTTTGTCCGGGTGCGCGACAACTAGTTTGCCAGGGTATCTTCTTCCCCCTATCACGTCGCGAAGTGGGTTCGTATTGACTTCTAACTTGACTGTCTTTCTCTTATGGTTGTTTTACTTACCTGAATACTGACACGATGTTCCATCTATATATATATATATATATATATATATTTTTTTTTTTTTTTTTATTTAGACGGCAAATTGTTTACCTCGGATATCAGGGTAGTTCATGTCAGGGATCTGAACTTCATACTCAGGTCCGAGATATCCGTTCACTGGGACGGATAGCTCCGAGCGTCCCATCTGATTCTCAAAGTCAAACCGGTCTACTCTACTTGGCAACCTTTTAAGCAAGCGCTTTTGGTAGACAGTCCCTTTCTATCTTACATTAACATTCGACACGCAAATTTTCTGCCGCCGAACTTTACGGTGGGAAAAGCCGGAGAACTAGGTCGGCGATATACTTGTTCGGACGAGCTTGCCCCGTTGCGGGACGAATCGATAGAGCGCGTGTCCCGACGCCTACGAGAACTTGTTCACGCTTCTGTTGAGGAAGAAGCTCCTGTTCAAGAGGAACCCGCCCAACCCAAAGAACTAGTTAACCCCGAGGCTCCCGTGCTGGTAACCGAGCAAGTGACCGTTGACATTACCGACCTTTCTGACACAGAATCCGATCATAGTGGAGACATGGTGACCCGAAAAACCCTAACCATTGATCGCTTTGTGCCCGACGCAAGGCAGGCCACGCAATAGCAACCACCACAAGGCCAAGGCCAGACGCCTCCCCCCTACCTCCTTCCCAAACCGGACGAACCCGAAAGAGGCAACATGTCAGCGAGTAGACTCCTACCGGGCCGAGAGACGTCATAACTTGGATCCGCCTCCAACCGTCCAAGGGTATAGTCATACAGGAGCCACAAGCTCAAGCCAGGGTGGGCGCAACATCCTCTTCTCAAACAGCGCAATCGTGGCAACCCCAGTTTTACTTAGACGGCAAGCCACTTCCCATGAGCGCTAGTGTACGAGTGTGGGAGAAAGGTGAAGGGGGTCGCGTTGCCCAAAGCTTGGCGCACAAGCTTCTCTTGCCCAAGGATGTACACGCTTATGAGTAGGGGACAGAGGAGTCCATGGGAAGAAGGTTGCAGTGGTTTACTGTCGCAGTAATCTTTCACTCACTGACTTCCTACTAGCCTTTATACGCATTTATTATTTATTGTTACCATTAAATATATATATATATATATATATATATATGCATATATATACATATATTTATTATCATTATTTTCACTTTTTATTATATACATATGTACTTCTTTTATCTTCTGCCATACTAACCCCTGCGGTTTCATTAGGCTGCTCAGTTGGCTCACATCCTTGATTTGCGTTTGAAGGAACTTTCTGAGGATGTTGACCAGGAGATGGCCGCTAAGACAGTAAAGGAGAAGATAAAGGTCATCGATACTGCCGAGAAGAAAGCTACTGCCGCGGATAAGGCTAGGGCGCTGGCGAAAAAGGGGTCCGCGAAACTTTTGGTGAAGCAGAATGAAACAGATGTAAAATTAGCCGAGGCAGAAAGTCTGAATACAACTTAAGCTGAGGAACTTTCCGATCTGAGAGCGTCTTTGGGGGCTGCTGAAGAAAAATGGCACCATGAAGGGTTTGCAGACGCAGAGAATTCAGTGGAGCCAATTGTAAATCAAGCTCGGAGGGTGGGTTTCGAAGCTAGTTGGTTAGCTGCCATGCAGGCCATGGGGGTTCCCAAAGATTCTCTTCTTAGGGATCCTCGCCAAATACCCTTCCCAAGTTTTACTCTGGCTGTAGAGAACTCCCCGATGCCCATTGACGAAGAAGAGACGGCCAGCTTGAGGGAACTGGTGGAGCAAATAGATGCCCATGTAGACTTGGATGATGCGGAAGTCACCAGTGTCCCCCGCCTTACCGATCAGCGCAGTGAGGATATAATTTAGCCCCCAGCTGACCAGCAATCAACTGAGCATGCCGCCTAGATGCAAATCGCAGATCCTCAAATTTATTTGCCTAACAGGACCCCTACCATTTTCTTTTTGCTTATGTTTTTATTACATTCTTTTAGTTAATTTGCCTACGTCACCGGGATGTGGTGACTGAACAATTGTTACCTTGTCGGATTTTAACCTTCACGTGGTCACCAGGCTTTGGTGGTAGGACATCGGTTCCGTTTTTATGCATTTATTTTACTTTAGTAAGGTTTATTTGGAACACTTGCCTTAGTTATTTTCATAAAGGCTTAATATCATGTTATCCTTCTTACTGTATTCTCCTATTTTTCGTGCATACATATTTTCCTAATGATGAGCAATATGTGCAGTATTGAAGACCGAGATGTAGGTTCCTGTCCCTAGACAATTTTTAACTTGGTGATTTCAATTTTTAGCCTTTGTCCTTAGAATGCTTTCCACCTGCACGTGGTAGTAATCGAACCGGGTAGCAGGTTTCTATCCTTAGGATATGTTTAACCATTAAGGTTTCCACTTGCTTGGTGATAATAATCAAACCAGGCATCAGGTTTCTGTCCTTAGGGTTTCTTTAAGCATTAAGGTTTCCACCTGCTTGGTGATAATAATCGAACCGGGCATCAGGTTTCTGTCCTTACGATTTCTTTTAGCATTAAGGTTTCCACCTGCTCAGTGATAATAATCGAACCAGGCATCAGGTTTCTGTCCTTAGGATTTCTTTTAGCATTAAAGTTTCCACCTGCTCGGTGATAATAATCGAACCAGGCATCAGGTTTCTATCCTTAGGATATCTTTTAGTATTAAGGTTTCCACCTGCTTAGTGATAATAATCGAACCGGGCGGCAGGTTTCTGTCCTTAGGATATGTTCTAGCATTAAGGTTTGGGTAGCAGGTTTCTATCCTTAGGATATGTTTTAGCATTAAGGTTTCCACCTGCTCAGCGATAATAATCGAACCGAGCAGCAGGTTTCTGTCCTTAGGATATTTTTTAGCATTAAGGTTTCCACTTGCTCAGTGATAATAATCGAACCGGGCAGTAGGTTTCTATCCTTAGGATTTCTTTTAGCATTAAGGTTTTCACCTGCTCGATGATAATAATCGAACCAGATAGCAGGTTTCTGTCCTTAGGATTTCTTTTAGCATTAAGGTTTCCACTTGCTCGGTGATAATAATTGAACCGGGCAGCAGGTTTCTGTCCTTAGGATATTTATTAACATTAAGGTTTTCAATGATAGAATTAAGTACGTTTGCATGGGAAACTACCACCATCTTTATTAGTAAAACACATACATGATGTTGCATTCAACTTACAACTTAATGTACAGCCAATCAGTGATAAAACTTCTTGAGGTTATGGACATTCCATGGCCGGGGTAACAATCTCTCGTCTAGGTCCTCTAAGTAATACGCTCCAGCGCCAGCAATAGCAGTAACTCGGTAAGGCCCTTCCCAAGTCTGGGCTAACATCCCGGTGTTTGTATCTCGCATATTCCCCACCACTTTCCTTAGCACCAAATTCCCTTGTCTTTACACCTCAGTTATAATGCCGAGCAAGTTTTTGCTGGTACTCGACCAGTCGTATAGTAGCCGCTTCCTGACACTTTTCCAACCGGTTCAAGCGCTCCACCATCAGCTCATTATTTTGGGCAGGGTCGAATCCTACTACTCGTGCGCTGCAAAGGTTTACCTTGGCTGGTATCACCGCTTCAGCTCCATACGTCAAGGAAAACAAAGTCTCACCTGTGGACCTCCTTGGGGTTGTTCGGTACACCCACAAAACGTTAGGTAGCTCCTCAGCCAACCTGCCTTTTGCACCATCCAATCTTTTCTTTAGCCCGTTCAGGATCACTTTATTAGTGGTCTTAGCTTGACCGTTGCTTTATGGATAGGTTGGTGTGGAATACCTATTTCTGATGCCCAGATCACTATAAAACGCACAAAAAGCTTTACTATTAAATTGCATTCCATTGTCAGATATTAGTGAGTCTGGCACCCCAAACCTTGTGACTATGTTTCTCCATATAAACTTTTTAACATTCACATCCCGAATGTTGGCTAAAGCTTCTACCTCTGCCCATTTGGTGAAGTAATCTACGGCCACCAATACAAACCTTTGGTTGCCTGTTGCTCGGGGAAATGGTCTGAGAATGTCTAGCTCTTACTGTGCAAAGGGCCAGGGACTGCTGACCAGATTCAGATATCCTGCTAGCTGATAGATTAATGAGGCATGCTTTTGACACTGTTCACACTTTCGTACGTATTCGGCAGCATCCTTCTGCATTTGTGGCCACCAAAATCCCTGAGTCATCGCTCGGTGTGCCAACGAACGCCATCTACATGACTGCCACACACTCCATCAAGAAGCTCAGCCAGAAGTTCACTCACCTTCTTTGGGTGCAGGCACAAAAGGTACGGCCCCCCGAAGGATCTCCGGTATAGCTGGTGATCTGCTGACAACCAGTAATAGGGAGCTACTCGGCAAATCCTATTGGCTTCCTTTTCGTCATTGGGGACTCGATCCTCGGTCAGGAATTCAATGATTGGGTCCATCCAACTTGGCTCGGCTGTCGCAATCACGACAACATCCACTCCATTAATACCAATGATATCTATCACATCAATGCTCGGTTCTTCTATTAGCTCTATTTTGATCAGCCGAGGAACCTCCTCCGTCGTCGACGATGCTAGCGTGGCTAAGGAATCAGCATGTCTGTTTTGCGCCCAGCCTACTTGGGACACCTTCGCCGTGCCAAACTTGTTCCTAATCTACTTTACCGATTGCAAGTACACCTTCATTCGGGGGTCTCGGGCTTCAAAGGTTCCCTAGACTTAGTTAACAACCAACCGAGAATTCGAATATACGTCCACATCCCGCGCTCCCATTCCTAAAACAACTCTGAATCCGGCGAGTAGGGCCTCATACTCGACCTCGTTATTAGAGGCTTTAAACCCAAGTCTAAAAGAATGCTTCAACCGTATTCCTTCAGGGGTGATGATAACAATCCCGGCGCCGGACCCCAAGGCACTTGACACTCCATCCACAAATACCTTCCACGAGTGGCTCTCCATATGACAAACCATCTCCCTGTTCTTAAGGGAAAACTCTGCAACAAAATCAGCGAGGACTTATCCCTTCACTGAATTTCGTGGCCTATACCGTATGTCGAAAGAACCTAGCCGAGTCCCCCACTTAACTATTCGGCCTGTGAAGTCTGATCTCTTTAGCAATGACTGTAAAGGATACTCAGTCAGGACATATACCGAATAGGCCTGAAACTAATGCGGCAACTTCTCTAAAGGTAAGTACCTTATCTCGGCATCAACCAAAGTCTTACTGATGTAATACACAGGCTGGTGCACTCCCCGGTCCCTGAGAAGCACGGCACTCACTGCATGATCGGACACTGACAGGTACATGAACAGATCCTCCCCGGGCTCCGGGGCCATTAACATAGGCGCTTGCATCAAATATTCCTTCAAATCTCGAAAAGCTCTATCATATTCCTCATTCCACTGAAATCATTTCCATTTCTTCAGAAGCTGATAGAATGGTCGGTAGCGATCGGCAAATTTGGAGATGAATCAATAATGGGCAGCTAGCATCCCTATCAACACTAGCACTTCTTTCGGGTTGCTCGGAGGCTTTAGAGGTTTCACGGCTTCTATTTGGTCCGAGTTTACCTCTATTCCCCAATTAGTGATCAAATATCCTAGGAATTTGCCAGCCCTCACACCAAAAGCACACTTCTCGGCATTAAGGCGTAACTTATGTTGCCGAATAACCTCAACCACCCCCCAAAGGTCCTCTATATGCCGCACCTCCTACTTACTTTTCACCACCATGTCGTCAATGTACACTTCGATTGTCCGCCCTATTTTATCCTGAAAAATTCTCGTCATCATCCGTTGGTAGGTGGCCCCGGCATTTTTTAACCCAAAAGGCATTACGATATAGTGATAGTTGGCATCCGAGGAGATGAATGTCGTTTTCTCTCGGTCCTCGAGGGTCAGGGCTATCTGGTGGTACCCTTAAAAGGCGTCCAAAAAGCTCATTCTCAGGTGTCCGTACGTGGCGTCTACCAACTGGTCAATCTTCGGCATGGGAAACGGGTCTTTCGGACATGCTCGGTTCAGATCTGTAAAATCTACGCAAACCCTCCACTTGTCGCTCTTCTTCTTCATCACTACTATAGTGTTCACTAACCATTCCGAGAAGTAGATTTCCCTTATTGCCCCAGCCTCTTTCAGCGTTTGAATTTTCGCTTTTACTGCCTCGACATGCTCCCTGGCCGATCTCCTCGACTTCTGCTTTTTAGGAGAGAACGAGGAGTCTACGTTAAGTCTATAAACGATGAACTCGGGATCCACTCCGGGCACCTCATATGGACTCCATGCAAACACATCCACATTCTGTATGAGAATAACAACATCTCTACCTTATCCTGACCCTTCAGGCCTTCCCCGACCTGGAAGTATCTACCTTCATCTTGCAATATTCTTATTTTCACCATTTCCTCGGCGTATCCAGCCCCCTTTTCTGCTTGCGAACCCTGTAATTGCTATAAAGAGACCCTCTGTGATAGGTCCTTTTGCTCAGCCTACTCCTTGTGGTCAGTTCCCCCTTTCTTCCAATTGATTATGGCAACTAAGCATTGTCTAGCCATCTGCTGGTTTCCCTGTACTACGGCAATACTCTGCTCGATTGGAAATTTGACTTTTACATGCAGGGTGGATGAAACAGCCCCCATTGCATGGATCCATGGCCTTCCTAGTATCGCCGTGTATGGGGAGAACGAAGTAACCACTATTAATGTTACCACCACCTCTTTGCCTTCCATGTTTATGGGCAAAGAAATTTGCCCCTCGAGGACTACCAATTTGCAGTCGAACCCGACCAAAGGTGTAATATTCTTCGAAAGGTCCTCATTCCTTAGTCCGAGCCCTCTAAATAGATCCAGATACATTACGTCGGCCCCGCTTCCCTGGTATATCATCACTCTCTTCACTAAGAAACCACTTATCCGAGCCGTGAATATCAACGCATCGTCGTGCGGTTGAATCGTTCCTTCCAAATCGTCATCACCGAAAGCGATAGGTTTCTGGGTGAGCTTTATCCTCTTTTCGGACCACTGCATATCTGAGCCACCTTCCACTGATGCTACAGTTAACACCCCCTTTTTTCTTGCTGCGGTGAGGCTCCTCAAGGCAGTATAGATAACCTTAATTATCCCAAGAGGGGGTGGAAGGGGGTTCCCACGTTGTGGAGCACCTTGCCCCGTTCCTCGGTCCCCTGCATCTATCACAAGCTCCTTTAAATACCCAACTTTGGCCAGTTGCTCGAGATGATCCCTTAATACTCGGCATTGCTCGGTAGTATGGCCCTTATCTTTGTGGTAAATGCAGTACAAGTTTTGATTCCTCCTAGATGGGTCACCTCCCATCTTGTTTGGCCACCTGAAGTATGGCTCGTGCTTAATCTTGTCTATAATCCTATGCACTAGCTCCTTAAACGTTACATTTACCTCCCCTACTTGTGCTTCCGGCTCCTAAATCCTCAGATTCCCCCGGGCCCTGGGTGGAAAGCCACTCTGCCAAGGACGATTTATCATTGGAGCTTTACCTTTGCTTTGTAGCCGATCATCTTCCAGCCGTTTGTATTCTTCAATGCGCCTCATCAACTACCTCATGTCCTTTGGAGGTTTCTTAGTCAATGATTCCCTTAGTCCTAAGTCCTCGGGCAGTCCCATTCTAAAAGTGCTTGCAGCAATCTTCTCGTTCCCCCCGCCGATCTCGTTGTAAAGTTCCCAGTATCGACTAGCATAACTACGAAGGGTTTCCCCAACCCTCATTTTCATGGATAGCAATGCGTCTACCAGTTGTGGTACCCAGCTACAAGTTACAAACTGGATTCTGAACTCCTGTATCAGCTCAGCAAAGTTGTGGATAGAGCCCTTCCGTAACCCATTAAACCATCTCAAAGCGATGGGGCCAAGGCTTAAGAGAAAAACCTTGCAGCGCGTAGTTACGAGTGTGCAGAGACATCATTTGGATGTAGTGGCTGACGTGCTCTACCGGGTCCATTTTCCCATCGTAGGAATTGAACGAGGGACATGCAAATCTGTCCGGCATCGAGGCCCGCTCAATATCAGTTGAAAACGGCGACCGAGCAGCTCTGCGTAACGCACGGCTCATTGCATCCATGGCTGCATTATGGGGCCGTTGTTCTTCTAAGGAATCCGAACCTTGATCTGCATATTCCTGTGAACGTGAATGGTCTCGGTGTCGACGAGATTCCTGCAAATGTGAACGGTCTCGGCATTGACGGGACTCCCGTGAATGTGAACATTCTCAACGGTGGTGGGATTGAGATCGATTGGACCTCGCCTTATGACGATCCTCCCCTGTATTAGATCTTTTTTCTCTGTTGTCTCGGTCCTTTCTATTGTGCCTGTTCTCTACTTCCAACACAGATCTCTCACCAGCCTACACAACCGTTCAATCTCATCATCCCTTTCTCAAATGCCTATGCCCTAAGGCACTGGATACCGTTCATTGTGTTTGGTTCGACCCCTCTCCAAGGCCGGACCTTTCTTCTTCTCGTTCATGATTCCTATCTTCGCACCTCTTTTGCCTCTGTTCTTGCCAGGAGGATCCCCAAGAAGATCCCACCGAACCATTTTCAGCTTCACTCCCAGAACGCCTCCCAGACATTTTCTCGTGCATGAGTCTCGGTTGAACCACTGCCTTGTAGGAGATTCCTACAGACGGCGCCAATTGTGCGCGCCTAAATGGGGCTGTTGGGCCTGGCCTCACAACTTACTTGTAAAGTGGGTCTTGGATTTCCTATTTTGGGTTGTTCTCAGCCTAGAGACTCAATGTAACTCTCTCTCTCTCTCTCTCTCTCTCTTGCTCTCTCACTCTCCCTTGCTCTTTGAATCACTCTTCTCTCTCTCTCTCTCTCTACTCTCTATTTCTTTGAGAACCTTTCAACAACCATTTTCTTCCTCCAACTTCTCATATTTATAACTCTAAATTAGTGGAGAGACTATGATTACCTCCCTGGTTAGTGTAATGGGAGGTCGAATATCATCAGTTATAAGTGGATGGTTATGTGGGAGTGGGATGAGGTGAGAGTGGCCTTGGAACTTGATTCCTACTCCAGCAGGCATGCCCGACAGTGGTGCTTCTAGGCATTGCCAGGTATGTTAATGATGGTACGTTCGGACGTTATTCTTCCTTTATTGTTCAGTAATGGTCCCCCAAGCAAGGATCAAGCAATGAAACCTGGGCCTGTAGTCCGTGTGGGCTTAGACTGGGATCTTGGGTAGAGAAAGGTTGGGGTCATGGGCCGCACTATTGTAGCAGAACTTAAGGTCCAGATGGGCCTGGGTACCACGGGACCGTACAGTTAGTAATTCTAATTACCTTTTCAGTTATATTGAATGTTTTGGGTTCAAGTTATACCTGATATAACTCTAAGTAATGTTACACCACCCAATAACTTGTTAAAGAATTCATATTTTGAAAATCCTACCGTTGAATTACATGTTCTATATATTCTTAACATTCACACCAACTTTCATGTCAATTGAATGTTCTTTACTATTCGATCGATAGACTCATCTTTTATGCATTATTTTAAATTACAAAAATTTGAATTTAAACAATTGACTGATGACATGACTATTAATCTTTGATTACCTTGAAATTTTGCAAACATGGAAAATATATGAAGATAATGTAATCTAACAGTGGATTTGTCAAAATTCACATCCAATTAAAAAATACTGAGTGGTGTAGTGTGTATATATATATATATATCAAGTATGTAAGATCAAATGTAGGTTAACATGGTAAAATCCTAAATTTGAACAATAATCAAAAGAATTAGGTAAAATGCAAATTGTTGTAGCTATCTCCAATATAAAGTTTCATAGATTTAATTCTAGATTTTTTTTTTTTTTTTAATGAAAGAAAAAATGAGTAGGGGGTGACCTGAGTTGACTTTTTTACCTAAGCATGACTATAGTGGTACCCTACTCGCTGGACTTGGCTCTGCAAGAATAAGGGATCCGAATGAGTCATAATTGTGCACCTAGCCCCATTGAGGACACTAGTGAGCATAAGCCAAGAGTATGGAGTTTTATTCCCAAGCGCTTCCCATTGCGGGATTGAACCTGGGACCTCCACCTCCCAATCAAGGTATCATTGTATTTCTTAAATAAATAATTTCTTTTTAGTATCTATAGGGGATTCGAGAACAGCACCTCTGCTGGGCCACGTTCGAGGAGCGTGTGAGCCCAGCAAGCAAGCCCTGGGCTAGGAAACTTGGTATAACTTGAAAGAGGGGTTTGGGCAAGGGCCCTTAACGACCCGAGGAACTATCTTAGACGTGATCGTCTCAAGATGAACAAGAGGAGCCCCTCCCTTCGCTTGGAAGCATGAATCAAGGGAGGCAACAACGACAAGTATGGAAGGAGAGAGGATGGGAAACTTGCCAATGAATGACCCATCACCCCCGTATTGAATGCACTACACCAACTATGTCAGCCACATTAATGACTGAATAACACCTAAACAGTGTAAGGACAGCCTGTAGCTCACTCAACATTTCAAAGGTAGGATGAGACACGTATCTAAGAGAAATCAACCACCTTCCATGTGGAAAGTCATGATGAAAGGATAGCCATTATAAAAGGGGGAGAGATCCCAATGAACAAGGATCAAAACTTAGAAATTAGAGAGAGAAAAATGCTTAAACTTGTATACCTCAAAGTGTAACAAGCATCCTCAACTGACCGAGGAAGGTATCAATATTTTTTTTTTCTTTTTATCAGTCTACTTACTAATTCTTCCTATCTAGACTCTTCCTTAGACTTCAACCCATTAGATAGGGAGCCCAAGTATCGGTCCTTATAGTGGGCTCACATCTAAGGCCATCTATCCTGCTTTCGCTTATGTGTTTGTTTTTGCCCCATACAAAATCATTGTATTATTTAATATAATTTTAAGAATTTTCTTAATTCTCTCTATCTTTAGCAAAATTAAGTGGTAACTTCATATATACGATCCGTGACCACTTCATATAATTTCCTTAATTTTTTTTTTTAAGAACTATAAATTCTTTAAATTATAGAGTATATAAATCTATTAAATTTCCATCATCAATGATGAAGCGTAAATTCGTCAGTCAGAGTGTGCAAACAAAAATGGACTCCGGCCTGTGTGCTTGAGGGTGGTCACCGGTGTGGTGCCTGCCACAATGCCTCCGATGCCAAAGTCAGTATCAATTGCTATTTTAGAATGAGTAATGTAAAGATAATAGAGCAAACAATAATCTCTTAATGTGTGTGTGTGAATGTACATCCTCTTTGGCAATGTGGGGGCTATATATATATGTTGTTGCAGCCTCTAGCCGTTGGAGCAGTTATGGTGGCTTCAATGCCCTCCTGCGTAACGTTTTCTGGTCTCATAATGTTGCTTTATTTTACTCCAACAGCCTGTATAGTTGGCTTTGTAACCGTCTGGGATGTTTATTGGTGGCATTGAATGAGGTGTTTAACCTCGTCAGTGAAGTGGTTGCTCGTCAGTGCGGGCCTATCTCGTCGGCCAAGTTTATCTCGTCCATGCTTGATTTCGTCAGTCCCATCAGTTGTCCCTGGATTCCTTGGTCGTCATGACATGTCATGACGACCAGGGAAGGTGAAGAGTTTCTGAGCTGTAAGTGGTTGGGTTTCTGAGCCGTATTAAATGCGTTACGGCGTTGCCTTTTGGGTGGTGGTCTACGTGGCGCACTTTGATTGGTTGAGTAAATGCCCCCCATGATGAGTTTTATTAATCTTCCCGCTGGTTTTTTAGTTTCCCAACCTTTGGTTTCAAACTTCCCTTCTTCTCCCTTCTCCTCTCTCACTTTTCCGAGAAAAATCCTTCAATCATTGCTCTGACCACCTTCTCCTCCACCCTTTCTTTCTGCGATTTTTTCTTCCGACTGGTGCGTAGTGCAACGGATTTTCTTGTTCAAGGTACGTTCTTCCTTCTACTTCTTTTCTTTCTGCCTTTACACATTGTAGCAAATTTCTGATTTTCCATTGCTTCTTTCCTTGTCGTTTTCTTTTCTTCTTTTTTATTTGGCTTCTTTTTGACTTTGGGGTAAATAGATTGGCATTTTCTAGTTTCTCATAACCAGTAGTTCTGAGGTTAGATTAGACTGCCCTTCGATTTCATTTCTTTTTGCTCGATTAGGAGGGTCGTTAGGGACTTTTCCCCACCTTGAAAATTTCATTTACGAGGGTAGTAGTTTGGCGGTGGCATTGGCTGATTTGTTGCCTTTACTTTTAGATCCAGTGAGCTCGAGACTGGGTTATCGTCTAGCGGTAACCCAGTGGAGGAGGATACAGCCCTTTCCAATCCCCGAGAGGTTAGGGCTTTTTATGCTCTGGAGAAGGGCTGTGGGTTGGACGCGGATACATTGGGTAGGTTTAAAGATAGATTTCAATTCCCAGATCGGGTTAGGGTTCGTTTGCCCGGTGAGGGGGATCGGGCTTGTCACTTCTTTCCCTGGGAGGTATGCTTCTATGAATCTGCCTTCGTCTGTGGATTGAGGTTCCCGGTTCACCCTTTCCTGATAGAGCTTCTGGACCGTTTTGGTATCGCTCCCGGGCAACTCATGCCCAACTCGTGGAGGATCCTGGTGAGCTGTATGGGGATTTAGCTGGCTGCCAATGACGGGGACATGCTCAGGGTTGACGAGCTTGTTTACCTTTATCGTCTGAAGGCATCCAAAGAGCATGGGTATTATGAACTGGTGCCCTGGGAAAGGAGGACTAGGATCGTCAAGGGTTTACCGTCCTCTTTCAGGTACTGGAAGTCGAGGTTCTTCTTTGTGTCTGGGGACGATTTTGAGACACCCTCGGGCGAGTGTTGGGGTGATCTCCCAAGGTTACGTCGTCGGTGGGAAACCCCGACTTTAGGTGCGTCAATATTTCCTCTTTGTCTCTTGGATTCTGTTGTGCTTACAATTATGTTTGCTGAAAAATTTCTTCTTCTTTTTTTTTTAGTCAAGAGAAGACCAAAGCTTAAGAGCAGGTACAGAGAGCGGGTGCAGAAGGCAATTGAGTACGCACAAACGATCGAGAGTTGGGACGACCTCGTTGATCCCAGGACTCTTGCGTTTTACTGCCTGGGGCCAGAGCCTTCTGCCCTCATCTTGCGAAACCTTGATATTGAAGGAAAGAAAAGTAAGTCCCAGCTTCGTCATTATTGGCCTTCCCCACTTTACTTTCTTGTGTTTTTATTCGGGACTAATGTTTTTCTTTTGACGGAGATGGCGTCAAAGTTTAATAAAGACATGTACATGAAGATGAGGGCGAAAAAGGACGAGCCCTTGTCGAATATAGGGAAAAAGACTGTGCGTGTGACGGGGAGAGGTCCTTCTGCTACACCGCCGGCCTCCGTCACTCCTATTGTTTCCGGTACTGAGACGACGAGGACTGCTTCTCCGTCTACTTCGGTGGAGGAGCTCCCTACACCCGTCTCTAAGAGGCCGCGCCTGACAGAGAAGGAGAAGGAGAAAGGGGACTCTTGTCATTCTACAGTCTGGGGGGCCGAGAGGCTGGCAATTGACAGGGCCCACAGCATCGTGACGGCTGACGACCTGAGGGCTCTTTCTGGGGTTCCATTTAACACCGTCGCCGGAGGTCATGTCCACAAGCTCGTGCAGGTGAACTTGCTTTTACTTCTTCCATGTGCAATTCCCTCTTTTTTTCTTTTTCTTTTTTTTTTTCTTTTTTACTGACGATTTGGCACTTCATTTTAGGCATTGGGAGAGAGCTTGCACATTGCTTCCGAGTATCTTACTCAAGAGGCCAAACTGGCATCCCTTTCATATAATTTCCTTAATTTTTTTTTTTTTTTAAGAACTATAAATTCCTTAAATTATAGAGTATATAAATCTATTAAATTTCCATCATCAATGATGAAGCGTAAATTCGTCAGTCAGAGTGTGCAAACAAAAATGGACTCCGGCCTGTGTGCTTGAGGGTGGTCACCGGTGTGGTGCCTGCCACAATACCTCCGATGCCAAAGTCAGTATCAATTGCTATTTTAGAATGAGTAATGTAAAGATAATAGAGCAAACAATAATCTCTTAATGTGTGTGTGTGAATATACCTCCTCTTTGGCAATGTGGGGGCTATATATATATATATATGTTGCTGCAGCCTCTAGCCGTTGGAGCAGTTATGGTGGCTTCAATGCCCTCCTGGGTAACGTTTTTTGGTCTCATAATGTTGCTTTATTTTACTCCAACGGCCTGTACAGTTGGCTTTATAACCGTCTGGGATGTTTATTGGCGGCATTGAATGAGGTGTTTAACCTCGTCAGTGAAGTGGTTGCTCGTCAGTGCAGGCCTATCTCGTCGGCCAAGTTTATCTCGTCCATGCTTGATTTTGTCAGTCCCATCAATCAACTCGTTTTATAAATTGATGCAAGCTAAAAGTAAAAAGTAAAAACTCGTTATTGGGGGGATGCTGGGCGCCTGCGCCTCATGATCCTCTTCATTCATTTCGTCTCTTACAGCGTGGCGCATGTTAGAGTAACTGATGAAACAAGCAAAGGAATCTTTGGATCTCAATTTAAAACAAACGGCTCATCAATCTCTCAAAATCGTAAATCCAATCAACACCGTCCATCCCATATCTGACGTCTCACAACTCCAAAAACTCCCTTGCAATTCCGTTTTTTCTATAAACAGCAAATAAAAACACACCGCACTTTAATTCTGTCTCTTCCTCGTTGGCTCAGCCAAGATCGAGCCTCTTAGAAGTGAAAGAAAAGCTTTAATTACCACCACATAAAAGTAGTTATTACTTTCCTCTATTATCAATGGCCTCTCCTGCCGTACTCCCAATCTCAAATTCACAATCAACCGGCGAATTGCAGCCGTCCACTACGACGACATCATCATCATCATCGCCATCGCCGTACCTCAAGGTCAGAACCTTCCTCACGCGCCTCCTTGGCTACACGCGCCAGGCGCTCTCGAACCGGCGGCCGTGGATCGAGCTCGTGGACCGCACGGCCTTTTCGAGACCGGAGTCGCTCACCGAAGCCGCGTCGCGAGTACGCAAGAACTTCTCCTACTTCCGCGTGAACTACCTGACTCTACTCGCGCTCGTACTCGCGGTCTCACTCCTCTCCCACCCTTTCACCCTCGTAATCCTCCTCTCCCTCCTCGCCGCCTGGCTCTTCCTCTACTCTTTCCGGCCGTCCGATCAGCCCCTCGTCATCATGGGCCGCACGTTCTCGGACTTCGAAACTCTCATCTGCTTGATAACGGTCACGGTGATCGTGATCTTTCTCACGAGCGTGGGGTCGTTGCTCATAACGGCCGGGATGGTTGGGATGGGGATCGTCTGTGCTCACGGCTCGTTTAGGATTCCTGAGGATCTGTTTCTCGACGAACAAGAAACGTCGGGTGGTCCTGGCCTCTTCTCGTTCATTGGTGGCGCTGCCTCCTCCGCCGCCGCTGCTGCTGCTGCAGCTGGAGGACCTAATGTGATGTCGCGCGTTTGAACGCCCACATCTGCGTTAATGTTTTGGATCAGATCCAGATCTACTACACGCGGCATTAATTTTCTTTCTTTTCTTTTCTATTTTTAGCACTTGGGTAATTGTTTTATTTCTTGAGAAGTTTTTTTTTTTTTTTTTTTTTGAATTTGAATACAAATTTGTTATTGTGCTAAATTTTAGATCCCATACTGTTATTACAGGTTGTTGTTGTAGTAAAGTCTTCTGGATTTTTTTATCCGTGCAGTGAGAGATCAAATTAAATATTTGGATAGAGAGAAGAGCTTGTATCATAGAGGATCATAAATGAATGATTAAAGATTTTTTTTTCCAATTTGCTTCTTTTTTTTCAAACATTATTGAAATGGGTGATTTTTAAAAAAGGAACGTTTTAAATTAGTTATGCCAAAATATCATATGATTATTGAGAGTAACCAATATGAAATCCCCTTTTGGATAAGGACAATTATCCAACCAAATATCAGGTTCAAAAACAAAAATTGGGCATCCATAATGTCTTCAGACCAAAAGGAACATGAATGAAAACATTGAAAAGAGAGAGTAGGGGAGAGTAGCCAACAAAAAAAGGCTATCATGATTAATGGTCGCAATGTGATACCAATATGCAATATCATCAACTCAAAAGAGTTACCTTATCATAGGTAACAAGCAATTGTTTCTCAAAAAAAAAAAAAAAAAAAAAAAAGGTAACAAGCAATTTACAACGCGAAATCTAAAGTTTCAAGGCGTGTTTACAACCTCTCTAAAACAGTTACAACTTCAACTTGAGGGAAATCAAATTTTTTAACCTACCGAATGCTCCTTTTTCTTTATTGCTCTAAATGTAATGCTATTTCCTGAAATTGGACATCAATAAATATAAAGAAAAGAGAACCAAAAAAAAAACTGAAGATTTGAATTTACAGCCACGCAGCTCAAGAGCTCTCCTTTTCATACCCACTAGTCTCCTCCGCAACCTTTGCCCACACGTTGGAAATTTTCTCAGCATATCCAACCTATAAAATTCACAATAGAGACTTGTACATAAGGAGTTGGGACAAAGATTTTAAATAAAAAGTAAATATACATTGCATGTGACAAGCCAGTACCAGAGGCATTAGAGAAAATTCATTATTTTAACCTAATATAACACGAGTCAGAAAAATGAACCACACTCAACAAAATGGTTCCAGTAGCAGTAGCACGAAAATAGGTCAGACGTTGCTTCACTAAGTGAAAACCAGAACCCATATAAGAACAACTCTAGATACTTAGTGTGGAAGGCTTGGGAAAATCTGTGTCAACCGAAGAAGAAGGGAGGCTTGGGTTTTAGAAAAACAAAGAATTTCAACTCTGCCCTCATTGCCAAATTGGCATGGATGGTTGCATCTAAAGTGATAGCCTGTGTATGAAGGTTTTGAGAAGTAAATACAAAGTAGGGCAGGATTGGCTAAGAAAGGAACCTCCCAAGAGTGCATCTAAAGTTTGGAAAGGTATTGAGAATGCCAAAAAAAAAAAAAAAAAATCATAGTCAAGGGTGCTTGCTTCATCGTTGGTGACGGTCAGTCCATTAATAAATATTTGGCTAGATCCTTGGGTTCCTTGGTTAGAAGACTTCGAACCCAGACCTAAAGGTGACTCAATTATCCAAGTTCCCATTATGGTCTCAAGCCTTATCAACCCTTTAACCAAATCCTGGTGTGAGAATAGGCTAATGGAGCTATTTGATGATGAGTCCATTGAAGCTATCAAAAGAATCCAAATCCCCATTAGGCCAAGGCAAGATAGTTTAATGTGGATTAAGGGTCATAAGGGCTGCTTCTCTGTCAAAGCAGCCTACAGATTGTGTCAAGATCAACCACAGAGCACAAGTATCATGTTAAAAAAATTGGCAGGGTATTTGGAATCTAAAAATTCAAGAGAGGTTAAAAATGTTTTTACAGAGAATTGGGGTCCATGTGTTGCCTACAAAGGAAAATCTACACCATAGATTGGGTATTGCTGACACTGATTGTGTTCTCTGTAAGGAGAGCACTGAAACAGCCCAGCATCTGTTCTTTCACCTACCAAGTATCTAGAGCTATTTGGTTTGGCTGTAACTGGAGTCTTAGAACTGACAATCCTCAAATCAATGGCCCTGAAGATATCATAAACTGTCCTAAAACCCCAAACCTTGACTCCAAATACTGGGCACTCCCATCCAAATGACCACATCTCACTTAAAATAGCCCACACCTTAGAAGCCATATGGTTTTTGAGAAATGAGGTATTTCACAATAATGTCCAGGAGGTGAATCTTGCCAAAATCATTAGCTCATTGGAGGTCAGAGTTGCTGAAGCTGTTGGAGATGTAGGATGCAACGAGGTCGGTAATTGTGAAAGACAGTTGTGCTGGAGAAAACCACCAACTGGTTTTATTAAGTTAAATGTAGATTCAGCTGTGTCGCAGGTCAGTACTTCCATAGCAGTTATGGCTAGAAATGAGGCTGGTGGAATTGTCAAAGCTTGGGCTAGGACACTCCCAAAATGTGAACCAATTGAAGCAGAAGCAGCTGCCATTGTATGGGCTCTAAATCTTGCTCTGGAGGAAAAATTCCAAGATATTGTGATTGAAGGAGATGCAAAGCTATGCTTTGATGCAATTAATGGGGATGTCCAGAACTGTTACTGGAATGCAAAGACCTTGTTGGACAATGCTATGAAGCTCAAAGCTTATTTTGCTAATTGTTGTTTTTGTTGGGTAAAGAGAGAATATAATGCTGTAGCTCATGCTCTAGCTAAGGCTGTTTCTCCCCTTTCTCCTGTTCTCAAGTGTAATAATTACTCCCTACCCACTGATGTGTGGGATGCTTGGAAAAGAGACATGCGCTTGTAAATTCTATTTCATTGGCTGTTTAATGATATGGAATGTTTGTTTATCAAAAAAAAGTGAGAACCACCCTGACCATTCTGCCCAGAAAAGAAAAAAACTATATTCTGAGTGCAATATAACAATCATTTTCTGAACAGAATATAAGGTGGCCCATGAGATTTACCTTCAATAACAACAACCAATCCTTAAGCCCAAAATTTTGGGACAGTTAGCTACATGTATTCTTTTCCATCATTTTATTATATTTTTTTGACTACTTTCTTAATTGACATGTCCTTTTACTTTCTTTCTTTTTTTATAAGCATGTCCTTTTTTTTCTTTATTATAAGTATCTGGTTTTTTTTTCTACTTCTATTAATGTTATTTTCAGTCTTCCTCTACCTTCATTCATCCTCTCAAATTGAATCAACTCACTCTTTCCCATTACTGCATTAAATTAATTGCTCCCCTTTGAACATGACCAACCATCTCATACAACTTTTCCTTGCCTTTTCATCAATAGGGGTCTCCATTGCCTTTAAGTGAGTTTTCTCATTTCAAATTATATCTTTCCTTGCATTTCCACTTTTCCATCTTAACATTCTCGTGTCAATTACATTCATTTTATGAATATGTTACTCCTTAACAATTCAACATTCAACATCATACAATACTCTTGATGCATTTCTCCACTTCATCCACCCTACTCTCATCCTATGATTCACATACTCTTCAACATCTTTATGACTTATTAATCCAAGATATCGAAAGCTCTCACTCTTTAATATCTTTTAACTATCAAGTTTTACAACCCCTTCATCTTTGTTTCTACTTTTACTAAACTTACATTCCCTATTTCAGTCCTACTTAACCATAATTAGATTCTAAAGCGCCTCGCCAAATTTCTAACTTGATAATAATTCCATGTCTAGTTTCACCCACTAACACTATATCATATGCGAAAAGCATACACCAAGGGACTTCTCTTGAGTGAGCCCATCCATCAGTAGTATAAAGAGATATGGACCTAATATTGATCCTTGATGGAAACCTATAGTAATAGGAAATTGACTTGCGATGCCACCACTTGTTTTCATACTAGTTAAAACTTCACTGTACATATACTCAATCAACTTAATATACTTTGAGGAATTCTTTTCTATTCTAAAACTTACCACATAAGCTCTCTAGGTTCCCTATCACAGCTGGTTTGTAGTTTGTGGGGCTGTCCATATGTGGATTGGGCTGTTTTGGAGGCCGATCGGACTGCTGGTGGTATTTTGCTTATGTGGGATAAAAGGGTTTTGGATAAGGTGGAGGTTATGGTTGGTACTTTCTCAGTGTCGGTAAAGTGGCAAGGGGTGGGGGACGGGTCAATTTGGGCTTGCTCAAGTGTTCATGGCCCAAATGAGAATGACGAGAGGGGCCACATGTGGGATGAGCTAGTGAGTATTCAGCAGTATTGGCGGATACCGTGGTGTTGTTTTGGGGACTGTAATATTGTTCGCTTTCCTAGTGAAATGGTTGTTGTTACTTAGCTTTCAGGCGATAACAGGTTTGAAGGTCAATGTGCATAAGAGTGAAATGGTTCCAATAGGGGAGGTTGTTGATGTGCATGCCCTGGCTGAAATTTTGGGCTGCAGAGTTAGAATTTTGCCTATGTCATATCTTGGCATGCCATTGGGGGCTTTCCATAATTCCCCTTCAATTTGGAATCCAATCTTGGAAAAAATTGAGCGAAAATTAGCTGGGTGGAAGAAGTTGTACTTGTCTAAAGGGGGTCGTTTGATGTTACTCAAGAGTACGCTATCTAGTCATCCGACTTACTTTCTTTCATTATTCACAATTCCTACTCATGTGGCTAATAAAATTGAAAAGTTGCAAAGGGATTTTCTATGGGGTGATAGCAAGATTCATTTGGTAGGATGGGATAAAGTTTGTGCGCCTAAAGCCAATAGTGGCTTGGGGATAAGGAAACTTACTACCTTTAATAAGGCCTTATTGGGAAAATGATTGTGGCGGTTTGGGAAGAAAGAAGATGAGTTATGGAGGAGGGTGGTAGCTTCAAAATATGGGGAAAATTGGGGGGATGGACCTCAAAGCTGGGGAAGGGAGTTCATGGGTGTGGTTTGTGGAGATGTATTCACATGGGATGGGAAGATTTCAGCAAAAATTGTCAGTTTGTTGTTGGGTTGGGGAATAGAGTGAGGTTTTGGCAAGATGGGCGGTATGGGGATCAACCCTTTCAATTGGCTTTTCCCAAGCTATATGGTATTGCCATTGATAAGGAGGTTTCTGTTGAAACTTCTTTGCTAAAGCAGGGGACGGAGGAGAGAATAATTTGGGATGTACGTTTTATTAGAGATTTTAACGATTGGGAGATGGATGAAGGGCTGCATTTTCTTCGTATATTGGGAGCCAATACGCCTCCTATGGATGTTGGAGACCGGATGAGATGGAAATTGAAGCCTAATGGGGTTTTTGACATCCGGTCGTTTTATAACAAATTAAGGGATTCTCCCTCGACTGTCTTTCCTTGGAAAGCTATTTGGAGAGCAAAGGCCCCTAGACGAGTTTCTTTTTTTGTTTAGTGTGTAGCTTGGAATAAGACCCTAACGGGAGATAACTTGAGATTAAGGAGATTGGTTTTTATGGATTGGTGGATTATGTGTCGCCATTGTGGAGAGACGGTTGACCACTTACTTCTTCATTGTGAGATGGCTTATCAGTTATGAAGCTTTGTCTTTATAACTTTTGGCTTGTCTTGGGTTATACCTAGATCGATTTCAAACCTGCTCTTTGGCTGGTGGAATTGGATGGGGAAGCATTTGTCTCAGATTTGAAACTTAGTCCCGTTGTGCATCCAATGGTGTATTTGGAAGGAACGGAATCGAAGGACTTTTGAGGATTTGGATAGCTCCAGTGATCAGATGCTTGCTTCTTTTAGTGGAACTCTTTTTTATTGGTCTCAGGCGTGGGGACTCACGTCTAGTGATTCCCTCCCTTCTTTTCTTTGCTCCCTTTCTCTTTTGTAATTTTTCTGTTGTTTGGTTTTCTTTTATGTTTTTCTCTGTTTTCCTATTCTTGTATTTTCTAGGTTTGCTCTATGTTCGTCTTGCATAGAGTAGCATTTCGTATATATATCATTCTTACTTATTAAAAAAAAAAAGCATATAAAGATCTTCACGGGCCTCTCTATATTTTTTCATAAGGCATCTAAGCACAAAATAGATTCCATGGTAGATCACTCTAGAATAATATCAAATTGATTCTTAAATATTATTTTTTCGTGTCTTAACCTATGTTCAATCATTCTCTATGTTTCATAGTGTGACTCCATAGATTTAATTCCACAATAACTGTACAGTTTTGAATATTCCCCTTGTTCTTGCAATTAGAGTACTTCTCGTCAGCACACTAGGCATTTTTTTAACACTTAAAATCTTATTGAAAATGTTTTTCAACCAACATACACCCACATCACCCAAGCACTTCAAAACTTCAATGGGGATTTCATCTGGTCCCAGGACTTTTTCTCATTTTTAGAATATTTTTAAAACCTTGAACTTAATGAAACACATAAAGATTTACTACCATATATATTCCATATCATATATTACCAACTATGATGTGGTGTGTCTATATGCATATACCCAGTCAGTCACCAAAATATATGCAATCCAGCTCTTAGACTCACCAGATAGCTTCTTTAAATCTATAAGATATTTATCTATTTTCAAACAATTATCTTCGATGCCGTTTGGATTCGGCCTCTGCATTTTTCAGTTTGCGTTTTCATATTTTTTTTTTTCCCCTGCTCGTGAACAGTAACATCACATGAGTTCACTGTGCAGGGGACAAAATCACTGTTCACGCACTGTTTATCACTGTTCATAGCACTGTTCATGCACTAAAAAATATTAAAAATTGGTCCCACCAGTACTATTCACAATTTAAAAATTATTTTACTACAGTATTTTCAATTTTCAGTTTTAGCAACAATAAGTTTAATCCAAACAGACCCTTCATTGATATGCTCCCTCCATAAAAGCTTCTCTTTCAAACATATCTTGATACTAAAGTATCCAACTATGAAGCAATGCACATGCTTCACATCCCAGGGCACCTCTTGTTGGACTCTCATTTGGATTTCCTAACCCTCGACTAAACTACAGAACACACAGCATTTGGTCAAAAAGGCCCATAAATTAAAACATCCATGAAACCTATCCTCATGACCATAAGCAGAACACCTCTTCACCAAAAAAAAAAAAAAAAAACAGTTCTTGTGATTTACTCAAGCTTCCCAAGCTCTAATCAGAAGCTAAATGTATCAAGGAGTCTACGCTTACATGCCACTAGTTACTAGCTATGAAATTAAACATTTTTGAAAGAAAATGGTCAAATGAATAGGAAAACAAAAACAAAAAAAAAGACATTTTTCCAAAAACCGGCTTAAATTTCTCTTAACACAATCCAAATGAATTCAAGCAAGAACAAACCTAATCCACATAGTAAAGCATAATTGGGGTTTTTTTTGTGGGGGCGGGGGGTTAGTAATTTGAGGCTGAATGCTGCTAGGTCTTGGTGGTTGTAGTTCATTGTTTTATTATTCTTCTATGGAAATGAAATCACTCATTCATCCAAGAAAAAGACAACATGTTCCCATATAGCTCAATCATCCTACATGTACAGTAAAAAAATTAATTTACCTGATTGAGCACAAACCCCTTCAACATAGTCAAGAAGTCAGCCTTTCTCTCTCTGTCAAGCCTTTCAAGTTCAGTCCTGTTGTTTTCCTGCATTTATATAATTATTTTTTGATAAGTGCATTTATATAATTATTAAGCCATGGAAATGATTTAATCAACAATGGAAAAAACATGAATATGGTCAGGATCAAGATCATGTGATTCAAAATGGGAAGGCAACTAAAGATAGAGATTTAGAACACATTTGGAAAAAGGATATCCAATATTAACCAAATAAAGGATAGATTTTAGGACACGGCTGAACTTGAAATAACCCATATGCCAATAAGTGAACAATGGATCAAAACAAGATGAAAAGACATACAGAAGTGAAATAAAGAGTTCCCATTGCATGATTTCATAATCTCATAACTTTTCAACACATCTGTAATTAGATTCACTTCCATATTTGGAATTATACGACCATGCGAAATCATAGTGACAAGATACAACTGGATAATCCATGACAGAGCTTAAAGCTTCCAAAACCAAAATCTTTCATCCTGACGACAAACTAACAGCTTACATCCAGAAAGAAATAGTAAAAATCAATCTTGGTACAGTTCAATCCTAGCTAGAAATTAGTAAAACAGGATGCAAGAGAGCCAGGCCTCCATATCAGATGCATGTCTGCTTGCCATAGCTTGAAAATTTTATTGGTCGTAGTTAACAAGACTAAACAGTAGCCATATGCAAGTGCAATTTGCTAAAGTCTGGCTGCACTTTACATCATTGGTCAAGTGAAATGCAATGAAAAAATGGGTTATTAATTAGAAAATTAAAACAATAACCAGACAATAACTGTGGAACTTATGGCACAACACATGTATAGAGACACCATAATAATTATCTGAAAAATATGGATTGTTCCTCTCCCCTAATGTCTTGACTATCATTTCAACAACCATATTGGATGATCTAGCTAAGGTAGCATACGATAAATGTCCTTCAGAACTTATGGACGAAGTATAACCCCTGCCCAATTTGTTATATTAATTTCACTGATTCTGATATAACTTCAAGGAATATCTCCACAACTTTAAGGTTAAGCGATTCATCAACTGGCACCATGTAACCTACTCAAATGAAAGAGACCTTATGATGCAGGAGGCAGCGAGAAGGATTTATTATATTTTATTTGATTTTATGTATCAAGGGCAATTATGTAATTTCTTAATACTCTGGAATGGGCTGTGTTTATAGTCTATTGGGTCTTACTTTAGTTTTATTTTAAGTTTGGTTATTTAGTTGGGCTTAGTAGTAAAAGCCTAAGTCCAAGTCCAAGTCTTATTAGGGTTTTAAGAAATCCTAGTTCAACTAGGATTAGGTATTAGTTTTCCATTTAGAGATTTGTGGTATTTTCTATTGAGTTGGTTAATAAAGAATGTTTTCAGAATTTAAGAGCTATGAAACTTTCTTTTATGGTTTGTGTGATACAACCTTCTCCGAGGTGTGATGCTTAGGAAGTTTAGGTGTGATTCCTAGAATTTATCTATTTTCTTTAATTTTACTAGTCACAGTTACTGTTCACAGCAACCTGATTTTCACCTTTGTTTTCATTCCAAAACCCTACTAATCCTTGTCCCCTTTGTAAACCCTATAATCCCTATTATTTTCTAGCCTATTCCCCACCAAAACCTAACCCTAATTCTTCAAAACCCAAGCTATACCAGATCCGCCTCTCGTGTTCTAAATCAGATTTTGTTGTTCCCCCTTGTCCTACGTCACCTTACTATCTATCGGCCATCATACTTTTCACGGCCAATAATAGAAAAGATAAAATAACCTATTAGTTACCATCTTTTATGAAGTGCTTCCACTTTCAACAAGTTTAGCATTGGATTTATGCAAGCACGGTATAAAATACCACAAGACTAATTTCCCTTGTTAGGAATAGGAAATACTAAAATGTAGTGGTTGATGGATGCATTAGAATTCAAAATGTCAGGTCAGAAATCCTAAAACATTATCTACTGAATGTATAGAATAGGAGTAAAAATGAAGATATTCATAAATTCCACCAAGTCAAAGAGATTAGCCACAATCAAGATATGTTGAAAAACCTTTCATGGTAGAATGATACCTTGATCCGCTCATATTCTCTGATTGCAACGTTTTTAGCATCCTCAGTGACTCTTATCGTATCCTTTAACTCATCTATCTTCCGAACCCTTGATTTGTCACCACCAAATATCTTAGATGATGCAGCTTCAAGTTTTTCAGCCTTTGATTCCAATGAAGATAAATCTGATAGAAGAGTCTGCACCGTGAGTAATGCACTTGACCTATCTGTGAATGCATTGTGGACAGCTAACATTAATCCTAGATATTCGTGAAGCATATCCTGCAATATGTAAAAAAAAATATCCTTAAAACAGTGGAAGACTTCCTATTGAGCAAAAGACCCTAAACAGAAACGTTTATTAGTACTCATAAAGTTGACAGATGGCTTGGACTAATACAATCACTAAGGACAGCTTCTTAATCAATTGCCAAGCTTTTCGTCAAAATAACATATAAGGACAATTTAACACAGTCGTCATACTTTGAATCATCTTCTAGTACAAAGGTTTTGCAATTTACCAAATGCTTGACAGTCTGAGCGTTTAACTCCCGGTAGAATCTGCTTGCTTTGACAGCAGCAGTTGCGAAACCTTTCATGTCAGCGGCCCGCACTCTTTGAGAGTTGAACACTGCCTCCTCATTCTCAAATTTCGTCAGCTTAATAAATGCTAACCCCAATTCACCCAGTGTCTCTCCCATATCTTGCTGAGCCTTGACAAGTGCTTCAGCCTAATATATATTCGTTCACAACATGAGAAAACAACGCAACAATCACATACATAAATAAATAAATAATAAGTCACAGTGCACAAAGCTCCCGCTTTTTGCGGGTCCAGAACAGGTGATTCGTAAATTATACATAAATACAAATTTGCATAAACTCGCAAGACGTGTAGATATTACCATACCATACATAAATGACATAAAATACCATACCAAATCAATCCAATAATAACTCTAGTTTAATGCATACATTCATATTCCTAAAACTAGATTTGAATGCTACCAAAAAATCCATAATGAGCTTAAGATGCATATACATAATAATATAACCTGCTGTGAAGCATTGCTGAGTTGTAGCTCCAGATCATTCACTCTCTCTTTCTTTTCCAAGAACTCCTTGTCTTCCTCTACCACAGCTGGTTTCGAGCCAATCCAATCATTGGCCATGGATTGCTTCAACTCCTTGAACAACCTCAACAAGTCCCTCCCTCCTTTAGCCGGCTGCACCACCTCGTGCGGCGCCAATACGGTGCTCTCCCCCATCAACTGCTTCGGCAGCTTCACCGCCCCATCGAGCATCCTCGAAGCCACATCAGTCGTCGTCGGCAATGGCAGCTTCCCCTGAACCTGCAAAAACACCTTCAGCTCATCGCTTCTCCTGATCACCGGATGCGCCGCGAGTCTCCGGAGGTACTTCTCCAATGCCACCCTCCTCTGCTCCACGAATTCCTGTTTCTGCATCACCTGGCTCTCCACCACACTCTTGTCCGGCCGGGGCGGTATGAATAGCCCTCGGTACGACTCCGATAACCGATCCGACAGCGTCACCACGTCGCGAAACCGTCTCCGGACGCCGAATTCGGATCCTCCGAATTCCGAAATGTTCGTTCTCGTCGAGATCAGATACGTCACGTACGTATTCCCGCCCGGCACGATCGAATTCGAGTTCTCCTGCTCTTTCTGCGGATTCGACACCGTGATTTTCAAATACTCCGAACTCGACGACGACGACGACGAAGACGGCGATCTCGAATACCTTCCGGAAAAATCCGAATTCCGGCTAGGGCTTTCCACGCCGTTGACGTCGCTGACATTATCCCCTTCGAAGGGACAGAAAATCACGTCGGAGTAAGCGGGCGGCTCGATGTAGGAGCTCTCGGGGGCGTTAGGGTTTCGGAGATCGCGAAACCGCGGAGGCGATAGCAAGGGATCGGACTCCGCCGAAGTAACGAGGATCGGCGAAGAGAGGGGGTGGTGCGTATCGGAGAGCGACGACATGGCGCTGCGGTAAGCGGAATACGACTTGCCGTTGATGCTGCTATTGCTGTTGTTATTGTCGTTGCCGTTGCCGTTGCCGTTGCCGTTGTTGTTCAAAGGGTCGTCGAGCACGAGATTTTCCATTTCTTCTCTGGAAGCGTAGAGATTGGCTTCTTCGAAGCCCTCGTTCTCCGAGCCCATCATTTCCTTTAAACAAAATTAAAGATTTTGGTTTTGTGATTTGTGTGAGAAGGAATATCATATGTGGTGATAACGTGCAACTAGAGTAATAGAGAAAGATCGAGCGAGAAAAGAAACGCACGTGGAAGAGGTGAAGAAGGTTAATGTGGATTTTTAGTTGGAGTTTCTAAAGGTCTCTTGTGTGTATTGTTTGGGTTGGATAATTGGATAGGTTTAGTTTTGTTTGGTTTGGTTTTTTAGGCTAATTTGGAGAGGATTGGGTGCATGTGCGTCTACCTTTACATCTTTTGTGACACGTTTTTTATGTACCGTTTCGTTTATCTTATTCTGCAACTTGTTTCCATCGGTCCGCCCCAGCCGCTTGATCTGACGAGTCACAGCTCCCAGCCTTTTTTTTTCTTTTGTTTCACCCGCTACTTTTTTTTTTTTTTTTTTTGACTTATCTAACTAACGACCTTCAATTCCTGATAATCAGAGTCTCCGGTTCTATAGCCGGCTATCTGTAATTTGCCAACCCCACTACACTACTATTCTTCTTCATCTATTTGGTGGAAGTATTGGTTTAGAACACTAATTTTGGATCTCACAGTTTAGTACAATGGCAAAATGCCTTGGGGTGGGTGGTTGTTTTTCTATGCATAAAGCTCATAGGCCCTTGGCCCATGAAGAAAGAGAAGGGAACAGGGTGACAGGCCTAGCCCAAGGTATTGATGGGATGGACCATCTAGACATTGTAAGAGAAAGAAGGTTCGAGCCCACTTAAAAACATGAAGTTCTAGCCCAACAATATTATTTTCTGCAAGCCAGTGCCGGATGATGAGATGCCAACCTCGGCTTACCCGACAATATGAAATGAGCCGAGGAAGTATTGCGGTATGATGGGAACACGACCGATGAACTAAAAAAGATAGTGCCTAAATCCAACAAGAGTCACATTCGCATTTAGTCCAAATAATATAATAAAAGCACATTCCTATTATTTGGTCTTATCGTCAGTGGCGACGCCACGGCTAAGTCAGGGTGTTCCTGGCAGTATGATGGGAACACGACCGATGAACTAAAAAAGATAGTGCCTAAATCCAACAAGAGTCACATTCGCATTTAGTCCAAATAATATAATAAAAGCACATTCCTATTATTTGGTCTTATCGTCAGTGGCGACGCCACGGCTAAGTCAGGGTGTTCCCAGGAACACCCTGACTTGAAAAAAATCAAAAAAAAAAAAAATTTATACTTAATCTTAATTAAGAACACCCTGACCAAAAAATTAGGAACACCCTCAGTAACAAAATTAGGAACACCCTCAAATTTTAAAAAAAAAAAAAAATTCTGTTCTACTTCCAAGCAAAAAAAAAAAAAAAAACCCAAAAAAAAATTTGAACTAAAATCTGAAGAAAAAAAAAAAAGTAATAGAGCCAAAGCCCACGGCAAGCCAAGCCCACTGCGAGCCCAATAGATTACACAGGTGGCCCGTATCCCACGGATTCTCCAAAAAAAAAAAAAAAAACAGAGAACAGATATCAACTCACGCCATGGTCACGTCGCTGGCAGGAAAATTAGAAACCAAACCCCAAACCGCAATACAGCTAGTCCATTAGCAAAGCAAAACAAATCCCAACTAAGTAGTCTAAGTTAGTGTTTATCTCAAAAAAAAAAAAGCTCCCAATACAGAGAAAACAAAAACAAACCCCAGCGGCCCAGCATACACTGATACACTTCCCAATTCCCACGGACCGTCGCCGACTCGCCGTCGTCGCAGATACACTGCCCACAAACCCCAGCATACACTGATACAAACCCCAGCAGAGAAAACCACTCGTCGTCGCCGTCGCAGTCTCGCAAATCGGTGCTCGGTGCTCGCCGCTCGCCGCCTCGCCCTCATCGCAGTCTCGCAGTGGTCGCCGTCACAGATCGCAGTCGTCGCCGTCGCAGATCGCAGTCTCGCCGCTCAGACCTCGGTGCTCGCCGCTCGCCACTCGGACCTCGGACCCTCGGTGCTCGCCGGTAGGACCTCGTGCTGGGTATCTCTCTCTCTTTACTCTTTTTCTCTCTTTTTCTCTAAGTCTCTCACTTTCTCTCTTTACCCATGAACTGCAAAACTTAAATGAAATTTGTCTCTCTTTATTCTTAACTTTAATACCGGTAACTCTCTCTCTCTCTCTACATAATTATATAATTTATATGCTTTTGCCTTCTTTTCTTTTTTTTTTTGTCTTTTTGAATTTGTCCTTATCTATCCTATTGGTCAGTGTGTTGGTGTAATGGTGTAATGGTGTTCAACACCATTACACCAACACACTGACCAATAGGATTAGGACAAATTCAAAAAGACAAAAAAACAAAAAGCAAAAGCAAGCAATTGGTCAGATTGGCTGGCCGAATTGCTTGCTTCTGCCTCAGTGCCTCTTTCTTCTTCTTTTTTTTTTTTTTTTTTTTTTTGAATTTAGCCTTACTTGTTGGTGTTGGTTCTTGTGTAACGTGTGTTGGTGTTGGTTCTTGTGTAACGTGTGTTGGTGTTGGTTAATGTGTTAGTAATATATTGATTGTCTTTTAGTATGATATAAATTGTCTATTGTGATTGTGAAATTTTCTGATTGGCAGGTTATTGTTTGTGATTGTTGATTAGCAGTGTAATGTGCTACACATTACACTGTTTTAATTATTGTGATGCACATAGAATGTATAACGTGCATAAGACAAACAAATATAATAAATTAAAGTAGTATAATTAATGACAAACAAATTAAAGCAATATAGTTTATTGTTACGCTAAATAACAATAATTAAAGCTATATAATTAAATTAACTAATACATTATAAAAGACAAATAAATTAAATAATGTTAGGCTAAATAACAATTAATAATTTTATAATTAATGCAACAACAATATAACAAATTATAATTTATAAAAGAAAAACAAATTAATGAAACAACTAAACAATAATAATTAATAATTTTATTAATATTTCAAATAAATTTATAGTTTATTGTTTATTCTTTTGCTAGAATTATGGACAAATATTTGATAAGAAAGCCACGTACCCAAGATTCATCTCCTGTGCAAGATTCATTTCCTGTGCAAGATTCATCTACATCTTCTAAGCGAATTCGTATTGACTTTAATTTAGAAAATCTTCCTTCAGATCCTGGGCTACGACAAAAGATATCATCTTATCATCCTAATAATCATGGTGAAATCAGAAGATATTATTTAACAAAAGGCCATTGTCAACCAGTTCTTCAGGATTACCCTGTATCACATTTTTCTGGAAAGCCCCGTCAATTTAGATCGGAATGGTATATAAATAGAAAGTGGTTGGAATATAGTATAGACAAGGATGCGGCATTTTGTTTTTATTGCTACCTATTTGGGCAAGATGTTGGTAAGCAAGGGGGAGGTGAGACTTTTGTAACGAAGAGATTCAAACTTTGGAATCATGTTGCAAAGTTAGATTCCCATGTTGGAGAAGTTAACAGTGCTCATAACCAAGCTGTCAAGAAGAGTGAAGATCTACAGAAGGAAAAGCAACACATTCAAAATGTTTTTGTTAAGCAATCAAAACAAGATAAAACTGAATATCAGATTCAATTAAATGCAATAGTTGATTACGTAAAATTCCTTTTATGCCGAGGATTAGCTTTTCGTGGTCACGATGAATCTTAAGGTTCAAGTGATAGAGGAAACTTCCTTGAGCTCTTAAAATTTTTGGGGGATCACAATGAATCTATCAATGAAGTATTGCAAAAATCTTGGAAAAATTGCAAGCTTACCCACTCTGATATTCAAAAAGACATTGTGAATGCAATTGCACGTGAAACATCCAAAGTCATCATCAACGATCTTGACAATGGGTTCTTTTCAATATTAGTTGATGAGTCACGTGATATCTCAGTGAAAGAACAAATGGCCCTCGTTCTTCGTTATGTGAACAAAGAAAGAATTATTGTAGAGCGGTTCCTTGGTATTATACATGTAGCAAGTACTACTGCTTTGTCACTCAAACATGCTATTGAAGGTTTACTTTGTGAACATAATTTGAGTTTGTCGAACCTACGTGGGCAAGGTTATGACGGGGCTAGTAATATGCAAGGTGATATCAATGGACTCAAAACTTTAATTTTGAAAGAGAACAAGTCAGCATTTTATGTCCATTGTTTTACTCATCAACTTCAATTGACACTTGTTGCTGTTGCTAAAAATCACATTAACATTGCTGAATTTTTTTATGTGGTTAGTAATTTAGTAACTGTTGTTGGAGGCTCTTGTAAGAGACGAGATACTCTTCGAGATACACAATTTGCCAAAATTAAAGAAGATTTAGAGAATGGTGTACGTAGAAGTGGCCAAGTTTTGAATCAAGAGACAAATCTAAAACGTCCTGGGGATACACGTTGGGGATCATATTATGGGACTATTCTGAACTTGATTTTGATGTTCTCTGCTGTTGTTGATGTATTAGAGATTATTGAAGAAGATGGCCTCTCCGACCAAAAAGTTGAAGCTCGATCTATTATGAGGTCAATTCTAACTTTTGAATTTGTCTTTGCTCTACACTTGATGAAAAATATTTTAGGGATCACAAATGAG
The DNA here is from genome assembly GCA_032727855.1 of Quercus ilex subsp. ballota. Classification (NCBI taxonomy): domain Eukaryota; kingdom Viridiplantae; phylum Streptophyta; class Magnoliopsida; order Fagales; family Fagaceae; genus Quercus; species Quercus ilex. The sequence goes on from CM064908.1 coordinate 30,019,318, forward strand.
TTGTCAATAGCATTGCAAAAAAAAAATCAAGATATAGTAAATGTTATGGATCTTGTTAAAGTGTCTAAGCAACGGTTGCAAGTGATGAGAGATGATGGATGGGCATCTTTATTGGTTGAAGTATCTTTATTTTGTAACTCACATGATATTCCTATCTTGGACATGGAAGCGATGTTTGTAGTTAGTGGGAGGCCGCGACGCAACACCCAAAAAAATTCAAATTTACATCATTATCGTGTTGAACTATTTTGCACAGTCATAGATATGCAACTTCAAGAGCTTAACAACCGCTTTTCTGAGGTGAATACCGATTTGCTATTTTGTATGGCTTGCTTGGATCCAAATAATTCATTTGTGGCTTTCGATAAGGAAAAATTAATACGTCTAGCTAAGTTCTATCCCTCTGATTTTCTTGGGACAGATATTTTGGCACTTGACTCTCAACTGCAGAATTACATTTTTTATATGCGCAGCAATGACTTCTTTTTAAAGTTTCAAGGAGTTAGTGAACTTGCTGAAAAGTTAGTGAGCACAAGGAAGCACGAGACTTATCCATTAGTCTATTTGCTTGTGAAGCTAGCTTTGACCCTTCCAGTTGCTACTGCAACAGTAGAAAAAAGTTTTTTAGCAATGAAATATATAAAGAATGAATTGCACAATCGAATGGGAGATCAATTGATGAATGATTGCTTAATTGTGTTTATTGAAAAAGATGTAGCTTGTAGCATTGATAATGAGATTATTATGCAACGATTTCAAAAGATGAAAACTCGTAGAAGGCAATTGTAAATTTTATGTATTTGCATATTTTTTTATTGTTGTTGTTGTCAATATATAATTTTTTTTTATTAGATTGTGTAATTTATACTTGTTGAGGAACACCCTGAAAAAATTTTCTGGAATCGCCACTGCTTATCGTACTTCAGCGTTTTGTAGTCTGATAAGCTTTTTAGTTCTTCAGCGTTTTGTAGTCCGATAAGCTTTTTAGTTCTCCTATTATAGACTTTCAACCTATATATCATAAATTATTTGTGTCGATCAATTATTCGACTCCCAATCTATTGACCCACACACACCTTACACTATCTGTAAGTTTTTGTGGGAGGGAGGGATCCAAACCAAAAATGAAGCCCATAGGTCCAATCCGAGAAAAGGCAAAAGCCAATTCAAGTGCCAATCAAAGCCCGCCGCATAGATGGAGTTCGAGGAAGTCAAACATGAAGATGACGCTAGTTCAAGCTAAATATGCGAGTAGAGGTCCAAGGATAGGATACGAGAGGACCCATTGTCCGAGGAGTCCGAGGAACGATAGCACCTCGAGATGCACTAGTTGTCTACCTGCACCCTCAAGCAAGACATCATGGAAGACATCAGAGAAGTGCAAATAGAGAAGAGAGGAAATATCTGTAGAAGGTAACCATCACCTCCACATTAAATGCTCTGCACCTATTGAGTTGGCCGCATTTATGAGAAAAAGACACCTAAACAGTAATTTTACAACTCACAACACTCTCTACCACCTCTAGAAAGTAGGAATGGCAACGGGTCGAGTTCAGGCCGGGTTTTTTCATACCTGGACCCGACCCGCGGGTCTGTCCCAAAAACCCGAACCCGGCCCATTTATTAAACGGGTTTTTTTCTTAACCCCAAACCCGGCCCGTCGGATACCCGCAGGCCCCGTGGGCCCCGCCCGGCCTGTCACAATTTGGGCTTAAACCGTGGCCCAGTCCCCAAATTTTTTTTTTTTTGCCTGAAGCCTATACAGTGGCCCAATAATTAAAAAAAAAATTGTTCGGCCAAAATCATTATTTTTGAAAATGTGTTTGCCCAGATTCAAGCCTTGAATCTGGGCAAACATAATTTTTTTTTTTTTTTATACTAGCAGGAGTATACTTAGGCAGAGAAAATCAAAAGAAATCAAAGAATGAAATATCCACATACAAAAATTGTTGAAAAATAATAAAGATCTGAGGATGGGCAGAGAAAATCAAAGAATGAATTTGAAAATTTGAAAAATAAAAAGACCCATCAGGAAATCATGGATGAACAATGACCAAAGATTTATGATTTTCCCTATCAAAATCACAAAAAGAAACACAAATCCTAACACAAACACAAACACAAAAACAAAAATTTCAAATTTATAATTTTCCCATTCAAAATCACAAACACACACAAATTCAGATTTATGATTTTCCCATTCAAAATCACAAACACAAACACACAAACACAAACATAAAATTTCAGATTTATGATTTTCCCTTTCAAAATCACAAAACACAAACACAAATCCTAACACAAACACAAACAACTCACATAATAGAGACGAAATGAACCCAGAAAAAAAGACGAAATGAACCCAGAGAAAAAAAAAAAAAAAAAAAAAAAAAAAAAAAAAAAAGATAGAGAACGAGGTGGTCCGGTGGAGAAACATGGAGGAAGCGAAGCGGCTGGACGTGCAAGTGATGGCCGGCGGTGACAGATCGGCGGGGGTGCGTGAGAGGGAGTGACCGAGTGAAAAGTGGGAGAGGAGAAAGAGAGCAGGGAGGCGGCTGAGTGAAATGGGTATGGGATTAGGGCTTTTTTTTAAGTTATATATATGGGGGGTATTTTAGTATTTTCAGTTATATACATAAACGGGCCGGGTCAGGTCTGGGTTCGGGCCGGGTTTTTGCAAAAACCCGGACCTGACCCGGACCCGCTTCGGGTTTTTTTTTAAAAACCCATACCCAACCCTATAATTTATCTGGCCGGGTAAAATCTGACCCATTAGGGTCGGACCGGGCCGGGTATCCGCGAGTCGGATATAAATTGCCATCCCTACTAGAAATGTCCTAACGGGACAAACATCCAAATTATTCCCTTAAGACGTGCAGGTGGAGGGCTGAGATGCAATAAAAAATACTATATAAGGAAAGGAACCCCTCTAGAAAAGGGGATTTGGCAAGAAAAAACTAGACAAGTGAGAATTAAGTATAAACTGCAAAGACAGATATGCGTGCCCAAAATTTACCTTGATGGACAGGGCTAGTAATTGGGCTCACAATCTATTTGTATTATGAGCTTTGTGTTTCCTACTATGGGTAGTTCCTTACTAGACTACCAAATGACACCTCTCCGTTTTCATGAATTCTCTCCCTTTTCTTCTCTAAGTTACTCTCACTCACTCTCGTTGTGGCATCAAATTTCTCCTCACTTCTTCCTTCTCTTTTCCACAGAATTGCCAACCCCTTCTTCTCATTCTATTCTCCTATTTATAGCTTGAGGTGGGTGGAGGCGTTATGATTACTTTCTGATCTCACTCGTGTGGGTAGGGTCAAATCTGATTATTCCTGGTAAGAATATGCTCTGTTAGGAATGATGGTAATGACATTGGAACTGGTTCCATCCTCCAAAAGACTACTCCGCGGCAATATTCCCCAAGGCAATACCAAGCTACCGAGAACATAGGCTGTTTTGAGTAAGCACATTCCCAATCAAGTTATAATTGATCGGCATGGGCTTGCTTCTGATACGTTTAAGACAAGATGGACTCATTATGGTATTTAGGCTCAGATTGGGCCTTGAAAAGTGTCCAGACCAAGGCCAAAGGTTCAATGGGCATGGGATCATGTACTATACCATAAGGCCAAGGCCCAAGGTTCAATGGGCCTGGGATCATACCCCGTATAATAGCCCCCCCTTGATTCATGTCCGGCTATTGAGAACGAATCAAGGACAATCTAATGGGCGCTAATGATTCCTCAGGAAGCCCAACCATCAGCAATTAAACAAACAAGATGGCCATTAATGCCTTCTCAAAAGAAGCGTTATGCCAGGCTATCATATCTAGCCGTAATCATAACCTAACAGTTTATGAACCGAGGCCACGCGTGTGGAAATTACAAAAAGAATTCAGAAAGGTTTTCCCTCCTCCCTTTTCATTAAATGCCTTAGCTCTATAAATAGTTTCTTCTGAGTTTTCATACTACTTTTTACTTCCTTTCTCCTTTAACTTCCTCTCTGCCGAGCATACTCCTCTCGTGCATAAATTCTCCAATCAAGATCACTAATTCCTAGAGCCCACAGTAAGATTCTTTACTCTATTCCTCTTCTTTCAATTTTTTCTTCACTCTAGAGTTTAAGAATGGGTTATTCTCATCTCTTTTCTTCCGAAGCGTCTTTGACTAATTTTAGAGCAGTCTATGACATTCCTGGAGATGTTGATATTGCCTACTATCATAAGGGTGATATTGCTCTCTAGAGACGCTCTAATCCTAACGTAGTATTTTTTTCATTGATGGCTATTTTAGAGGGAAGGGTTAGGTTTCTCGTAGACCCTCTCATACTCAGCACTCTTGGGTTTTATGGTTTATACTCCGACCAACTTCCCTCTAATTTTTACCGAGTCGTAAGTTGTGTCAATAGATTAAACCAAATATACGGGTTACAACTAAACCACCATGACATAAACTTTATGTATAGTTTATGTGGTAACATTAGGTCCGACTATTACTTAAAGGTTAGGGATGTACGAGTATTGCTCATATTATGCCTTCCCCGATTCTAACAGAAATTCGGCAGGAGAATTCGTTCGAGTAAGCAGCAATTGGCTTTCCGATGAGCTCCCCTGCCCAACTTCGCCGCGTGACATTGGTCGGTACCAACCACTTGTAATTGTTTTAAATTTGATGTTTTTCCCATACTTATTTCACTCACACATATACTAACCGATTTTCATGTTGTTTTGGTGCAGAAAGTAAAAGATTTAAACCAAACCTTAGAGTCGTGCACATGAGAGATCTTAATTTTGTGCTTAGGTCAAAGATATTTGTGCATTCTGACGGACAGCTCCAAGCATCCCATCTCATACTTGGTTGCAATCCTGTATACTCTACCTGGCAGTCCTTCAGCCAAGCTTTATTGGTGGATAACCCCCTACTATCGTACATTGACGTGCGGCATCCCAATTTCCTCCCCCCCTCTCAACAGTTGGTGAAGCTTAGGACTTTGGCCCCCGTATAGTTAGAGCGGAGTCATTAGTACCTCTTAGAGATTCTTCAGCAAAGACAGTCTCCTGAAATCGTGCCGTCCATAGACCCGTTGAAGAACCTCAAGCTCAAGCCCAAGTTCAACCAGCCAAGCAAGCAACGGCCAAGTCAGTAAATTCCTCAGAAGTAGAACCTGATCACAATGAGGACGAAATGGTGGTCAGACGAACAATGACCATCAACCATTTTATGCTAGGTGCCCATCTAGCAGCGCAACAGCAACAACCCTAAGGAAAAAGCCCAACTCCCCATCCTTCTCCTCCTGGCCGCTCCCGAAAAAGGCAACGCACCACCGAACAACCACCCAAGGTCTCGGGTGATTCTTCATCGAGAACCTCACCTCCTCGGGTGTCTGGCGGGATTATAATCCGAGAGCCTATTGGTGATGCTCGGCCAATTGCCCAGGTCGAGTCTAATGTGGCGTCCTCCTCTCGGCCAAAAGCAAGCTGGCAGACCACTTTCAGGCTCGAAAATGAGCCCCTTCTTGTGACAGCCAGCGTCAGAACCTGGGTGCAAGGCGAAGGTGGGCAAATTGGCCGGAGATTGGCACAAGGTCTCCTCCTGCCTGAGGACGTGCATTTCTTCTCGGGCGGAACTGATGGATTATTAGCTAATTGGCTGCAGTGGCATACCATAGCGGTAATACACTATCCTATCTTTTCTTCATTGTATAAATGTACTTATACTTTCTTTCTTTTCATGTTTGTCATTATTGTGTTGTCAGGCCGCACAGCTGGCTTATGTTATTGATGAACGATTAAAGGAGGCCACCGAGGATGCTGACCGGGAGAAGGCCTTGAAGGATGTTGTTGTTGCCATAGCAAAGGACAAAGGTAAAGTTGCTGTGGCTACTGAGAAGAGGGCTTAGGAGGCTGAGAAGGCTCGGGTACTAGCGGAGCAAAAGTTGACGGAAATGGATGTAAAGCTGGGCGGGACGGAGCTTAAATTAGTAGAAGCGGAAAGCTTGAACTTGGCCCAGGTTGACGAGATAGCAGACCTGAAGGCAGCCCTTAAAGCCTGTGAGGAAAAATGGTACAACACGGGTTTTGCGAATGCCAAGGGGTCTATGGAGCCAATTGTCTATCAAGCTCAAAAGCATGGGTTTGAGGAAGGTGCATGGCTACCCTTTAGGCTATGAGGGTGCCAGTTGACTCTCCATTGAGGAATCCTGAGCAGATACCCTTTTCAGAGCCTCCTCCCCCCACTCAGAATCCTTCCAGTGTCGAAGATGAAGAGGACATTCCGAGCATGAAGAAGCTGGTGTAAGAAATTGACTCCTATGTGGAGTCATTTCATTTTAAAGTCACCAGCAACTTTGATGCCGGGCTGCAAACTGACCCACTGCCACTCTCGGAGTTCGATGCCCAGCATACCGAGGAAACCCAAGTCTTAACTCACTTTGCTGCTTAGCCTATCAAAGATGAGTCGAACCAAACTAACATGGAGACTAACCCCACCGCCCAACCATGAAAAACTTTTAACTTCATTTTCTCTTTAATCTTTGTTTCCTTATATTTCGGATTCGCCCATTGTTGCTGGGATGTGGCGACAAAACATTGACTCCAAACTTGCTTTTAGTTTACTTAGCTATTATGACATAGTATCAGGACATCTATCTTCGTTACTTTTATGAATAATTTTTGTATTGCGATTAGCTTATTTCATCTGTACTTTATTCATTCATTTATAATAATTGTGATGTTAAACTAAAATTCACTCTTGGTCAATGATTTACCTTAATTGAGCATAGATACCTTGAGTGTGGTAGGGATCAGGTTATCTGTTTGGTGAAAATAAGCATTTTCTACCTATTCGAGGAGTAGAACATAACCGAGCACAGGTTTTGGTTAGTGAATAGATAAAAGGTCTTCACTTGCCTGGTGAACGGGATCGAACTGAGAACAGGTATATGTCCTAGAGAAAATTGATATAAGGTTTCCACCTGTTCGGTGAATAGAGTCGAACCGAGAACAGGCTTCTGTCCTTAGAAAAAAAATTTAGTATTAGGTTTCCACCTGTTCAGTGAATAGAGTCGAACCAGGAACAAGCTTCTGTCCTTAGAAAAAATTTATATAAGGTTTTCACCTGTTCGGTGAATAGAGTCAAACCGGAAACAGGCTTCTGTCCTTAGAGGAAATTGATATAAGGTTTCCACCTGTTTGGTGAATAAAGTTGAACCGGGAACAGGCTTCTATCCTTAGAAAAAATTTATATAAGGTTTCTACCTGTTCGATGAATAAAATCGAACCGGGAATAGGCTTCTATCTTTAGAGAAATTTGATATAAGGTTTAGAATGGTAACTTAACTTCTGTATATTACATAGATGGGCATTGTTCGTTACATAACAATTGCACATAAAGTGCACCTCTTCATGAAATTAATGATTAAACTTTCACAAATTTTGAACATTCCATGGTCGGGGAAGTGGTCTCTCGTCCAAATCCTCCAAATAATATGCTCTAGCTCCAGCAATAGCAATGACCCTGTACAGACCCTCCCAGTTTGGGGCAACTTTCCTGCATTGGTATCCCGAGCTTTCCCTACTGCTTTTCTTAATACTAAGTCTCCGGTACGAAACTCCCTTCTTTTGACATCTTAATTGTATCGATGAGCTAACCTCTGTTAATACTCGGCGAGCTTGATAGTTACTAATCCTCGGTGCTCCTTTAGCGAGTCCTGCTATTGTATCATAAGTTCTTTATTCTCAGCAGGGAGAAATCTTGAGACTCGAGCACTGCCTAAGCTTACTTTCGTCGGTATCACTGCTTCCGTGCTGTACATCAGGGAAAACAGGGTTTCTCCCGTGGATCTCCTGGGGGTTGTCTGGTAAGCCCACAGTACATTTGGTAACTCCTCGGCCCATATCCCCTTTGTGCCTTCCAACCTTTTCTTTAGACCATTCACAATTGCCTTGTTTGTAGCCTTGGCTTGGCCATTGCCCTGCGGATATACTAGGGTGGAATATCTTTTTTTAATACCGAGGTCATTACAAAATTTTCGGAAAGCCTTGCTATCAAATTATAATCCATTGTCAGACACAAGGGATTCTGGTACTCCAAATCTGGTCACTATATTCTTCTAAACAAACTTTTTAACGTCCACATCCCGGATATTAACTAGTGCCTCAGCCTCTGCCCACTTTGTGAAATAATCCATGGCTACCAAAACAAACCTTCAATTCCCTATGGCTCGAGGAAATGGACCAATAATATCTAGCCCCCATTGCGCGAAGGGCCAAGGACTATTGATGGGGTTCAAATTCCCTACCGGCTGGTGGATCAAAGGGGCCTGTTTCTGACACTACTCACATTTTCGAACATCTAGAATCCTTGGGTCATTGCTTGGTGGGCCAACGTATGTCCCCCCACATGGCTACCGCATACCCCCTCATGATGCTCAGTCAAGAGCTCTTCAACCTTGCTCGGGTGCAGGCACTGTAGGTAAAGTCCTCCAAAAGACCTCCAATACAATTTGTGATTTGCCAACAACCAGTACCATGCAGCCATTTAGCGCACTTTGTTTGCCTCTTTTTTGTCTGCTAGTAGTCGATCTGCAGCCAAAAAGTCTATGATTGGATTCATCCAACATGGCTTAGGCATCGCTATCATCTAAACATTTATCCTCGCATCAATACTTGGCTTCGCCACAACCTATACTTTGATTAGCCGGGGTACCTCCTTGGTCAGATATAAAGCCAACATTGCCAGGGAGTCGACATGCCGGTTCTACTCCCTGGTTATTTAAACCACTTTTACCTTCCGAAACTAATTTATGGTCTACTTTACCAATTGTAAATATTCCATCATCCGTGGATCTTTGGCCTCAAAGCTACATTGCACCTGATTAATTATCAATCGAGAATCTGAGTAAACCTCCACTTCCCGTGCATCTAGATTCAAAGCGGCTCTCAGTTCGGCCAGTAGGGCCTCATATTCAGCCTCGTTATTAGAAGCCTTAAAACCCAACCTAAAGGAATGTTCTACTCTTATTCCTTCCGGTGTGATAATAACAATTCCAGCCCCAGCCCCTAGTGCGCTTGACGCGCCACCCACAAATACTTTCCATGGGCGGGTTTCTACATGATAAACTAACTCCACCTCCCTTTTCAGGGAGAACTCTGCAACAAAATCAGCAAGGACTTGACCCTTAACTGAAATTCGAGGCCTGTACCTTATGTCAAAAGATCCTAACCGAGTTCCCCACTTAGCTATCTTGCCCGTGAAGTCAGACCTTTTCAATAATGATTGTAAATGATACTCAGTTAGCACATAAATGGTATGAGCCTGAAAATAATGGGGTAATCTCCTCGTAGCATGTACTAACGCCAACACCAACTTTTCTAGGGGCAAATATCTCGTCTCGGCGTTGACTAAAGTTTTGCTAACATAATACACCGGCTGCTGTACACCTTGGTCCCTTAACAATACAGCACTTACAGCATGTTCAGACATCAAAAGATACATAAACAAATCCTCGCCAGGCTTAGGAGTTGATAACATAGGTGCCTGCGTTAAATACCTCTTTAAGTCTTGAAAAGCCACTTCACATTTCTCGGTCCAATTAAATCCCTTCATTTTTTCAGAAGCTGGTAAAATGGGTAGCATCGATCTGCAAACTTGGAAATGAATCGATTTAGTGCAGCCAACATGCCAGTTAGTACTTGGACTTCCTTAGGATTGCTCGGTGACTTGAGGCACTCCACAGCCTTGATTTTATCGGGATTAATCTCTATCCCTTGGTAAGTAATCATATACCCAAGGAATTTGCCAGCCCCTACTCTAAAAGCACACTTGTCGGCATTAAGGCGTAACTTATGCCGCCGGAGTACTTCAAACACTTCAGTAAGATCATCAATATGCCCCTGCTCTTTTTTACTTTTGACCACCATATCGTCAATATAAACTTCTACCGTTCGCCCAATCTTATCCCTGAACATCCTCGTCATCATTCGTTGATAGGTGGCTTCAACATTCTTTAAGCCAAATGGCATCACAGTGTAATGGTAATTAGCATCAGGAGAGATGAATAAAATTTTTTCTTGATCCTCAGCAGCCAGGGCGATTTGATGGTAACCCTAGAAAGCATCTAGAAAACTCATCATCGAGTGGCTGTATGTTGCATCCACCAAGTGATCAATTTTCGGCATAGGGAAAGGGTCCTTCAGGCATGCTCGGTTCAAATCAGTAAAATCCACGCAAACCCTCCATTTTCCATTCTTTTTCTTCACCACCACTTCCTTTATTTCCCCTGCTTCCTTCAACCTTCTAACCTCTTGTATGACTGCCTCGACTTGCTCTTTATCTGACCTTCTCGGCTTCTGCTTCTTGAGGGGAAATAATGGGTCTACATTAAGCTTGTGAACTATAAATTTGGGGTCCACCCCGGGCACTTCATACGAACTCTAAGCAAAAACATCCACATTTTGTATAAGGAATAACAGCATCTCCACCTTATCCTTGTCTGTCATACTTACTCCTATCTGAAAACTTCTATCTTCATCCGGCAATATTTTAACTCTTACTAAATCCCCGACACAGCTACCCCCATTTCCCTCTTGGGGTTCTTGTAATTGCTATAAAGGAACCTCCTCGATTGGTTCCTTTTGCTTGATTTCCCGATTAACAGCGGCCACTAAGCATTGTCTGGCCACTTGCTGACTCCCTCTTAATGTGGTAATTCCATGATCGGTATGGAACTTAACCTTAACATGCAAAGTGGATGGAACTACTCCTATTGCATGAATCCATGGCCTTCCGAGAATTGCCGTATATGGAGAGAATGAATCAACCACTATGAAGGCCATCATCACCTCCTTACCCTTCATATTCACGGGAAGCGAAATCTGTTCTTCCGGGATTACCATCTGACCAATAGGGTATCATACTTTGACAAATCTTTCTTTTTCAAACCAAGCCTTCCAAACAAATCAGGATACATTGCCTCAGCACCATTTCCCTGATCTACCATCACTCTCTTCACTATAAAGCCATTTATTCGGGCGGTAACTACCAATGCATCATCGTGTGCCTAAGTTGTACCTTCCAGGTCATCATCATTCAAAGCAATGGACTCTCAAGTATACTTCATCTTCTTTTCTGAGGACTACTCGTCTTGTTTACTTTCCCTTGAAACCAATATTAATACCCCCTTTCTTTCGAGTCATCAAAGTACCCCTGGAAGCCACATGGATGACTTCTATCACTCCTAAGGGGGGTGGAAGAGGATTCCCCCATAGTCGGGTTCCCTGCCCAGTCTCCTAAGTCCTCGTCTCCATTATGAATTCCTTTAAATGTCCAGCCCTTACTAATTCTTCAAATGTTCCTTCAACACCATACACTGCTTGGTAATGTCTCCTTTGTCCCTGTGATAATTACAATATAGATTCTGATTCCTCTTCATGGGATCACCTCCCATCTTGTTCGGCCACCGAAAATATGGCTCGCTTTTGATCCGATCCACAATCCTGTGCACTGGTTCCTTGAATGTCACGTTCACTTCCCTGGCTTGAGCACTCAACTCTTAAATTCTGAAGTCTCTCCGGGGTCTCGATTGGAAACCCCTTTGCTTGGGCTGACTAATGACCAAGGCCTTACCCTTGCTCTGCTATTGGTTATCTTCCAACCTCTTGTACTCCTCAATACACCTCATTAGTTGCCTCATATTCTCGGGAGGCCTTATGGTCAACGATTCCCATAATTCAGGGTCCTCTGGCAACCCCATCCGGAATGTACTTGCCACCACTTCCTCGTTGGCCCTGCCGATCTCATTGTATAATTCCCAATATCTACTGGCATAACTTTAGAGGGTTTCCTCGGCTCTCATTTTCATTGACAATAGTGCACCCACGAGCTGAGGCACACGGTTGCATGTCATAAATCTAATCCCAAACTCTTTAATCAACTGCCCAAAACTGTGAATCGAGCACTTCCTCAACCCATTGAACCATCTCAGAGTGGTAGGCCCGAGACTTGAAGGGAACATTTTACACATTAATGCATCATTATGACTATGCAAAGACATCATTTGAATGTAATGACTTACGTGCTCTATAGGATCAGTCTTCCCGTAATAAGAATTAAATGGAGGTCTGGTAAATTTGCTCAGCATAAGCGCTCTCTCAATCTCCTTCAAGAAAGTTGACCAAACTGCTCTAGTAAAGCCCAGCTCATGGCGTCCATTGCAGCATTTCTAGGTCATCGTCTCTCTAGGGAGACTGAGTCCCTATCCTCATTCTCCCAAGAACGTTCTCGATGTCGATGGGAACCAGACTGATATGACGCCTCCCCATGTCCGTTTCCTACACTCACAAATCCCCCTTCGTGCTCTCCGTGGTTTCTTCTCCGACGTCTACCTTGTGCTTCCAACTCCAATTCTCTTACCAACCTCTGTAGACGCTCAAGCTCTTCGTCCTTCCTATCATGATGTGCATGCCTAGATGCACCAGATACTATCGGGTGTGTTTGAAACGACCCCTCCTCGAGATCGGACTGCTCTTCCCTTTGTTCATACTCCCTATCTTCATGCCCCTTTTGCCTCCTTTCCCGCTGACTGGATCAACGAGAAGATCCTCTAGAGCCACTCTCAGCATAACTTCCTGATTGCCTCTTGGACATTCTCCTTGTATGTGAGTCTCGGCAGAACTACAGGTATGTAGGAGATCCCCACAAACAACGCCAATTGTGCTTGCCCAAAATTTACCTTGATGGACAGGGCTAGTAATTGGGCTCACAATCTATTTGTACTATGAGCTTTGTGTTTCCTACTATGGGTAATTCCTTACTAGAGTACCAAATAACACCTCTCTGTTTTCACGAATTCTCTCCTCTTTCTTTTCTAAGTTACTCTCACTCACTCTCGTTGTGGCATCAACTTTCTCCTCGATTCTTCCTCTCTCTTTTCCACAGAATTGCCAACCCTTTCTTCTCATTCTATTCTCTTATTTATAGCTTGAGGTGGGTGGAGGTGTTATGATTACTTTTTGATCTCACTCGTGTGAGTGGGGACCAATCTGATTATTCCTGGTAAGAATATGCTCTGAGCAAGCACATTCCCGATCAAGTTATAATTGATCAGCTTGGGCTTGCTTCTGATACGTTTAAGACAAGATGAACTCATTATGGTATTTGGGCTCAGATTGGGCCTTGAAGTGTGTCTAGACTAAGGCCAAGGTCCAGTGGGCATGGGATAATGTACTGTACCATAAGGCCAGGGCCCAAGGTTCAATGGGCTTGGGGTCATACCCCATACATCAGACATTGACTTTTTATGAACAATCCATCCTCTGATGAGCCCGAGGAAGTGTTTATACTGAATTTGTGCCTCATCTGTTCATAGTATAAGTCTTATTCTTTTAATCTCAAGCTTGGATCTTTCTTAGCATTGCAATTGACTCGAAAAGCTCACTCTCTTACAAATTAATTGTGTTGGGCTTAAAATACTGGGTACTACTATTCTAAGTGGGCTTGGGTTATCTTTTGGGTCCTTATAGTTTTTTTTAATCATTGTCCTTGTTTAAAATTAATATCTTGCTTAGACATTAAATTTTTAACAAAGGACAATTTCACATGTTTGTATATGTTGCTTATACATTTAATATGCTTGAATGTAAAACATTAAGGGCATTCCCTTAAAAAATATCAAGAGCAAAGCCCTCTTCTTTTTAATTGTAAGAAAAGTATAATGAGGCTTGTTTCTAAAGTTTATTAACATCAATGGCAATATTGGAAGGTACTACTTAATTTAGTTTGCAAGATTAATTAACATCATAGTAGAGGCCCTTAGAAGAGAAATGTTACATCTATAATATTTTCACAACAAATTTTAAGTGTCAAGTGTTATTAGTTGTTATTGGTAGGCAACAAAGTAATTTCAGTGGTGGGTTCAAATTAAAACTACAACTTACCACCTATGATTTATTATAAAAGTGTTGTGAAAATTACGTGTATGTAGCACTTCTCTCTCTTATAATTATGTTGTAAAAATATTTCAAGATTTTATTATGAAGATTTGTATGGATTGCAACTTTTTAAATTTAACATTAACATTCAAGAATCTCATAACTTAGTAACATTTATTACTCTATTTTAAGAGGAGGATTGAGGTTCAATTCCCCCCTCATAAATGCTTTTTTATAATAAAAAAGGGTATGATGGGATGATTGAAGGTGACTTCCCTACATAAGCATAACCATAGTAGTATTTTACTTGTTGGGACAACTCTAAAAATATAAAGGAACTGATTGAGTCATAGCTTGACCTAGCCACACCAAAGGCATTAGTAGACAATTGGTTGGTGTCGTGAAAATAATTAAAGTCGTTCCTATTTTAGGATTTGACACCAAGACTACCATCCACCAAATCTCATGGGGATAAGCTTAATATCCATGGATGGAGCCATGTTTTGGCTTGCGCCCTTTAATAGTTATTTATTTTTAAAAATAACATATATACACTTAGCCCCCCCCCCCCTCCCCCCTCGAACAATATCATTCTCCCTCTTAAAGACCATGACAAAATTTTATGGATCTAAAATCAAATAAAAAAAATTAGTAAGCCCAACAACTTAACCAATTTTACCAAAAACAAATGGCCCAAGCCTTTATATATATATTTTTTAACATTTTGTTAATAATAAATGGATGCTTATTGGGAGTTTCATAATAATTTTTTATCTATTAATTTATACTTCAACCTTCCCTAACTTCAAGTCTAGCTCCATTCTTGTGAATACAACTAGGCCAACAGCCTCTTATTAGATATTTATACTGATGATGCGTAAATCGTTAGTCCTGTAGGTTTGTCCAGATGGAGCTGAATCCTCATCACAATTCCTGCAAATGTAGAACAAAGGCTCTCGTAAGGTGGTCACCGGTGTGGTGCCTACCACAACATCTCTGATGCCAAAGTTAGTGTATAGAAGCTTTTCGAGAGAAATAAGAAAGTTCTAAATATAAGAGATATCTGTATAAAAGTATATTTGGGTGAAACATTATGTACCTCCTTCGCCTTTAATGAGTGTGTATATATAACTTCATGATTTCTAGCCATTAGGGCCTTAATTGTGGTTTTAGTGCTCTTCCTGTAACGCCTTAGGGCTTATTAATGTGAGCTTTGATGAGGCTACAATGGTCTAACAGCTAGTTGGTAATTGTCCAAGGTATTGAATCCTCTTATTAATGACTTGCCTGCCTTCGTCCATGCCGTATCAAGGTGGATGAATGTATTTGGTGAGGTTGTCCAAGGAAAGAGGTCTCGTCAGTCCTATCATATACTATCCAATTATCCATTTAAACAAAACACTAAGGGCATTTGCATTGATTTGCTTAAAATTTTATGTCTATTTTAGCATAAAAACCTATTTTTTTTAAAAATTACACAATCACTTTTAAAAAATAATTGCATAAGATTATCTATTCTAATTTTTTTTCAATATAATATTCATTTTCAATATTTTTTATTATTCTTTCAACCTCTCTCCCACAGCTATCACTGGGCATTGCCACAACCACCACAAGACACATAACACCACATTAGACATGTTGAAGCAAACCCCAAACCATGACTTACACCCACAACAGCACAAACAACAAATCTAAGGAAATTTCAAACCAAATCCACCAAATCCATTCAAATTTTTGATTCCCATAACTCAGATACATTTAAAATCAAAATCCAAACCAAGCACATGCAAGCAACATTAAATCTTAACAACCAAATCTAAATCCCCAAATCCACATATTAAGCAAAAAGAATCTAAATCCCTAAACCCATAGATTAAATAAAGAGAAAATATAAGAAGAACATCAATAAACCATTGCTGTAAACCACTGTAGTTGTGGTCATTGGGGTTCAGCTGTGACTAAACTCGATGCAATACAAATAAAGATAACAAGATGAATGAAAGTGGATGAGATTGGAGAGGCTTTGTGCTGAGGAATGAAGGAAAACCACGGTGGTAGTGGCGAGTAGCGGTGAGAAATGACCGGCCATGGAAGCTTGGAGAGAGAGAAAGTCTGAGATTAGAGAAGGAGAAAGAGTGATAGGGAGGGTTCTAGTGGGAGGGAGAGAGAAAAGAATAAAATAAAAGATTGATTTACACAGCAACTGATGGGGTATTATAACACACCAACTCCAAACTCGTCCATTGAGGTTGTCCAAGGCAAACAGGGCAAACGAAGCAAATGTAGATGGATTGCATTATAGTATGCTCGTCCACGATAAGGTCGTCCATGGAAAGAAATACCAGGACGACCTTAATCCCAAAAATACTAACTTTACCATCGGAGGATTCTTGGCCTGTCTTCCCTGGGCGCCTCTAATTTTGTGTTTGCTTTTTCAGGACTTTCAAGTGCTCTCTGATCATTGACGCCCGAGACAATCAGCCTACTGATTTTATTGTGTTCATTAGTTAGTGCCGTCTGTGGGAAGAAATTTTTGCTAGACCTTATCTTTGAGTTTTGCAATTTCTTTCTCCAATGAAAGGTTGCAATGGTTTAGACAAGATCAAGGGCTACTCGTCCAGGCCATTAAGAAAGTAAGGATGCATCAAGCAATCCCCATCGTGATCGTCAATCAGCCCCAGTCATGTAACAATCCTCTGTTCAACACATGCAGTCCATGGTAGCCGCCATGGTAGAGTTAACCCGTCCGAATCAGGAGTTGACCAGGGAGATTAATTTGAGGAGGCAGCACTATGAGGGGTACATTAAAGGTCAAGCCCATAATCAGGAAGATATAGGAAATGTTGAACCTGAAAGCCAGTCAAGTGGTACCACGTCAAGAAGGGTGCCACATTTGGAGAAGGAAATGGACCAGATGAGGAAGGTTATGGAGGAGATGAAGGAGAACATGAGAAGGGCAAATCTAGTAGAAGATTTAGTCCATCGAACAGACTCCCCTTTCACGGCTTCCATTAACGGTCACCCCTTGCCTCCGAAGTTCAAGATGCCTTCATTGGATTCGTACGATGGAACACGTGACCCATTTGATCATATTCTACTTTTAAGACTACGATGCACCTTCAAGGGGTGCTAGATGAGATTATGTGTAAAGCCTTCCTTACCACTCTCAAAGGACCGGCACGAGTGTGGTTCAACAAAATACCTTCGAATACAATGAGTTCTTTTGAAGAATTGAGTAAGTTATTTGTTAATAATTTCATTGGAGGGCAAAGGCATAAACGTTCCTCGTCCAGCCTGTTAACCATAGAGTAAGGAGAGAATGAAAGCCTGTGGTCCTTCATCACTCGTTTCAACAGGGAAGCCCTAACGATGGACTAGGTGGATGACAAGCTACTATTGGCAGCCTTCCATAATGGGATTAATTCTGACTTATTTATCCACAAGTTTTATGAGAAAGAGCCTTAGTCCATGGCTAAACTCGTCCATTCGGCCTAAAACTTTATGAATGCAGAAGACATAATTATAGCTAAGAAAAGGAAGAGAGCTGATAGAATGGAAGCAAACCCCACGCGCCACTCCGAGTAAGGTCCTCGCCCAAAGAAGGGATGAACGGAAGAGAAGAGAGACCGAGACAATAAGAAGCGAGACCGAGACAATAAGAAGCCAGGCTCTTCAGCGCGAAGTCAACAATACACCCCCTTGAACATGCCACTTGAGCAGGTTCTTATGCAAATCAAGGATAATCCTTCCTTGAAATGGCCAGAGAAAATGAAGAGAGATCCTAATAAACGCAATAAGAATAAGTATTGTTACTTCCACAGAGATCATGGGCAAGACACGGACGAGTGTTTTGATTTAAAATAGCAGATTGAAAATATTATCAGACAAGGAAAGTTGAGAAATTTTCTTGGACAAGAGCACAAGGATGAGAAGTTGAAAGGGAAAGTAGAAGAGTTGTCACGACCCCCGCTTGGAGAGATAAGAGTTATTATAGGAGGAAGTTCAACATGTCAGTCGTCCAAGTCAAGAAAGACATACCTGAAAGTAGTGCAAAATGTTCAGCTCTCTAGATGATCACCAAAGGCGAGGACCACGGACGGGCAAGCAATTACATTCATAGACGAGGATGTTGAAAGAGTTCACCACCCCCATAACGATGCCATCGTTATTACTTTGCTTATTGCTGACTATACAACCAGAAGGGTGTTAGTGGACAATGGAAATTTAGCAGACATTTTATATTACCCTGCCTTTCAGCAAATGAGGCTCAAACGAGACCAACTTCGTCCAGTAAACTCGCCCTTGGTAGGTTTTAGTGGAATGAAGGTGCAGCCTGTGGGCACTGTCACATTACTTGTAGTGGTGGGGGCATATCCACAACAGGTAGCCAGGAACGTGAATTTCCTAGTGGTAGATTGTTCGTCCTCCTATAATGCTATAATTGGAAGGCCAACTTTAAATAATTAGAAAGCAGTTATGTTTACTTACCACCTGTCAGTCAAATTTCCAACGGAGCATGGGGTAGGACAAGTGCAGGGAGATCAGCTGGCAGCAAAAGATTGCTACCTGGCCATGTTAGCCATGGACAAGCAAGTTCAGACGATGAATATTGAGGAAAGAAGAATTGTGGCAAAGCTTTGGAAGACATTTTCTTGGACGAAAACAACCCTGAGAGATGCACCAGGGTTGGAGCGGATTTGGAAGAGAAGACTAAGAAGGATCTCGTCCGTTTCTTGAAGAAGAGCATTAATGTGTTTGCTTAGAGTCATGAGGATATGCCGAGTATAGACCCTAGCGTCATTACCCATCATCTGAATGTATATCCTTCCTCCAAGCCTGTACGATAGAAGAAAAGAGTATTTGCCCCTGAAAGAGACAATGCTATCAAAGAAGAGGTCCAGAAGTTTACCGCAACGAAGTTTATTATCTTGACTGGTTAGCTAATGTCATAATGGTCAAGAAGGCAAATAGCAAGTGGAGAATGTGTGTAGACTTCACTGATCTAAACAAGGCTTGCCTCAAGGACAGTTACTCGTTACCACGCATTGACCAATTGGTAGATTCTACTGCAGGTCACAGGTTGCTTAGTTTTATGGATGCTTTCTCTAGATACAATCAGATAAGGATGGACGAGGCAAACCAAAAGAAGACATCTTTTGTCACCAGTCAAGGCTTGTTATGTTATAAGGTGATGCCCTTCAATTTGAAGAACGCAGGGGCAACATATCAGAGGTTGGTTAACCATATGTTTTGTCCACAGATTGGGTGAAACATGGGAGGTCTATGTAGATGACATGCTGGTAAAGAGTCTGGACGAGGGAAAGCACCTAAACGACTTGCAGGAAACTTTTGAAATACTTAGGCAATACAATATGAAGTTGAACCCCAGCAAATGCGCTTTCGAAGTATCATCGAGGAAATTCCTTGAATTTATGGTTTCGCATAAGGGGATTGAAACAAATCCTGATAAGATTCAAGTGATACTGGACATGAAGCCTTCATGAAATGTCAAAGAAGTCCAGTCCCTCACCAGATAAGTTGCTGCTCTTAACAGGTTTGTCTCTAAAGCTACTGACAAATGTTTACCATTTTTTAAGGTTCTTAAAAAGACGTTTGAATGGACGGACGAGTGTTAGAAAGATTTCCAATATCTGAAGACGTACCTCACTACGGCTCATTTACTAAGTCCGTCCGTGTTGGGAGAGGAGTTGTATTTGTACTTGGCAGTCACCCCGCATGCTGTAAGTTCAGCATTAGTGAGGGAGGAAGGCAAGGTGCAAAGACCTGTGTACTATACAAGTAGAGCACTGAGGGGAGCGGAAGGACGATATCTGCTAATAGAGAAGTTAGCTTTTGCATTAATAATAGCTTCCAGGAAGTTAAGACATTACTTCCACGCTCATGTCATTAATGTCATGACGGACCATCCGCTCAAGAAGGTAATGAACAAATTGGAAGCTGCAGGACGACTAATCCAATGGGCTGTTGAGCTTAGTGAGTTTGACATCAGGTACCAACCAAGGCACGCAATAAAGGCTCAAGCCTTGGCAGATTTTATTGCGGATTTCACACCGAGTTATGATGACTTAGGTGGGATAGAAGATAATAAGAAGTGAGTCGTCCATGTGGATGACTCGTCTACATAACATGTAAGAGGAATTGGGGTGGTTTTACAATCCCCAGAAGGAGATAAACTGAAGCACAAAGTCCGTTTGCAACATCAAACAACTAACAATGAAATTGAGTATGAAGCCCTTCTTAGAGGATTGGAGTTGGCTAGACCTATGGAAGCAAAATCAATACTCGTCCTAGGAGATTCTCAATTGGTCATGGGCCAAATAAATGAGACATATGAGGCTAAGGAAGAACGAATGAGAAAGTACCTTAATAGGGTGATAATGCTTGAGAAGAGATTTAAGGAAGCTGATTTCATTCAAATCCCAAGGGAAGAGAACGTAGAAGCAGACACCTTAGCGAAGGAAGCCTCAGTGAATGAAGCCATGGATGAGTTTAATGAAATTTAGTATATACAAAGCATAGATCTCCCAGAAGTGCAGCAGGTAGAGAGCAAAGGAAATTGGACGACCCCAATAGTGTTATACCTGAAGGATGGGAGGCTTCTATAATGGAAAAACGAGGCTAGAAAGCTCAGGGTCAGATCAGCCAGATACGTCCTTATGGACGAAGTATTATATAAAAGAGGTTTTTCTCAGCCTTATCTTAGGTGTTTAGCTTTAGACAAGACAAACTATGTACTAAGGGATGTTCATGAAGGAGCATATGGCAATCACTCAGGAGTCAGGTCACTCGTCCATAAGGTCGTACGTGCAGGATACTACTGGCCAACTATCTAAGCTGATGCCAAGGCATATGTCAAGGTTTGCGATCAATGCCAATAATTTAGTAACATCCCCAGACAACCGTCAGAGTACCTCACCCTAATGATGGCCCCATGGCCCTTTGCACAATGGGGACTAGACATCTTGGGTCCCTTTCCACTAGGTACAAGGCAGATGAAGTTTTTAGTGGTTGGCATTGATTATTTCACTAAGTGGGTGGAAGCAGAACTCTTAGCAAATATCACACAACAAAATGTCAAGAACTTCATTTAGAAAAACATTGTGTGCAGATTTGGGGTGCCTAGAGTATTGATATCCGACAATGGATGACAATTTGATAATGCGTTTTTCAAAGACTTCTGTAAGCACTTCGGAATTCAAAATCATTACTCCTCACCCGCCCACCCGCAAGCAAACGGTCAGGTCAAAGTTGTAAACCGATCCTTGTTGAAGATCATCAAAACCCGACTTGAGGGGGTAAAAGGAGTATGGCTAGACAAGTTACTAGGTGTTCTGTGGGCATACAGGACGACAGTGAGAACCCCTATAGGAGAAACTCCTTTCAAGCTGACCTATGGAAGTGAAGCCGTCATACATGCAGAAGTGCATATGGCTAATCACAGGGTGATGACGTATCAAGATAAGGATAATGAGGAGCAACTCCATTTAAGCCTTGATCTAATAGACGAGGTAAGGATGGATGCAGAGGAAAAGACAGCGATGTACAAAAACCTCATGGCTAGGCAATATGATGCAATGGTAAAACCAAGGCAGTTCAACATAAGAGATCTCGTCCTGAAAAGGGTTTCTTTGGTAACTAAGAACCTAGCTCATGGGAAATTGGGACCTAATTGGGAAGGATCTTATAGAGTTATCAACTGCAAAAGGCAAGGATCCTACTACTTTGAGGCCCTGGACGGGAGGAAATTGGAGTATCCTTGGAATGTTGAACACCTGAGACAGTATTATCAGTAAAGTGCAAGCCTGGATGAGTATTATCCCGGACGAGCTTAAAGTTTGTTTTACTTATCTACATATTTTTAGTATTATTATGTTGTGGGCTTTGGACGAAGTTATGAATTTGTTAAATTCCCTAAAAGACATTAGCTTCTAAGCATATGCCTTGTCTGTGAACAATATTTATGTTATGTACATAATGTTGTGTGAATTCCTAATTTCCATATTATTTTTGTTCAAATCAACCCACAAGAAGGCTAAAAGCCCAAGATGAGTAAATTCTCTAGACACAGAGATGTAACGTCTATAAGCTTTCCTAAGGGTAAAGCAAAGCAGGCTCAAGGTGTATTCGTCCAAATAATGGACAAGGTGAAGCCCTTAATATATTTAGTCCAACCCATGGACGAGGAAATGCGTACATGAATGTTTAATCTATTGAATAGGACGCCAGCTAAAACAATCCAATTCTTGGACGAGTAAAAAGTTGGACCCTAAAAAGAAATTTTAGCTTCCAAGTCTAAGGACGAGTAAAGCTGAAAAATTTATTGCCATCCACAAAGACAAGCTATACTTGCAAAATCCAAAGAATGGTAAGAAATAAACATGTTAAATATGAAAGAATTCCTACCATGGATGAGCCAAGGTTGAAATCAATGTTATTAAAAAAAAAAAAAAAAAAACTCTCGTCTGCACACTGAGAAAGAAGATAAACATTCATTTAACTGTTTAAGGGTGGACGACCAATGTCCAAACACCCTTATAAAATTGTTTAAAAGCCCGTCCTAACACTATGGACGAGCTAAATGTATTTAAGTTACATTAAAAAGTCTTAAACAATGGACCTTACAAAAAAGAAAGAGAACATAAACAATAAGATTAAAATTCACTAAAAGGGTCATTTCTAGCATCCTGAGCAGGTTGATTAGTGGCATTGTCTTCAATATTGACATCCTCGGAACTAGTCTGAATGAGAGAGCTTGTAGCAGCAGCAAGGTTAAGCTTAATGGAGCTAAAGTCCACTTCAGGGAAGTTTTCTGTAGCATCCATTCTAAAATCTTCAAAACCTGTTACGTAGTTCGCGTCCAGAAGATCAGTATACTGTTTGGACGCCTTGAACTTAGCTACTGCATCTTCTTTCGCTTTGGAAAGAAGGTACTCAACTCGTCATTCTTTTTTTGAAAGTGGTCAAGATGAGTATCCTTCTCAACTGCGTCAGCCCTCAACTCCTCAATCAGATTTTGTAAGTCCTTGGCTTCGTCTTTAGTGTTGGCTACCACCTCAGCCCAACCCTTACAGTTGTCTTTAATCTCTTGTATCCTTTTCTTCAGAAGAATTCCCGTCTTGTCCATTTTTGTAGCTTGCTTGGACGTAGCTATGAATTTTGACATGGCCTACACGTGATTAAAAAAATTATGATTAGTAAAATATACATGTGTTATTAAAAACAAAGACGAGATAAAAGAGTACCTTAAAAAGATCGTGAACACCAGTTACAGCCTTCTCAAACCTCTCCTAAGCCAAGTCTTCATTCTCCAAGAGGTTCATAGGGATCCTCTGGAAAGGTTGGGATGAGGTAGGAGCAGTGGTCTTCGACAAGGGGGAACAATGGTCTTGGCAGGACTATCCAGGGACGAACGAGTCAATGTCAATTATTTGGATGGACGACTGAGAGGGAGGGAGATTAGACTTAGCGGTCTCAGGTATAGACAACCCGTGCTTTGCTTTCTTCCCACAACGACTGGGAAGATTTCCCAGATCTAGTGTCTCGGGCAAAGATTTCCTTTTGTCTCCAGCCGCAAGACGAGTCTAAGATTGGGCCCCAGGCCTGGCTGCCTTGTCCACAACATCTTTCCCTTTGTTCTCTTTCATTGTGGTCATCCCTAAAAGGGAAAACATAAAGTGTTAATAATAAAATTAATAAAATAAACGTGTACACATATGTTTGTATAAAATTTAATGGTACATAGGAAATTTCCAAGTATAGAGAGAACTCACGCCTGTGAATTGTAAGTTCGTGTGCAAGTGCTTTCGCAGACGGCTCAGGACCAAGTCTCCACGTGAACAAACGTTGAAGAGTCACCAATGAGTGAAAACTTCTATCAACGTGTAGACGAGCCTTGTGGACGCAATCACGATAGAATTTACTCAAAGAAGGACGTTTAACAGCTACAAAACAAAAGAGAGACGAGAGAAAATAAGGTTAGATGAATACTAGCCAAAAATCAAAACACTTAACAAAAAATAAATAAAATAAAATAAAACGAAACACGAACATACCTTCAAGACGAAGGTTGCCTAGTTCTCCAGTATATGGAGCAAAGGTATCCCTGCCAACCTCAACAGGGTGCCCGGCCCAGAAACTGAAGACAAAGAAAAACTCCGTCTTCTAGTGTTTGTCAGAGCTAACTAATGACTTAATCAATCTACAGTCTTTGCCCCTGACTGTAAACTGATAAAAGCTAAGGGACTGATTAATTTCAGAGGGTTTGTACCAATAAAGGAATTCGTCCACGGTAAGAGGACAATCCCTTCAAACACCTGTCTCCACAAAACTTGCATAGAGACAACGAGTCTCCATGCATTAGGGTTAAATTGACATACTCCTAAGCCTAACCTAGTAAGAAGTTCTCTGGCAAAAGCGTTTAGAGGTAACCTAAGTCCCTCTGGAAGATAGGCTTTGTAAATACCTATCCCGAGATGAGGTTGATAGCACCACTCCCCATGGATGGCTAACCTAGGGTTAAGGTTGTTAGGGATTTGGTACCATTTCCTAAGTAAACCTAACTTTCTATCGTCCATCTTGGAAGGGATTCCTACGGCGCAACTATACACGGTTTCTACTTCATCCAAGGGAGGAGACGAGGGAATACTCGTCAAGATGCTAGCCCCTGAAGCTGCCCTCATCCTAAGCTGTTCCTAAATAACCTCAAGGGGGAACCCAGGAACACCAGAAGTGTATCCCTCGTCCGTGGAGCTACCCCTATCACTGCTATCACTACTAGAGCCACTATAGCTAGAAGAGTCATGATACTCGTCTATAGCTTCATCTACACTATTGCTAGACGAGGAGAGATCGACTTCAGACATTTTGTAATATTGAAGGAAAACCTAAGGATGAATGAAAGAAAAATACCTGGCTCTAGACGAAGGACTAAGGACGAGGAAACGCTCCTAAACAAGGCTATATGATGAGGAGTGTCAAGGAAGAAAATTTTCAAAAATGTAAAGGGTAATGGAGGAATTCTACTATTTATAGGCCGTGGAATTAGGCATCTGAAACGACACAGCCAACCATAAAGTGACACGTGGCATGTTCCTCGAAGAAATGGATCGGCACTGTTAATCACCAATGAGGTTGTGACACGTGGCACGTTCCTTGAAGAAATGGATCGGTCTTGTTAATCACCAATGAGATTGTGACACGTGGCACATCCAAGCACAAACATAAGCACGCCTGTCCAAGGAATGACATGGGACCACACGTTTCCTTGGACAACCCACGGACAAGGGGGGAACTGATGGGGTATTATAACACATCAACTCCAAACTCGTCCATTGAGATCGTCCAAGACAAATAGGGCAAATGAAGCAAATGTAGATGGATTGCATTATAGTATGCTCGTCCACGATGAGGTCATCTGTGGAAAGAAATACCTGGACGAGCTTCTCACTTAGCCCAGAATGCTGAGGTCAAGGTTCATTACCATAGCCAGTTTCCAATGATAGTTATGGAAAACAAGCCCAAATAA
The DNA here is from genome assembly GCA_032727855.1 of Quercus ilex subsp. ballota. Taxonomy (NCBI): domain Eukaryota; kingdom Viridiplantae; phylum Streptophyta; class Magnoliopsida; order Fagales; family Fagaceae; genus Quercus; species Quercus ilex. The sequence goes on from CM064908.1 coordinate 30,044,793, forward strand.
AGTAACTTCCATAGCAGTTATGGAAGTTACCTCCAAGTCTTCCGATTTCCTCAATGATAGGAGAAGTTACTAAACAAGTAACTGTCCCAAAGTGTGTGCTATATAAGCATTCATCCATGAGAGGGTAAGTCATTCAGACACTTCCACAAAAATTGGAATCCCATAAATACTAACTTTACCATCGGAGGATTCTTGGCCGGTCTTCTCCGGTTGCCTCTGATTTTGTGTTTGCTTTTTCAGGACTTTCAAGTGCTCTCTAATCATTGACGCCCGAGACATTCAGCCTACTGATTTCATTGTGTTCAATAGCAACAATAACCGTATATATTTACAAGGTTATTATAGCAAATATGTATATTTACACATTTATACCATCACAGATGTAGTTAGTTTTTGGGGAAGAATACAAATTTAACTAATTTTTGTATTATAGAACGTAGATAGATTGGTGTGAATACTCATTTGTGTTTAGGTACAACTTATAAGTTAGCTTTTTGTTTTTTAATTTTTATGTACAATTTTTAAAAATCTTAAATAAGATGTTTCCTGGATAAAAGTGTGCATAGGAAGGATCTTTATACTATCCAATTGTCCAATTTTATTTTTTGGATAGGTATCCAATTATCCAACTAAACAAAGCCATCCTCCTATGGTCCTACACTCCTACTGGCTACTGGATATTTATACCTATCCAATTATCCAAATAAACAAAAAACTAATAAAAGTATACTAGCCTTTGAGCACGTGCTCACGCGCGTGCTCAGATGCTTTTCTATTTTTTGGGTAAAGATTACTTTACATCGTGATGAAGTAAAAAAAAAAAAAAAAAGAATACGTGGGGTGAGTTTTGTAGATTGGAGGAGTTTTAAAACCAACAAAAGAGTAATCCTATTTTGTAGAGAGTTAGTGAGTAGAAGTAGGAATTTAAATCAACGTAAAAGTAGGAGTTTATTAAAAGTAGGAAGACATTTCAATGTAGAAGTAATAATTTATTATTTTTGTCAATTTACTATTTTAACCACATTTTTAATTTTTAGGTAAGAGTATTTTTTACAGTAAAAAAAACAATAACAAACTTTCTTTTGCCAATTTACTATTTTAACCTAATTTTTAAGTTGTTGATTAATTAATTTAGGGATATTTTTGACAAGAAAAAAAGCAATAACTAACTTTCTGAATCCTTTTAATATATACTAGCCTCTGACCACGCGCTCATGCGCGTGCTTAGAGGCTTTTCTATTTTTTAGGTAAATATTAATAATTTGCATTTATTATAGTTTGAGATTTCTATTTTTTCCAATCACAAAAAAAAAAAAAAAAAAAAAAAACCTAAGGGTGTAATGAAATGTTTTTAAAAAAAAAAGGAGGACAGAAGAAACAAATACATCGTGATGAAGTAAAAAAAAAAAAATACGTAGGGTGAGTTTTGTAGGTTTGAGGAGTTTTAAAACTAACAAAAGAATAATTCTATTTTGTAGAGAGTTAGTGAGCAGAAATAGGAATTTAAATTAACGTAAAAGTATGAGTTTATTAAAAGCAGGAAGACATTTCAACGTAGAAGTAGAAATTTATTATTTTTATCAATTTACTATTTTAACCCCATTTTAAAGTTTTAGGTAGGTGTATTTTTGACAGTAAAAAAAAATAATAACTAACTTTCTTTTTTTAATTTACTATTTAAACTCTATTTTTAAGTTGTTGGTTAATTAATTTAGAGATATTTTTGACAAAAAAAAGTAATAACTAACTTTCTGAATATTTTTAATCTATACTGACAGAAAGGAGAAAAATAAAAACCCAACCTTTGCTAAAAAATAATTCTATCCAAAGTCAAAAAAAAAAAAAAAAAAAAATCCTATGCCAAAAATAAGGAAGCGCGGCCACGAAATGACAAATCGACCCTTAAAAAGTTAAAAGTTAAAACATGGCCTGCGAAGTCTAATTCGGGGACGAGGTGCAGACTCGTTTTCAATCAAGTGCGATCTACTACTTACTTATACCTGCTTCCAAACATTCGGATTAGGTTTTCTTCTCCGTTTCCGTTTCTCAAAGAAAAAATCCTTCTTCACAGACCCAAAGAGTGAAAAACAGCCACCAAGCCCCAAAAGATTGATTACAGTGATTGATAGATACTACTACTACTACTACTACTACAATTACTTACTAGTTACAGAGGGTTCCATTTCTCGATCTCCAGCCCAAACCCTAACTAACCTTGACCCCGGTAATGGCGTCCAAGTTTGGCTTGGCTGGTGGGATACCGGAGCGAAGGGTCCGACCCATTTGGGACGCTATCGATTCGCGGCAGTTCAAGAATGCTCTCAAGCAATCCACCACACTTCTCTCCAAATTCCCTAACTCACCTTACGCTCTTGTAATGTTTCATTCCCTCTCTTTTTATCCTTTTTGTACTGTTATAGCTTTTGGTGTGTGTGTATATATTTATGCAAGTTGCAATGCTATACTTTATCGTTAAAATTGCTTGGAGTTTATTGGCAATGTGGATTATTTTTTTGTGTTAATTATCGTTTACAAGTTTTTGCTGTTTTGGTTAACTTGAGAGATAATAAGATTGAAGTTGGAACATTCAAATATTAATTTCTTGGCTCGAAGAGCTCGATAAATGTTTTAATCTGAACTTTCCATTAAAGTAGATAGAAAAAGGACAATGGACAAATGGCAATGTTTGGACCTTGTTTGTGACGGTATTTTGTTTATGTTGCGCGTTCTGCAGGCGCTTAAAGCTCTGATTTTAGAAAGGATGGGGAAACCCGATGAAGCGCTAACTGTTTGCTTAAGTGCCAAAGATTTGCTGTATAAGAACGACTCCGTTTTGATGGACGATCTCACTCTCAGCACGCTGCAGATTGTTTTCCAACGACTTGATCACTGTCAGTACTTGTTTTGATGCTTGAAGTAACCTGTTTATATGCATTTCATTGGTTTTTGAGTTATCTCATAATTCTTTGTAAATCAGTGGACTTGGCTACGAGCTGTTACGAATATGCTTGTGGGAAATTTCCAAACAATTTAGAGCTAATGATGGGCCTTTTCAACTGCTATGTTCGTGAGTACTCTTTTGTGAAGCAGCAGCAGGTAATTTATCATAATGTTGAGCATTTGTTTATGCGTTGTTATGAGACAAAATTACTGAAACTTTACTTATTCCGGTCTTGTCTTCTGGCAGACAGCTATCAAAATGTATAAGCTTGTTGGCGAAGAAAGGTTTTTGCTCTGGGCAATTTGTAGCATTCAATTACAGGTTCTGCCAGCTTTCTCTTTTGTTTGTTGTCCAATTAATGTGTGCATTTTTTTTTTTTTTTTGTTATTCTAGCAATTACTTAGGAGACTGATCATTGATCCTAGGACCATATAATATCAAATATCACCCCCCACCCAAAATAAAAAAGAAAAAGAAAAAGAAAAACTTGGCACAATTGATCTACTGGGTTTCATATTATTTGTCTATTGAAGTTAGATCTTCTCTACAAATTATACCTTGTTTTCTATGTACGCTACTGATTCTATGGGGTCTGAACTTCTGGTAGGTGTTTTGTGGTAATGGGGGAGAGAAGTTATTGCTCTTAGCTGAAGGTTTAATCAAGAAGCATGTTGCCTCCCATAGCTTGCACGAGCCTGAAGGTTTTCTTAATTCTTATCCTTACCTATTTATCTTGGAATTTAAATAAGAATGGTTAATCTCATTACTAAATGATTGGAGTCTATTTCAGCTCTTATTGTATACATTGCCGTATTGGAGCAGCAAGCTAAGTATGGTGATGCTTTAGAAATTCTCTCTGGGAAATTAGGATCATTGCTAATGATCGAAGTAGATAAGCTGCGCATACAGGTACTTTCTTTAGCTTTCATTTTTTGGTGTTTAGCTTTAGTATCATGTAATTTATGAATTTAAATGTTTTCATGTATATATGTATATTTTTGTACTCTTTTGTTGGTAATTTTCTTCTTTAGAGGACTAGGTTTAGAAGCAGAAATTTTTGTAAGAAAGGAAAAAAAAAAGGAGAAGATGGATGCGAGCATGAATGAACGAGGTGTCCTAGAGGAAGGCTAGATTGAGAAGAAGATTGCAGGACATAAAATACAGCCTTCTCTCATGCACTACTTGTTCATAGGCTCTCTCTCTCTTTGTGAAGTGAAATATGCAATACAAAGAGATGGCAGTTGAAGAAGATAATAACTACTAAAGAATAAAAGAAAATTAAACCATGTTGGAAAAAATGCTTATAACCTCAAGCAGTTGCACACTCCTAATAGAGATAGTATACTAATTGTTTAGGAAAATGATGTGTGGTCTCATTTTAAGGAATTTTAATTTTTTAAACTTATTTGTCCTCTTTTTTTATTTTGGTAGGTCTTTTTGATTTCCACTTTTCTATATTCTCCAAAATATCTAGTTAGCATTTTTTTTTTTTATTCAAAAAGTCCACTTCCAATTATGCATACTGGCATCTTCAGAAGCCCTACGTCTATGTTCAAGGTTTTTTTTTATTTTTTTTATTTTTTATAAATTATTTTATTTATTAAAATAAAGAAGGTATGGTAGCTAACAGTCTGAAACACAAGCTTAGTGAGGCTACATGTGGCCTTCTAGATGCTCTATGATTAGGAAGATATGTGAGTTGTCATTGTTATGAATGAACTGTACATTGATGTACGTTACACCTGCCAATGAGCTCTAGCTCAAATGGCACTTCTTTCTGCCATACAAAATGGATGGAGAGTGAGTTGGTTGGTTCATAACCCAAGTACATGTGTAACTTTCCAATAAAAAATCTGCAGTACACCCAAACTTGCTGTCATTTATGGGATGTGGCCTTATCAATATTGGGGGATTTTTTGTTCTTTGCATTGTTACTTAATTATAGGATGCATGCTACTGAATTGATGCATCATCTATTTTTTATGCTCAAATATGATGTTTAAAATTTGAGCATTGAAAGTTTAATACCTGATATAAATAAATAAATAAATATATATATTTAGCCAATTGAAATGGGTATCTTTTTTTTTTATGGAGAGAAAGAACGTTACAAATCGACCATTGCAATGCTGGATAAAAGTGTTGTTTGAATTTATCTAGTCGTTATTGCTTTATATGAAAGACCAAACATATCAATAATTGGAAATGGGAAGCAAGTTTGGTTCTTAGTTGTGTGAATTTATACCCAGCTTTAGTAATTCGGTGATTGTTGATGAGCTGATACACTACTTTATTGCCCGCTTATGATTACCTTCAATACTAGTGAAGCTTGCAGAATGACTTCCCTTGCTCTTCTTATAATGTTGGCTATGCTTTGACTTTCTCAATTTTTGGTTTTATTTTATCACATTGCTGCCCTTGCATGAATTCCATGGCATGAAATATGTTGCATGTAATTTAATAATTTATTTGAACCCTCTTTACTCTCCAAAGTTTCAAATATATAATGCATTTCTGGCTCACATGGATGGTTGAAGCTCATCTAGTACTTTTTGCTTTCCTTATCAACTTTTGGACTTTGATTTTAAGTTGACAGGGGAGGCTTCTTGCTCGGGCAGGTGACTATGCTGCTGCTGCCAGTATATTTCAGAAAATCCTAGAATTGTGGTATGTTTGTGGAAACTTGCACAGTAGTGCCAATATTATAAACTGTTCAGTTGGCATTAGACAAAAGGTTATTTACATAGTGTGTGATTTATTGCCATAAATTTGCATTAAAATTATGATAAAACATATAAATAAAGATTAGCTAGTGCGTCCTATATGGCTCCCTGGTGTTTTATTTATTTTTAATTAATTTGAAGATAAGGTAATGTAATGGAATAGATACCTAAAAATATATTCTTTAGTTTATAATTGGCAATTTAGGTATTAGAAAACTGGTTTTGATGCTCCCAGTGCTTGTTTCTTTTTGTAGAGTTGTAGTCTTGTAATTTAACTTAGATTAGGACTCTGTGCTGCTCTCTTGTAGGACAAAGCTTATGATCTGCCCTTGAATTGTGGCCTATCATATATGGTTGACTACTGATCACTGGGTCTTTTTGTCCTCATCCTTGCATAAATTGATAAATGGGATCTCTATGTAAACTTCCTCTGTACTTGAGGTCTCTTCTTTTTCTATTAAAATATACTCATGAAAGAAGGTTTTATTATCAATTAATCATGTCAAATTGTTCTTAAATGCACATTTCATTTGCTAGTTAGACCTCCCTTCTCCGCCCTCTCCCTACTTTTTCCTGTCCTTGTTTTCACCTGTGAAGGTTTTTCTTTTGTTTGTTACTAGTACCATGGCTTTTGAAATGGCTTGTTTGCTCCTTTTTCAGTGCATTACTAAATTGAGTTGAAACTTCTAGTACATCTCGGCTCAAATTCATTTTTCAAATAATCTCCACTTGTCTATATTTGGTAGTATGGATTGCAATTCTGACATGTTTCTCTCCTCTGGCAGCCCTGATGATTGGGAGTGTTTCTTACATTATTTAGGCTGTTTGCTGGAGGATGATAGTAACTGGTCTAATGGGGTCCTCAATGATCCAATTCATCCACCAAAATTCATTGACTGCAAGCTTTCACACTTGGCAGATGAAGTGGTGTGTGTATACGCTTGAATTCTGATGTGTCTTTATATGTTTGGTCATTTAACATATTTCAAGTAGCACTTTTGCTGCAATCTTTTGTGCAGAATTTAATTTGCTTAAATTTTTAATGCAGTTTGATTCTTGTATGTCAAATGCCGTAGCTTTTATACAAAAGTTACAAGCAGACACCAGTAATAACATTTTAAGGGGTCCATACTTGGCAAACCTTGAAGTTGAAAGGAGGAAGCACCTATATGGAAAGGGGGATGATGACAAGATAATGGAGGCCTTGATGCAATATTTTTTCAGGTATGGTTTTGCATTTCAATTGGCAACTGCCCTATTTCAAATCATCCCTCCCAGTCCTATACTTTATTTCACCAATGATCATATAATTCCTGAAAAAAGACATGCATAAGGGATCAAGGTAGGGATGTTCGACTAAATGGCTTAACCCGAACCTGAGATATTTAATAATCGTGTCATGATCCTTCAACCCTAATCCGATCTGTTAATAAGGCGGATTGACCTGACCCAACTCACTTGAAACGATTAATAAACGGTTTGTTTGGGTTGACGCGAATGTGACACAACCTATTTTAATTTGCTTAATATTAAATATATCATCCATCTAGAAATATTTTTTTTTTTAATATCCTAAAAATAGTGCATACACTTCAAGTCTTCAACCCATTTCAATTTCCAATCATATTCCTTCTAAGTTTTTGTAATTACTCACTTTTCTTTTTAAGTTTAAAATATAGGTTGGATATAAAAGTTATTTGACAAATCGAAAATAAAATAAATATTATTTGTTATATAAGTTAAACGGGGTGTGTTAAATGTGTCATTTCGGGTTGACACGAATAAGTTGGCGTGTTAAACGTGTCTATTGCGGGTCACGCGGGTTGATCCGCTTATGACTTGTTTCTTATCGTGTCGCGTTCGGGTCGATCCGTTTATGATCCAAACCCGCTAAGGCCCAACCTTAACCCGCAAAAACCCGTGTCGGGTTTGTTTCATGTTCTTGGGTTGAGTCAAACATTGACACCCCTAAATTTTAGTTATCAATTGTATTTTTTTACTGTTGATCCATTGGATTTAATTTAAGTCTTATTAGTTAATTAGGTTATTAGTATTTTTTTATTTATTTCCATGAGTCAAGGTTATTTTTTTATTTCAATAATTGATATCTGATACAAGTCAATTAGGATTAGGGGTTTAGTCCTAGTAATCTATATAAGCACGTTCTTGAACTCATGTAAGACAAGTTTATGATGATTAAAATTTCAGTTGGAATTTTCTATTGGCCTGGTGTTGACTCCAACGAACTCTATGTTGATTTTTAGGTTTTCTATCCCACCTGGTGCTGACTCCCTATGCGTTGATTACTAGGTTTATCTTATTTTTCATCTATGTTTTTCCTGCAAATTTCTTTAGAGAATTTAGTTCTACGTCAAATTTGGAATCAAAGCTCGTAATTCTGCATCACTTTTCTTTTGTTTCAATCTCTGAAGTGGTGTGGCATAGAGCCCATATAACTCATGTCTTCATATATCTTGTGAACTTATACAGCCAAATTGAGTTGAGTTATATTATCTTGTGGTTTGTTAATATGCCATCTCTGGTTGCTTTCCTGTGTGTATTAATTGTAAATTTTTTTTTTGTTGTAATAGTTGATTCTATTAATTTATCAGTCTCCTTGTTGTTGTTCATCACAGTTAGGGTTATCAAGTTGATGAATATGGGTGGATTAATTATTTTTGTGTATACTTTGTAAATTCTAAAAAGTTCCTGTCAATTTGTTTTCCACTCTAGTCGTGTTTAATATGTTATAAACTTTTATTTTGTTGATGAACAATATTCATAATGTGACAGTTATGATTCTATATTTTGGAGCTTCTTTTCTTGTTAAACACAGGTTTGGTCACTTGGCTTGCTTCACTTCTGATGTTGAGGTGTTTCTTGAAGTTCTGACTCATGATAAGAAAACAGAGTTTTTGGATATGTTAATGAAAAACTCTGAATCGAATTCAGCAGTGCCAACCAAAGAGCTTGGGAAGTCAATTACCCTTTTAAAAGTTCAAGAACTGATTGGGAAGATGTACAGGCTCCCCAAGAGTGGTAGGTCTCCTGCCTTTTAATCTTAAATTTCTGCAATTTCATTTTCCTGGGTGACACCATCATACACCCTCTTTTTTTTTTTTGGTTGTTGGGGGGGGGGGGGGGGGGGTTGTTAGTGCCACCTAAGATCAACTATGTTTGGACCACATATTTTCGCAACTCCATTGTCAAATGCTGTGGCTGGTGTTTAGCTTGGTTGCATTGTCATGCTTCATCATGGTCAATGCGCTGAATCTTAACATTGAAAAATACAGTGAACCACATAAACAAGCTAAACACACACACACACACACACACACACATTATTAGTAAATATCAATGGCTGGGCAGCTTATTTATATTTACCAATAAAGGTTTTTTTTATATGTGGCTCATTGGAGTATGCTATGTGTTTTACTGTGTGAACTTTGTCATTGAGTTTTCTGCTTAACCTGGAGCTGTTCCTCCCCAGAACTTGAGGGCTCTGCCGTACAGATGGCGAAGATGTATTGTAAAAACCTTCCACTTTCGAAGGACTTGGATCCACAAGAGAGTATGCATGGGGAAGAGTTGCTATCTATGGTGTGCAATATATTGGTTCAGGTATCTCATGCTACATACCGAAAGTCATCCGTGTTGCATGTACAAATTCGTATTAGAGCTTTTTTATGTGTCCATAGGTAGATTTTAGAAAGTCCTTGCCTGTTACTCCCTCCGTCCCATTTTTTTTGTCCTGTTTGAAAAGTCAAACTTTTTAAGAGAACATCATTTATTGTCTTGTTTATCTTTTAAAAATGTATAAGTTTTCAAAACTACCCTTAAAAAAATTTATGAAAAAATTGAATTAGTAAATTAATAGGGGTATAATAGGAACATTAGTAAATTAATGGCTTTTATTTTTAGAAACAGGACAATATTTTGGGACATCTCAAAATGGAATAGAGGACAAAAAAAATGGGACGGAGGTAGTACTTGATTGGTGCAATAACTACTATCATAACATAGTAAAACTTTAGGTTCATGAATGAAATGATTCTTTTTTTATCAAGTTGTTTGTTTTTAGTTTTTTGGTGGAATATTAAAAAATAGACTACATTACACTTTTGGCCTTTAAAGTTTGAAGTTGTTTTCATTATGGTCCTATATGTTTCAAAATTTTCATTTTGGCCCTCTATGTTTGATTCCTTTTTCATATTGCCCTGACTTCCATCTCTGTTAGCACTCTGACCGTTATGTCTGGATTAATGGTCATATTACTAAGCATTCATTTGACACTCAATGGTTAGATTACCAACAGAGATGGACAGCAAGGCCAACATGTAAACGGAATCAAACATGAAGAGCCAAAATGGAAAATTTGAAATGTAAGGCCTAAATAAAAGCGACCCCAAAAGGGCCAAAAATGTACTTTATTCTAAAAAAATATGATGTTAGGAGCATGGTCCTTCATTCTTAATTTGTAACGATTTTTATAAGTTAAGAGTTTCCCCGTGGTTAATGCTAATACTGAGTTCTTTTTTGGTTTAGTTATTTTGGCGTACTGGGGATCTTGGCTATTTTGTGGAGGCAATTATGGTTTTGGAGTTTGGTTTGAGCATCCGAAGGTCAGGAACTGTTTCAAGTTCTTGATTACTATTGTCTATTGGTATCATTCATCGAGCGGTTTATGGCATTAAAATACTAATTTTTTTTAATTATTATTTATTTTTTTACACAACAGAGAGATTTTTGTATGTCATACAATCTTTGCATTTTTTTTAGTATAGCATCACTTTCAGTCTGGAAGCTGTTTTATTCTGTATTATGTTGGGGAGTTCTCTATTACAAAGATAACATTTTTTTGTTTTTGTTTCCTTGTATGTGGCAGATTTGTATGGCAGTACAAGATCTTGTTGTTACATTTGTATTCTCACATGGGTGCCCTCTCATTAGCATATGAATGGTAAAGTAATTAAATGGATTTGAATTTACATGTCAGTTGATTGAATAGTATTATCTTCCACTCGGCTCATATTCTGAGTTAGTGGCTATATGTTTGGGCTTACTTTTGATGAACATGTGACACTTATGCAGTCCCTTTTCATATTTTTCAAGTATAATAGCATCTGTTTCCTCCTTTTAGGTATAAATCTCTGGATGTGAAGAATATCTTGATGGAAAGTGTTTCACACCACATTTTACCCCAGATGTTGGTATCTCCCCTTTGGGTAGATTTAAACAATCTTCTAAAAGATTATCTCAAGTTTATGGATGACCACTTCAGAGAATCTGCAGATCTTACATTTCTTGCATATCGCCATAGAAATTACTCAAAAGTACGAACAAATTGTCAGTATACTTATTTTTTTGGACCTACTTTACTGCAAATAACGTGTTACATGGTTCAAAGATTTACTGGAAGTGATAGGTTTATTATTTTTCTTTATATATGTTTTATTACTTTATATACTAGACAAGGCATGGTTTGTCAGCATTTGTTTTTCTTCCATGTTGCTCTTAAAATGTCTGCAGGAACTCTCTCTCAAATCCTTTCAGGTTTATACTTTTGTGTCTGCTGCATTCTTATCTGTACTGAGAGTTCAGCATGTCTATATTACATTTTAAAGTACAAATTTTAGAACAATTTGGTTCTAGTAGAGAAACAAATGTGAAAGGGTCGAGGGTAACTTCTATTGAATACCAGCGCCCCTCCATGCGGCTAAAAAAATTAAGAAAGAAAGAAAGAAATTTATGCTTTCAGGACTCATCCAATGCATATTTGTCTGTGATGGGTAACTGACTTCCAAAAGATCTAACTCTATGAGGCCCTTATTTGCATTATCTTACTCTGTCTCTCATGTGGAATTTAGAAGGGTAATTTGTAGCATGCACAAGGACATATATGCTTCACTTTATATATTTCTTGTTGCTTAAGCTTTCATTTTCCATTTTGTTGCCACAATGCAGTTTATGATTGTGACTATAGAATGAAGCAATTATGCCATGTTATGTCCTGTTTCAGGTAATTGAATTTGTTCAGTTTAAAGAACGTTTGCAACACTCAAATCAGTATTTAGTGGCTAGGGTTGAAGCACCCATTCTACAGCTAAAGAAGAATGCTGATAATGTTGAAGAAGCAGAGGTATTTTTAATTTAATGAATTTAACATGTCATCACCTACTCTCAGTTTATGCATTTGATGATATATTATATATATATGTTCCTTCAGTTTGTTCTTGATAGCTTGAAACGTGGGATTCACTTCCTTGAGCTCTCTAATGAGATTGGATCCAAATCTTTGACCTTCAATGAAGAATTGCAGTCCCGTCCTTGGTGGACCCCAACTTCAGAAAAGAACTATCTTTTAGGTTAGTATAACATACATCTTGTTTCCAATTGTTGTTGAACTGTTGAAGTTACAATTCTTGGGCATGAGAAAGTTTTGGCCATCTGAATTCATCCCATACTTGCATTGAATGATATTTTCTTTAACTAAATTGATGTTTGTTGTTATCAGGTCCATTTGAAGGAATCTCTTATTGTCCTAGGGAAAATTCGGTAATTTGCATATAATGTTTGGTGGTGAAAAGAACTTGTCTTTCAATTTAGATTTTTTCATATCACTAATGTCCCATTTTTGTATTTGATTGCCTGCTTTAATTTTGGATTTTTCCTTTTCTTCTGGCGTGGAAACTAGACAAAGGAACGAGAAGCAAATCTACGGAGAGTTATTGAGAGGAAGTCTCTTCTTCCTCGAATGGTATATCTGTCTATACAAAGTGCTTCAACTTTACTCAAGGAGAATATTGAAGTGAATGGATCTGTTTCTGACCCTAAAATTTCCTCGGAACTGAAGTTTCTGCTTGAAAGATATGTGAAATTGTTGGGATTATCTTTAAGTGATGCAATAGAAGTTGTTGTGGGGGTTTCTAGTGGCCTAAAACCTTCTTCGGTATGATTTAATTTACAATCAAGCTCCATTTTTATTTTATTTTTACAAGCATTTTCATTCATTATATAAATTTTCTTTATCAAATGCAAGGACACTTGTTTGGTTTACATTATAATATGCTGTGGCTTGTATGCACATGCACTGAAACCCATGAATTCATCTCTCTTTTTTAATGAGTATGGATGTGTGTTTGAAATTTGAGAGCTTGTGACCTTTTCTTTTTGAAATTTAGGACTATATGTACTTTTCAAAAAATAAATTTAGGACTATATTTAAAAAGGACAGAGTTTGGCTACAAACTTAGTTATAGTCTAAGGTTACAAATTTCTTTAAAAAAATTAACATTGCTACATATTTTGAAAATCTAACTGTTGAATTGTATGTTCTTTACCCTCTTAATATACATCAAATTTTGTGCCATTCGGATGTTTTTTACTATATGATCAATAAACCTATTTTTTATGCATAATTTTAGACTATAAAAACTTTCAATTTAAACAATTGATTGATGACATAGTTATTGATCTTTGATCATTTGGAAATTTTGCAAACATAGAGGATATAAGAAACAAATGTAATTTAATGGTGGATTTGTCAAAATTTAAATCCAATAAAAAGATATTGAGTGAAGTTGTAGCCTTAGGCTACAATTAAGTTTGTAGCTAAACTTTATCCATTTAGAAATCATTTCATTCTATAAATGTACAAAATTAATTATGTTTTATGTAAACACTGCATTTTATCTTATAATTCATGTGAGAAATGAATTATTTAATATTTTAGTCATGTTATCTTGTCCCGATATTTGTGGTTTTGATGAACATTCATGGATTGCACGGAGGAAAGGTTTTTTCTACTTTTTTTTGGGTTCACAGTTGACTTTATATACAAATAACAAATATTCATTTCCATGAATGAAATTGGACTATGCTAACTGGATAAGTTCATAAAATTTCATGTAGAATAAAATTTTGCATCTGCTGCAGGCTATAACTCCAGACTTGATCGATTGGTTAAATTTTGCTGTGTTTTTGAATGCATGGAACTTGAGTTCCCATGAACTAGCACAGCCAGATGGAGAAGGACATAGGCCTGGTACTTGGCATATTGTGGATTCTCTGCTGGAGAAGTACATTTCAGAGGTGGTCAGATCTATCAATCCCATAATTTGTGCTCCTTGGATTGATCTTCCAATTTTAGTGCAATTGGTTACAGAACCATTGGCTTGGCATAGTCTTGTACTCCAGTCTTGTGTCCGGTCATCTCTGCCATCCGGAAAGAAGAAAAAGAAAGGTGGACAGGATCTGTCTAACTCTCCTCTGACTCATGCAATACGAGAGTCAATCCAATCTTTATATGGTACTGTAGAAAATGTTATGAAATGGTTAAGAGAACAGATCAAAAGGCCAGAGGATGAAAATTTGGAAACTATACTGTCCTTTGTTCAGAAGACAGGACAGAATGAGGGGCCTGGGCAGGTTTTTAAGATTCTAGAAACTTATGTATCATCTGTAAATGATGCAGAACTTGGTGAACGGATCTCTGAAGCAGTGAAGTCTTGGAGTCCTGCTGATGTTGCAAGGAAAATAATAACCGGGAAGTGTACAGTATTATCTGAGTTTCTTAAAATTTGTGAATCAAAATTTAAGTCACTAAAGACCTTGAAACAGCAGATATCTCAAGTCTGAAGTTGGATTCATGCATTTAACTTTGAACGTTGAGCATCGGATGATTTCATCCTCCAACAGTTAACACTATCCTAGCAAGAGGTTGGTGGAATAGTTTCTGAGTGCTGTTATTAATGCACTGTTCTTAATCAACTTTTATCTGGAGAACTCCATATTGCCAGCTCTTTGTGTGGTGAAGTTGATTGAGAACTGGTTTATAATTATGAGTAGTTTTCAAAATTTTCCTGGATGATTTGTTTGACAGTGTACACCAAATAAACTCACATTCTTTTTTCCAAGCTGTTTCATGTTTCTCGTAGCTTGTTGCTTTGTATTTTAAACGTAAATTTTGGCAATGTATCATCCATTTCATTGGTATTTCTTATTGTAGGGTTTTTTTTTGGGATAAAAAGAGGCGTAAAACTCATTTTCGTCCTTACATTTTCACCTGATTTTCACTTTGGTCCTTAATTTTTTTTTTTTTTTTTACCGCTTTTAGTCTTTATTTTGGAAAACGCCTCTCATTTTTGTCCCTGCCGTTACATCAGAGACAGAAAGTGCACAACTGGCAAACAACCTAAGTTAAGAACATTAAAATAATCTCCACTTAAGCCACGTGGCTTTCCCGCCCTTCAGTTAGTCACGTGGCACTCAAAACCCCAAAGCAACTTAAAACTAAAATTTAAAACTAAAACTAACTAAAACACCGAAGAAACCTGCGGGACTCGCCAGGGCCTGTTTCATCCCAAATTCAGCAGCAAAACAAAGATAATGAAAACACAGTTAGACAAATTCAAACTCAATAAGCTCATTTCAATATTAACAAAACAAAACCCATAATATATAATAAATCTTACAAAACAATGTCTTAACACACGCTTTAAAAAATAATCTAACAAAGAAAAAAAAAAAAAAAAAACACAGTGAACAAAGCAAGGTGAGAACTTTACGCACCTCAAAATAGCTTCCACTTTGTAAAATTTGGAGTCCGGGACATCACCTAAAAGGCAAGAAAATCAACAGCAACAAAAATGATTGACACTGAGTAACATTAACATTTTAATTGAAAACCCATTAATATTATCTGAGAAAAATGGGAGAGTGAGTAGTACCAGGAGAGGTCTGGGTTTGGGCTCTGATAATGGGAAGAATTGAGGGTTTCCTTGAGTGCTTAACAGTGACATTAAGGTGATGAGAGAAGCGGGAGTGTGTGAAGTTGGGGCGGGCAAAGAAGTCAAAGAGAGTGAGGTCTTTGAGGTGGGTATGGGAGTGGAAGGGACTAAGACTAAGGGCTCCACCACCTGGTTTCGCCATTGTAGCCATGGGTGTTGGTGGAGAGTGGAGAATGTCCAGTCTCCGTCTCAGCAGGTAGCAGAAGAAGTTCCTTTCCTGCCTCGAAGTTTGTTAGGTCTATGGTGTTTTTTGTTAGTTTTAGTTTTAAGTTGCTTTGGGGTTTGAGTGCCATGTGACTAACTAAAGGGCGGGAAAGCCACGTGGCTTAAGTGGGGATTATTTTAATGTTTTTAACTTAGGCCATTTGCCAGCTGTGCACTTTCCGTCTTTGATGTAACGGTAGGGACAAAAATGAGATGCGTTTTTCAGAATAGGGACTAAAAGCGGTGAAAAAAAAAGTTAAGGACCAAAGTGGGAATCGGGTGAAAATGTAGGGACGAAAATGGGTTTTACGCCTAAAAAAAAATTGTAGATCGTTGTAATTACTCTACTCTTTTGGAATATGGCAAAATCATTAGTTATGCTTTGTACAGTGAATAATGATTAGGAAATTGGTTGTTGAGAAAGGTTACCTTCAAACTAATTTAGAGGATTTTACATAACATCACATGATCTTCTTAAGTGTTATAAATCGTCGCATATTGGGTTGAAAGAGATTCTTTTAAACTAGTTTAAAAGAAAACCTAAGGTAATGTGATGGTAGATAGAACGAGAGCAATGTGGCAGACTAAGATAGATTATCAAAAAGATAGAACAATGCAGTCCTGAGTACTCACAGATCGTAGCTGGATTTTATTATTCATATAATTTTTTTGTGAATCTGGGTTGGTGGGTTATTGGTTTGGTGTTGCTATCTAATCGTTATGCATATTGTCAAATATGAATCAATGTGGATTTCATTTTTCATTTCCTCAGTCAAGGCAGTTATGTGATGCCATATCCTTGACTGTATTTTCTATAATCTACTTCAACCTTGTCAAGGTATTAATTTCTAATGGTTAGTAAGTGAAGCTGTTAAGTGTGGTGATTGTCTGTTGACGCCATGACAAACCCATTGGAATGAAAATGACCTCATAAATAAAATGTAGACAGTTCTAACAAACAAGTCTACGGGTATGTATTAATGCAAAGACTCTTCATATTCCACATTTACAAGTTGGGGATAGACATAACATTAATAAAATGATAGCATTTTCTCTTTCAAGTCAGTTGGGTGGCTACCTAATTCATCTTAAGCAATATGTAGTAGAGAGTAGCAGGTCTCAAGTACCGTCACTTTAGTTCCATAGAAAATTTGGGAGAGACCTATCAAACCTGCTTCATTACCATATTTTGTACGTAATATAGTAGAAAACTACTTGCCATTTGAATCAGTGCCTTGATTGACGTTTAAACAATATTGATTGATGTTGATAAACTATGGACTCCAACCATGGTGAGGCTGTTCAGAGATTCGATGCTACTCCACTAAACCAATTCACATTTTTCTTCCTATTTATGTTTTAGGGATTTACTAATGTATTCTCTTTTGGTAACAAACAAATTCTTATTTGTTTCTGTTTTAGATGACGATAATAAACAATATAACAATCACTATCTTTTCTCTCCAAACAAACATTAATTTAGTGTTGATACATCATATACGATATAATAAATGTTAGGACTTAAAAATCGTAATTGCGTCAAGTGAATATCCAATCTAATTGCCACATGTATTGTTTTAATTTATGAATTATATATATATATATATATATATATATATATATATATATATTTACAATAGAAATGTTTGTAATCTAATAAAGTTAGCTCCTAAAATTAAAAGTCGTGGTTTGGCAAAGTGACTATAATCTCATTAATTATCAAATTAATCGTTAGATAGTTAAATTTAGGTAAAGTTCAATTACTTAAGTTTCAAGAAATTAAAAAATTTATTCCAACTAAAAATATATTGATATTAATTATTAGGATGATTTAATTTAGATAAATATTATCTAAATTTCAAGAAATTTAAAATTTTAGTCCAACTAAATTTCTATTGCCAAAAATTTCGAGAAATTCAAATAAAATTTCATTTTTATTATCTAAATTATCTATCATAAATTGAGTGGGAAATAAAATTACAAACCCCAATGATTCTAACACCTACAATTTATTTGGCAATAGAAAGGGAAATAAAATAAAATTTTATTTTTATTATTTTATTCATCTATCATCTATCATTGTGTGAACCATATTTAGTGTCCTTCCTTATTGTAAACATTGATTTGAAACTGTTGGCCTAGAAATCGAAGATTTTACTTGTGAGCAGGGTATGTTTAATTGCTATAGGAGGCTCAATTGGAGTCATTTCATTGCCTTGAACGTAAAGAGCTAAAGCTTCATTTCATTTCAAATAAAGATTGCTTAACAAGTGAAAAATCTGCATAACATCAAATTTTGCCTTGATCAAAATCTTGAATACACTTTGAAGGGCTTGTTTAAAAGAATGATAAATAAACTTTAATCCTTAAGGCTTAAGCTAATAACTCAAGAGGCAATTAATTTACTCAAATTGTCTCAAAGACCCCAGGTTCAAGCTCTCTTCGTATAGAATACTGCAAATCCTTTCTATTAAAACCAAAAGTCCGTCAAATATAATGGAGCTGATGACTTTGTGTTTTTTCTTCTGTGAAGAATTTAACGTTGTCAAACCTAGAGGACTTTATGGTGTGGAACTATTAAATTCTTTCTAATAATGGAAAAGTGGATAGCTAAGACAAGAAGTACACTTGTTCTTCTTTTCTTCCTCCTAAAATAAGTCATACCTAACCAAACCAAAATTCAACCTTTACCCTAACTAACTGTTCTTTGATAAGGATAAGCATACCTTGGTTTGTATAACATAGTTCAATATATACAAATACAAATCTGCTACAGAAATAGAATGTGAACTCAACTAATGCTCAGATAACATAACATCTTGGTCCACAAGGAGCATAGGCTTGTGGATCGTTGAGCTAACAATGTATCTTTCAATTATTTACTATTACACTGTTTTTGGGCAAGTAATTATTTACCAAACACAACCTAAAGTACAGTGAGGTAGAAACTCTTGTTTAGTATATATCCAACTAGAAAAAATCTGCTTCCCAAAAAAAAAAAAAAAAAAAAAACCTAGAAAAATTTAGTACCACAAACTATTACATTTCTTTGTCACAATTTTGATGTGGTAAAGTGTGAGTAGTGAAGAAAAAAAAATGGTGAGTTCATGTGTAAGTGATAAACAACCATTCACAGTCTGTCATGTCAGAGTTGTGACAAAAAGTTGTGGAATATATATATATAATTTTTAATTTATTGTTCTAGTATTAAGTTTGTTGATCTTTGAGACAGGAAAGAGGACAAAGAAACATGAGATGTCATTAAAAAAGAAAATAATTTTTTTTAAAAGAGATTTTGTTTTATAAGTAATTTTTTTGAGAGATTGATTGGAATGATAGTTTCTTAAAATGATTTTTGATTGGTGTATTGGCTATTGCTTTGATATTTGTGGGTCAAATAATGGCTATAGCTTTGATTTTTCTTTTCTTTAAAAAAAAAAAAAAAATTTAAATGTTTAAGAGGTCAAAAGTTTCAATAAAGTAAAAACATATCTCATAATTAATGAAGAAGCTAAAAATATATTATAGATACCACATGACTACTTAATTTAAATTTAACTTTTATATAAAAATTATCTCAAATTAAGAATTGTTTTGTAATTTTAATTTAGCTATTACTTATATTTAACAAAATATAAAATTTTTTAGTAATCTTTTCAAGAAAAATTAAAAACGCATACATAACTTTTGTTATAAGTAAGTTTTCAAACACATACATAATGACGTGTGAACATGTGTATGTACGTGTGTGCAGAAGCATTTTGAGTTTCATATTATTTCATTTGGTTCTAGAAGTTGGCCATTTCAAAAATAGATTTCTTACTCCATTCCTGATTTGAACAATTTGGTGGTGTAAATACTCAATCAATTTTCAACAAAACAGGAATCAACCCAGGCAGGGGTTAGAGAAAACAACGAAGTCTTGAATACAAGTAGTAGCTTTCTACAAGAAGTTTCTTAGAAAAAATAATAATAACAAATAATAAAATTCTACAAGAAAATCAATGGAAGAGACAACTGCAGTCATCAATGAGGCCCAAGAGGATAGATAAAATTTCACATAACCATTCAAAAAGAGATCACCACTAACCAAATAGTTCAATCATCAAAGAGTAGGGTTATGGACAACGATTTCAAAACAAAGCTAAGGTAGCAAGCTATTATCGGTTCTCATTTGGACTCACTATTGACATTACTTTCTTAACTTACTAGATGATATCCTGCGCGATGCACGAATTACTTTATAATTTTATTTGAAATCATTTTTATGTATATTAAAATCTACGTATAATACTTAATACTTATTTTGTTGTATAATATTTATATGTTTGCCCACAATATTATTAAATACTTTGAAACTTTTTTTTTTTAATTCATAATTTATATTAAAAAATTGTATAACATTATAATTAAGATTATAATATATTATAATATTTACCGTTAAAAGTATATTTTATTTTTCAAACTGATTAAATGATTTTGAAATCTACAAATAAGAATTCAAAATATAAAATACTTTTATATCCTAAAATTAAATAAATTTAAGCAACCTACCAAACACTTTCTCAATCACTCTATTCTCACAACCAAATATGGAGACCTTGATCGTAAACACTCAATTAATTATCTCAATGGAATTAAGGAAATTATTTGTAAGTATCAACATAAAGAGAACATTATTAAACAGAGAGAAATTTGCTAAAAACACATTTATTTATCAAAATTCAATTGACTTTAGTTGGGTTTCTGTATCCTTTAAAAAAAGCGAAAAATACTTTTAAGTCACCATGGATTTTTGTTTTTACCACTATGGCTACATACAAAGAAACCTACAAATTATGAATTCTAATACAAAATTAAAAAAAAAAAAAAAAAGAGCTAACTTCATAAATAATCAATTAAAATGTTTCTTTTTCTTTTTCTTTAGTTCTAAAATAAAATACATTTATAACTTTCTCAAACCGAAATCTCAAACACCCAAAGACTTTAAGCGAATCATAACCTTCATAATATCTACAATGTCTGACTTCAACATCAAAATCGTACGCTACCGTCATTAAATAAAAAACGCAAGTCTCCTTCCTTGGTCATAGTCTACTCATACGGGTTACAATCAAATGATATTGCAACGTTGAAGTTATGTAGGTATTATTGAAAAGTTGAAGCTAAATGACATCATTTTTTTCTAAGTTTATTTGAGATAGGATGATATGAAAGGCTGTGGACATGTGTATATAAAGGAGTAAAAGTGAAAATGATGAATGGAAATGCAAAGAGTTTTTTGTGTGTGTGAGAGATAGAATGTCTTGAAACATTGAACCAAATGAAATAAATAGTAGGCTTAAAACATTGAATACAAAATGTAACAAAAATTAGTCTTGAAATATTGAACCAAAAGAAATAAAGAGTCACAACTTTTAAATTTGTTCTTATCTCTAATATGGCTTAAGAGTATCTCAATTCTCTTCATAGAGTGCGCCACATGGCAGAATTTCATGCTCTCTCGCATGAGGTCTCTGCTTTTATATATATATTGATTATTAACAGCTTCTCCTCCAAGCTTTGTTGGGAACATATTGTTACATAATGAACTAATGAAATCCTAAAGTTCCACAGATTTGTTGTAGAATGTTTGCTTTAGGGGATTAACTAGGAAGCAAATACATCTATAATTCTATCCCATATATTAGCTTTTGATAAGAAGACTACAGTAGGACATTAAATTATGATAAAAATTTAAGCTGGGCAATCCCTAACAGTAATATGTGATTGTCACAATTTGCTTTCGCTCTCCTAACTTGCATTTAGTACAGAATCTCTCTCCCTTTTGTTTTTTCTTGATCGAGTGAAGGGCCTAGTGGGTGCAACAAATCCCCTTTATGGTTGGACAAAAAGTCCTAGTCTTAATATCTTAACATCTATCACTGTAGACTTAAAACCTAATCTGCCAAATAATCACTCTTTCAAAATAAAAAAAATGAGTATTATCGTACTCATTTCCCGCTTTTTGACACTATATATAGTTGGTCTCTCTTATGGTCGTAACTCACACGTAAGCACTCAAGTTTTATTCAACAAAGGCTGAGAAAGCAATGGAGGCTTACAATCTCACTGTTAAGCCATGGTGCTCTTGCTTATTACTTGGCCTATTTGCTGTGATCACTTTCCTTTCTTCCTTTGCAAATGCTGAGACTCACTACCATGAATTTGTTGTATGTCTTTTCTTCATTTCATGAACTTATTATTATTATTATCCCTAATGGAATGTAGTTGGTTATAAATTACTCTTTTTTTGTGTGTGACTGCTATAGATTCAAGCAAAACCAGTGAAGAGGCTGTGCAGAATTCACAACATAATTACTGTAAATGGACAATTCCCAGGGCCAGCCTTGGAAGTGAGAAATGGAGATTCCCTTGTGATCAAAGTAGTGAACATTGCCCAATACAACATTACCCTCCACTGGTAAAATGATAATAATTTCTATGTACATCAATATCACACATGTAGCTTATTCCTAGACATATAACAGCAGCTAACATACGTCTATTAACTGCCTAATTATTTTCCCTCCATTTGCAATCTTCTTTATTTTTGAGAAACTTTGTAGAAAATTTTCAATCTACTACCAAACACTGCATACATACTTGAAATTCATGATGCTTGTAACGTTGATGTGAATAATTGAATTTCATCATTCAGGCATGGAATTCGACAGCTCAGAAATCCATGGGCAGATGGTCCTAGTTATGTGACTCAGTGTCCCATCCGACCAGGAGCAACTTACACATACCGTTTCACAATCATAAACCAGGAGGGTACTCTGTGGTGGCATGCTCATAGTGAATGGCTCAGAGCCACTGTTTATGGACCTCTCAACATCCATCCCAAATTGGGCTCTCCATATCCCTTCTCAACGCCCAAGCAAGAATATACCCTTCTTCTTGGTAACAACTAAAGACCTCTTACTAAACCCTCTAGTTTTTCCTACATGGCTCTCACCACTAATCCTTAATGCTCTAGATTTTGTTCAGTCTTGTCAGTGAATTTTGAGCAAATGATAAAACTATAATGCTTTATGATGGTTTATCAGGAGAATGGTTCGATAGAAACCCCATGGATGTCTTAAAGCAGGCACTTTTCACGGGAGCAGCTCCTAATGTTTCTGATGCATATACCATTAATGGTCAACCCGGTGATTTGTATAGATGCTCCGGCAAAGGTATGGAGTAACCTTACATGTAGCCAAAAACTTAAAATTTACAAAAGGAAAAGAAAATAAAAGGGAAAAAAAAAAAAAAAAAAACTTTTGCTCCCTTCTTAATATTGAAGATTAATTTGAGTCAAGTGGCAGTATGATCACGTGAAAGAAAAGATAACTAACAGTGCATATTTGAATATGATAGACCTCAGACTCTAATTTCTCATACTGAGATTATCAAACTTCAGGGACACAATTATTCACAAATTTTAACCTGACATGTTATAATTGATACAATAATAAAAACAATACTGGTAAAAAGTGATGTTACTTCAATCATAACTTGTCACCTTAACAAGTAATGAAAAAAGTTGCGTGCCTAATATTTTTGTGCAATTATAACTAAAGACGAAACCATAGAGCAAACCACACTTTATTTTGTGATAAGACTTTTATATTTTGTTTTTATTAGAGAGTAACATGAAGTGGGTAATATAACTAAATTCACAATGCAGAAACTGTGAGAATTCCCATAGAATCAGGCGAGACAGTTCTATTGCGAATCGTCAACTCTGCACTCAATCAAGAACTCTTCTTTGCCATCGCCAACCACCAAATGACCGTTGTTGGTGTCGATGCAGCATACACCAAGCCTTTCACAACCAGGGTAATCATGATAGGACCTGGTCAGACAACAAATGTCCTCCTCACTGCAGATCAGCCCCCAGCTCACTACTACATAGCAGCACGTGCCTATAACACTGCGATGAATGCACCCTTTGACAACACCACCACCACAGCAATCCTTGAATACAAATCTGCTTCCTGCGGTACCAAGAAGGGGCAATCTTCAAGACCAATCCTCCCACAACTACCTGCCTACAATGATACAGCCACTGCAACTGCTTTCACAGCTGGGATTAAGAGCCGTTCTCAGGTCAATGTTCCCACAGCCATTGACGAGAACCTATTTTTCACAGTGGGGTTAGGACTAAACAATTGCACACGTCCTAACAGCCCCCGTTGTCAAGGACCAAATGGAACCCGCTTTACTGCCAGCATAAACAACGTTTCTTTTGTACTCCCAACAACCAACTCCCTAATGCAAGCCTATTACCAAGGTGTACCTGGTATCTTCACCACAGACTTTCCGCCTGTCCCCCCCATACAATTTAATTATACAGGCAACGTGAACCGTGGGCTGTGGCAACCTGTTCCAGGAACTAAGCTGTATAAGTTGAAGTACGGTTCCAAAGTACAAGTAGTCTTTCAGGATACCAGTATTGTCACAACAGAGGACCATCCAATTCATCTTCATGGATATCAATTCTACGTTGTTGGATCAGGTTTTGGTAACTTCAACCCAAGCACAGATCCAGCCAAGTTCAACTTCATCGACCCACCACAAAGGAATACCATTGGATCAAACCCTGGTGGATGGGTAGCCATTCGATTTGTGGCAGATAATCCAGGTGATATACTAAATCTAAGTATAAATACACTAATATGTCTCAGTCTGCTTCACTTTGACCACTAATAAATCCACTGCTCTGATGTTTTCCATGTATTTACTTGGTCCAAAACAGGAATTTGGCTATTGCACTGTCACATAGACTCACATCTCAGGTGGGGTTTGGCAATGTCTTTCCTAGTTGAGAATGGAGTAGGGCAATCTCAGTCTGTAATACCTCCACCAGCCGATCTGCCCCAATGCTAAGACCATTGACAAAGCATCACCAATCATTACATCTAATTTCAAAGTTGACGGAGTTTCTGTTTTCTAGTATTGTTTGTATACAAGTATCTGTTCAGTTGAATTTGATGCCATTGGTTTTTTAGTAGTAAGTAAAGCATTGGTACTGCTC
Organism: Quercus ilex subsp. ballota; assembly: GCA_032727855.1. Lineage (NCBI taxonomy): Eukaryota > Viridiplantae > Streptophyta > Magnoliopsida > Fagales > Fagaceae > Quercus > Quercus ilex. Next base: position 30,069,513 of record CM064908.1, read on the forward strand.
CACTGAGCAGCTGATTTGTCAAGTTTCTTGATTGAGTGTATTATTTTCAAAATCAAAGAATTGGATTTCCAATTCATGATAAATAAGAAATATCTATTTTTCATTCCAGCTTTCTAATGATAAGTTTATAAAACATACCACAAATGAAACAGATGTAAGGAGCTAGAGATAATCATTCAACAAATACACTTGAAGAACCCATGAAGTAGAGTTTGCTGCTCACATGTGATGATGACCATTGGCATCGAGTCAACTATATTCTGATTGGCTGTAGTCATTTTATAACCCAGTGAAAATTGCAAGAATCAGCTAAACAGGGTTGCCAGCGACCTGGAATATGCACCAAGCATGTTGCATGAGTAAGGTGTAATTTCAAGAAATTGAAGGAAAACAAAAATTAATATACAGCAACAATCCAAAAAGTCCCCCTCTATATATTGAACTAAACTGCAAGAATATAAAATGTACAGGCAAATGGTACAAAACACCCTGTTTCCTAGGGAAACTAAAAATGGAAAGAACGTAACAATATCCACATAGCTCTGTATATAGCAATGAGCATCAAGTTTCATGAATTTACAGATTTTGACTCGTTAAAATCTCCCACCAGTCAGGCAACAAATTTCAGACAACGAGTATCATTATGTATATTCTGGCAACGACCTGAACAAAAGCGAATCCCACACTTCACACATGTATAGCTGGCAGCATATCCACAAACAGTACAGAAATGGCGGCGAGAGGTAGAGCTCGGAGGTCCCACTGCTGCCTTCAAATAGGAGGGAACATGAGGAGGCAAGGATTCCAGGCTTGCCTGCAGTTGCAACCAATGAGTAACTTAAAAGCAATTTAAAATTAAAAACAGGTTGGGCAGCATTTCCATTATTACCTCATTTAATAGTTCCAGAAATGTTCTCGGGGCTTTCCTGGCATTCTCAAGTGCTTTGGCCTGTCGGGTTTTACGTTTTGTGCCCTTGGACTGCCTCTTTTGCATATATCCTGCAACAAGAGGTCCAAAAATGAAAACATAAACTAAGTGAACATATCCACCAACAAGGTGAAATAGACAGGCAATTTTCAGTGCTACCCTATCAAGAGGAACTTTGGTTATAACCGTACATCAAACTTGACCTTATAATCCCATTCAGACCAACCCTCTATGATTGATTACAGAGACGAATCAACTTCAGTGATGAGAGAGAGAGAGAGAGAGAGAGATTTGGTTTCAGGGATCTACATGCTCTCAATACAGGACTTCTGTTTTATGGCTGTAGGTATATGCTCTAAGAATAATATAAAGAATCAAAAGCTGAGATTTACCCATTCACTCTAGCAAATAAAGTTTTGGGGAAGCAATATAAAACAACGAAAGAATGCACAAAAAAGAATATAGAAAAAAAGACTAGAGAGCTAAAATGAATTAGACCTTGATCATCATCGTCAAGAGAAGCATCACTGTCTTCATTGATTTCTATCTGTTCTATTCCCGCATTGTCATTCTCTAAAGCTTCAAGGCGAGCAAGAGCGGCCTAAACACCCAATTTTTAAGCAACTAATCAATGTTGATATAATTTATAATCTCCTATTTCATCAACCGTCACAAACTTGTGCAAAGTACAGAAACCACAGCCAAAAAAATATTTCTAATCAAATGGATACGACATACATGTGTGCGGTTGTCACTACTTGCAAGGGCAGCAGCCATTCTTGGAGCAACCTTACGAGTTCGGCTCGACATGCGTCGAAATGGGTTGGAATTATCATCATCCATTGCTGCAAAGAGATATCTGAATCAGAGAAAATATTCATTGAAAAATTCCTTTGCCTTTTCTTTTGGGTGTAAATTGCATTTTTGGTCCCTCAAATATAAGGTTTCTTCCATTTTGGTCCTTGAAATTTAAAAAATGGAATATCTTGGTTACTCCATTTATTTTTCTATTTACATGACTAATCACTTCTCCCAAACCCCACAAAAGTGCTTGAAATTTCGGGGACCAAAATCTGAACCTTTCAAATTTGAAGAACCAAAATGGAACTTACCCCAAATTTCAGGAAGCAAAAATGCAATATAACCATTTTTATTATTTATTTTTTTTGATGTAGTTTGTTTTTTTATATTGAAGCAGAAGCTATGGAGTGTGGACCAAAAATGAAAGACATGTAAACCTCTCAACGACTATGTGATAAAGTAAATTTGGATTTTGAGCATACCAACACTGAGTAAAGTGGCCAAGAGAGCCTTGTTGCTCAGTGGCATTGACTGGTCTCCTTTAACAATTTATCAAAAAAAACACAGAGCCGGCCCTTCCCTTAGGCGAGTTAGGCAATTGCCTAAGGCCCCCAAGTGGAAGGGGGCCCCAAAATTTTAGAAAAGAACCGGGTAGTAAATGATTTAGTTTCAAATGAATTACAAAAATAATCTGGCACATCCTTTTAACCAAAAAAACAAAAATTTTGGTAAATCCTATTAAACATTGGTTCTAAACAAAATCATTGACCAAAAATCAACCAGATAAAACTACAAATCCGGTCTAAGAGATTAACCACAAAACAATCACAAATCAAAACAAATAAATCCACTCAAAACCCTAAAAATTTTACCTTTCTCTCTAGTCTCCAGTCTCCAGTCTCCACTGTTCAGTCTGTTCTCATCTGCTCAACAGACAACAGCTCAAGGCTCAAGCAAGGCAGCAAGCTTGAAGCTCCTCCGCCTGGACTCTGATTCTCTGCTCTCCGCCTCTCTCAAGTCTCAACTGCTAACCTCACCTCACCTCACCGTATCAGGTTCGGAGGTTCAGGAATCGGGGATAAAATTATAAATATTTGGGCACAGGGCACTCCATTTTATTTGTTAAGATAACTTTGTTTATTTTGGGCCCTCCCTGGCTGGTTTTGTAACTTTGTTTATCAGTTTATCATTATGGCTGCCTGGACCCTCCCTGGACTGGGCGTTAAGTTTGGGCCTTCAAGTTTTTTTTTTTTTTTTTAAAAGCCTGCATTTTTTTTTTGGGGTTATAGATAGGATTTGTTTTGTGTTTTTTTTTTTTTTTTTGGTGGGTCTTATTAATAAGTCTTGTGTCAGTGTTATGGCTGTGCTTAAATTTTTGTTATGCTTGTGCTTAATTTTTTTTTTTTTTAATTTATATAGGTTGAGATGACTAAAAACTTGTTATTGTTCAGTGAAACTACAACAATACTTTTTATATAAATCAGGTTCTATTTCTCATTTGCTTTACACTTGAAAATTATTTTTTATTTTAGTCTTTATAAATATATTATTTGATTAGAAATGTCTACTAGAAAATATGCATCTGGATATGAAAAACTTAAAAAAAGAAAAAAAGAAGAAAAATTAATTGAGTCTCAAAAAGGATTAATGGATAAATTTGTTATTAGTAATAAACAAAATGTAACGCAAAATTTAGATGAAAATATCACAAATGAGCAAGAAATTCACCAAAATAATTTAGAAGAAAATGATGTTCAATTTTGCAATACAACAAATCTTGATAATGAACTTCAAAATAATTTAGAAGAAAATGAAAATAATGATGAAAAATATAATATAAAAATATTAAATAAACATTAATTTAATTAATATATAAGTATAAAAAATGCCTCATTTTTAGTTCTCGTCTTAGGTCCCAAAATGTCTAGGGCCGTCCCTGTTTCCCTCTCATCCTCTCTCTGCCTCAACCCACGTCACACCATGCTCTATGGCTGACCACCAAGCTCTCCTTCTAAACCTCCATGGCCGGAGCTTTTCAAGCTCATCGCCTCCAACCACGCATCACTGCCAAAACCCAGCCAAAATCAAATCACGACCACCACCACGGCCAAAACCCAGCCAAAATCAAATCGCAACAAAAACCCAGAAGCCCACCAAATCACAAATCAAATCACACCCACCGAAATCAAAGTACAAAACCCACAAAACAACCAAAATCACAAAATGAAAACATTGAAAGTGAACCCACTGTTAAAAAATCATATATTGGTTTTGTTATTATATTTTGGAAGAAGAATCATCTTGTTGAACTAATTTTAGATCCAAATTAATCAAACACATACCACAAGCAAGAATGATAGACTGAAAGCAAAGCAAAAAAAAATGGTATTTCCCAGAAAAGTGTTTTCAGAAAATAGAAAGGGTAAGCAAAATATAAAAATTATTTGCTTCATAATCTCAAATAAATAAATAACCAAAAATCACACACCATAATCCGGTGAAGACTCGTGAGCCACAATTTCACCTAAGAGGATCGTCTGAGTTGAGAGGAAGAGATTTTCATAGTTTTTGGCTTGGCAGCACAATCTTCGATTTCCTTTCTTAACGTGGCTTTCGCTTGCTCATTTCCTGTCAGCTTAGGCGACGTATAAAGAGAAATAAAAGGAAGAAGAACAAAGCACCGCGTAAAAAAGAAGAAAATAAAAATGGTGAGAGAAAAAAGACGAACTGAGATCAGGTGCACTGTCGTAGGTATTTTTTTTACATTTTTTACTTTTTTAAAAAAAAAAAAAACTTTTTAACTCTCATTTAATATATTTTATTTAATGGTTGAGATTAAAAGTTGTTTTTTTAACTTTTAATCTCAGTCATTAATTACAATTGCATCAGGGTATTGCACTTGAATCTGAAAAAGATAAAGAGACCTACACATACATATACACATACATAAGCACGCATACACATACACATACATAAGCACGCATAAACACATACACATAAACCTAAACATTAACATACATATATATAAGCACGCATAAACACATACACATACACATACATAAGCACACATACACATACACATACATAAGCACACATACACACACATACATAAACATACACATATACATACACATACACATACAAATACACACAAACATACATACACATACACATAAATATACATATACATAAACATAAACACACATACACATAAACACGTATAAACTCACATAAACGTAAACATACACACACATAAACTTAAATATAAACATAAACACACATACAAGCTCGATTTAGCACACCAAAGTAACTAATGAAATTGTTTGAGGATTGGTGTTAGTTTGCAATTTTTTCCAGTCTATATGAGAGTTTAATTTTTCTCAGTCTGTATGTGTATTTATGTCTAAGTATATTTATGTTTATGTGTGTGTGTTTATGTGTATGTGTGTTTATGTTTGTTTGTTTTTGTTTATGCGTGTTTATGTGTATGTGTGTTTATGTTTGTTTTTGTTTTTGTGTATGTTTGTTTGTGTTTGTGTTGATGTATGTTTATGTGTATGTGTGTTTATGTTTATGTTCATTTATGTTTATAAATATAAACACACATAAACATACACACATACATAAACATGCATAAACATAAATGAATATAAACATAAACACACATGCACATACATATACACACTCATACACATACACATACATAAACATACACACATACATAAACATAAATGAACATAAACATAAACACATATGCACATACACATAAATATAAACATATACATACACACACATAAATATAAACATATACATACACACACATAAACATAAACATACACATACACATACACACTCATACACATACACATACACATACATTTTTAGTTCTCGCCTTAGGCCCCAAAATGTCTAGGGCTGCCCCTGAAAAAACACAATGAGTAATGGTAAAACCTAGATTTGAATTGAAGGTGTTGCCAAATCACACTTAACTCTCTAATGAAAGGCATTTATATCAGTTTCAGAGCTTTCAATTCTACATGGGTACATCAAAATTAAAGTTGGGTCATCTTTAATATTGTATATAATTACGCATACCCAAAGAAAAATCATGTCTTGGACAAAACGAAGAAAATGAGAAATCATGTGAAACTTACCATCGTCGTCATCGTCGCCTTGGACCGGACTTGCTGGGTGGGTTCACGGTGAGCTGAGGGCTAGGTTGGGTTTTGAGCTGAATGGGTTTGTTGGGTCTTTTAACAAGTATGGGTTTTTGGGGGGGGGGGGGGGTTTGAACTGTTAATTTAAGAATTGAGTTGCTTCCAAAATGGTGTCGTAATACAACCTGGATTTTGTGTTTTTCGATTTTGGGCGAAACCACGCCATTTTGGAAGCTGGCAGCAGTGCCTTTTACTTTCTTTGAAATTGTGTCATTTTTTCGGGCTGATTTGGCAACAAAAACAGAAAATGTGAGCATGCTTAAACTAACGGAAGGTGAGGTTTTGTTAACAGGATAAAAACTTGAGGGTGTAAAATTCAAGTAACCCTAAACTTCAGGAGTGTACTTTGTAATTCACACTTAATTTTATCAAATCAATTCTTTTGGTCAATTTTCGTTAGAGGGCTGCTGTTAAATGTTCCAAAATGATGCCGTTATGATATTTTTATTAAAAAAAAACTAATATAAAAATATTTTTGGTAGGAATTTTTTTTTTTTAAAAGAAGAAAATAATTTAATTTTAAAATTTCAACTTGGAGCAGGTCTACCACCTCCACTCCCTCCCCCATCAAGGAGCAACAAGTTGTCTTTATTTAGATGAAGTTTCTTCATGTTATTTTACATCCTTCATCATATGATTATGCTTAGCATAAATGTATATGAATGAGATTTATTGTTTTAAGATGATGTTAAATATTTCCATTAATCCCTGGGAAACGCTATATTCACAACACTTTTATAACAGATTATAAACTGTAGATTGTTATTAGTTGTTACTAATGAGCAAAAAAGTAATTTCAGTGGTGGGTTTTAAATTCAAACCAATAACAATTTACTACCTAGGATTTGTTATGATAATGTTGTTGACGTAACACTTCTCTTAATTCCTAGGAGAGTAGGAGACTAATTTACGGAATAGGCAAGATGAGTGTTGTAAGAGCCCAAAAATGCTAGGCCCACTTAGAATAGTGGAATTAGATTTTTTAGGCCCAGTGCAACTAATTTGTTAAAGTATTGGCTTGCGAGGTCAACTTCAATGCTCTTTTATGATCTTGATGTTAGGTTAGTGGAGTTAGGGCTTAGAGAGTGGTAAAAAGAAGTACTAAATGTGGAAATAACATTTCCTCGGGTCTGGCTGAGGAGGCAATGTTCATAAAAATTGTTCAAGTTCTTAATACAAGATGATGTTCTACAGTTTCTATTCTTTTTTCAATTTTTCCTCCTCTTCCTTGGAGGGATTTCTTTCCTTTATATAGTCCCTCCTATTGCATCTGAGCCCTCCACCTGTACAGCTCAAGGCATTAGTTTAGATGCTTGTCCCATCAGGGCTCTATTGGAGGTGGTAGAGTGTGCTGTGAGATTACTGTTCAGGGGTCATTCCTTCATTAATGCGACCAGTTGAGTTAGTACAGTGCATTGAATGTGGAGGTGATGGCTACTTTACCTAGATATTTCCTCTCTTCTTTACTTGCACGTCTCTATGTTCTTCCTTGGTATCCTGTCCTTTGGTGCAAGTGGCTAGCTGAAAAAATCTCGAGGAGTGCTTGCTTTTCGGGCTTCTCGGATGATGGGCCTTTACATCTTCCCTCCTTGGATTCTTATCCATGTGTCCAGCCCAGACTGGTGTGCGAATGAGCCTTTTTCCACCCCCGGATTGGGCCCGTGCGTTCTATTCTGCGTTCGGATCCTGCCGTCCCACAATAGCCTTTCAAAATTCCACTCCTACAACTGTCTTGGAGAGTGGGGTTTTGACCTAGGTGGTGTAACATGCGTTGGGAGTGTTCCCATGTGAGAGTGTCTTTTCATTTGCTCTATACACGTTCCTGACGCTTTGGCATTTGCAACACTGTGGTAAATGCAATAGGTGACATCATATTCCCCACATTCTACGGTGAGATGAAGATCTAAGGGCTGTAGTTTTTCTGGGATTTTGAGCGGGAATTTTACATCTCATTTTTCACCTCTGTATAAGGGGGATAGGGGATCGCTTTTCCCCATTTCACTAATCCTTCTTTTACCATCAAAGAAGCAATCTAAGGTGCCCCATTTCCCATATTCGTAAGTGTCTTAAGCCTTCACATAACTTAGAGTCCTTTATTTATTTATTTATTATTTTTTAAAATAAGGATAGGTAGATTTGCTATCTTAGTTGATACGCCTGAGGGGAGGGAGGCTTTTAAAGCTAAATATAACATTCCTACCGGGGTAGAAATAGAGCACTGCCACTTAGGGGAATGGCACACTATGAGGCCCCCTAGTGCTGTGGCTATCCCTATGATTGACTTCATAGAAGGTAGGATGCAAATCCCCATGGGCAAGGTAACAAGAGATTTTTTAATTTTTTACAGACTTTGCCTAACCTAGTGCTCTCCAAACGTCTTTATAATACAAGGTAGTGTAGATATGTTAAACTGTGAGATGGGAGTTAACCTGACCCATCACGATGTCAACTGGATGTACAATTGTCAAAATAGCAAGGAAATGGGATACTACTTTAAGACTAGGGTACCCTCAGTCAGGATGATCTCCTGCCTTCCCGAATCCAACAAGGGCATGGTCAAGGACTTTTTGATTGTCTTGGGTGAATGACATGATAGTTTACATTGTCCTACTCGAGATGGGGAGCCAGGTGGGATGTTTATAGGCCTGAGCAAACTATTTTACCCTTAGTTCATAGAGTATCGTTCTCTCCATTTTTTTTTTGTTTATTTGCTTATTTATAGGAACATGTACTCTTCTTTCTTTTCCTCTTCTATCTTTTTTATTTTTATTTTTTTTAACGTAGCTAACCTCTGACCTTCCTTTTCTTTACTTTGTTGCTAATAAAAAATTTACAGCTCCCAATCACAACTTGGTGAATCGTGAGGACCTTAATAGAATATTAAAGTTTGAGATTTTCCTCCATAAAGACGGTCAGCTTCGTGCCGCCCACGTCATTCTAGGGTACACTCCGATCTCCACTAGTTTTTAGTCCCCCAAGCACGTGATCAAAGCCAAGGATCCTCGCTTAGCGAAGACTGATGTAGCCGTCCTTGGGTTTCTTACTGGTCCACCTTTGAAGGGAACTTAGGACATTAAACTAACTGCTCAGCAAGTTGCTGAGATTATCCAGGCCGAGGAAGAAGTAATACCTTCGGACGAAGAGCCACAAGAGCTTGCTCGGGAGCCTGTGATTATCGATCTAAAGGAAGATTTTAGAGTGTTTGACCAGCCTGACCTTTTCGAATCTTCCAAAGCCAGTTTGAAGTGTCAAGTCACTATCCAAGTAAGCACCGACCAACAGATTACGGACGTACTTGAAGGCATGGTGCTACAAAAAAGGACCCCCAACTTGCTGGCTTTATTGGAGTCTCATGTTGGGAGTGCCACTCCCGAGGTGACCACAGATCCTCGGCCTCCTACCCCCCTCCCATCTCGGACTTCTCCCACTGAGCCTAAAGAGAAAAAGAAAAAAAAGGACAAAAAGTTTGGAAAGGAGGTTTTCGAAGAAGGCAAGATCCAGCCTTCTACGGAGTAGGAGCCTCCCAAGGGGTCCAAGGTCCTTAGGGGGCAGTAGAAGAAAGTTCCTGCCAAAGGCTCGGGCTCTGAGGTCGTAGTTGATCGCCACACAAGAGCCCCCTTCTAGTACTAGATGAAGCCCATTTGCCTGCTGATTCATCCATCAGGGATTTTTAGCAGGAGAAGGCCGTCTATGTGGCCAACTCCCTTGAGCAGGCTATGCTCCTCCTCCAAGACATGCCAACCTCAGAAGCTTGAAGAAGTATAAGGTGTTTTTGACTCTGAAGAGGGATCTTGCCATGGTTTTTTTTTATATTCGTATTCTTAGTTACATCCCTTTTATCGTTTTTATATTATTTTATTTATTTGTTTTTTTAACTTCACTTCTTGTCCCTCTTTACTTGTACAGGCAGTTCAAGCGGCTCATGTTGCCGAAGAAGGGGTAGACCATGCCCATTCTAAGCTTAAGGATGAAGAGGCATGCTGCATTGCCGCCCTTAAGGCCTAGGTTATTTCTAAGAAGAAGACCAAGGAATCCTTCCTCAAACTAGCTAAAGTTGAGAGGGATAGAAAAAGTGCCGAAATAGCCTTGGCGGGGGCAGAAAAACAGGCCGAGGACCAACGACTCCATCTCAAGAAGGCCGAGGAATAGTTGGTTATTGCTTGAAAGAAGATCGAGATCCAGCGAAAAGATTTAGAGGGCAAAAAGGAAGAGATTGAGAAGGTAGAGCAAGCTGCATATGATCTGGGCAAAAAAGAAATGGAGGCAATCTTGAAATCTTAGATCACGACTGTTTGCCGAGGATATTGCCTCCAAGTTTGGGCAGAGGCCTTGAATGTTGCTGGGGTGGATCTTGCTTCGGAGTTGAGGAACTCGGATAAGGTTATCTTTCCCTTAGCTTTGAGAGAAACAACCAAGGTTCCTACTCTTGTCTTTTCTGCTGATAATGAGCCATTTGAACCGTTACAACTTCCCTTCTTTCCTCAAGCAAATCTAGGCTAGCTGAGAGGAGTTGCCCATTTTCATCGGTATTAAACTGGCTAGTCCTTAATGTCGGAAATCTTGCCTCTAGAGGGATGTCTGCTTTAGAGCCATACGTCATTGAAAATGGGGTCTCTTATTGACCTTTTAGGTATGGTGTGGTATGTCCATAACACATGTGGTAGTTTGTCCACCTATCTTCCCTTTACTTCGTCTAATATTTTCTTTAGTCCATTCACTATGACCTTGTTGATGGCTTCGGCTTGCTCATTACCTTGAGGGTAGGCAGGGGTGGAATATCTGTTTTTAATGACCAATTCACAACAATATCTTAGGAAAGTTTTACTATCAAACTGAAGCCCATTGTCTGAGATCAGTGTATATGGAACTCCAAATTTGGTGACAATGTTTCTTCAGACAAACTTCTTCACATCCTGATCTCGGATGTTGGAGAGAGGCTCAGCCTCGACCCATTTCGTGAAGTAATCAGTTCCTATAAGGAGCCATCTTCGGTTTCTAGTTGCCTTTGGGAAATGACCAACTATATCTAAGCCCTATTGTGCAAAAGGCCATGGATTGGAAAGAGGATTCAAGGTTCCTCTTGGCTAATGGATGTTCAGGGCATACCTTTGGCACTAGTCACACTTCTTGACATATTCTTGGGCAAACTTTTGCATGCTGGGCCACCAGTGTCCTTGGGTGAGACCTCTATGTGATAAGGACCTTCCTCCAATATGACTACCACAAATTTCTTCGTGAAGTACTTCCAATAGTGCCTCCACTGCTTCAGGATGGATACAAAGCAAATATGGCTTGGAGTATGACTATTTGTATAGCTTCTGTTCTTTCGAGAGCCAGTATTGTGGTGCCTTTCTTCGGACTTTCTTGACCTCGGTTTTGTCCTCGAGCAGTATCTCGTCTGTGGGTGCAAGGGAAGGGAAAATTAAATGGAGTTGCCACCTAGTTATATGGTCTAGGAACCATGAATATAACATCCTTTCGAGGAATGACCTTTGATCTTACTACTAGAGTTTGGGTTCAGAGTATAGGTACGCACTTGGAAAGGTGTTAGGCATCCAAGATCGCCCAACCCTATGGAAGAGTAAGAAGATTCCTCTTTTGATGCCCAACCCTACAGATGCCCCTCTTTTGATTCGTGAGCTTCGCTAATGGAATCAATAGAATAAGAGATAAAACATTTTGCTTCGACGTATGGCTCGGGCCCAACCCACGCACATGACACACATCACGCATACATGGACGGGGTGCAACTCCGAAGAGCTGCGTGGGATTCGTATGTCCGAAGTCCCACTTTTGTTGCTCGGAAAATGAGCAACAACAGGTTCACTATCCTAGAACTTGTTTTGCCATTTGCAAACAAATGGTGAGTGACTCACTATCCAAGAGTCACTAAAAGAAAAAAGAAAACAAACAAGGGTGCTCTTACAAGCTAACCCAATAAACAACAAAAGGATATAGTCTCTGTGGTGTCCATCTGGGGCTCTTGCCTCAAACTTCTCAGGGTGACTTGTTCCCTCTTGTCTTCTTCACTTCTTTCTCTACCTTTTCTGGTGAGGCTTTTGCCTCGGGTTGGTTTTGGCCTCTTTCTCTATCACTATCTCTACCTTTTTCTACTGTGCCTGCATGTTCAATTCTCGGAGGATATGTGCATGAGTAGGATCCACTAAGGATGGTGAAAAACTCACTGAGGAGTGGATGTGCATGAGGAGGAATCTTCTACCTCTCATGACTTGTTTGGAGATGAGAAAACTCGTTGAGGAGTAATATGGATGGACTCACCGAGGAGTAGTGTAGGCGTGTGATCCATTAGCGAAGAATCTTCTACTTCTTATATGGTTCACTGAGAATTTTAAGGGAGAATCTTCTGCTTCTTCGCTGGAGATTTTTTTGTGTATGATACTTACTAGGTAAGAATCTTTTGCTTCCTTACTGGGGATATTTTGGGGAAGAATCTTCTACTTCCTCATTGGGGATTTGCTTTGGTGTACTTGGGTCCATTGGGTCAATTCTTGATACGTTTGGGAAGAATTTTTTGCTTCCTTCACTAGGGATGCTTTACTTGAGATGCTTGAAACGTTGAGGGAGAGTCTTCTACTTCCTTATTGAGGATGATGTTTGATAGGCCAAAAACGAATTGACCCCTTATGATAAATTAACCAATTAATTTAGCCAAGTGAATTAATTAAGTTAATTAACATGCAAAGCGTGTGGTAGCAAAAACAAATCACCAATAAACCAATTATGCAGTGGAAAATAAATAACACAGTGATTTGTTTACGAATGGGAAAAACCTAACGGCAAAAACCCCACCGGGTGATTTTCAGGTCACTACTCCCGAAATTCCACTATTATCACAATAAGCGGTTACAAGTAAAGGAATCTCAGTATCTTATACCAACCTATAGTTGAACCCTTACCCCAATACCCAATTGGACTTGTTCTATAGTGACAATTTCTCCTTTTGATGCACGGCTTCCAAGTACGTGACTAACCAATGCACGGATCCCAGTACGCGACTTCAAACACCAACTAGAGAGAGTTGTTGGCTGCAAAATTTTTCAGTTCATCCACGATGAAGATCAAGAAGATGCTTGGTCACAAAACCCAAAGGTGCACATACACAGCAACTTCTTCAGAAGAGATGAACTTAGGGCGAAACTTCGTCTTTGGTCACAAATTGCTTGAACAGACTTTGCTCAATGCTTGTGCAACTCGTGTACTCTTTGACGGCCATTAAAACAATCCTTTTATATGTCTAGGGTTAGGAGAAAAGAAGGCCCAAATACATAAACACGGATCCCAAGAAAACTGAACAGAAAAATCTGTTTTTCTTAAACCTCGACAGATAGGAGGTGTCGAGCAGCTGTCGAGCACACGGGCTGAACAGCTCTCTTAAGCTCGATAGATACAGTTGTCGAGCTTTAATGAACTTGCACTTCTCAGCTTGTTTCTTGGACAGACTTGATGACTATAGCACTTGATCTTGAAACCTTGTTTCTTGAAGTATTAAAAACACCTTAGAACTACCCAATTACAAGTAAAGTACGTTTTGTCAAAAAATTAGTTAATTACATAAAAGAATGACATATGTGTTAAGGACATATTTTATGTAATTGGCTAATCTTTTGACAAAACGCACTTTACTATAATTGGGTAAATCTAGGATGTGTTTAATACTTCAAGGAACATGTTATTTAAGTCTAGTATTAAAGCCATGAAGATTGGACCAAGAAACAAGTGAAGAAAATGTGTTCATTAAAGCTGGACAAATAGCTCGACACCTGCGGACAGATAACCCGACAGCTTCTCGACACCTCTCGACAGCTAGCTATCTATCGAGATCTTAAGGTGTTTTCTTATCGCAATCTCGACACCTTCTTGACAGCTGGTGGATCGATCGAGAAAGCTCCTGTCCCCTCGACAGCTTCTCGACACCTCCTTGACACCTAGCTATCTATCGAGGTTTAAATCTCGACACCTTCTTGACACCTGCTATCTATCGAGGCTACGGAAATCAAAATTTTCAGATCTGATTTTTGGGTCAGGCTTTTGTATTTGTGTAGGGTTTCTTTTCTCACAACCCTAGACCTATATAAGGCTTATTTTAGAGGCTGTCACATAAGAGAATACAAGGAGAACATATGCAAAAAGTGAACGATGCCTTATTCTCTCTGAAAGAAGCTACTGCGTCTTTTACGCCTTAGGGTTTTGTAACCAAGTGCTTCTTGATCTTCATTGTTGATGAAGTGAAGAACTTTGCAGCCAACATCTTCTTCTAGTTGGTGATTGAAGTCGCGTACTAGGATTTGCGCAATTGGTTAGTCACGTACTGGGATTTGTGCATCATCAAAGGGTGGCGTTCATATATTGAAGAGTTCAGAGGTTCTGAAGCAGTAGAAGGTTTCTGCTGTGAGTTCATCTACGGGATTGTAGAGTCTAGGGACAAAGGTTTTGTACTAGATCTAAAACTTCTCTTTACTATAGTGGATTGCTTTTCGGGAAGGTTTCCCCCCAGGTTTTTTACTATGAAACTGGTTGGTTTCATTGGTTTTCCTGGGTCATCATATCTTGTCTTATTTATTTTTTTCCGCTGCATGATTTTGACATGATATTGATGTTTGTTTGTTTTAACAAGTTTTATTCATAATAAATCTAATTAACAACTTGAGTTTAAAACTTGTTAATTCTATTAACCTAGGTCTAAATTTCCTAACAATATGTTCTTAACAAATGAACTACATATGTCCTAACAATGTTTGACACGCTTGACCCACTGAAGGATGGTTCTTGAGGTGCTTGAACCACTGGGAATGGTTCTTGATGGGCTTGATCCACTAAAATTTTTTCTTTAATGTTCTTGATCTACTAGGGAGCTTTTTGATGTGCTTGATCCATTGGGGGAATTTTTTGATAATTTATGTCTAATTGTGGAAGTCATTGAGATGTCTTTTTTTTTTTTTTTTTTTTGAAAGAAAAGAAAAATTAATTTTTTTTACTGTTCATGACTAAACTACACGTAGTTTAGTCATTAGGTGTGTTCCCACCTTTTCATTTTCTCCAATGGTTACCAACCGTTTCTTTTCTTCTCTTCTTCTTCGTTCTCTTCATCTCCCTCACCTCTTCACATTCTTCATAACTCCTCTCTCTTTTCTTTCAAAAAAAACCTCCCTTCTTCCCTTCTTTTCTTCACTTCTTGACTCTCTCATCCTCTCAAATTCTCTTATTTTCTCACTCTCTCCCTTTCTCTCATCATCTTCTCCAATGGCACCTAAGGCCAAGAAATCCTCCTACGTCCTATCTGTCGATGCCTTCCATCTCACCCGTTGGAGCGGAGCCACGAGATTGGTGGGACCTCCACCATTGATATACCAGCCAAAGAACCACATTCCCATGGGTGAATCTGTAAGTTTTTCATTTTTTTTCTCATTTTCAAGTTCCTCTCTGATCTTTGGTTTGAGTGTGTTTTTGGTTATCTAAATGCTTGGGTTTTGCTGTGGAATGGGTTTAGATGAAAACCTTATGTCTTAGGAGGGGTAGAAACATGTCTAGGATTGATTTTGAATGGTGTCTCCTTCAAAATGTCAAAGAATTGCTTTTGTCTGTGTTCTTGCATGTGTGGGCTCAAGCCTGCCTACGCAGCTTGCATTCATGCATATGCAGGTATGTTCTTAAGGTTATGTGTACGTGGGAATGAACCTGTGTATGCGAGGTCTTGTCCACATGCATGGACTTTGACCTGTGTACGCGAGACGCCTGTTAGAATCTCTGCTCTGCTTTGCTCTGCCCATTTTTTACTTCTTTTTCAACCGTTTCACCTCCATATGCAATTCTAACATCCTTTTTTTTTTTTTTTTTGTCATTTTTGAATCTGAATATCATTGCATCATTCTTTTTACCTTCACTCATGCATCACAATACCATTTTCTTTGAATTTCACTTGAATCATGAATCTAATGACATCTCTCCTTTTTTTGTAGTTATCATCCCTTTATGCTAGTAGGGGAAGCACCAAAACTAGAGGCTATGTACGGGAGGTGGGCTTTGAGCCCATCATTGGCCTTCTTCCAGAGAAGTCTGCAAGTGCCACCCTAGTGCAGTGCCTCATTGAGAGGTGGTGGGACACTACCCACACCTTTCACATCATCGAGCGGGAGATGCTGGTGACTCCCTATGACTTCTTTTGCATGATTGACCTTAGTTTTGAGGGGGCCATCATTAGTTAGGATGACGTGTTGGGCATGTAGCTGGGCATCAACATGTTAAGGAGGAAGTACTTCACTGAGACCATCCACTACTTCGACCTGGTGTCGGATTACATGTTCCTCCCCTAGAGGACCACAGAGGAATGTGTCCGTATGGCTGGGGCTTTCCTTCTCCATTTGATGGGGGCCTACCTCTTTGCCGGTGGGAAGACAGTGTCTATGAGGTGGCTAAACCCTCTTCCAGGATTTTGGGGAGGCACGGAGGGCCAATTGGGGGTAAGCATATCTTGCTTATCTTTACTCCACCCTCGACACTCTCAGCTGGGCACTTTGTGGCAACTTGTAGGGCCTTGGAAGCTCCTTAAGGTCAGTTCTCTTTTTACTCTTAACACTTCCACTTGTAGCTTGTAGTCTTGCAAATTGTATTGTCTTGAAAACTGTCCTCTTGCATATTGTCATCTTGCAAACTGTCATCTTGCATCTACCCTGTGACTTGTGTTTCTTTTTTGTAGTGGTGGGTTGTTAGGTATGGCCTCATAACTCCGGGCACCAACCTAGTTCTGAAGGATTTTCCTTGAGTGAAGGCCCACCTTGTTGGGTTGACTTCTGATGAGGTAAGTTCAATATTTCTAGTCTTTCATGCTTCTTAATGCGTTCTTCTTAGGATATCCTTCTCCTAACCTCATGTTATTATAGGTTAATTGGACCCCATGGGCTAGCTAGCCCCTTTCTACTTCTCGAGTTTTGGAGCTTGCTGCTCTCATCGCTTTAGAGATCACCTGACCTTTTGAAGGAGCAGGCTTGAGGGCGCTATATTTGGCAGAGAGGGTGAGGTGCTAGTTGGTGGGTATAGATGACCCACAAATTCCGAGGGACCCTCCTGAGTTCATACTTGCCCCACACTCCATGACTGATGTAGAGTACAACTTGTGGGGGAGTGGTATTTCCTACACCGAGCAGCTTCTTGAGGGGTTGGACTATGATAAGTTCAACATCACTTGTCTCATGCCTTCTCTCACTGCCCAAGTATATGCTCAAACTCTTTTTCTTTTTTTTTTCTTTGCTTGTCATGACTATTGATACGGGGAATTGTAATAGGGGGGGACCTACTGCCGGTGAGCCCATTGATCCTCCATATATCCCTTGGACAGTCTATGCTTATGGCTCGGATGGCTTTGCTCAGGAGCGCGTCGTGCCCCGTAATCCTAATGTCATGGGCTATCCTTTCCCTCCCAACACTCAAGCGGTGAGTTCTTTCTTCATTTTGTTCTTTGTTTTTGCCATTTCTTTTCTTGTTTCATTCACTAACCCTTCTATCTTCAAACTGCAGCCCACTATCCAAGAGCATGAGGAGTTGGTATGGTTGGCTAGGAACCTTAAGTTGGAGGTGACCAACTACTCGAGGGATCTGTATGGTCTTGGAGGAGCGGCCCACCCTAAGCAGTGGTGATGATGATGATTTAGGGTTTGGGTTAAGACAAAGGATTGTATTAAGAACATCTTTTTACATTTATGCTTCTGATTGGAGCTCAGCACTTAATTTACAAGTATAATGATAAATTGTATGTTTCTATACAACTTTGCTTCTTTAATACTTGCAATCTTGTGCTTGGAACATGTCTTGAATGATTCTTTAGGTTACAGGAACCCTAGGAATGCTTAGGAGTGGAGAAACTCTACTTAAAACAGGGGAACATGGGCTTCTGCCAAGCGCCATGCGTATGTAGCTTTGACTTTGTGTACGCAGGATTGACTCTACGCACGTGGGCCACGAATCAGAAAAACCCTAGCTAACTTACTTAGGTATAAAAGTAGCCGTTTGGGTCCAAAACCCTCACCAATGTATTTCCAACTCAGAGAACACTTCTTTGAGGTCTCCCAATGGCAAAAAACTCTTCCCTCGATGTCTCCACTTGGATTAGGAAGCTTGGTCCCAATTTCAAGGATTCTGTTGCTCCCTATGGTCTTTCTTGCATCTTCTTTTACCATCAAATTAGGGTGGATGAGCCTCTTCTTCGTGCTGCTACTAGCTATTGGGTTCCTTCTCGGCATGTATTCCGTTTCAACAAAATAGAATTATGCCCCACTATTGAGGAATTTGCTGCTATCCTAGGCGAACCGGAGATTAATGATCTTATCTTTCCTACCATGGGTGGGGATCTTCCTTCCTTGCTGTAAGTGGTGTTGGGTATCCCTGAAACCAGAGCCAATAGGTGGTGTGTTTTTGGCAAACTCAAACTTAGGCTAAACTTTTATTACTTTTCCTGTTCGGGCCTCCTTGAGGGTGAAAGGCCACGATCATACTACCTTCGTGCCTTTTGCTTATGTGCCCCTGCAAGATATTTCTTGGTTCAACAATCACATTGTGTGGGCTTTTGGATGTGTATGGTGGCTTATGAGCTAAAGAAAGGTAATCCAGTGGGCTTGATCTTGGCGGAAACCCTTAATGGATTGGACGCCTTTCAAAGGAAGGAAGCGAGTTTCTTTGTGGGGAGTCCTCTTCTTCTTTAGTTATGATCCCTAACTTTTGCCTAGGTTCTCAACCTAGTAGGATTCCTCTAATTTTGCATGGATTGCTTTTCGGTTTTCAACCTATCGAGGCACCTTATATCGTCTTTCATATTTTTTCTTTTTTCTCACTCACATTCTCCACTCCTTTTTTTATTTTTTTTATTTTCTTTCTCTCTCTTTCTTTCTTTTCTTCCCTTTCTCTTCCCTCCTCTTTTTTTGCAGATATGGCTACAAGAGAGGTTTCGATTGCTTTATCCTCCTACTGTGCCTTTCAGCACCTACCTTCCTTGGCATCTTAGGGACCATCTGCTTTGAGATGTCCTGGGCTTTGAAGCATACATGGAGTTTATGGGTCGCCTTAAGGAGACCGACATTCAGTCGGTCGTGGAATGGTGGCATATCTCAAGCATGGTTCATAGTTGCTGCAAGGACCATTGTGTGACTCTAGTTGGGCTCCGTTGTTGCTCTTACTACTCCACTTGTCGTATCTCAAGGCAATTTAGAGAGCGCCAAAGAGCTCCTGGTGATGAGGGTGCCTTCCACACCGTGGTGTTCACAAATAGGATCTTGGGCAGGATTAGTGAAGCTTGGCCACGCCATTGGGTGATGAAAGACATTGTTCCTCCCAAATACATCTACCCCACTGCAAGCTACAAGCAATGGTTGAAGGATGACATGAAGTGGATTTTGAAGGATGAGAAGGCTCACATGAAGACTAGCAAGAAGATAAGAAGGACTGAGTGACCGCCTTGATATGCCCCATGTTTTACTTTTTTGCACTTTTATGATTCTCCTGTTTTTGTTTTTGAATTTAATAAAGGATTGGATGTTCCAAATCCCTTACGAAAGCAAACTTGTTATCTTTTAATTTGAGCAATGAGAGAATTTCCCTTTTTATTATCTTTGCTTATTGTTATCTTCTTTATTCATTTTTTTCTTTTATTTTCTTTTTCCTTTCCCATACCGCACTTTCGGGTTTTCAATCTAGCAAGGTTCTTTTGTCTTAATTTTTGCCTAGGCTGCCCTTTCGAGTTTTCAACCTAGTAGGCTTTTTTCTTTTTTTCTTTTAGATGTGGTATTTCTGGAGCCTATCCATGTTGATAGGGTGAAGCATCTTTTCCCCATCCAAATCTGTGATTCTTGTAGCACCACCTAGGTTTCATTTTTCCTCTTGGATCAAAAGTCTCATCTCTAAGCACCTTTAGGACCAAGTCCCCTTCTTTAAGGTTTCTTGGTTTCACTCTCTTGTTGAATGCCCTAGCAATCCTTTTTTGATACTCTTGTGCATGGTATTATGCCCTATCTCTCTTCTCATCTATCAAAGCCAATTGTTCATATCTCACTTTAGCCCAATCCTTTTCTAGGACCTTAGTCTCTACAAATACCCTGAAAGATTGTATCTCCACCTCAATAAGAAGCACCGCCTCACTACCATAGACCAGAGAGTAAGGTGTTGCCCTCGTTGATGCTCGGATAGAAGTTCTATAACCCCATAGGGCAAAAGGAAGCTTCTCAACCCAATCTTTTTATGTCACTACCATCTTGGCTAGGATATTCTTCACATTCTTATTAGCTTCTTCTACGGCCCCATTAGCTTGTGGTTAGTATGGTGACGACTTGTGATGCTCAATGCTATATTCTTCCATGACCCTTCGAACTTCTCCTGCAAAATGGGAACCATTATCGAAAATGATCTCTTGGGGTACCCCAAACCGACATATGATGTTGTTTTCTAAAAATCGAGCCACATGCTTAGCCTTCAACACGGAGTAGGAGGCTGCTTTCACCCACTTAGTGAAGTAGTCAATTGCCACTAAAATGTACTTATGCCTGTTTGAAGTCTTAGGAGCCATTCTTCTAATCACATCTATGCCCCAAACTGAGAAAGGCCATGGAGAAGTCATGCTATACAATTCACTAGGTGGTACATGGTTTAAGTTGGCGTGTGTCTGACAATCATGGCAACTTTTCAGATAGTCCACACAATCAGTCTCTATTGTACTTCAATAGTACCCCATCCTTAGGATCTTCTTGGCTAACATCCTTCCATTCATGTGAGGGCCACAAATTCCTTGATGAACTTCTTCCATTACCCTTTCGGCCTCTTCTCTCTTCAAGCAGCAAAGGTGTACATTGTCATAGGACCTTCTATAGAGTTGTCCCCCCACATAGGATGTATTGGGTTGCCATCATCCTAATGGAACGACGTACTCTCTTGTCGGCACCATCCGGATATCCATTAGTTCCGAGAACTTTATGATGTCATAGTACCATGGAGCTTCCTCTTCCTTTACGGCCATTATTGAAGCTTCGGTCTTCCTTTTGTGCACTTCCTCACAACTTTGTTCAATTTTCCAAGGGTCGTGTCCATACTCCCTCAGGTATTTCAACCATGGAGGCTAAAGTAGCTAAGGCATCTGCAAACTGATTCTGACCTCTAGGGATGATTGTGTACTTGATCTTGTCAAAGGTCTTGGTCAAGTCTTCCAAGTATTGTTGATAAGGCTTTAAATGTTCTTCCTTCACTTTCCACAACTTCTGTGCTTGAGCTATAACTAAAGTTGAATTCCCGAAAATTTCGGCTTCTTTCACCCCCAAATCTTGAAGGGCTTCCATTCCGACGATGCAAGCTTCATATTTGGCCGTGTTATTAGTCGCTTCAAAGTTCAATTTGATTGCCAAAGTTATGTGAGATCCCTCGGGAGTGATCAAGAGTATTCCTATCCCATTTCCATATTGGTTTGTGGCTCCGTCAAAGTACATCTTCCATGTCCCTAACTCAACATCCAAAATATCCTCATCCGGAAAGTCCTCTTTACCGTCCTCCCCCTTTATGGGATTCTCGGCACAAAAATTTGACAGGACACTTCCCTTAATAGTTTTCCTAGCCATGTACTTCAAATCAAATTCTACCAATAAGATCAACCATCTTGACAATCTTCTACTCAAAGCGGATTTCTCAAAAAGGTACTTCAATGGGTCCATTCTTGCTACCACCCATATTTGAAAGGGTAAAACAATATGCCTCAACTTCTGTACGGTTAAAACAAGTGCAAAGCATGACTTTTCTATGGGAGTGTACCTAGTCTTGTAATCATGAAATCTCTTGCTTAAGTAATATATTGCTATCTCATTCTTCTCATCATCTTCTTGTGCAAGCATGCTTCCAACTGCAATGATGGAAAGGTGTAGGAGTAAAGGTTTCCCATGTTGTGGAGGTACTAGGATAGGTGGGTGGAGGAGATATTCCTTGATGAGTTCAAAGGATTTTTGGCATTCATCGTTCCATGTGTGTGGTTCATTCTTCCTTAGGAGCTTAAAGATGGGCTCGCAAGTTGAGGTGAGCTTGGCAATGAATCGAGTAATGTATTGTAGTCAACCCAAGAAACCCCTAATCTCTTTCTCACTTTTGGGTGGAGGCATCTCCAATATGGCTTTGATCTTGGATGGGTCAACTTCTATTCCTCTATCACTCACTAAGAACCCTAACAACTTTCTAGTGGTTACTCCAAAGGTGCACTTTTGTGGGTTTAATCTCAATCTATATTCTTTAATCCTCTCGAAGAACTTCCTTAAGTTTGTGGTGTAGTTCTCTCTATCCTTGGATTTCGCTATCATATCATCAACATACACCTTTACATCATTATGCATCATATCATGTAGCAATGTTGTAGCCATCCTTTGATAAGTTGCCCCAGCGTTCTTGAGGCCAAACGGCATTACCGTGTAACAATAAATTCCCCATTCGGTAGTGAAAGTGGTTTTGGTCATATCTTTAGCATCTTGATTTGGTTGTATCTCAAAAAACCATCCATGAAAGACATCAAGACACTTCCTGCTTTGTTATCCACTAAGACATCAATGTGGGGGAGGGGGAAGTCATCCTTAAGGTATGCCTTATTCAAGTCTCTAAAATCCATAAACATCCTTTCCTTTCCATCCTTCTTAGGTACGGGCACGACATTGGCTATCCACTCGGCTTGGTTTACGGGTTTGATGAACCCTACCTTTAGTTGCTTGGTGACTTCCTCTTTGATTTTTAAAAGCCATTCGGTCCTCATTCTTCTCAATTTTTGCTTGACAAGCATCATGTGGTCATGAGTATTAATGTGATGTTGAGCTATCTCGGGGTCAATTCCAAGCATATCTTCATAGGACCATGCAAACACCTCTTGAAATTCCGTGAGGAGTTCTTGAAGATCTTTCTTTTCTTTCTCATTTAGAGTTGAGCCAATTTTAATTAAGCGTGGATTCTCATCATTGCCCAAATTAATAGTTTCAAGAGTTGGTTTCATAGATTCAATTTTCTTTTCCAATTGTTTATTAATTTCATTTTCAAAATTCATTTGAATCATTTAAGTGCAGAGTTTCAATGTTATGGGACACATCAAAGTAAGCCAAACCAGAATTCATCTTATTGAAAATATTGAAAAGTACATTGGAACTTGCATTACAAGACTCTTTCCCCATGTTCTCAAAAAACCCAACCCAAGTCCAATTATTAATGGGCCCTATAGTAGGCATGATGAATTCTTTCTTCTTTCTTTCTTAAGGCTTGCCGTTCCTTTCTTTTTTTTTTTGTTTCTTTTCAGCCCGTCTTCTTTCTTTAAGGGTTCCCACGTGTGCATAGCTCAGGTCATGTCATACAGATCTTTGCCCTCATTGGGGAAGTCTCTTCTTGTCTCGCTTAGGAACCGATCGCTGTCATCCCCACTCCAGCAGCTGATCATCTTGTCATCTCCTCCTTCTTCTTTGTTCCTTACGAGGTATTGGTTGTCATTGGAACAAGGGTCCATGTTGCGCTTAAGTATGAAACAAGCCGGGGTGACTTGGGTTATCCCTACCTTCGAGGTCCATTCTGGCCAATTCTGAGCCTCCTATGATCCCGTGTCTCCTGATTGGGAAAAGTCGTTGACATGGAACCTCTTGGAAGTCCATGGTCCTGGAACATCCTTTAGTTGCGGCTTGAAGTTGGGTAGAGGTAGGAGGACCTTCCCTTTTTCCATCACGCGATTGATGCCTTCTTGAGTCAGCCCACTTGGTTCATGCTCAGCCTTGCATTTCTCAACTTCCTCTTTCTCAATTTCGGAAAGGTGACCTATTATCTTCTTGAGGACCTCAGCTTATGCCTCAACACATTTGAGCATCTTTTGCATGAAGAACTTTTCGCTTGCAGTGTCCATCTATCCCCCTCGATAAGCCTTCAATTTGGATGTCTCACCTTCAATTGGACTTGGATTGGAGTGATGTTTGAAAAGAAGCCCCATTAAGTTCAAGTCCCAATTAAAAGGTTCATTTTAACTTTTAGATGTTCTTAGAAAATTCTTAAGTTCATTTTAATGAAGGCCCAATTACAATATCACTCCCTTTCCTATCACGAATCCTTGCCCCTTGTTTCATTAGGCTTTAGTCCATTTACAATAAAGCTCTCACCTTACTCTCGTGGGCTTTCATTAGAATGTATTTAGGAATCTTCAACCCTTTGTCTCAAACTTGGGCCTACAATGTATTCATCACCTTTGGGCTTCTCATTCTTTATTCATTATTTCATCACTTTTTTCTTGAAATGGCCCTCTAGCTAGAATATTTTGTAGCATTCCTCTCAAAGTCCATGAAGTTCTCATCATTTTGGGCCTAAGCATGCAACAAGGAAGCCCAAGATTAGGGAAGTTCATATTGGCTTTGTAGGATCTTGGATGTTAAGTCCATAGCGTATTTGTTACCTAAGGCCCAAAGTCCTCTTTTTCGAAAGGGCTTTTTCCACTTGGGCTTATGATAGCAATTAGGCTATGATCTTATGAACCTTTCAAGTTAAGCTACAACTTTGGATTTAGGGACAAGCCTCTTATATGTGAGAACTTCTTTTCTTTTATCCCATAACATCTTGGAGTATACCATAACTTTAGGGTCATCCATTCCATTTTCATACCTTTTATTTGTCCTTTAGGATTAGGTGAACATATGATATATGGTTGAACAAACAAAAGATATATAAAGGGTAACCTTCATGGTAGGATTTAGGATCTAGGATCTCTCTAGTGTGGGTAGGCTCCCTAAGGCTAAAGGGATAGACAAATAGGTCACTCACAACTAGGTGGGCTATGATTCTAACCGAGGGCCTAAGTGGACCCTATAGTGGATTGGTAGCAAACCTTTAATGTACTCAAGGCCCATTATAGGCGATGGCATCGATTGCTAATTGTGAGTTGGTGGGATGAATTTCGAAAAATTTGGGCCCGAATGGAGCCTTCCATCTTCCCACTCATCACCAACAAAGGTTAAGGGACAAAGAGAACAAGTGATGTTTGTGCAAAACAAGTATTGAAACAATTTTTATTAAAGTTAAGACATAGGACACATAGGAATTAAACTCACCATCCCTAGTGGAGTCGCCACTGTGGGCGCAAGGGAAGGGAAAATTAAATGGAGTCACCACCTAGTTATAAGGTCTAGGAACCATGAATATAGTGTCCTTTCGAGGAAAGATCTTTGATCTTACTACCAGAGTTTGGATTCGGAGTTTAGGTACACTCTTGGGAAGGTGTTAGGCACCCAAGATCGCCCAACCCTAAGGTTGGCCTCCATCATTGTGTCCAATATCTTAACCCTATTAAAAACCATTTAAATACTTGTATTCTAGACTCACACACACACTAACATGCATCTAGCAAACAACATGGCATCTTTAACCCTAAACATATACTTATCCATCTATCCAAACAAAAGAGAGCCAAACATATAAAAGAGAACCCTAGCATTCATCTAAAACAAAACAGCAACTTAAACATGGCAGCAAGCATATCATCAAACAAAACATATCAAAAACAAAATGTTAACATATTAGAAACTCTAATCATACATCTAAAAACCCTAACACAAATGCATGAACATTGCTAATGCATGACTTACCCTTTACTTACCTCTTAGCAACACAACACCTATGGCATCAATGCATGAACATGTGAATGAATGGCATAGCATTAAAACTAAGAAAACCCTATCCTAAACCCTAATCTAAGCATGTGATAACAAGCAACATGTTAAAAATAAAAAGGTAATTAAACATTTTTATGGGGTTAAAAACATGTGAGAAGAGGCTATGCAGACAAACATGTTGGATAATGACATCACACATGCTAGAACAGGTCTGTGTACACATGAGTTCAGCCTGTGTGCGCGGGCTAGATCATGCATACACAGATCCTTACCCAGAAACCCTAATCAACATAGAAATTGAGCAGAAACCAAAAGCGTAAAATCTAGCAACTTATCATGCTTAAAGATATGAAGAAAACCTAAAACTAACCTAAACAAACATGTGTAAACATAAACTAAGCAAAAGAAACAAATTAAAACAAAGATTAAGGCAAAAAAGAAAAAAGAAAAGTTTTAAAGCGTACCTTAAAGCAAAAGCTCCTAGGCTTGATTTTTTACCGTTCCCCTCAGTAAAATCTATCACAATTCAATGAAATAGTAATTAGTAATCTTAAACTCAAAGGATTGGGACCAGAAAAGGTCCCAATCAAATAAAAAAAGACTTAAGGGTGTTTTTTGAAAAACTCCATTTTAATCCATTATTTTCTAGTAAATCTTAGGTTTTTCCCTTGGGATTTCTGTGTCTTTTGAAAATGTACCATGTAAGGCTTTTTATATTTGAAAAAATGGAGTTTGGAACGACTCTCAGATGATGTGAGATTCATTCCAAACCTTAGCCAATATTGCAGAAAACTTGCCTTTTTTATGCTTCTGAAACCTTAGCTGCGTAAGTACGAATGTGCCTGCATATGCATGCTTTAGTTTGTGTACGCATGCTGCGACCCACATACGCAGGCCAAGGGCTACTTTGGTCATTTTATTTCCAAAAATAAATTTTTGCTCATTCAAAAGTTTATGTTTTCCATTTTAACACTCCTCAAGTCAACTTAATATTTGATTGGGCACTAAACTGGCCTTGAGCCTTAGAGTTCGAGCATCATTGGGAAACGAGGGCCCAAGTCATAAGGGATACAAAATGCGGTGTTTATAGCATCCTTCAAAAACAACACCACTTGGTGCATCCAACTGTAATACCTGGAGAAAAAAAAGATTAAAAGGAAGGTTATTTAAGTAAATTTGTTTATGGGGTCAATTTTTATAATTAATATTTCTAAGGGGTTTTTTAGAAAATAAGGTTGAAACCCTAGCTATATATAGTCTAATTTAAGTTAGCATATAGTGACTGATGTTTTAAGAGAGGAGACTATTCAAAATACTTAAGTAGAGAAGGTTTAACTGCACAATTGAGGTAAGAGCCTGTGAATCTCTTTCTTGTCAAATCTAAGTTTTATTTGAAATTAGAGTATTTTTTTTAAGTGGATATTTTGGCCAGTGAAACTATTTAAATATTCAAGAGTTATAATGATGCAAACGTATAGAAGTTTAGATTTATTTTTTTGGTAAATTGGACATGGTACCTGTAGATTTTTCTGCCTCGGTATTGTAATTTTTTTCCTATGCCCACTATTGTGTCATGCATGTAAGTGTAGATGGAAGTTGCACAAGGTGAGGCATGGGGAGTCCGGTTCTGCACGAGTTTCTACCTTAAGAAGTTGTACCGAATTGTGGATTTGGTGAATAGGAAAAGTCATGGTGTGGACTTGAAGTCTCTGACAAATAAAATAAAAAAAATAAAAAAGAAAAAGAAAAAGAGAGAGCACACGTATAGAAGATAGATCCGGGTGGTGTCCTTTACAGATTGACTTTTGACCATATATGGCTATGTGTATAGCCTATTATATAGGCTTTATTCCTAGGGAACTACTAGCATTAGGAAGTAAATGTAATATTTATTATGAATATGTAAAATTTTGGTATGAGATAACAGTAGACAGTTGTTGGATATTTTAGTAGTTTTTCTTTTGGTTGGATACAGTTATAAATCATTCTTAAATTATTTGATTATTGAGTAAATGGTACTTGCAAAATTGTTTTAGGTGATATTTAAGGATTTTAGAAGAAGTATTAGGGAAAAGTTCCTTTTGGTATGACTTTTAGAGGTAAGTAACGTTATCCTAATTGGTTTTATTTTGCGTAGTTTAACTATTGAAAATTGTTTACAGTTGTTACAATTTTATTTCTATTGTATTACTGATTTCAAATAAAGAATTGTCACAAATATATCTAATTACTGAATATATGATGTATTTTATTTAATTGTTTTTAGTTATACTGACTCAAAGTAAAGAATAAAGAATTTTCACAAATATATATGAGCATTGAATATAAGATTTATTTTATTTATTGTTTTTTTAGCTATATTGATTTAAAGTAAAGAATTATAGAAATATCACAAATAGATTTGAATATTGAATATATGATTATATATACGTATTTGAATAAGATATATTTTTTTTAGAAACTATGATTTCATATATATGATTATGAACAATCTGACTATGAATTTATTCTGATACCCAGCCAATGGGAGTTATTCATTGGTACTCTAATAACCAGCCAATGGGGGTTATTCATTGGTACTTTAATCCCCAATCACGAGGATATAGTGTGACCATAGTCATAAGATTGTTAAGAATATGAATTACGCTTGAATATTTGAACTATTTTGAGTCCTTAAAACTGCATGTGTGATTTTGGAAATGTTTAAATATTTGAACTATTTTGGGTCATTAAAACTACTTATGTATCTTTTTGGAACATATTGTAAGTTATAGTTTTGATATATGGAAAACTGACTACTTTCTAAACCATCTATGATATATTTGTCATATTAAAGTATGTGATCTATTTGTAACTTATTATTTTAAGACTAAGAAATTGCTTCAGTTATTTGGAAAACACATAGTATATTATAACTTTAAAAACACATATTACTTCTTTTCCTTTACAGATCTATTGCTTAATAGAACTTATTAGGATTTTGGTTACTTATTGAGTTGTCAACTCACCCCTTTTTCCCCTCCAATTTCAGATTATGAAGAATAGCAAGTTTTTGGAGTTTTGATGTTGTGTTGTGAGCAGGAAAAGAAGCTTAGTGATTTTGGGATTGGATGGTCTTTTAATAGTTTTATATTTATTGGCCAATTGGCATTATGTACATGAGGTTTGGATTTTGTTCCTATTAAATTATTGGAGATCTATTCATAAAGAAATTGTTGTGGTATTTTGGATTTATTTAATTTAATTTTTGAGGATAAATTTTAGTTGCGAAGAAGGCCTTGCACATTTGTAGGGTGCTTACTTTATAAGCGTGCAGCGGTTGTCACGTGCCTATCTCTATAGTTGGGTTCGGGGCATGACAATCCAACTTGGGCCGACGTTTATGTTGTTTATCCTAACTGGGGTTTGATCATCCCAATTAGGTCCTGTTAGATCCTCAACTATTATGACCCTAGGTAGACCTTGTCCCAATGAGGTGACCAAAGTTGCTAATGAGCCAACATGGGAATTCTTATTTTTGGGAACTTGCTTTATAGAAAAAATTTCAAAATTGGATTGCAGTTGTTTGATTTGGCCTAGTTACCACTGCATCCTTTGATCTCTGGCTTCAAATTCCCCTTTCATTTGTCCCACGATTAGCCTTGAGTCAGAGAAAACCCCCAATAGCTTTACTCCCAAGTTTCTTCACCCTAATCATTCCTACCTGAAGAACTTCATACTCCACTTCATTATTCGTGGCTGGAAAGCCAAGCCTTAGAGATTTCTCCATAGTTACTTGTCAAGAGATACTAGAATGATTCCAATCCCGGACCCTTTCTGGTTAGCTACCTTGTCCAAATAGAGTTCCTAGAATAGAGGATGGGATATGGAAATCAATGAAACCTTTATGTCGGGAGTCCCTTCCACCTTGGCTTTAGACTTTCCCGCCCCCTCAGTGAATTCTGCCACCAAGTCGGCCAGAACCTACCCTTTTCTAGCTGTACAAGGTGAATACTTGATATCAAATGCTCCCAACATAGTTCCCCACTTGGCTATTCTTCATGTATAGTTCGACCTTCGAAGTAGTGCTTGTAAAGGAGCTGGGGGAGGACCACAACTGTATGCACTTGGAAGTAATAAGGGAGCTTCTTCATGGCATGTATGATGGCCAAAATAGCTTTCTCAAGGGGTAGATATTGAGTTTCTGCCTCTTAAAGGGACTTGCTTATGTAATAGACTGGCTTTTGCACCCCAGTGTCTGTTTTAACTAGGACTAGGCTTATTGCATGGGCTGTAACAACTATATAGGCATACAAAACCTCTTCCTTTTCAAGCCTGGACAGGATGGGCGGATATGCCAAGTATTTCTTCAATTCTTTAAAGGCCTTGTTACATTTCTTGGTCTACGTGAAATCTTTCCACTTATGAAGCAATTAAAAAAATGGTCTGCAGCGATTAGCCGACTGAGAGATGAACCTATGCAGGGTTGCGGTCATCCCATTCAGATTCTGTACCTCTTTTGGATTCCAAGGTGGGTGCAGATCATGGATGGATCTAATTTGATCGGGGTTAACCTCAATCCTTCGATGAGTGATCATGTACCCCAGAAATTTCCCTGAGCTCATGCCGAAGGAACATTTAGAAGTGTTGAGATGCAACTTATGTTTTCTAAGTATTGAAAATACTTCTTCCAAATCGCTTAGATGCTCAGACACCTACTTGCTCTTTACAACCATGTCGTCTATGTAAGCCTCGACATTCTAGCCTAGCTGGGCTTCAAACATTCTCGTTACCATTCTCTGATAAGTAGATCTAGCATTCTTCAGGTTGAAAGACATCACTTGATAGTGATAATTCCCGGTAGGGGTTAGGAATGTAGTCTTTTCTTGGTCTAGCAATGCCAATGGTATTTGGTGATAGCCTTGGAAGGTGTCCAAAAAACTCATCCGAGAATGGCCGAATGTTGTGTCGACAAGCTGATCAATTCGGGGGACTAGAAAGGGATCTTTGGGGCAGGCTTTGTTTAAATCGGTGAAGTCCACACAAATCCTGCATTTTCCTGACTTCTTCTTAACAACCAGAGTATTGGCCAACCACTCGGGATAAAAAGCCTCTTTGATTGCTCCAGCTTGTTTGAGCTTATTCACCTCCTCCTTTACTGCCTCGACATGTTCTTTGGAAGAGTGTCGAGGTTGTTGCCTTTTCGGTATGATAGTTGGGTTCACATTAAGATGGTGGCATATAAATTTTGGATCTACGCTCGGTGACTCATATGCGCTCCATGCGAAAACATTTAAGTTACTCCTCAAGAAAACCAGCAATTCCTCCTTCTCGATCGGGGTTAATTGGGTCCCAACTTGAAAAAATTTATCCTCATCTAACCCAATGATAACTTTCTCCAGCACTTCACATTGCAAACTGCCTATTATTGCCCCGATTGAGTCTTCAGGCTCTGCGACCGTTGATTGTTACGAAACATTATCTAGGCCAAAAAAGCACATTTTAGCTAACTGGTGCCTGATAGCAACAACCATGCATTGCCTGGCCATTGTTTGGCTCCTCACCAGCTCCCCTATTAGGCCTTCGGTGGGATACTTCACCTTCATATGCAAGGTAGAGGAGACTGCTCCCATAGTATGAAGCCACAGGCTTGCCAGAATTGTGGTGTAAGGTGAATAAGCATCGACTACAATGAATTCCACTTCAACCGCTTCGTTGCTCATATGCATCGGTAGATTAATCATTCCCTTAGGGATCACGGTTCTTCCATCAAATCCCACCAATGCTAAGTCATACCTGCTGAGGTCCTTGGACTTCAAGTTCAGCCCTTTATATAAGTCAGGGTACATGATCTTGACTCCACTTCCTTGGTCCACCAACACCCTTCTCACATCAAACCCTCGAATCCGGAGGGTAACCACTAATGCATCATCGTAGGGTTGAAAGGTCCCCACTCTATCATCATTTGAGAAGCCCAAGATCAGCTATGGTTCTGCCTTTAACCTGCTCTTCAAGCTCCAGTTGTAATGCAATGGACATAATTCTGGAGGAGGAACTTGCTTCCCTATTTGGCTTGACAAGAATGACACTAATAGTTCCCAATGGTGGGTGTAGAACAACCTTTCTCTGGTATCCCTGCCCGGTCTAGCTCCCCTGCCCAGGGGACTTATGCATGAACTGCTTCAGCTTCCCTACCTTAATTAACTGCTCTAGATAGTCACGTAGGGTTTTGTAGTCCTTCGTCGTATGCCTCCAATCCTGATGATAGTAGCAGTATAGACTTTGATTCCACTTGGTGAGGTCCCTTCCCATCTTGTTGGGCCATTTGAAATAAGGCTCATTTTTTATCTTTTCAAGAATCCGATATACGGGCTCCTTGAACATTGCGCTAACCACTGAGGCGTTAGCCTGAGGAAGTTGGCTAAAAAAGTCTCTCCTTGGCCAGTTGAGGCCATATTTATCAGGTCGAGGATCCCTCTTTTCGAGTGTGAAAACCTTGGCCTTCCCTTTTCCCTGCACTTGGTCTTCTTCAACCCTCTTGTGCTTGTCAATGCGATCCATCAACTGACACATATTTTGAGCTGGCTTCATGGTGAGGGATTTCCTTAAGTCATGATTCATGGGGGGCCTCACCTTAAAGGTCCTGACAGCTACATCCTCGAAATCTCCATCGATTTCATTAAAAAGCTCACAGTATCTATCGAAATAGGTCTTTAATGTCTCCCCCTCCCTCATGGCCATGGATAATAAAGAATCCAAAGGCCTAGGGATCCTACTGTAAGTCACAAATCTGGCCCCGAACACCCTGGTTAGCATCTCATAGGAGCCTATCGAGCCCTCCTCCAATCCATCAAACCATCTCATAGCGGGGGGTTCGAGGCTTGAGGGGAATACTTTGCATATGAGAGCCTCGTTTCTGGAGTGAATGGTCATCCTTTGGTTAAAGTGGCTAACGTGTTCTACTGGGTCGGTCCTTCCATTATAAATGGTGAAGGTGGGCTAAGCAAAACGATGAGGAAGTTTGGCCGTTTCGATGTGGTGTCTGAAAGGTGACCTAGAAATTTAGCTTAAAGCCCTGCTGATAGCATCGTTCCTCATGTTTCCAGGGGGTGAGTTTCTATTTCTTCTCCTACGATGCTTTTCCCTACCATCAAAGTGGGAGGACATCATGAAAGACTCACTCAGGGGAGTTCTAGATCTCTGCCTGTAACTACGGTCCTTTTCTAAGCTAGAGCTTTGGCTTGATGGAGGTGTTTAGTCCTCTCTGACATGCACTCTTCGACAAAGCCGTTTATGTAGATGATCAATCTCCAACTTGAGGTTTCACGTCTCTTGCTTGTGCGAAACATGATTCCCTGGTCTCAAGTGACTTCGACTGATGTGGTCCAAGTAAACGAGCTCGACCCTGATGTTAGGTGTCCGATCCATCTCTCAGTCCCTTCTTCTTTCTAAGTTAACAAATTGGTCAACTCGTTGAGAAACCACAGATTCTTCTCTGTCTTGCTTAGAGTTTGCCATTTCTTCCTTCTGTTATCAAGGAATAGACCACAAAGATCAAAGGTGACCCTTCATACAGACGGAGCCCAAAAATGCTAGGCCCACTTAGAATAGTGGAATTAGATTTTTCAGGCCCAGTGCAACTAATTTGTTAGAGTATGGGCTTGCGAAATCAACTTGAATACTCTTTTATGATCTAGATGTTAGGTTAGTGGAGTTAGGGCTTAGAGAGTGGTAAAAAGATGTACTAAATGTGGAAATAACACTTCCTCGAGTCTGGTTGAAGAGGCAATGTTCATAAAAAGTGTTTAAGTTCTTAATACAAGATGATGTTCTACAGTTTCTATTCTTTTTTCAATTTTTCCTCCTCTTCCTTGCAGGGATTTCTTTCCTTTACATAGTCCCTCCCATTGCATCTGAGCCCTCTACCTGTACAGCTCAAGGCATTAATTTGGATGCTTGTCTCATTAAGGCTCTGTTGGAGGTGGTAGAGTGTGCTGTGATCTGTGAGATTACTGTTCAGGGGTCATTCCTTCATTAATGCGACTAGTTGAGTTGGTATAGTGCATTGAATGCGAAGGTGATGGCTCTTTACCTAGATATTTTCTCTCTTCTTTACTTGCACGTCTCTACGGTCTTCCTCGGTATCTTGTCCTTTGGTGTAAGTGGCTAGCTGAAGAATTCCCGAGGAGTGCTTGCTCTTCAGGCTCTTCAGATGATGGGCCTCTACGTCTTCCCTCCTCCGATTCTTATCCACGTGTCCAGCTCGGACTGGTGTGCGAATGAGCCTTTTTCCACCCCCGGACTAGGCCCGTGTGTTCTACTTTGCGTTCGGATCTTGCCCTCTCACAAGTGTTTAACACATTTCCTTGTGTTTTCTTGATTTTATTCATAAATAATTTACTGTTTTAGAATAAATCTCTCAATCTATGTGATGAATATCGTTATATGAGCCTCCATTGTGAGACTCTCTGTCTAGGTCCCAAAACGATGCTGTTTTGATATTTTTATTAAAAAAATTAAAAAAAACTAATATAAAAATATTTTTGTTGGGAAGTAAAAAAAAAAATTGATTTTGAAATTTCAACCTGGAGCAAATCTACCACCTCCAGCCCCTCCCTCCCTATCAAGGAGCAGCAAATTTGTCTTTATTTAGATGAAGTTTCCTCATGTTATTTTACATCTTTTCATCATATGATTATGTTTAACATAAATGTATATGAATGAGATTGCTTGTTCTAGAGATGATGTTAATATGACCATTAATTCTTGAGAAATGCTATATTTACAACAATTTTACAATAAATTCTAAGGGGTAGACTGTTATTAATTAGTTGTTACTAGTGGGCAAAAAAAGTAATTTTAGTAGTGAGTTCCAAATTAGAACTAGTAACAATTTATCACTTAGGATTTGTCGTGAAAATGTTATGAACACTTCTTTTAATTCCTAGGATAGTATGAGACTAATTTACAGAACAGGCAAGATGAGTGTTTAACACATTTTCTTGTGTTTTCTTGATTTTATCCATAAATAATTAACTGTTCTAGTATAAATCATTCAATCTATGCGATGAATATTGCTATATATATGAGCCTCCATTATGAGATTCTCTATCTAGGGGAATATCCAAACATTTTTCAAGCTCCTTGGGTTATGGTTCTCATAGAATGAGAATTTAGGGGATGCATTTACTTGTGTGATTTTGTATCTATACTACTATTTAAGAAACTTCTCCTATTTGGGATCCTCAATTTTGATGCCTAAAATATCCTCAATCTATTCTCGTACAAGTTTTTCAACTAACAGAATAAATATATAAAAAGAAAAAAAAAATGCTGGTTGAATTCCACTTTCCATGTTTTACTTTTAATATGCCAATAATGTTTTCCACTTTTTCAATTACCAAATTCATTTTTTTTTTCCTTTTACAATGGATTATATTTAAATTTCATTTCCCATGTTTTACTCCTAAAAAAATGCTTTTAATTTATTCAGTTTTTTTCTTTTTTTCCTTTTACAACCGATTACATTTAATTATTAAAAAACTACATTTTAGGATTAAAATAAAATTTATAAATGCCATAAATAAAATTAAAAAAAAAATAACACCAAAATATAAAAGAACGTGGATTTTTGAGCCTTTCCTTTAGCAAAAATAAATAATAATAAAAACCTAACACAAAAAAATGCGATCCTTTTACTGCAACAAAAATAAATAAAAACTAATAAAATTTTGTAATTTGTTTTGTTATAGATCTATACTAAGTGGCTACATTTTAGGACTATCATAAACACATAACACAACTATGTCCTTTTTTCTCGGGAAAAAAAAAAAAAAAAAACCCACATCCATTTTTACTTACATAAAAAATGTTATCTAGAGTTTCTTGGTTTTAAAGGTAATTGTTAAATCCTGAATTTAAGCTCTTTTTTACTATTGTTATATATGGGTGTGTAGTAAGTGGCTAAATTTTAGGATTGAAGATAGGTAGATAACTTCCATCAATAAATCAGAATTTTCTCTTAAAACAATATAAGAAACAATTGAGGAAAGATGTGTAAATAAAATTTTGGATAAATGAATCATTTAAAAATGAAGTACTCTTTTTCTATACTTCACTAAAAACAAAAAAACAAAAAAACAAAAAAAAAGTTTAGATATATATGCCCACAAATATGAGATTAAATTCAAGATTCAGATCCTCTAGATTTTTTAGGCTACTCTACCAATAGATTTCTTTAAATTCTAACCACTTTTTTATGATTTAAGGGTTTAGGTTCTACTATGTCAGCATTTTACTAACAATACTTTTAAAATAATAAAATAATGTTGCAAACAAAACAATTAAGATTATTGTTAGTGGAATGCTGACATGGCAAAATTTAGACCATTAAATCATTAAAGAATGATTAAGATTTAAGGAAATTTATTTGGTAGAATACCCTGGGAAATCTAGAAGATCTGAATCCCTGAATTTAGTACTGATAATAAAAAGGAATAGATATGGAGTTGAACTCCATATCTATTCAGTATTGATAATATATATATATGTGTGTGTGTGTGTGTGTGTGTGTGTGTGTATATATATATATATAATATAGATTTTAACTCAATACTGATGAAAAATTATTTCATCTGCAAACGCATAATATGAATAATACTCATCAAGGAGCAGCAAAATTGTCTTTATTTAGATGAAGTTTCCTCTTGTTATTTTACATCTTTTCATCATATATGATTATGTTTAGCATAAATGTATATGAATGAGATTGCTTGTTCTAAAGATGATGTTAAACATGACCATTAATTATTGAGAAATGCTATATTTACAACACTTTTATAACAAATTCTAAGTGGCAGATTGTTATTAATTAGTTGTTACTGATGGGCAAAAAAAAAAAAAAAAAAAAATAGGAGTGAGTTCCAAATTAAAACTGGTAACAATTTACCACTTAAGATTTGTTGTGAAAATGTTATAAACGTAACACTTCTCTTATTTCCTGAGATAGTAAGAGACTAATTTAGGGAACAAGCAAGATGAGTGTTTAACACATTTTCTTGTGTTTTCTTGATTTTGTCCAGAAATAATTAACTGTTCTAGTATAAATCTCTCAATCTATGTGATGAATATTGTTATATATGTGAGCCTCCATTATGAGATTCCATCTAGGGGGAATGTCCAAACATTTTTCAAGCTCCTTGGGTTGTGGTTCTCATAGAATGAGAATTTAGGAGATGCATTCGCTTGTGTGATCCTGTATTATTCTTAATTCAACCATCATCAAACAACGAACCACTAGACGGTGGGATCTAACTAGATGATAAGTTAATATCAAGTGTACGGTTGCATTGAGTTACATCGAAATTTAGAGTACATCAACTTAATTTCTATCAGTTCACCATTTTTCGAGTACATTTTCAAAACCAAAAATGATTTTCAATTTGTCCAAATTTATCAAATAATCAAAACTATTGATATCATCCCATATGTATCATTGCTTATGCATATGCATGAAATCATAGGACACGTGTCCCCAAATTTGTAGTAACTATAATATTATTATACAATATGAAGGATAGAGCAAACTCTTTTCATGTCAATCAACGGAGAAGGCGTCACGTATATATCTCATTCACTTTTTCTTTGTTCCATCTCAATTTCCTCCACTTAAAAGATAGCAATCCTAGGTATACTTAAAGAGGTATTTTGTTGCTTTTACTACTTGCGAAACATGATTTAATTTCTAAATTACCTGATCAGCTGGCTTCTAGTCCCCAAGCTTTTAACCCTGAGGTTTGGGAAGCCTTCTGGCTATACAATATCAGAAATACGAACATTATACATATATGAAGGAAACAGTACATGCATAGCTAACATGAATTACATGGAAATATTCCTAGTGAACAAGGCGTAGTCCCCACATTGCTTCTCATAATTTGCTGTTGCATCACTAGCACAGAGGCAGAGCTACCAAAATCTACAGAAGTGAGATAGTCACCAATCACACCTAGTTCCTGATTTTTATTCCACTTTGTTAATCCCTCAACGAGTACTGGATTTATCCCATGTTTCCTTCCCACAATCCAAAGGTCATACGATTCATCATTCATGGCCTCAATAGCTGCAATAGTTTCATCTCCATCCCTCACCACCACCTCTCTATAAACCACCCTATCATTTTTCTCATTTTTAACCCAAAACCATGTAACCAACCCATCATCAAGCTTTTTCTCCATCTCATTATCTCCATTAAAGTTATAGGAAAGAAAGCGTATCACAGTAAGAGAGATGCTCCGGTTCCCAGCCATTCTATCTGCAAAAACGAGAGCTTCTCGAGCATCTGCTCCTCCTAAAAATAGCAAAACAAAATGGTGGGCAGAATTCTCCGTGGATATGGCTGGAACAGCCCTTTGAAAATTACCTTTGTCAACAAGAATTCCAACAGAACAAGGTGCATGAGCTAAGACATTGGAGTTCACAGACCTGACTCCAGCTAGTACAACTTCTGCGCCTCCAATATCCAAGTGTTCCTTGTGGAATGGTAAGATGACAAGAGTAGCTTTGCATTCAAGAGCAAGCTTGCAAATATCTTGGAACATGGTTTTTTTCGGTGACACAGCTGTGAATGTACGGAGATTGAGGTAAGCATTTTGGCTTTCCTGATAAAGCTTTAGGGCACCGAGGATAGCCTCAGAGGATCCATAGTTGGAAGGCAATTTCTGTTCTTCGTGATCTATAAACAAAGGGGCAGCACGACCAACAAGCTCAATGAGATGGAGAGCAAAGATTGAGAATGGGCTAGTAACAGTAGGATTGGAGACCTCAACAAGTTTGATGAGGCCATGCACGCTTTCCAGGTCATGCATGCATAGAACAATACGAACTTCATTTTCTGGAGAGGTATGTTGAATGGTTCTCCTTTTATTCACCATGTATGGCTTTGTTGGATCATAGAGGATGCTGATCAAAGCTGTACATGTTCCAGTCACCGCCGCTGTTAATAGTATTAGCAAAGAGAAACCTGGCTGATCTATAATCTGTATGCGTACATCCAAAACAGCAAAGCAAGAGAGATGAGATGAGAACGGCCAAAAAAAGAAGAAGAAAAAAGAAAGAAAGAAAGAAGGTAACTTACATTTTCTTCTTTAAAAAAAATCTATTTCGTAGAAAGTTAATTGCATGTTTGAATGAGAGAGAGATTCAGATTTGTAATTTGGAAAATTTTCAGTTTTGGTAAAGAAGGAAAACACAAGTGAAATTGCATTTAATTGGTTAGATGAGCAAACTTGATTTATTTACATTTTTTTTTTCAAAGAAAATGAAAACTAAAAACATTTTGGATAAAATATTTCTATGGACATAATATGATTCACAATCACTAATATGACTTGTTATATAGTTGATGCATAATAAACACGATATTAGCATTAGATCCAAATAAAAGTAACGTTTTAATCGTAATAAGCTGTGTTAATAGTTAAAAATATATATATATATATATATATATATATTGAGTGTGAGAGGGCATACCACTTTATCCATCCAATGGAGATATAATAAAATCTCGACTTGGCCTCTTAAGCTCAAAATGAAGCTCATTGCGAAACTCTCTCTTAATGGAACGTTAACGAAGACAGCAGCCATGGCGGTCACAAGCACCTTGGAAAAGTAGCCAATCAGAGCCAGAGCAAACAATGGCGATAAGTGCACCCAGCCAACAGCAGTCATGGAATATACATCTGTGGTAATCCCAATAAAAATAAATGCAATTGGCATGAGAAACTCAAAAATAAGAGTTTCACACCTTGCCACAAGGGTCGATCCCAGTGGAGGGCCATCCGGTATAACCAGTCCCAACATCATTGGCCCTGTAGCAATGGCGACCCCAAAAAAATCTGTGAGAAACCCCATAACTAAAACCAATAACAAAATTGCAACCACATAGCCTTGATCAACTGGATCCCCTTCAGGAGTATGGTCAACGATCCACTTCATTCCTCGCCCAACGAAAATGACACAGAAAGCCACTAAAACCGCCAAAGATATCAAATACCAGAACGCAGCCATGGGCTTTGTTTCCCCTTGTTTTGCTGCTTCAAACGCATAAAAAGCATTAAGCCCTATTGCATCGCAAATTATCGACGTGGATAGTGACATTCGTCCAACCTCGGAGCTTAGGAGATTTAGCTCTTCAAGAATAGTATATATGCACGGAAATGATGTTATAGCCATGGAAGAAGAAATTGCTCCAATCGAAGTGAATTTTGCAAGATCTTTATCCATGGACTGGCGCATAATCATTGCAGCAAGTACAACTATTATAAAGGGAAACACCATTCCGGCAAATGCAATATACATTTCCTTTTTTCCTGCTTTTTTTACTAGGGATAGATCCATTTTCACACCGATCACAAAAACGAAATACATAAAACCGATTAGTCCAATATTTCTCAACACGTATTGGGTATTATCCGGGAACAGGCATGAATAGAACTTTTTGTTGTGGCCTAGAACGGAGGGACCGATGATTATACCGCCCTTGACAACATTAAACCATCAACAACAAAAAATACTGAAAGTTAGTGGCTAGAAATATATGTGCTTTTAATACAAGGCTAAACTTCCAACTTAATTAGACCCCAAAAAAAAAAAAAAAAAAAAAACTCTAGCTATAAAGTATGTATCATAACATTCATGAACAAAAAAAAAAAAAAAAAAGACCTAAAACTAAAACTTACAATGATCTCTGCGACAATCCTAGGCTGTTTGAGAGGCTTCAAAAGAAAGCGAAGGATCTGAATGATAGCGATGACAAGGATTATCTCAAGCAACAATAGTGTGAAGGAGGAATTCAAGGGATTCTCTCCATAAAAAATGCCATACGGGTGAGTGCTTTGAATGCTATGGCAAGTGAGAAGCATTTCGGGAGATTGGATGACATTAGTAGGTGCATGCAACTCAGCCACCTGAACTTTCATGGTGCTACGAAAGCCGTCAGAATGGTCACTAGGAGCCAAAGAACGATAGATTGGGTAAACCCTAACCATCAGAATAATGCTAAATTAACAAAATTGAGAGAGAGAGAGAGAGAGAGAGAGAGAGAGGAGAGATGCCAGGGATGTGGACGTGCTTTAAAAGAGGGTGAAGACTTGGAGAAATTATAAGGCCCTCATAGTAGACCACATCATTTGTCCACCATTACACTAAAAGACTTCCACATATTTAAAGTTGCTGAGTTAAAAAAAAAAATTTAAAACAAAAAATGATTATTGACTTAGCAATTTTAAACAAGTGGAAGTCTTTTAGTGGAATGGTGGACCACGTCACTTGTCCATCATGAGGACCTTATAATTTATCGAAGACTTGAACCTTATTTAATAGTTGAACATTTCTATGATTCCATAAAATCAATGCTCTTGGATACAATAAATTGAAAAGATTTTTTTTTTTCTCAACAAAAAAAAAAAAAAAAAAGAAGAAGAAGAAGAAAAGATTGTTAAATTTATTGGGGCGGTGTAATGGATTCAATAAATTTTACTATATAAGTTAACAAATTGTTTACCAATTTTAAAAAAAAAAATAGAAAAAAATCCTTGACCAAATCCTAATTTTGATCAAATATTTTTTTTTTGGTAAATATTATATATTCTTGTCAACAAGTCGTGGTGATCTAATCTTCTAAAAATGGAAGTTTCTAGTATTGCTATTAATAAAAGAATTATATGTTGATTTGCTTAATTAAGTAAGTCATTTTTTTTTGTAGGTTTTAGTTAGTTCAATTGATAAAGTCTTTTACGGTTAAATACGAAATTTGCGGTTTAATCTCCGCCTAATTATCATTAGGAGCAGAAGTCATAAGTTGAAACTCTCTCAAAAAAATTATAAAAATAAAAAAAATGTAAGTTTTTTTTTTACCTAGTTAAGGAGAATACTATAAGGCTGTTTGGCTCCACCATTTTCATCACTCAATTCTCGCCACTCAATTTCCATCACTCATCACTCATCACTCATTACTCATTTTTCAGCACTCATCACCCATCACTCTAAAATTAATACCCGTTTGGCCCTATCACTGAAATGCCATAACTCA
Source organism: Quercus ilex subsp. ballota (assembly GCA_032727855.1). NCBI lineage: Eukaryota > Viridiplantae > Streptophyta > Magnoliopsida > Fagales > Fagaceae > Quercus > Quercus ilex. Next base: position 30,111,177 of record CM064908.1, read on the forward strand.
ACAATTTTTCACACTATTTGTGGGCCCCAGCTTTGTCACTTGGTGCAGCTTCTTTTTTCTTTTTTTTCTTTTTTTTCTTCAGTACCCAGAAACCCGAACCTAGTGAAAAAAAAAAAAAAAAACCCAGGAGAAAACCGAACCACTGAAGAAAGAGGAAAGGAAAAAAAGAAAAAGAAAAAGAAGACGAGTTGATCAGAAGAAAGGAAAAAAAAAAAAAAAAAAAACCCAGGACCGAACCCACTGAAGAAAGAAGAAATGAAAAAAAGAAAAAGAAAAAAATGAAGAACTGAAGGAGAAGACAAGCTGATCAGAAGAAAGGAAAAAAAAAAGAAAAAAAAGAAACCAGGTGAAGACCGAACCCACTGAAGAAAGAAGAAAGGAAAAAAAGAAAAAGAAAAAATGGAAGAACTAAAGAAGAAGACGAGCTGATCAGAAGAAAGGAAAAAAAAAAAAAAAAAACCCAGGACCGAACCCACTAAAGAAAGAAGAAAGGAAAAAAAGAAAAAGAAAAAAAATGAAGAACTGAAGGAGAAGACAAGCTGACTAGAAGAAAGGGGGAAAAAAAAAAAAGAGGTAGATTGGTCAAAAAGGTGCAGCTGAGCTATGACAAGTGAGACCGGGTGTGTAATGTTATTTACGAGTTTGCTATTGAAAACAGAGAATTGGAAACTGAAAATAGCCAAAAGTTGTTTTCAGTTTCCACAACTCATAACTCAAAAAGTAGAGAATTGAGTATTGGAAACAGAGTTATGAAAACAAAGAAATTGTGCAGGCAAACGAGTATTTTGCTATGGGTCACACCATTTTTTAGAATTGAGTTATGAAAACAGAGAATTGAGCCATGAAAACTAGTAAACCAAACAGCCCCTAAGTTACTAACTAGAAGTAAAGGGGCATTGACCATTGAACTATAGTAGAGAAAATAGGATTAAACCGAGCGGGACCACTGAAAATGGGCCGTGGCCCATTCCATAAAACCAAAAGATATGATGGGGGCCCAAAGCATCGGCATCACTGGCCATACTCTGCCATAATAATAAGAGGATAAAGATTTTCCTCAAAAGAAGGCGGCTTTTACGTTGGTGGTAGCGGAGAGAATTTATTTGTGTTCAGGTGTGTTATTATATAAGGTTTTTATAGCCATCACCATTTGTCAGGGTACAAAATTAAATGAATGAAAGAATGCAGGACCCTGAGTCATTCAGCCCATCCTCTATAGTCTTTACTCTTTACTATGTAATGTTTGGACCACTCTTGTCCTTAATATCTTTATTTTTATTTTTTAATACATCTGCTCAGTTGTTGTGAACTTTATTTCCAATATATTGGACAGTGAAATTTTTATTAAAGTTGAATTTCAATTATTTTAGTTTTTACCATGACTTTTGAGTGGAGTTTATGATGTACTTTTGTGATAGTACTCATTTCTCTCTCCCTTGTATATTTATGTTTGTTTATAAAAAGTTTTCACAGGTTTTTTCTTTTTTTTTAGAGAGTTTTAATCTATGACGTCCACTTCTTATGATAGTTTTTTATTATCGAATCAAGACACCAATTAATTTTTAATGTCTTTTATTCAACTATTAGAGTCTTTACAAATAAATATATATATATTTGAATGTAACCGAGTTCTAGGGTTGTTAAAAACATTATAGAAGAAATCAACCATGACAATACATAAAAAGATGTTCAAAGGTTAATTTTGACAGTGTCTTTTGACCAAACCTTAACAATGGGTTGGCAACAAGAAAAATATGATAGCGATTAGCATGGCTTTTTGTTCGGAAAAAATAGGAGATAACTGTCAAACCAATCTGGCAACTTTCCATGTTATGTAAAGCATACATCATCATGCTATTTGTTGGGAAAAAATTTAGATATAATTGTCAAACCAATCTGTAACTTTCCATGTTATAAGCAGGCATCAATTATAAATAACCGCTAAGAAGTAAAAACGTTGAGCCCTTTTTGATATCCAACCATTTTTCATAGGCTTTTTACAGTGCTGATGAAAAGTAAATAAGGTCTTTCAAGTCCACACGGGAAAACATTTTTTAAGGTTCACGGAGTGGTTTATCATGAACATGATTTAAGAGTTCAGTTTCAGTAAAACAATAATTTTTTTACAAATTCTAAATTGCAAGTTGTTATTAATAGATAAAAAAATAATATTAAGAGTGGATCTAAGTTATAACTAATAATAACTTATTAATTATATAATTTTTTGTGAAATTATAGTGAAAATATTCTAAATGTAACACTACTCGTTCAATTTCCCACTCTCACAATTTTTGTGTAATAATTTTTATCACGTTGAAGTGGTCAAGCATTTTTTCTCACTATCAAACCCGTCATAAAACAAAAGTTCGGCCACAAAAGTTGTTCTTAGACTCTCCCTATCAAAAATAATAATCACATGTTGATAAGCAGTATAGCTTTCCAACGTGTAAGGTTTTTTTTTTAGAGAGTTTCAACCTATAGCATCATATGATAGTTTTTTATCATTAAATCAAAACACCAATTAGTTTTTTGTGTAGGCGAAAATTTAACTTCAGATTTTTTATACAATCATCAGAGACTTTACCAGTTAAGCTAACTGGAATTTACTTCAAATGCGTAAGTTAGGCGACAAAGCTACGCGAAGTATGCATAACTGTTAATGTGAAAGAAAAAAAAAACATATTTTGGTTAGCATAATTCATGTTGAGGATAATAATTCCAATAAAAATATGATTAGGTAAGACTAACCATCAGGAATCATCATTACATGACTGAATTACTAAAAATTAGTAGTAATGTAATTTCACTGGCAAATGCTTTCGTTGCCAAAAATCATCTTAACCACAACCAAATCTATCTTGTTGGGACTTTTATTTAATAAACAGAAATATTAATAATAAAAAAATTTTGGGTAGAAACAGAAATATTAATTGCTAAAACCATAATATTGCCTATATGCTGCCCACTTTAAATGAGATGGACCTTTAAACATTTGATCTCTTTCTGTTAGGGTCTCCTCCCTAGGTTCTAGAGGTGGTTTAGGCCCTTCTTCCTATTGATTTATATTAACCTTACTTACAAAAGAAATAAGAATAAAATAAGTTAAGATGTACAATTTTTTTAAACCACAGTTAAAACACTCACATTAGTCAAACTATTTTTTTTTTTCTTTTGTTGGACATTAGACAAACTATAATAGCATATAATAGTATAAGGGTAAATTTGCATACTCAACTTCAAAAATCATTTATGATAAATACGTATAAATTTAGATTGTTATTATAATATGTTACTAAATCATTTGCGATTACTACTCACATGAATCTATTTTTTAATATGTTTTTACTCAAATTCAAAAATAGCAATTACTATTCACATGAATCTATTTTTTAATATGTTTTTACTCATACAAAAAAAGGGAAAGAGATGATTTGAGAAAATAATATAAAAATGATAAAAAAATAATATTTAAAAAAATATATAATATAAAATAGATAATTTAATATGAATGTTTTTAAAATTTGATTATATTAAATAAAAAAATAAATTCTAATACTAAAATAGACAAATTTTAACCAAATGATTCGAAATGCTAATTTGTGAAAAAGTACGAAAAGTAAATATGTTCATTACATCTGCATTAAAATAATAATAATAGTTAAGAAATATTAGGGGTCGTTTGGTATGACATTTTAAGCAACACTTTTCAATTTTTAAACAATATTACAAATATTTCTATACACTTTTTCACGCACATGTATTTCTAAAAAATGCAAACGTTACTAAAATAATGTTACCAAACGGTCCCTTAATTGCTATGACCATAATATTGCTTATTAAGCTGCCCACTTTAAATGAGATGGACCTTTATACATTTGATCTCTTTCTGTTAGAGTCTCCTCCCCAAGTTCTAGAGGTGGTTTGGGCCCTTTTTCCTATTGATTTATATTAACCTTACTTACAAAAAAATAAGTATAAAATAAGTTAAAATTTACAATTTTTTTTAAACCACAGTTAAAACACTCACATTAGTCAAACTATTTTTTTTTTTTTTGGTTGGATATTAGTCAAACTATAATAGCATATAAAATCATTTATGATAAATTTGTATAAATTTAGATTATTACTATAATATGTTACTAAATCATTCACACTCACATGAATCTATTTTTTAATATGTTAATAAAAAGAGCGATTACTATTCACACGAATCTATTTTTTAGTATGTTTTTACTCATACAAAAAAAGGGTAAAAAGATGATTTGAAAAAATAATAAAAAATGATAAAAAAATATTTTTAACAAATATAATATAAAATAGATAATTTAATATAAATATTTTTAAAAATTGATTATATTAAATAAAAAATAAAATTTAATACTAAAATAGACCAATTTTAACCAACCAATTCGAAATGCTAATTTGTGAAAAAGTACGAAAAGTAATTATGTTCATTACTTCTGCATTAAAACAATAATAATAGTTGTTCATAAAAAAAAACCAATAATAATAGGTAACTATTAAAGTGGGTACAATTTAAGTCTTATAATTGTTGCAAAGTACCCTCTGCCAAGCGACACATGATGGGTTAATAGTGTTTTTCAGTTTTCAAAACAATTTCAAATCAAGTACCTTTTTCATTTTTGGGTTTGATAAATCAAGTACCTCTTAACAATTGAAAAGAGGTATGTACGAATATTTACCCAGAAAATATTCAAAAGAGGTATGCACAATGGTTTTATTTTATTTTATTTTATTTTTTTGAGATAACTATCAACTGAAATTTTATTCAAGAGCTTTAAAGTCAGCTAACAGGATTTTATTAAAAAATAACCATAAAAATCAATTTATATTATTAGTTTGACAACGTTTCAAACATATTTGATTTCTAACAATTCACATATTTGATTTTTAACAATTCGAATTCTCTACACTCGATTTTGCCCAATGAATTTGCACTTGAAAATCAAGTATCTTACTCTCGATTTTCATACTAACTTGAAAATCGAGTGTCTTACACTCAATTTTCTCATAATAAAATCGACTCAATTTGTTAAAAATAAAAATTTGTTTCAATCCTTGCTTAACTAATTATAAAATTTGGTTATTTTTTAATAAAATCCGAGCTGACAAAAGCAGAAACATCTGAAAACGCAGACCCCAATTGTTTTAGAATTAACACAATACCGAAAACCTTTTTCGGAAACTACCCCTACCCTCTCTCTTCTTCTTTTTTTATAAAAGAAATTTCTTTTTCGGTTATTTTTTGGGTAGAAATAGTTGTCCGCTAATAATTATAGAAGGTATTTACTATTTGACCCGCCAGAAAATATGAGCAAAGAAAAAGTACTGATAATTAAATTTTTATTACCTTTTCATTTTTCCTCCAAAAATAGTATTAATTTTTTTAAAATAATCTTTTAATAAATGTTTTAATAACATTCATTAACAGGATTCCATGAGTAATTCTAGAACCACCTTTCTTCTTTTTTTTTTTCGTAACTATCTAAAGAAATAGATTGCTAGCTGCTATATAAACACATATATCACGCTCTGTCATACTATAATTATGGCACAAAATAAAATAATTGTGGTGCAAAAATATGTGATCCCAGCTTTTTTGAGCGAATATACAAAACACAAGCTATTTGTTTTTTTGAGCAAATATACTTGACTGTATGTAAGCTTGTTTTGCCCTTCCCAACGAAAGCTTTTATTGGTTTAGTGCAGAGGTCCCAAATGCAAGCCTCATCGGGCATCAGGAATGCATTTATTCATGCAGCGTGAGAACTGATGCAGCGTGTAAACTTTTCTTTTTTCTTTTTCTTTTTTGTGCTGAGGATACCATTTAAAAAATCTTAATGCTAACAAAGTGTATTGGTCTATTAATACGGCCAAATATTATAAAAGAAAATTAAGTATTTGGTCTATCATCACCACTTCACCGCACCAGCTGAGGATACTCATTGAATCCTCTCCACCTGGAGAGAGAGATATAGATTAAATTAGAAATGTCTCTAGCTTTTCTCAAAGGATATACCTTCTTGAATGGCCAAAACAGCTTTTGCAGTTAAAAAGGTAAGGGCAAAAGTTCCTAAAGAATGAGGAAGTGGGGGTTTCTGTTCAAGCACATTACCTTCTGGGGATAAAGTTCTTTAAAAAAAATGTGCAATGATAACGTGAGAAGGTTTAATGATCTTATTACAGGTAAGTTGGTTTCTCTGTCCCCAAACAATTAGACACACCTTGTACCCTAAAGTTAGATCATAGTTCTCAATACTTGCAAGAGGTCCAAAAACTCATGAGTCCCAACCATACACGTGGCCTAAATGGCCAACCAGATGATCCACACTGCGTCAGGAACAGGGGATGGATAATAATCAAACATTTTAAAAATATATATATATATATATATTCAAATTTGTAAGTCAAACTCAACATCATCTTCTTTCTGAAATGCAAAATTTAGCAAGTGCTATAGTTTTTTACTTTTTTTTTTTTGGAAATCACCAAGTTCCTTTAGTTATTAGTTATTACATGGGGAATGAAAATATAAGAAATTGAAATAATCAATGGTATAGTGAGAAATATTATATATATATATCAAATTGCTTTTAATAGAGAAATAATTATGAGTGATGAACTGAGTGATTATAGAAAAGAAAGTGACGAGACCGTGACCTGAACGAAGTTGGAAAGGAGTCAACATCCACAGTTACTACACCCCCAATTTACTGCAAAGTGAAAAAGCCTGCAAAATTTTCAGTCAGATGAGAAAACCCTAGCTCAGCTTCCATAATTACTTGAAAGCCTTATAGCTAGAGCTCAGACTCTGCCAATAAAACCTAGCGGAAACAGAAACGTAAAATTAGACTTTAATAAATAAGCTAAATAAGAATCAAAACTGGTTTCCCGGTTAGGTTCTTCTGGAGGAGCTAGGCTAGCTAGGGTTTCAGACTTACTAGTCAAACTGAAAGAAAGAAAAAACCAAAAAGAAACCAGGAATACCCATGTTTAAGTAAGACATGAAAAACCATCAAAAGCCAAATTCAGAGAATACATATTTTTAAAATTAATAAAAAAAAAAAAAACCCAGTTAAAGATAAAAGTATGAACGAAGAAATCCAGCAAAAAATTGATAAAATCCAGGGAAGTTTGAGAGGGGGGGGGGGATTGGGGGGGTCTGGATGTGAAGTGAAAAGGATCAGATCATTTTCATAGTTCATACTAGTCTACTACAAAATATATGAAGTACAAGTTCATGGTACTATAAAAAAAAGTCTGCTTTATCCGTTCAAAAATACACAGATGTAACCCAAAAACAATACAAAGTGGTATAATATATAGCCAGATGCTCAAAATTATAGATATAAGACTACCCATCTTAAAAGTAGTTCACAAAATTTGTATTTTGAGAGAGTTGAGAAAGTAAAGTACGACTGCAAAGTGAGAACAGCATCAAATAAACAAAACCCATCCCAGCTGTAATACTAAGGAGATAAAGAAGAACAAACCATACAATTCAAAGGCCAAGTTTCTGTAATAGTGTTAAACGAAAGGGGAAAAAACACAAAAAGAAGAGAAACTAAAATACAGAAATATAATTTCTATTTTAAAAAAGCTGGAGACTGGAGAGCTCCTATTCATTTGCCTTGTATGATTATATACCTACTGAAAATTAAACTAAGAACACGAACGAGGTTGAAAAGAGTGGGCGTTTTTTTTTTTTTTTTTTTGGTCTTAATAGCAAGGAAATTACATGTATAGATGTATGCTAAAATTAATGTTACATACCCAGAAGCCAAATATGGTCCATGATCGGAGCTGAGGCTATAGCTAGCTATAGCTAGAGCAGAGATAGTAAGAAGAAGCCGTGAAACTCAGGATAGATAGCGCCAAAGATCACAGTTATAATATGATGATGATGAAGATCATGATTATAATTCATGGCGCTATCCCTCCTGAGCTTTACAGATTCTCCTATACTGTTTATAGTATGCAATCAGAGAGACTAGACCAAGAAAAGCCTATTCTTGAAAAGCCTATTCTTGAAAAGCCTACACATTTGAAAGGCAAGTGCTGGAATTCACATGGTGGGGAATGAGAGGAGAGGGAGCGTATTTATAAGAGGAAGGGACGTAAGATAAGCTTGTTGGAAAATAAAAAATAAGAAAACTGTTACACACGGCTGTTACACGCGTATTTACTATTTACACACACAAAAGAAAAATTGCCTTCAAGTCACGATCGCATTTACATATACCAAAAAAATAAAAATAAAAACTTTCAAATTAAGATTTCAGTTTTTTTATTTAATTTTTTATTTTATTTATATAAATATGTAACATAGTGTATGTAATAAACACGACAAGCTGCTCGAAAATGAGTGAATTCATTAGTACATGAGTTGAAATAATTCATTTAAAGAAAATTTTTATGAGAAATGAAAAAAATTAATTAATATTTTGACAGATTTTTTCATTTCTCATAAAAATGATATCAAAACTTTCTTAAAATGAATTATTAATGAGTAGCTTAAGAAGGCTCATTAACATGGCCCAAAATAAAATAGGGAGTTTTTAGTTTGTGTGGATGGACGGTTTTTTTACCTTTCTAAAATTTTATTTTATTATATATTTTATTAAGAATTTTTTAATAAGCATTATCGTTTCCTTACATTGTACGCTGCCGACTACGATATTCGTTCTAAAGTCTTGGGATACGGTAATGGGAGGGATTCAATGGACTCTGGTTATTATACACACAAATAGCCTTAATTTTCTCCACTTTTTGCAGTTTTGCCGGAGGGTGACCCTCATTTTCTCATTTTTATGCCGGAAAAAGGTTACAATAGGGGAAGGGAATGCCTTAGTGCATCTATATTTTAATTTTAGTCTCAATCACCTTATAATAGATACTCATATATTATTTATAAAATTAAAAAAAAAAAAACAAAAAGATACTCATATATCATCTATTACCAAAAATTAAAAAAAAAAAAAAAAACTCATATATTATCTAAGTCTAATTTGTAACTTCAGGGGACAATTGAGTAATGAGTTCAATAAATCTAAAGAACATGTATCGTTAATTCATAATTATCAAATTCCATTTTATCATGCTATTGGTCTATGCATGAAGTTTTTAAAATGTCACATAAGCATTGAGTGGAGCAGTCTAGGCAAAAAACTAAGACAAAACTTTTTTATATAAAAATAAATAAATAAAAATCTAAGTCAGTTTTTAGCAGGAATAACACTTTTTTTTTTTTAATATTCTTTTTAACAATGGGAGCAATTAATGGATTTTTTTAAATAAGAGTGGGAGTAAGGGATTACTGTTTCCTTATCATTTAAACTTCTACATTATGTTGTGATGTGGGAGTAATAGGACTATCTTGATATTAATGAAATTTACCACTTTTCGAATTCATAATTCCTAAACTTGCAAATATAATAGGTTGCGAGAATTATTTCCTCATAGACTGTCCCCATTCTATTTAAACCTCCGCATTATGTTATGATGTCAGACTTATTGGGTACTAGTGGGATTTACCCTACTCAAACTCATAATTTCAAAACTTGCAAGTATAATATGTCACAAGAGGTATTTACCAGTAAGCCATCTCCCTAGTTCGTCCTTTGTTGAAAATCTTTTTCAATTCTCTCTAAGCAAATAGTATATGAATTGAAAAATATTCATATACCGGTAAAAGGGCCCTCTGATATTGTAAATTATATTTTCAAGGTCCTAGGGATTATAAAAAGAAAAAAGCAAAAAATTTTAATTTTTTGAGAAGAAAAAAACAAAAACACTTGATCGACCTAGACTGGAACTTTTTTTTTTCTTTATCTGAATGATCCTAGACTGAAATTTATCAAAACACACTTGACTTCTCTGCATTCTCGGTATTTTCACAATTTTTTTTTTTTTTTTTGTGAAAAGAGGATTTATTAATTTATTAAAAAAAACTGTTTCATGTGCGTTTGGATTCCTCTTATTTTGCTGAAAACTGAAAACAATAAAAAAATAATAAAAAAGTTACTGTTCACATGCGGGCTACTGTTCATATGCTTTGATGCACTGTTCATGGAGACATGAACAGTGCACCAGGCACTGGTCCAAAAAAAATAAATAAATAAAAAAAGAAACTAGACACAGACACTGGGCTCCAAAACGCAAACCAAATGTACATTTCATCTCTCTTAGGTTATGTTTGGCATTGGCTTAAAAAGTCTTTTTTTTTTACTATACAACTTATTTTTGTTATTATTTATGAGTTCCTTTGCACTTTTGAGTACTATTTATGAGTTCTAACGTACTATTTCAGCTACCTTTTAGTTTATTTGCAATACTTTCAGTAAAAAAATTTTAGTTTCAGCTATATAAGCTGATCCTATATAAACTTCTAAAGTCATTTTAGATAAATGGCTAGATAATACAAAAATTGAATAATGATTATATTTTTTTAGTCTGCTTTTTTGCTCTCTACCCTTCTTAGCCAAGCGGTTAGCAACTCCATTAGTCTCACAAAAAACATGAGGTAGACGACGGTCCATTCTCAATCCTAGAAAGTCTTGCAAAAAAAATAAATAAATAAAAGGAGCCAAAGATGAGCCATGACACCAAAAGAGGTTAGCCAAAATAAAGTAAGAACAGAGTCAATATCTAAGTTTATAAATTAAATCCTAATTCCCACACTAATCGAAGCCCCTCTCCCCTTACAGCCCATAGTTCAGCTGCATTAACTTTGATCTGTATTTGTTCTCATCAAGGAATTATATTCATGTATTTCTTATGGCATTGAAGTTTATTGCTAACTTTAAGTACATAAATCATTGTACTTGCTTCTCACAAAAAAAAAAAGAATCATTGTACTTTATTCTCTATTTGACAAAGGATGATTCTCAAAGACTAATCTAATCAGATGGCTGGGGGAAAGAGTTGCATGATCCTTTTGAAGAGGATGCCTCATTGAATTTATTTTTCTCATTGTATTTGAATACAACTAGAAAGTATCAATTTTTTTACGTTCTAAATTATACGTTGGGTGGGAAGAGCATCTCCAACAGTCAGTGTAAAACTATTTTTGGAACACCAAATGCTACTGTTCACACTCCAACGGCTCCTCTAAAACACACAGATTCTCCCCTTTTTTTTTTTGAGTTGCTACAGTAATTCTCTTAATTTAGTGAACACTGTAGCAACACCAAACTATTATTTCATCTTAAAAAACTACTCGGTTGAATAAAAAAAAAAAAAATCTTTCTCTTTCCTCCTCTCTTCCAGTTCCTTGTTCATCCGTCTCTCTCTCAAACGGTAACACAATTAAAACACAAACACAATAACAAATCAAGAACAGGGAAAAATACAAATTTAATTAGAACAAAAAATCTAAAATCAAAACAAAAAAACAGATCAAGAGCATGAAAGCCTATCTAAGCTCCATTGTAACAACAAAGTGAATCAGAACAAGAAAAAAAGGAAAAAGATAGACGAAGGCCATGTCGGCTGTGTGTGTGAAGTGAGCTGAAGAGGAAAGAAAATAGAAGTAGAAATAGAAAAAGTAAAAAAAGAGAGAGCTAGAGAGAGAGAGAGAGAGAGAGAGAGAGATAGCCCAAGAAATTATTCGGAATGAACTAGAAGAAAAGAAAAAGAAGATAGATAAAGGAAATGAGTGGGATACGTGGGTGGTGGAGAAAAAACCAAGAGAAAAAAAAAAAGACAAAGAAAAAAAGAAGAAGAAACGTGTACAGATGGTGTGAAGGAAAAAATAATATAAAAAATAATAAATTGCAATTAAGAAATGTACCATAATATTTTCACAATAAATTTTAAGTAACAGATTGTTATTAGATAATATTGGCGAGTAAAAAAATAATTTCAGTAGTGGGTTCAAATTAGAACTAATAACAACTTCTCACATAAATTTTGTTATGAAAGTATTGCGTAAAATGTTGTGAATATAACACTTCTCATTGAAAAATATAGTTGTTAAAAAAAGAATAAATGATGATTAAAAAAAGAATAAACAATGAATGAAGAAATAATATTTAAATGAGATAGAGAATGTGATAGAGAATTTGTTGGAAAAAGTATTTGAAAAAGTGGGTAGGTAAAATCTAAATGTCATTGTTCATTTTTCAAATAATACAAAAATTTGGAGAAGCTGACGAAGATGCTCTAAGTATCATTAAATCAATGCTCAATCAAATGCCCTTCACCATCCCAACATCACTTTGTGGTTATACTTTCGGAGTATTTGTCAAAAGTAATAATTATCATGAGTTAATAATCTCATTACAGTCGGCAACATGATTCTTGTCATTGTCTTCAAGTTCACTCAGACTATGTATGATCGTAAAATTGGTGATTCAATAATCAAAAATAATAATCTCCAGCGTTTAGCTCAAGTTTTTGTTTGAGTACTTACTGATACAGTCTAATGACAGATACAGTCTAATGACATTTTGATATTGTGATTCCCATCATCATATATATTTAACTAGGCAGGATTTTTTCGATGTGCATGTCTTGTTCATTTGTCACTACTTCTTCGTTAACGAGCATCCAAGGATAAAAGTTGAAATATATTTTTCCTTCTTAAAAAATATATAAAGTTGAATTATACAATACAACCTACCTTGAATTTGTGAACCCCCGGTAGACTTTTTTTTTGTTTTGTTGAAATTATACATTTAAAAAAGAAATTATGTTGGGTGAGTATTTTGGGTTCTTACAGTATTTAACTAGTCTTTTTGTGTGTAATCTCTCTGTCCTACGCACACCGATTAATTATAAGAATGAATCCCTAAAGTAAAAACTTGAATTTAGGATGTCATAGATGACATAAGACTTAAAAACTACTCAACTAATCTCTATGGGGTGAAATTATACATTATTGATTTAAGGTTCTAGGTTCAATGAACTTACAGACTATGTAACACATTGGTGGATTACTACCGAATGTGTTCCAACACCATGAAGCATCAAGCATATGCCATCCAACGAATCCCTATTTCTCTCACCAAGCACAAGACAAACTGATTTTGATAACTACTTGGGGAGATTTAATAGTCAAAAGTGCCAATTTTGTTGCCCTAAGATTGAAACAAAAAGGTACAATTCGGTAGTGCTCTCATAGAAATGCACAAAAATCTCTTCTTCTTCTTTTTGTGCATTTCAGGAACATGAATATAGAAAATAAAATAAAAAATATTCATGTCGAGGGCATGTATTAATATCTTACTAACAAAATTGAATTTTTAAAAGACAATGGAATTACTTTGCACATGGGAAACTTCAGTAGATCTTGTAAGGCTTAAATATTATTGTTTGATTCTATGTGACAAAAATTAGAGTAAAAATGAAATGGAAGTGGTGTAATTAGATAGGATTAAAAGTCTGTCCAAGGGAAGAGCTATTATTGAAAATCTAAATACAGAAATTTCGCTTAAGTGAAATCAAGTTCACTCGATTCAAAATCAAAATCATTGGAGCAAATCATTAAAGGTAGAAACATTGGTTCAGACAGAAACTTCACTAGTACTTCGCCTAATTTTTACTCGAGCAAAACCATTGGTATGCAGTTGGAATTCTAATAGAAAAAGTGTCATGGTTCAACTTTAACCCTAAATTATGCATCTACATAAATAATGTTATGCACAAATTTTACACTATGTTTGGTTTAAGGGGAAGAGGAGGGAAAGGAAGGGAAATTAAAAGTCTTTTTCTCTGTTTGGATAGCACGAGAGGACAGAAAATGAACTAAATTTGATGAAAAATTTATCACTTGGGCCCACATTTTTCTGTTCTCCCTTGTTCTTTTTCTATTCTCTTTCATTCCGTTCGCTCAAACCAAACATAGAGTTGGAGTGAAGAAAGACTACCATACAACTAAAAAACTCAAATCTTGAGGCCCTATTAACTGTGCCTAAATAGAGAAAACCTCCATGTGCCTAGGGCAAAAAATATATATATATATATATATATATAATCTTTGTTTTTTTTTTTTTTTTTAAAGAGAATTTTTCTTTAAAAGAGAAGATATTCTTTTCAATAAATTCACTGCAGCAAATCCTCGAGGGATTCTTTGGAGTGTCAGGGGTTCTAACTTGTAGAGAAAATCCCGATAAAAAGATTACATAGAGTTTAATAACTACAGAGTGTAGTGGGTATAGACTATTATAATTGTTTTTTTTAATGAATTTTCAATGGGATTGGATCTCTGAAGTGGTTTTCTGCTTCATTCAATATTTTTGTGTTACATAATATTATTCTTGTACAATACATCAGTAAATATGTTGTTTAGCTGGGTCAAAACAGATTTGACAATCCCAATAACATACTAGAACTTATCAAGAGGTGTCTGCGTTAATTAATATAAACAACTCCAAAAAAATCTTACCTGTTTCCTAATTTTTTTTAAAAGATCACTTCAAATTTTGAATAGGGTAGTGACAACATAAATTACAAACTGGTGTCCGCCTCCAAGTGGTTTCTACAAGGTCAATTGGGTTTCAATCTTACTGGAGGATAGCGATTGCATAGTCACTGGAGTAATAATGAGAAATGCAATAAGGAGGGCCGCTGCAACATTGTGTCGAATGGGAAAACTAGTCCATGTCAACCAAGCACTTCAACAACAATAACTAAAATCTCTCGAGAATGGGCATATCATATCATATTGGAAAATGTTTGGCTAAAAATATATTTGGAGTATTGGGCTTCATGCCTCTAACTATCAATGTAAAAATGATGTGTTTTGTTATGTGCAATTCATATGTACATTGCATATAATAAAGACTAATATTATCTTCCTAATGGTAGTTGGAGTTTAAGGCTCCAAATATGTTTGGAGGCAAACTTTATTTTATATATATATATATATATATATGAATTAAATGGTTAGTGTATGAATTGAGGAAAAGTCTTGGCTTTCTAGTAGAGGCTATACAAAATAATATAACTCCTTTCTTGGATTAAAAAAATAGTTATCCAATTAAGAAAGAAAGAAAGAAAAAAAAACATACATTATAGCTGAATAATGAAAATGCAATACTATTCCTAAACTTCTTGTATTACTTATTAGAACAATCGTATTTGGTGAAAAAAACAAAGATTGTGGTTTAGTAAATAATCTAAGTCACTCAATAGGGAGAACCTAGGTTTGAGTTACCTCACAATCATTATTAAAAAAAAGGGATTAAGATCACTTATTCTAATACTATGATAAATTAAACTGTTAATTATAAAATGATAAATTTAAACATTTTACCATATTTCTAAAAAATTCATCGGTAAAAAACTCAAAAGCTTAATCATATCGTTCTAATGCTTGAGAAGGATTAATTTTTCAACACTTTTGGCTATGAAAAAAAAGTATGATTGTAGACACCCCATTGTCACGGTCGCTCACAATGATATATGTAAAAGTTGAATGGCAATTGTAAGGAAAATGGAGACACCATTGAATGATAAAGTTTATATTTAGGGAAAGATCCAAAAGAAAAACTATACAGGAGGAGGAAATTTTTATTTTATGACATGGAGATATATCACATCTCTCTTACACAATGGAATATTTATTGTGACTAGGATATCCCAAAGGAAAACTAGAAGCGTGGAAGCAATTTTTATTTAATGTTGCTGGAAAATTCATATATCACACCCCTCTTACATGGGAATGAGTGACCCATTCCCACATGAGAGAGGTAATATCAAATACCTTCTCGAATAGAAGGGGGTGATGGGAGAGGTGTACAAATTCCAGTTCAAAAGTTGGAGAAAATCATCCATTCATATCTAGTTATTCTACCACCACATCATTTGCCACTTTTTAATACAATGGTCATATATGAGTTGTAGACAATCATTTTCTCATAAACCTATCACTTTTTCTTTATCACTTGTCACCTTAGGATTGTGACACAAAAATTGTGCCCTTAGACCTTTTGATTCATATTTGGTTACTTTACTAAGGTCTGACAAATGTTTAATAAGATCTAATCATATATTTAAAAAAAATAAAAACGTCATTGGATATGGTATTCAATACCACTTAAACATCATCTTGGAGTTCTCTTCAAAGTAGAAGGCTACCTCCTGAATTCAATGTGTATAGAAAGAACCATTTCCATATTATGGGGATCATTTGTTTACACTTTACACATGTATAAGCCTAACACTCTTCTAAATATTTTTTCTTCTTTTAAAAAAAGGTCATGTTGTTTGCATGTTTAGAAAATGAATATCTCTAAAAGATAATATTAAAAATATTTATAATTCTATTATAAAAGATTTAATAAGAAAGTTAATGTATTTTGTCACATCAAACAAAAATAAATTAAAAAATAAATTACCATTTTTCTCGTTTAAAAATTTATTCACTAGTTTGAAAGGTTTAATTTTTAATCATCTTATATATATTGCATTATTTGCAAAAAGTTACGATTTTGTTTTTCGCTAAATCATGAAGGAACATAAATAAGAGGATCAAAAAGGTTATCAAGTACAAAAATGAATATTTAATAATGTATTGCTCCTATTTGGGTAGAATGAAATGGTCAAACTCTTTTCATGATCATACGTGTATTGCGCATATTTTCATTCACCTAACTCCCTTAACTCTATTTGGTCCACACCAGAATAATCTGGATAAATCCTCTGATGGACGTTCAATCACACCCAATTTAACAATTTATTGATGGGTAAAATTATGAGCGGTAAACACTTTATGCTCATTATGAGTTCTTTCACTACTACAAGCAAAAGTTTTTTTATTTTTTTTTTTCACGTGATAAACAGTAATTTATTGTGTTATCACTTTTATATAAATCTTTTTACTTTTTTTTTCACAATGGTTAATCGCATAAAAAGTTAAGACAAGAATTATGATTTTTTTTTTTTTTGTGTGGTGATATTAGATCTTTTGCTAATTTATTGACTAGGGACGGAATCTGAACTTGGAGTTAAGAAAAGCGGTTTTATTGTTAGCTATATACAGTGGTTTCGACTTTTGGTTCTATTGCTTAGTCAACAAAGGTTTTTTTTTTTATTATTATTTTTTTTATGTGTGTGCAGAGTGTGTTTTTTGTTGGTAAAACGACAAAATTATTTTTTTAAAAGTTTTTTAAAGGGCTAAGTTGTTTGTTTTTGGTAAAATTAGTTGATTAATCTCAAATTATTGTTTAAGCTTTACTATTGTCTATTGGTAATTTTTGTTGTTGGACATTATTTTGGGTTTGTATATATATATATATATATATATATATATAAGATTTTAGATATATAATTTTTTTATGGACTTTAAAAGAAGGAAAATAATAAATTTACAAATTTTTTTACAAATTTTATTGTGATTAGTGGTTATTAGTAAGTAAAAAAGTGATGTAAGTGGTGAATCCAGATACAAACTAATAAAAATTTGTTACCTTAATAGTTTGTAAAAATCTTGTAAAAAAATTTGCAGCCGTAACATTTCTCTTATAATAATCAATAAGAAGAACAAAATGTAATTTTATTGAACTAAATTACTAGTAACTAAATATATAATTATATAATTATATTATTTTTTTAAAGAAATTAGGGGGGGCCATTGCCCCCCTAGTCAACGAATGGCTCGGTCCATGTTATTGACACCAATTTTCATCGAGAGTTCAATTTTGAAATTAGGTATAAAAATAATTTTGGTGTTAAATAATCCTGAGCCTTTTTTTAAAATTATTATTTTGAAAAACCTACCTTGTTTTGCACCTAAATGGTGCAGATTTTTTATTTTTTTTATTTTTATGGATAAATGGTGCAGAATTAGACACATAATAATATACTAGTTTGACCAGAATAAAAGATGAGTTACGAGAAGACAATCTCACTCTTTCTTTCTCGTGAAAAATGCCGCTAATTCCTATTACCTACAACTCTACAAGTAAAGTGATGTAAGTAAAATTTAAGTGTGGAGTTGGAGGCTATAATGAATGAAGGAAAATGTGTAGGAGAACGATAAATGTGCCTTGGGCTCTGGTCATTCTATGCCTCATCTTCTCTGACTCAGAGGGACGCCTCGGCACTTGTACCCACCACCGTGAGAGACTATACCCTATACTAGACTCGAGGACCCCTACCTTTCTCTTTCTTTGATTTTCTTTCTCTTCCAGTACAGTACAGCTTTCAGAAAGTGACACACTGACTCAGACCCCTGGACGCTCTCTAAAACACTCTAATACTCTCTTGGGAATCGAGTGCTCTTTTTTTTATATATATATATATATATATATTTTCCTTTCTTTCTACTCTTGTTCCTTTTCATTTATTAAATTCTGGGACACTCTATTGACAGGAGGACATTAATGCCCTCAGACAGAGCTTCTGAGCACCATCAATTGTGATTAAATTCCTGAATTTCTCTATTTGGAAAAACCAAAATCTGGGCATTTCGGTCAAATTCGTTTCTTCTTTTCTTAGGCCTTCTGACCTACCCTTCTCTGCCGAAAAGGTGAAATCCATCTCTCATCTTTTTGGCCTATAACTATAGGTGATGGGATCCTATCTGTTCTGTGATTGTAAATGTTAAGTAACATTATTTAAATTTTAAATTTAAACTATCAATCTTAAAGCACAAAAACCCAGAGATATCACGTGGAGCAATAATATCATATGTACCCCACCGTATGTGTTATGTACAACCCATGAGATGTGTGTGTGTCATGGTCAAATTTTTCACCTAATTTTTTTATTTGAGATTTAGTCCGAGCCAATATCACACACACGGTATAAATACTTAGAACAGATTATATAGGGACTCTCACACACAACATACACTATGTTTATAGGAAACTCATCCTCAACTTTTATTACTCAATCTCAAGTACAAAAAAAACCCTTTTACAAGCCTAGAGAAACACACAGAATTTTCTCTAAAGCAAATACACTTTGCTGTTGACACTCCCAACAGTTTTAGAGCCATATACACAGAAATAACTGCTATGACAGTTACTGCCTAATAACTGCTTGGGTCTTGGACATTCTTCCACTTGTAGTTTGACTCAGGACACCTTCAACTGATGTTATCTTAGTCTACTCTCCACGTTTTCAGCCCCTACACAGCAGGCTTGATTATCAGGAAAGATAGAAAATCGCTTGGTAATTACCCAATAACTGCTCATGCACATCAGCACATTCACAACCCATGTCTCAGCAGATCATGGGGCCTCTGCCCATCACCCAGTAGCCCACACAGCATGTTTTCCATGTTTGAGAGGCTTTGCCCATGCCCAAGTCTTCCCCCATTAGCAATACAGCCCACACAACATGTCCATATGCAGCATACCAAGTAACAACCATCTCAGCCCACTAGCATCTGTCCACGCATCAGCTAGCACCCACCAGCCCAATGTTTTGCACATAGCATTTGAACATTATAGTAGCCTAGTCTTGCCTTGCACTAAGCCACCAATGCCATGCACCACCAAGTAAGGTTAGCACCACCTACTGCTGTCTATCATCAAAACTAACTCTGTCCACCATGGCCCTCCTCTGCCATGGCTTTGGGGCATCATGTAGAGTAAGGTGCCTCCACATGCTGCCCCTTCATTCTGCTCATCGATCCAACTTGAGAAAGGAGACTAGGCATGTCCCCTTTAAAGAGCCTTTAGGAGCATTACTAATTTGGCATAAGGAGTCGTGAGTGTGTTGAGAAAACATGAAGTCAAGTGACTGGCCCAATGCTACCTAAGCACCCACATTCCTCATTCCATCATCAGCAACAAGTAAGGCTCTTAACAAACCACCCACACTAGAAGAAGCCGACGTCCTCGTCGGTAAGGTATCTTCAAATGCCTTCACTTCATTTTCAAACTGCCATAAAGTCAATGCCTTCTCCGAACTTACTTCTGTTTCAGTTGCCCCTTTCCACTTCACTAAGTAATAAGTTATCATATTTCCTCCCTTTCGATAACCCGTTACCTTCTTGTCAAGAATTATGTCCACTTCACGGTTAAACTACACCATGACAGTAGGTGGGGCACGCCTTATCTCATTCCTTACAGGATCTTGCTCATCCCTATGATAAGGCTTTAGAAAGTTCACATGAATTGTTGGGTGAATTTGCAACCTTTTAGGCAGTTTCAACTTATAAGCAACATTGCCAACTCTTTTCATAATTTCAAAGGGACCATCATACTTTGAAATTAAGCCTCGATGCACACTTTCACTTCTAAACTTCCTCCAAATTTATGGAGTTAGCTTCAACAACACTTTGTCCCCAACCTGAAATTCAAGAGGTCTCCTCCCTTATCAGCATACTTCTTCATTCTTCGCTATGCTTTCAACAAACTATTTGGTGCTTCTTGCATCAACTCTTGTTTAGTTATAGCAAATATGTATGCTGAAGGACACCTGCCCCCTAAACATTGTTTTGCAATCTCATGAGGTGTTAGGGGTTGCTGCTCCATTGCCAACTCAAATGGACTTTCATTCCTGTTGAAGAAGACTTGTGCAGATTGTAAGGAAATTGTGTCGTATCCAACAAGTCCAGCCAATTTTTCTAACTTATAGTCACATAGTACCTTAAGTAATCTTTGAACACAGCATTGATCCTTTTGGTCTGACCATCTGTTTGTTGGTGATTAGCAGTAGAAAACTTCAACTGTGTAACCAGCAACCCAAATAAAACTGTCTAAAACCGACTAGTGAAATGAGAGTCTTTGTCACTCACAATATCTTTAGGCAAACCAAAGTACTTCACCACATTTCTATAAAACAGATCATCAGCCACCTCTGTTGTACAAGTACTTGGTGCAGCAATGAACACTACATACTTTGAAAATCAATCAACCATTACAAAAACTGAATCCATCCCCTTCACTTTAGGAAAACCAGTAATAAAATCCATTTAAATTGAAATCCACGGACTCTCTGGTATAGGAAGAGATTGCAGCAAACCAACTTTCTTTTGAGTTAATCCCTTATTTTGTTGACAAACAAGACAAGTTTTGACATACAACTCAATGTCTAACTTCATCTTAGGCCAATAGTAAGAACGGGACAGCAATGCATACATTCTTTCCTTACCAGGGTGTCCTACCCATTGTGGATCATGAGTCTCTTTTAGCAACTCCCTACGGATCTTCCCACTAGGAACATACAACTTGCCACCCTTTGCATACAACAACCTATCCTCAAGCCAGTAGCGACGCATTAGGCCTGTAGTCACATCTTGCATCAATTTCTGGTAGGTAGCATCAAGTTTTGAACTTTCCTTGATCCTTTCCACAAAATCTAACCCAACTTTGGTCAAGGCAGCAACATACTCCTACACCTGTTTATGGCTAAGTGCATCTGCTACTTGGTTGTGCTTGCCAGGTTTGCGCTCCCACACAAAATCATGTTCTTGCAGCAACTCTTGCCACCTAGCTTGCTTAGGAGACAACTTCTGTGTGTTGAAGAAGGTGTTAGCCACATTATCAATTCTCACCACAAACTTAGGCCCTAGCAGATATACTCTCCATGCTAGTAAATAGTGCACCACTGCATCATTTCTTTCACATGCGTTAAACATTTCTGTTCTGCTTCATTCAGCTTCCTACTTTCATAGGCAACCAGATGTTTCTCTTATACCAGCACACCATTTCTGCACCTTCTTTTCATCCATCTTCACAAGAGCTTTGCTGACCTTATGCCCTAAGAACATGATCTCTTGCTAGGAAAACTCACACTTCTCTTTCTTGACATATAATTAATGTTCCCTCAATTTGGACAACACCTTCCTAAAGTGTTCCAAGTGATCCTCCAACGACTCACTATAAATTACTATGTCATCTAAGTAAACCACAAGAAAACGGTCTACAAACTCATAGAATACGTCATTCATCAAATTGCAGAATGTAGTAAGGCATTTGTTAAACCGAAAGGCATAACTAGAAATTCATAAGAACCATACTGACTCACACAAGTTGTCTTTGGTTCGTCCCCTTCAGCAATTCTCACTTGCCAATAGCTTGATCTCAAGTTCAGCAATTCTCACTTGCCAATAGCCCGATCTCATAACTAGAAGTAAGTGGCCTTGCACAGTCTGTTAAACAGGTCTTGAATCAAAGGAACCAGATACTTGTTCTTCACAGTTACTTTGTTCTAGGCTCTATAGTCTTCACACATACGCAGTGATCCATCTTGCTTCTTTTGGAACAGGACATGAGCACCGTAAGGGGCTTTGGAAGGTTGAATGTAGCCTGCATCAAGCAATTTAGTCAATTGCTTTCTTATCTCAGCCAACTCTATAGGGGACATTCTGTATGGAGCCTTTGAATGAGGCTTTGGACCAGGAACCAACTCAATCTTGTGATCAACAGCATGCCTTGGTGGAAGGGTCTTAGGCAATTCTGGAGGCATTACATCAACAAATTTCACCAGCAGTCTAGCCATAGCTTCTGAAACTTTAACAAACTTGTCTTGCTTGACTTCAATCAATGCAGCTAAGTAAGTCATCTCTCCCTTCTTTAGCCCATGCTCAACTTGCATTGTTGACACCATTGGTTCTTTCCTCTTGCTAGTCTTGTTATTTCTTGTCACACGCCTAGCAGGAACATAGCATGGTTTCTTCTCATAAAAAATCAGCATCACCCCATTGAATGGCAGCAAGTTAGCCTTGGCAACCACAAAGAACTCATTACCCAAAATTACATCAAAATCATCAAATTGCATGATCAGGAAATTTACCTTTCTTGTCCACTCACCAACCTTAAACTTAATGACAAAAGCAATCCCAGAATAAGGTTTTGCCTCTGAGTTTACTGCCTTGATCTTACTTGGACACTTTATCACTTTTAGACAAAGTTACTGGACCATACGTTCAGCAACAAAATTGTGGGTAGCACCAGTATCAAGCATTGTCTCAGCCCCATTTCCATTCATCTCCACTTGCACATAAGACAACCCCTTAGAAGTACCTCCTTCACTAAGTGCATTTAGCAATTGTAAGGGGTTCACACAACTGAGAATTTCTGCTGAAACCATTGCATTAAGCTGCTCATGCTTAGGGCAGCTGTAGGCATTGCATTTAGTATCCCTTACGACTCGGGTCTCTGTTCCCCAATGATGCTGAATTCTAAGACTCAAGGTTGATTTAGGGCCCAATCAAAAGATAAATTGACTTGAGAAGTGTTAAAATGAAAAATATAACTTTTAATGAGCAAATAAATCATTTTTTTGAAAAATAAGGCAGAAGGAAACCCTCGCTATGCGTACGCATGAATCAGCCTGTGTACGCTGCTTTCTGCATGCGTACGTAGGCTTGATCTTGCGCACGCATAGCGATTTCCAGAAACCTAAACAAGGCAAGTTTCTGCATTTATGTTGAGATTTGAAATGAATCCCACATCGTTTGGGGATCGTTCCAAACCCCTTTTTTACACTATAAAGAGCTTTACATGGTATATTTTCAAAACACACAGAAATTCCACGGGAAAACATTAAGATTCACTAGAAATAGTGAATCAAAAGAGAGTTTTTCATAAAACACCCTCAAGTCAATTTTCTTTTGATTAGGATCATTTCTAGCCTTGATCTTTGAGTTTAATCTTTACTAATCACTTTTTTTTTTATTGAATTGTGAATAGGTTTGACTGATGGGAATGGTCAAAAATCAAGCTTCAAGAGCTTTTCTTTGAGGTATTAGTTTTAAATATTTCTTTTTCTTTTCCCTTATTTTCTGCTATTAATCTTTCTGTCTGTCTTGTTTTAATATGCTTTAACATGTTTATCTAGTTTAGGTTTATAAGTTTAAAATGCATGTTAGGTTGTTAGAATTCCTGTTAAGAGGTTCTGCATTGTTTTTGGTTTTTTAAGGGTTTCTAGGCAAGAACCTATGTACGCATAATCTTGCTCACGTACGCAGGCTTGATTATGCGTGCACAGGTTTGTTCTTGCGTGCGTAAGCTGCTGCCCAGAAACCCTAATTTTTGTTTTCTGTTTGTTTTACTTTTGCTTTCACATGTTTGTTTTGTTTAGCTTCTTTTCCATGTTTTTATACTTCCTGAAGTCTGTATTTCATATGCTTAATTGCTTGTTTGCTATCACATGTTAGAATTAGGGTTTGTTTTGTGTTTTTATTGTTTTGATGACATGATCATTTATTCACATGCTCATGCATAAATGCCATTGGTGCTAAGGTAAGTAAAAGGTAAGTCATGCATTGGAAATGTTCATGCATTTGTGATACAATCTTGTTTTGGTGTGAGAGATGAATATGCTTGTTTGGTTGAGCATTTCTAAAGTGTACATGCAATGCTTTTAATGATTCATATGTTGCTACCTTGTTTTGTTGCTGCCTAGTTTGATATGCTTTGATGCCTTGATTAGATGAATACTAGGTTGGTTGAGATGTATGCTAGATAAATGTTAGGAGATGATATGCTAGATGAATACTAGGGTCAATGATGAGATGTTGTGCGATGATTAGATGTATGGTAGGCTTTGTTTGTGAGCATGATAGATGTATGGTTAGGGATGTTTAATGCCATGTTGATTGCTAGCTGTATGTTAGCGTGTGTGTGAGTTAGATAAAGTATTGAATGTGCCTTTAATAGGGTTAAGACATAAGACACAATGATAGGAAGCCAACCTTAGGGTTGGGTGGTTTTGGGTGCCTAATATCTTCCCAAGATTGTACCTTAACTCCGAACTCATATCTTTGATAGTAAAATCAAAAGGTCTTTCCTTGAAAGGACACTATATATATGGTTCCTAGACCATTGCAAAAACTAGGTGGCGACTCCATTTTGACCCCCTACGTCCACAGTAGTCTCTTGCTCGATGAGGGCCATTGCAGATGAAGCAGCTTGCATTCAACTTTGGCTGCTCTTTGCATTGTTGAGAGGTAGAACTCTCCCAATTACTCTTGTTACCCCAATTTTTATTCTCCTTATCTTTGTTCTTCTTGCCATCTTTCTTCTGCTTGTCTTTGCCTTTGTCCTTGGACTTACATTTCTCATTATCCCCACTAGGCTTAGTGTATTTGTAGTTCATTAAGGCATCTGTAATAGGTATAGTAGCAGGCAGGTCATGCACAGCCTGCCTCTTTAACTCCAACTGTGCCCAAGGCTGCAAACTAGACATGAAATTGAATAGCTTGTCTTCGTTCGACATGTTCTTGATATCCAGCATCAAAGAACTGAATGTCTTGACATATTCTCGCACTGTACCAGTGTGTTTCAATTTCTTCAAGTAGTCTCTCGTAACCCAAGCAGTATTGGTGGGCAAGAACTGGTTCTTCAATTCTTTCATTAAGGTATCCCACTAGTCAATCTTCCCTCTACAAGCATCTGCATCATCTTCCACACGGTTCTCCACCATAACTTGGCATCCCCTAAAAGATATATGCTAGTGATAGTTACCTTCTCTTTATCAGGCACCCTTGTAGCCTTGAAGTACTGCTCCATGTCCCAAAGGAAATTCTCTAAATCCTTGGCACTCCTAGCACTATTAAAGGGTTTTGGTTCAGGCACCTTTGGTGCCCACTTCTCCCTTCCTAGGAAGACCACACATTGCCCTTTTCAACAAGGCAATATCTGTCTCAAGTTCGCTTTAGGTCTCTCTTGCTGCATTGCCCTTAGTATCCAGTGCAGTAGCTAACTCTTCAACACGAATCAGCATAACATTCCTCTGTTCAGAAATTTCATTCCTCATCGTAGAAGTTTCTGCAGAAAGTGCATCTAATCCGTCACACACAGAAAGTTGTTCTCCCTTTGTAGGAACTTCAAGTATGGTCTCCAAGACAATCACTCTTGCCTTGGTGTCCGAAGACATTTTAGCCAGGCTTTGATACCAGTTGTCACTGGATCAAAAGTTTCACTCAATTTTCTACCTGTGATGGCCCTAAGTCCCTGACTTAGACTCAGCCAACACCACACACACACATTGCAGGAACACTTAGAACATATTATATAGGGACTCACACACACACACAGCACACACTATGTTTACTGGGAACCCACTTTCAACCTTTATTACGCCTGGAGGAATACACATAATTTTCTCTAAGACAAATACACTTGCTGTTGACACCCCAACAGCCTTAGGGTTATATGCACAGAAATTGCTGCTATGGCAATTACTGCTTGGGTCTTGGACATTCTGCCACTTGTGGTCTGACTTAGGACACCTTCAATTGATGCTGTCTTAGTTTGCTTTCCACGTTTTCAGCCCCTACATAGTAGTCCTAATCATCAAGAAAGCTAGAAATTGCTTGGTAATAGCCCAATAACTGCTCTTATAGTACATTCACAACCCATATCTCAGCAGATCATGGGGCCTCTACCCATCATACAGCAGCCCACATAGCATGTTTCCCACGTTTGAGAGGCTTGGACCATGCCTAAGTCTTCTCCCATTAGCAATACAGCCCACACAACATATCCATATGCAACACACCAAGTAACTGCCATCGGCTCACTAACATCTATCCATGCATCAGCCAGCACCCACCAGCCCAATGCTTTGCACATAGCATTTGATCATCACAGTAGCCTAGCCCTACCTTGCACTCAAGCGACCAAGCCCACACACAAGCAACCAACAACTAAGACACCAATGCCATGCACCACTAAGCAGGGTCAGCACCACCTGTTACTGCCCATCATCAAAACCAACTCTGCCCACCATGGCCCTCCTCTGCCATGGCCTTGGGGTATCATGTGGAGCAAGGTGCCTCTACATGCTGCCCCTTCATCCTGCTCATCGATCCAACTTTAGTAGGGAGAATAGGCATTTCCCCCTCAAAGAGCCCTTAGGAGCATTACTAATTTGGCATAAGGAGCTATGAGTGTGTTGAGAAAACATGAAGCCAAGTGACTAGCCCAATGCTGCCCAAGAACCCACATTCCTCAGGCCATTATCAGCAACAAGTAAGGCTCTTAATATTGTGTTTGCATGCTACAAGACCAATGGCCGATCAATGAACATATGTAAGTTTTTAAAATTATCATTCTTAATTTAAATTGGGTTTTGCTAATGTATGCCCTAAGGGCATATGTTAGTAAACCATATTAAATTTTTTTTTTTTTTAATGTAAAAATGAAAAAAATAACTAACTGATTTGATGGTTTTTTCAATTTTTCATAAAAAGTTTCCTATTATGGATGGTTAATGTATGCCCTTAGGGCATACATTAACTGAACCCGTTTAAATTTTAGTGAAAAGAGGAAATGAATTTTTAGCGTAATACCTTTCGACAATTAAAAAAGAGATAAGATAATAAACTTTCGAGGTGGAAAGAGAAGGCGTTATTGCATGCAGGAAAAGAGATCCTCATTAAGGCAGTGACCTAAGCTATACCCACGTATACCATGAGTGTCTTTAAACTCCCAAATGCTTTATGTGATGAGATGATGAGCATGGTTCGAAATTTTTGGTAGGGATGAACAACTAGAAAGCTAAGATGGTATGGCTTAGTTGGAACAAGGTTTATACACCAAAGGATGAGGGTGGCTTAGGCTTTCATGATCTTAAAGCATTTAATCTTGCACTATTAGCCAATCAAGGGTGGAGGCTTTAGAGAAATACATCATCTTTGGTCCATAAAGTTTTAAAAGCTCGTTATTTTTCGAATAGTGATTTTCTTGGGGCAAAGCTAGGGTCTCGGCCTTCTTTTGCTTGGAGGAGTATAATGGCAGCTCAAAAATAGTCAAGCAATGTTGTAGATGGTAGGTGGGGAATGAAGAATCATTTGGTGTTAGGATTGATAAATGGCTACATGAACCAACCACATTTAAAGTGAACTCTCAGCCCAAAATTATCCCAGGTAACTCAAAAGTTAGTGATCTAATTAATCCCCAGAAGTGTGAATGGAGAACTGATCTGGTGAAGCAGGTTTTCCTTCTAAATGATGTCTAGTCCATTTTAAGCATACAATTGAGTACTAGGATGCCATGGGTTAGGCCGGTGTGGGCATACACTTCAAAAGGAAAATTTATGGTTCAATGTGCATACAAACTAGCTTTGGATGAGTCTATGAATAGTTGTGTGGGAGAGCCTTCCAACGGTGATACACGCAGGAGATTTTGGAGAACGATCTGGATTTTGAATATGCCAAATAAGGTTTAGTCCTTTGCCTGGAGAGTGTGTCAAAATATTATTCCAACAAAAGCAAATCTATGCCATCGAGGGGTTATCATCAAAAATGTTTGTGAAGCTTGTGGGGCGGGTGCTGAAACCAATGGATATTTGCTCTGGGAATGTGATAAAGCTTGGGAGGTGTTATCAGAATGGTAGTGAGAATAACCACAAAGAAGCAAGAGCAGACAAGGAAGCAAGAGCAGAGCACGATACAGAGGAGCTTGATCTGAGTAAGAAGCAATGAATTGCATAACCGACATGGGAGTGTTATGCAGAAACGGCAAGTAGTTTAGTCTTCTATTTTAGTTGCATAAGTGTTTACACGTGGGAGAGTTAGTTTCCATGTGCATTCACGTGAGAGAGTTTGTTAAGACACGTTGTTAGTGTTAGTTATTTGATTAGAGAGGTTTTACTGACTTAGATCAACCTATATATATATATTTGTAATCTCATTTTTGATATTAATGAAATACAGAAATTCATTCACTTTCTGATATGGTATCAGAGCAAATTCCCAATTTTTTTTAGGGTTTTGCATTTCTTCTTCAATTTTCTCGAGAAAACACTCTCTATTTCTGAGAAATTTTCTTTTCTTCTTAAAGATTTTTCTTTCCTTAAAGAGAATTCTTGTTTCTTTATCAACAATGGCTTCCGCTGCCGCAACCACAACTACAACTGGTTCCGCCAATGGTTCTGTACCTGGAAACCCATCTTCTTCTTCTCAAGATTCACCAATGGACGATCCTCTGTTCTTGCATCATGCTGAGAATCCAAGCTTAGTGCTGGTTACACAGCCTTTAATTGGTGGAGAAAACTACTCAGCTTGGGCTCGAGCCGTGAGGAAGGCTTTGCTTACCAAGAACAAACTGGGTTTTATTGATGGGACTCTTACTCTCTCATCGCCATTGATTTCTACTCCATCTTCTGTGCAAGCGTGGATTAGATGTGATAACATGGTTGGAACCTGGTTGACCAATTCAGTTTCTTCGAAGCTTCAAGCAAGCATTATATATGAAGATATTGCTCTGGAAATATGGAATGACTTGAAGAATCGTTTTGCACAAACCAATGGACCAAGAGTATTTAATCTCCAAAAGGAAATTGCAAAGTTACACCAAGGTGAGATGAGCATCACTGATTTCTTTACCTAGTTAAAGGTCTTTTGGGATCAATTACAAAATCTTAGTCCATTTCCCATTTGCACCTGTGGAAAGTGTATGTGCAACATCAACAAAAGGCTTCATGATCTGCAAGGTCGAGAGTCTGTGATGAAATTCTTAATGGGAGTGAATGAGTCCTTTTCCCAAGTTAGGTCTCAGGTGTTGCTCATGGATCCTATTCCATCCCTCAGCAAGGTTTACTCTTTGATGATTCAAGAAGAAACCCAAAGGTCAATCCCAAATACATCTGTTGTTAAAGTAGACTCTACTGCTTTGGCTGTTAAGGTGTCCACTGATCAAGTCAATTCTATTACCAATCTTGTTAATTCTGGTGGGAAGAGCAAGGATAGGCCAATTTGTACCCACTGTGGCAAGACTGGTCATACCATGGATAAATGTTACAAATTGCACGGGTTTCCTCCAGGTTTTAAGTTCAAGAATAAGCCTGCTTTGGCTCATCAAGTCTCCTCAGGTTCAAGTTCAGAATTTGCTTCTCCAATGCATCAATTTTCTGCCTTCACACCTGAGCAGTGCCAACAGCTTCTAGCTTTGTTTAGTGCATCCAACTCTTCTCTTGCAACACCATCTCATGCATTGGATAGCTCAATGGCCAATGCAACATTCCCTTCCATTTCTACCAATGTGGCAATGGCAGGTATGGATTTTTCCCACAGTGTTTTTGCTGCACAAGTGGTCAATAGGAGAGCTTATGGTGGTAATACTTGGGTGTTGGACACTGGTGCTACTGATCACTTTGTATGTTCAGTAGATTTGTTAACTTCAATTACAGCTATTAGGCAGTCTTTGGTTCAATTACCTAATGGGGAATCAGCTCAAGTCATTCACATTGGGACTGTTACTCTTTCTTCTTCCTTAATTCTTAAAAATGTCCTTTGTGTTCCATCTTTTTCTTTTAATCTTTTGTCTATAAGTTCTTTAACTCATTCACAGCCATATTGTTGTATTTTCTTGTCTGCTTATTGCTTCATTCAGGACCTTACTCTCTGGAAAACGATTAGGGTAGGCAAGGCACATGATGGATTATACTTGTTGCAGTCAAACAGCCTTCAACAATCATCCAATTCTTCATTTACTACCTTCTTATCTGCTCACAATCTTGCTGATGCTTTTAGTCATTTCACTGCTGTTACCTCTACACCAGTTTCTTCTCAAAGTTCATCCATTTGGCATGACAGGTTGGGGCACCCTTCTGATGTCAAACTCAATAGTCTATCTCATGTAATTCCTTCTTTGAAATCTTCTTGTAATAAAGACTGTCAAATTTGTCCAATGGCAAAACTTAAGAGATTGCCTTTTCCTTTTCATAATAATATGAGTTCTTGTGCTTTTGACTTGATTCATATGGATGTATGGGGTCCCTACTCAACTCCTACTTTAGATGGCTTCAAATATTTTTTAACTATTGTGGATGATGCTACACGAGCCACATGGTTATTTTTAATGAGGTCTAAATCTGAAGTTAGACAGCTAATCCCTTCTTTCTATACTATGGTTCATACTCAATTTGGCCTTAAGATCAAAACTATTAGAACTGATAATGCCAAGGAGTTTAACATGCCTGATTTCTTCAATTCTCATGGCATTGTACATCAAACCAGCTGTGTTTACAATCCACAACAGAATTCTGTTGTGGAGAGGAAACATCAGCATATTCTTTGCATAGCTAGAGCCTTACAAATTCAATCCCAACTCCCTCTTCAGTTTTGGGGTGATTGTGTGTTACATGCTACCTATCTCATCAATAGGCTTCCCTCTCCTTTGTTACATGATAAAACTCCATTTGAGCTTATTTTTCACAAAATTCCAGACTATTCTAATCTCAAAATTTTTGGTTGCCTATGTTTTGCATCCACCATTTCTCAAACCAGATCCAAGTTTTCTCCAAGGGCAAGGAAGTGTGTCTTTCTTGGTTTCCCTTTCAATGTTAAAGGTTTCAAAGTCTTTAATCTTGACTCTCACATAGTTTTTATTTCTAGAGATGTCACCTTTCATGAAAATGTGTTTCCTTTTATTTCCAATTCACATAATTCTGCCCCGCAGCCATGTTCCATTCCTGTGTCCTATGTTCCAACTGTTAATCCTTTCTTTGATCCTTCTACTGCTGTATCTCATGATTCAATCACTCATATTCATCATTCTATTGATGATGACTTGCTTGATGAGGTTCCTGTTGAGCCTCTTGATCATGTCCTTGATCCTATTCCTCTTAGAAAGTCTTCTAGAGCTGTCAAACAGCCTTCCTACTTACAAGCTTACCACTGCAATCAAGTCTTTTCTGTCATTGCTGCCTCTCCTTCTCAATCAGGTACTTCTCATCCTCTATCTTCTCATCTTTCTTATCAACACCTCTCTCCTTCTTACAAATCTTTCTGCTGTTCCATTTCTTCCCTTGTTGAGCCTACTCATTATTTTCAAGCTGCTTCTGACCCCAAGTGGCAAGAGGCCATAACTGCTGAAATAGCTGCCCTTGAAGCAAATCAAACTTGGTCTTTAACCCCTCTGCCTGCTGGTAAGAAGCCCATAGGTTGTAAATGGGTGTATAAAATCAAATACAAGGCAAATGGTTCGGTTGAAAGATACAAGGCAAGGTTGGTTGCTAAGGGTTTTACACAGAAAGAGGGTGTGGACTATTTTGAGACCTTTTCCCCTGTGGCCAAAATGGTTTCTGTCAAAGTACTCCTTGCTGTGGTTGCCATAAAGGGCTGGTTTCTTAGTCAATTGGATGTGAACAATGCTTTCTTGCATGGTGACTTGGATGAAGAAGTTTATATGGCTCTTCCACAAGGGTTTCATAGCCAGGGGGAGGTAGTTTGTAAGCTGAATAAGTCTTTGTATGGGCTTAAACAAGCATCTAGGCAATGGTTTGCCAAGTTTTCTGGCACTTTGCTTCAGCTTGGTTTTATTCAGTCCAAAGCTGACTATTCTTTGTTTACTAGGAAGGAAGCTGATGTTTTTATGATGCTTTTGGTGTATGTGGATGATGTCTTAGTAGCTTGCAATGATAAGGCTGCAATAGACAAGTTTAAGGTTCTACTGGATGACAAGTTCAAGCTCAAAGACTTAGGTGACTTAAAGTATTTTCTTGGATTGGAGGTTGCCAGGTGAGCCAAAGGAATTGCCCTTCGTCAAAGAAAATACACTCTCGAGGTGCTTAATGATGTTGGTATGTTGGGATGTAAACCAGCTAAAACCCCTATGGAACAAAGCCTCAAGTTAAGTCAGTTGGAAGGAGAAGAACTCAAAGATCCCAGCACCTACAGAAGGTTAATTGGGAGGTTATTGTATCTGACCATCACAAGGCCAGACATCACTTTTGCTGTCCATAAACTTATCCAATATATGTCAAAACCAAGAAAGCCACATTTAGATGCAGCCTATAGAATTTTACAATATCTGAAGAATGAACCAGGGAAAGGTCTTCTATTCTCTTCTAAGACAGATTTGCATTTGAAAGGCTTTGCAGATGCTGATTGGGCTTCATGCTGTGATACAAGGAAGTCAGTGACAGGTTACAGCATTTTCATTGGAGATTCTTTGGTGTCTTGGAAATCAAAGAAGCAGCCCACAGTCTCTAGGTCTTCGGCAGAGGCTGAGTATAGAGCTATGGCAGTTACAACATGTGAACTTGTATGGATTTTATACTTTCTAAAGGATATTGGAGTTAAACATGACAAAGAGGTATTATTGTTCTGTGATAGTCAGGCAGCTTTGCACATTGGTTCCAATCCCCTTTTTCATGAAAGGACCAAGGACATTGAAATAGACTGTCATGTGGTCAGGGATAAAGTTTTGGAAGGTGTTATCAAGCTTAATCATGTGAGATCTCATTGCCAATTAGCAGACATGCTTACCAAAGCATTGGGATACAATCAATTCTCTAATCTTGTTGACAAGTTGGGGATGATGAACATACACACACCAGCTGCTCTTGAGGGGGAGTATCAGAATGGTAGTGAGAATAACCACAAAGAAGCAAGAGCAGACAAGGAAGCAAGAGCAGAGCACGATACAGAGGAGCTTGATCTGAGTAAGAAGCAATGAACTGCATAAACGACATCAGTCTTATGTTTTGAGTGTTATGCAGAAACGGCAAGTAGCTTAGTCTTCTATTTTAGTTGCATAAGTGTTTACACGTGGGAGAGTTAGTTTCCATGTGCATTCACGTGAGAGAGTTTGTTACGACAGGTTGTTAGTGTTAGTTATTTGATTAGAGAGGTTTTACTGACTTAGATCAACCTATATATATATTTGTAATCTCATTTTTGTTATTAATGAAATACAGAAATTCATTCACTTTCTGATAGGTGTGGCTGCATTCAAGGATCAGTTTTGAAACACAAGGGGTACATTACTTGGAATTCATGGATTTGGTGTGGTACTTGATTTTTATGCAGCATACTGGCAATAACTTGTTGGGGATGATCTTTATGATAGATTGGTGTATGTGGTTCAATAGGAATGCCACTAGACATGGTAGCACTTGGCAATTTGCAGCAAAGGTTTTTTAATCAGCTCGGGCTTTGCTAAATAAGTTTCACATAGCAAACCATACAATATCACCGTGAATGGATAACTCAATTGATCCATGGACACTACCACTAGCTCCAAGCTATAAGGTTAATGTGGACGGTGCGGTTTTTGCTTAGGCTCAACTGCCTAGAGTTGGTGTTGTGATTTGAGTCCATGTCGAGAGGGTTACAACAACACTATGCAAAAAAATCCACCAACCGTTGCGTCCTTTAGAGATAGAGGCCAAAGCTATGGAAGAGGGTGTTATCTTTGCTTGGGATGTGGGTATAAAGGATGTGATTTTTGAAGGAGACTCAAAAATTGTATGGGATGCTCTATTAGGGATAGGTTTACCACCAGTGGTTGTAGCTAACATTTTAACATGGGTATTTGACAAGCTTTGAGATTTTAGGTCCGTCCAGTTTTCTCACGTGAAGCGTCAAGGTAATAGGCCAGCACACATTTTGGCAAAATATGCCAAAGAAACAGTTAATTGTGATAACTAACTTGCATATTTTGCCAATATGAGTTGGCTTTAGCCTTAGATGTATTGAATTTATCTTCTTTTTAATAAAGTTACGATTTTCTCATAAGAAAAAAAGAAATTTATTTATTGATCTTTTAAATATAACTTATTATTAGGACATCCCAAAATTAAATAGAGAACTGATAATTACATATGGCATGAGTAACTAAAAGGGGCAAAATAGTAAATTCAAAGTAATAAATATTTTCACCTCCACTTTTCCTTTTTTGGAAAAATAGTTTTTGGTGAGCTTGGGTGGAAAACTCCGTCCACTCCCTTTTTGGTTTCCTCTCATTTCAACCATACCAAATAAAAGAAAACTTTCATTTTACCTCAATTTTCAAACCACTTAGAATCATTTCCAATGAGGTTCGTTGTTGTCAAATCATCAAGAAGGTTTGTAGGAGTACTAGATGTTCTAGTTTCTTGTAGAGCAGGAGTTTATGAATAAAGTTTGCTAAGCCAGATTCTAAAGGTTTTGAGGCTATTGTATTTGGAAGCCAAGAATGGCGTTTGAAGAGTGTTGAGTCTCATTTTTTCACGTTTTACACTTGGACACATGTCTTGATAGTATTAGGCATCTTTTAGTCTGGGCTTTTAGCCAAGTGATTTTGCTACCAATAAAAAGCTGGACAGTTCGTAACATGCAATTGATTCTTTTACCCAATTTTGTAATCTAATTTGCAAATGATTCTAATTGTAAAGCTTGACAATTTGTAACTTGCTTTGGATCCAATATATATATATATATATATATATATATATTGAGTTGATCTCATTTTTAGCAGCTTTCTCGTGCATCGCATGGGTTAGCGACTAGTATTATAAACTCATATTCATTATCTATCTTACATCACAACATTCATAATATTTATTTCCAAAACTCATGGTAATTATTCATCCTACATGCCCATTATGATTATCTATAGAGAAACTCATGAGAATATCACATTATTTCATTATAGTGATTGTTACCATATTTATTTAACACCCATGCATATTGTGTCTATTTAAAACCCATGATAATTATTATTCTCAAGAAAATATAGGAGGTCATTATTTAAAAAGCTCCAAAGAAAATATCATTTACAAAGTAATCCCTAGCAAAATTTATGAGAAACTATACAAGTTGTTATTTAAAGCCTATGGAAATTAATACCCAAAACCTATCATAAATATTTATTAAAGCTCATGGATTCATTTTATTTCTACTAACAACTAAAGCTCATGTGGAATAAAAATCCATGGCAATATATGATAGCTTTGTCCATTTTGTGGGGCTCACAATGAGAAAATGAAAGGATAAGCCCAAGTGGAGAGAACCACCAAGTCAGAGGCCTACCAAAATGCTTAGCCCTCATGGCCAAGCTCAACATGAAATCTCAACCAAAACAGCCCATGTGTGCAAACTGACCCCGCTGGAGAACTCTATTCAGTTCTGTCTTTCGCTGGAGGTCATCTCAAGAAGCAACCAAGCTCCCAAACCAAATTAGGAGCTGGCCATTTGTCCCACTGCCAACTCTGACATGAACGGTACCAAAGGCTGACACCTAAAGGCTAATGGGCAATAAATACCCTTCTTCCCCAAGTTTTGGTCACAACTCAAGGAAGCCATAACCAAGACCTCCAAGCTCATGAAATCCTCAATTAAATAATTTATTTTATTACTAAAAATGTATGTAATTGGTTCATGAACCAAGCCCATGAATCCTAAAGGGGAAAATTTGGGAACATGTGGTTTGGAGAGCATAAAGGGATCTCCAGCGAAACCCTTTGAAGTGGATTTAAACTTTGACACCTGGCTTGGGGTGTTGAGTCCTACTTCCTAAGGTCCAAATCTTAGTTGCAGTACTAGGTTTCCTCCTTAATACTTGCCTTAATCCCATTGGCTAAACACAATCTCAGAATTCTTAGCATTTAATGCAAGATTATGCTGACTTTTACCCATGTGTGACATTGCCCAAAGAAGCAAAATAACTTCAAAAGCAAATCTCCCATTTTAGGCCAAATCCTAGGATAATTAAGTTTGTTGTCCTGCCACTGATTAGTCCTACGTTTTTGGAATTTTTCTAATCAATCCCTTAAGCTTCACTATAAAATGGAACTACCATCAACTCATGGAGGACAACAAATCTTATCACAAAATTCCTTACCCATTATGCTATTTTCAGCCCATAAGTTAGACCCTTAGTTCATAAACTAGCCTTAAAATAGACACCAACCAACCAATCTGAAATTTCTGATTTTCTTGTCACTTTGCTTGTGGTTCAACTCTCCCCAAGCTCATAAATCATTCCCCTTAACCCACACTCACTTAGCTTCAAGATTCCCTTTCTTTTTTTGCTTATTCACAGCCCATAAATGTTTCCTAATCAGTCACAAGCAACTCTTTACCCATTAAAACCTTAGCCTCAATGTTAACTCCATCACATCACCACAAGCTTAAATACCCACTCACTCAAAAATAGCCTACACTACACCATTCATGCCCCACATATAGATATTCCAAAAATCTTAGTTCAATATGTGCTGCTCTGAACTGGAGTCTTTCTCTCCCTTCATTCTATCCTATTTTTTCCTCTTTTATTTGTAATTATGAAGCCTTTAATCCTTGTTTATTGATATTATGATGAAAGCCATAATGTTTTGGATACTATGAAAGTTTTCCCTTATGTTGACTTAATAATATTAAGGAAAACATATGATTTTTATCATGTAAACACACTTATTAATCTATCAGCATCTACCGTTGGAGGTTTGTCATTTTCACTGCTGGACTATTTTTTCTCTTATGTACTTGTTATAATAGGCCCACTTTTATATTAACCAACTATGGAGGAAATGCATAATTTTTACTATGCAAATACATTTATTGATTTTCTAAACATTTACTATTGAACGTTTCTCTTGCTTACCGTTAGACTATTATTTAAGCACTTGTTGAGGTGGGCTATCCTTTGTGCTAGTTTATCTTTGCAGGAGGTATTTTTGGGGCCTTATTATAATCTTTGTTGGATGCAAACTAGACTTTGATCAAAATGGGCCTTTCACACTTCACTGATAGCCTTTGGGCCATGTTCCGAGCCTAAAGTCGAGTCTTGGTTTTGACTCCCCTAACATCATGCGGGCGACGAAAAATGCCCCCAACACTTGTCATTCATAAAACATCTATGTGCAATTCATAAAAGCCATGCTCGGTAAGGTATAGCACTTGCACAGCAAAAACAAGATGTTTGGCTTACATAACTGGGTATTTCTTTTCTCTCTTATATACCCATGCATGTTATGTCATTTTATACTTTAAAGAAAAATATGCAAAGAACAGGAAGAGCAAAAACAATCAAAATGTTTTTAAATATGGTTATAAGCGTGTTTCTAGGAGATGTGGAGTTATATGATGTACCTCAAAGGTGATGGTCTCTATCAAACAGTTATGATTATGTGTGGATGTATTTGATTCTCTTATATCATTACTCTTCATATAATGTGACACTTATGCTTTCTTGCAAAAGTTTCACATGCAACATGCATACTCTTTGCTACTCTTAAATACAATGTATAGGTACAATGTGATTTGGCCATTTAAAGTTACTCTTGTACTAGTGTAAGTAGTTTTTTTTAAAAAAAAAAAACAAAATTTGTGTTTTTGCTTTAAAAAGACTTGGAGATTTGAGTTTTGCATTTTTTTTTTCGTTTGTGTCCATAGCATCTTGTTGTCATGTTCTTCTTGTAGGTCTATGGTTCCTTGTTCCTCTTGTTCCCTCTATGTCAGTTTTTTGTCAGTCTCTGATCAAGTTTTTGGGCTTTCTATGCCCTTTGACCATAATGTCAAAAAGGGGGAGAAATTTGGGATTTGAATGCCACTCCTTAGGGGAAGTAATAGATTTAGGGGGAGAACTTCATATTAAAGGGAAGAAAATTTTTTGATGTAACTAACTTAGGGGGAGAGTTGGTTTGATACAATTTGATATTGATATATTTTGTGTTGTGTATCTTTTGGTTTTGTAACCATTTACATACCTCACGTGTTGTTTCTATAGATGATGATGATGTATGTGTTTCACTCTTTATCTCACATATATTGTTTCTTTTCTCACTTTATACACAAGTTTCATGTTTATTTAACTTGTCATCGTTTTCCACATGGTACCTTGATGCGTCTTGTTTAGTGCCTTTCAGGAAAGACAAGTTAAAACCAAGTCAAGATTCCGAGCCTTCTTCTTGTAGCAACTTCCAAGGTTCAAATATTTTAGACTTTGCTTATTTTGTGATCTTGAGTAGAATGTATTCTAGGACATTCAATGTACTCTTATAGTTTTGTCATAGATTGCCAAATGGGGAGATTGTTAGGTTCATATTTTTATGTAATTGGCATAACCCATGAAAAAACGCAATTTACTTTGTTTATTATTTGTCATTGTTTTCCACATGGTGCACATAACATGTTTGTTAAGTGCTTTTAGGAAAGACAGGTATGAAGCCAATCAATACAATCAATCCTAGTTTGTGCTATGGTTTCTCAGAACTGGTTGTTTTTAGATAGGCTAATGTATTTGAATATGGGTTCATTCATTGTATTCGGGTTATTATTGTATTGGGCTTACTTTTATACTTGAGGTTTTGTCATGGATTGACCAAAGGGGAGATTGTTAGGGTCATATGATTTGGTATTGTCAACCAAGCCAAATTATGGGTCTTTTATTGAGTTTTGATGTATCTTAAAGTTGTAATTGAAGACCAAGTTAAAGACACAAAATTTGCTCAAGAAAAGCTAAAGAAAACACATTTTCAACATGTACCTCGATAGTAGCTCAATAGAAGCTAGAAAATTACTGCCTCCTCCACACAAGCTCGATCTATCGAGATTTTGGTCTCGATAGCAGCTCGATCTATCGAGCTTCGCGAATCAGCAAAAATCAACAACACAAAAAAGCTCATAACTTATTTGTTTGAAGCCCGAATTGAGATCCGTTTGAACCGGTATTTAAAGGACATCATATGCCATCTATTATGTTGGGTTAAAAATTTATTGACCCCTTGAAAATTAATTAATTACTCAAGTTAATTAATTAGGTTTAATTTACATGCAATAGCGTGGCAACACAAACAAATCACCAAATTATCTAAATGCAGCAGAAAATAAATTTGACACTGGTGATTTTTTTACGAATAGGGAAAAATACTGAGGCAAAACCCCACTGTGTGAATTTCAAGTCACCACTCCCAAGAATCGACTATTATCAATCACAAGCGGTTACAAGTATAAGGAATCTTACCAAACCCTTTGGCCTATCTCGAAATACCAACGTACAGTTGAACCTTTACCCTAATACCCAATTGGACTTGTATTGTAGTGGCAATATTCCACTTCAATGCACGAATCCCAGTACGTGACTAACCAATGATGCACGGATCCAAGTACGTGACTGACACCAGCAAACTTGAAGAAGAGGTTGGCTGCAAAGTTCTTCAGTTCATCAACAATAAAGATCAGGAAGCTCCTTGGTTATGAAACCCTTGGCATAAAGACGCAGTAGCTTCTTCAGAGAGAATAATGAACTAGGGCACTTTCTGCATGCGTTCTCCATGTATGACGGCCTTTAAAATATGCCTTATATATGTTTAGGGTTGTGAGAAAAGAAACCCTACACATACATGTTAGCTTAGGCCAAAAATCAGATCTGGAAATTCTAATTTCATAGATCTCGACAGATTCAGCTTTTGTGGAGATTTTGTTGAGCTTCGTTCATAAATCTCGATAGATACTATTTCTGTCGAGGTATCTGTCGAGGTTTAATGAACAACTCTTCTTCACTTGTTTCTTGGTCAGATCTTCATGACTTTAACACTTGATTTGAACATCATGTCCCCACATAGATCTTAAACCCATCATATATCTACCCAATTACAAGTAAAGTGCATTTTGTCAAGGGATTAGCCAATTACATAAAATATGTCCCTAACAAATTAGAAGGTTAGAGAAAGAAACACTCCGTTCATGCAGCTAGGATTTTGTAACCAAGTTTTCTCTATTTCACCAAACAAAAGAGTTCTTGTTGCGTTTCTTGTATGCCTTTGAGTTCTGTAACCAAGCAAATTCTCTAGCACCAACATTGAAGATCTCATTGGTGTTTCTATGTGAAGCTGTTGCAAATCAACTACAACAATCAAAGGGTTTTTGTAGAGTTAGTCACGTACTGGGATTCGTGCAAAGGGTTTGTCACAGATTGGAGATTTGTGCATCAAAGGAAAGAAGGCTACTACAAGATCAAGTCCAATTGGGTATTGGAGCGAAGGTTCAACTGTAGGTTAGTATTTTGGGATAGGATAGGGTAGTGGTAAGATTTCTTATACTTGTAATTGCTTGATTATTGATTAGTGGATTAACCCTGTATTGAGGTGGGAATTATGTAAGGGTAGTGAGTGAGAGAGTGTGAAGAAATGCTCGAGATTGTGCAAGAATGTAGAGACTCGCGGCTGGGACTCGCGGGTGACTCGCGACTGGCAAGCCACCAAATGCAACACGCGAGTGAAGCGTGCGAGAAGATGAACAGTTGTGCCAGCTGGAGCACTACATGACAAAAACTTCAGCCTAGCCGTTCTGTTATCTCACGGCTTGAGCTCGCGACTTAGCCAAGTCGCAAGGCCAAGCCGCCAAACCATCCTGTTTGGGAAAAACTGACTATTCGCATTCTTTTCTCACCCATGTATAAATACCCCTTAAACCCACGAAATGTAGAGAGTTTCCAGAGAGAATTTTGAGAGAGAAACCCTAGAAAAAAACAAGATTGATTCATCCACAATCTTCACATAGAGACTCTTCAAATTCCTCTACTCTCACCCTCTCCATTGTTACATCCTTGAGAGGTTCTTACCCAAATCCTTTTCTCACTATACCCACATCTGTGATAAGGCTATTTGGTGTTTTGGGAAGCAGTTATGAAGGGACCAATGACTATTGGTTAATGCTATGGGCTATAGCGGAATTCGGTAAGCTAAAGAAGAAATAGGTTCGGCGTAACCTCGTTGGAGCAAGAAGCTTGGAGGGTTTAGGTACATTGGGTAGATTAGACTTAGAGGGTCTATTGCTGTTCATGTATCCCAACTACATTCTTTAGTGGATTATTTACCGCTTGGAGGGCGGCGGAGAGGTTTTACGCCGAGGGCTTCGGTTTCCTCTTCGATAACACATCGTTGTGTTGTTCTTGTGTTTGCATCTCTCTTCCCTTAATCTTTGCCATTTAATTTCTACTGTGGATGTGATTTTAATTGGTTTAGATTATTTATCAATTCTGTTATTAGTTTATGTTCATGTTCCGCACATTTATTGTTTAATAATAAGTTTGAATTGATAATTTTTAATTGGGGGTCTAAACGTTCATAGTGTTTTCAACGCTATTTGAACATTCACACTGCATATTAGTTAATTGGTAATTTGGTGGTGCCTCCACGATTTGCATGTAATTTGACCTAATTAATCAACTTGGGTAATTGAATTAATTAACCGGGGTCAAGCTATCTTAACCCAACAAGGATTTTTAGTGTTGGCATATTTCTTGTCAAATTTCATTGTATTTTCATGTCTTTCTACATTCTTACGTTGTGTTGTATTTGAATTGAGAGGTTCTGATGTAGGACAAAATCTATAATTAGATTTTTGGTATTTTTAATTTTGGTATTTTATTTGTAATTTTCAGAATTTTAGGTTTAGGTTATTATTTTCTTATTTTAAGGTGCTTTTAATGCTTTTTAGGTCAAATTTGGTTCCTATTATGGTTAAGTATTAATTAGGATTTATTTTAGAGTATATTTTCTTGTATGTCAAATTTTATGGAGCTCTTAAATAGACCTCAAAGTCTGTAAATGTGTTTTTTGGTATTATTGATTTTAATAAAAATACAGACTTTTGTCTATTATTTTTCTGGTGAATTCTAGAACTCTTTCTCCTTGTGGATTCAAGAAACCCTCGTAGATTTGAGGTTATTTTAAGAAGTAAATATGTTTTGTTTCTTATTTTCTTAAAGTAGACGTGTTCTGTTTCTTGCCGCTTCCGCATCCCGCATTAGTTGGAATCAGAGCCTTGTCCTTACCCTTGTTTGATGGCTACTAAATGTGACGGTAACATTTTTAGTAACCGAAAGATTAAGGTAGAAGTTCTTAGGAAAATTCCTTCAACTTCAACATGATGTCTAGCAAGTATTATGTGAACTACAGCCAGCAGTCGCTACCCCTCTTGCTAGGAAATCCTCCCAAAGCAACACCAATAGATGCATTCCTAAATATAAGAAAATTCCATCATTTGATGGAGAGATGCGTAAATTGGATTTTATTGATTGGCTTCTTGATTTGGAAGAGTATTTTGATTATTGGGAAATTTGTGATGAAGAAAGAGTATGGCTTGCATTCAATAAATTGGATGGTGAAGTAGAGGAATGGTGGGAAGACATACAAATTGATAGAAAGTGTCAAGGTAAGCATCCAATTCACTCTTGGCAAATAATGAAAAAGGTGTTGGTTAATTTATGGTTTTCTCATGATTATTATGATATACTAGATTATATAAGTGTTATTTATAGATCTGTATATTCATATTATTCAAGAAAAGAAAAATGTTTAAGGGTTGACAAGATGAAGCCAATTTCTAAAGAAAATATTGAAGAGATTGAAGAAAATAAAGTTTTGTTATCACAAGTTGAAAAATTTTGTGTAGATAACTTGCATGAAAATTATTTTGAAGCCAACAAGGAAAACATAGATGTTTTTAATACAGTTGGTGAAAATTAGAGTGAAGTAGATGATTATGAGATAGAAATTGTAAAGAACATTGTCCAAGATCTTAATGAACCCAAATAAGGTGGTTTCAAGTTCGACACCCATGTTATTTTTGTGGTAGGCAATACACCAAAGTTTATTGATTTTGTTGGGGTTGAAAGATTTAATTCAATCATCAACTCTCATTTGGTGAATATTGTCAATTGCATGAAGGCTAAGGAAAGAGAATCTCAAGTAAATTTGTTTCCTCAATTGATGAGTTGCAAGTTTGGAAAGAAGACCAAGGGACTCAAGTATTACAAGTATTTGTTTGCTTGGCATGAAAGATTTCAAATCTCAACTATCAACTCGAGGATGAGATTTTTTTAAGTGAAGGGATCTAATGTAGGACAGATTCTACAATTAGACTTTTGTTATTTATTAAATTTGGTATTTAATTTGTAATTTTCAGAATTTTAGGTTTATGGTTATTATTTCCTTGTTTTTAGGTGCTTTTAATGTTTTTTAGGTCAAATTTGGTTCCTATTAGGGTTAGGTATTAATTAAGATTTATTTTAGAATATATTTTATTGTCTGTCAAGTTTATGGAGCCCTTAAATAGGCCTCAAATTCTATAAACGTTTTTTGGTATTATTGATTTTAATAAAAATACAGACTTTTGTCTATTGTTTCTCTGGTGGATTCCAAAACCCTTTTTTTTTTCTTGTGGATTCAAGGAACCCTTGTAGATTCAAGGTTATTTTCAGAAGAAAACGTGTTTTGTTTCTTGTTTTCTTGAAGTAGACGTGTTCTGCTTCTTGTTGCTTCCACACCCCTCATTAGGTTCAATCACTAAAAATGGAGTTGTTGCATCTGAAATCTCGATCGTGCTCACTGGAGCTGTCAGGTGAAGTTGTCTTGCAAGTTAAGGTTTTTGAAATTCTGTTAGCAGAGAGTTTCACCTGACTCTCGCTTGTCATCTCAGTCAAGTGAGATTCATAACTTGAGAGAAATATGTTATTTCCCTTCCCTGTTATATCTATCCAATTATCCTTCTCATATATCTCCCTAAACCCATGAAATTACACCCATATATCTATAATTGAAGAGTGAGAGAGTTACCCATTTCCCTAGAGAAAAAAACCACCGTAATCTTTACTTTCACTCTCTCAAATAGTCCTATCCTAAGGGAGGAGGCCCAAGCCTTACACACAGATACCTTAAATGACATTTCTTGAAATTTGGTTGATAGGCCAAGAATGTATTGACCCCTTGGAAAATATTAATTAATTAATTAGCCAAGTTTATTAATTAATCAAATTAACATGCAAAGCGCGTGGTAGTACAAACAAATCACCAATTATCTAAAGTATGTAGCGGAAAATAAATTGACATGGTGATTTGTTTACGAACGAGGAAAACCTACACGGCAAAAACCCCACCGGGTGATTTGAAGGTCACAACTCTCGAGAATCCACTATTATCAAAACAAGTGGTTACAAGTAAAGGAATCCCAGTACCTTATACCAACCTACAGTTGAACCTTTACCCCAATACTCAATTGGACTTTTTCTGTAGTGACAATCTCTCCTTTCAATGC
The DNA here is from genome assembly GCA_032727855.1 of Quercus ilex subsp. ballota. Lineage (NCBI taxonomy): Eukaryota > Viridiplantae > Streptophyta > Magnoliopsida > Fagales > Fagaceae > Quercus > Quercus ilex. The sequence continues at coordinate 30,155,851 of CM064908.1, forward strand.
ACGGCTCCCAGTACGTGACTAACCAATAGATGCGCGGATCCTAGTACGCAACTTAATCACCAATTTAAGAAGGATGTTGGCTGCAAAGTTCTTCAGTTCATCCAGACGATAAAAATCAAGAAGCTCATTGGTTACAAAACCCTATATGTTAGAGAAGATGGAAAATTGATAAATTATTAATTCTTTAAAAAAATTAAGGTATTATAAAATAGTGAATTGAGTTACTTAACAATTATTCTCCCACTCCTATACCCACGTGTGGATCTAAAGTCTAAACTTTATTGAGTGATGGAACCCAATATGAGTGATTTTTGACTTTTTAAAAGCAAGCTGGACCAAAGACAAGTCTGAAGATAACTTGGCTCTAATACCATAATAATTTACTTATTCTCCCAAAAGTTTAATATATTACAAAATAATGAATTTAATTCTCTAACCATCAGTCTAACATATCATTGACATATTACAACTAGCCAGCCAAATCAATTCAACCTATAAAACTCACCTTTGGGAATGTAATGCTATTAGAGCGTTCTCATTCAGGATTCCAAAAAAGCATCCTTAAAACCTACTTTATTTATTTTACCATCTCATTTTACAACTCACCCAACATCCTACTTTCTATTTTTATATACAACTCATTAAAATAATATAAACTACACAATTATAAAAAATTATATTTCAATCTTATCTCTCCCATCTCTCTATTCTACCCAACAAATATTCTCACTGCTACTGCTACCCGCCAACATCACCCACAACCCATACATTTGAACCACCACTACAACCCTAGCACTACTGATTTAAACCCCAATAACTAAAACTTAACAGCATCATCAAACCCAATCCCAGCACTGTTAGGACATATGTGTGTTCACTTGTTAAGAACATATGTCACTTATTTATGTAAATTGGCTAATCCTTTTGACAAAACGTACTCTACTTGTAATTGAGTAGTTCTAGGTGTTTTTAATACTTCAAGAAACAAGGTTTCAAGATCAAGTGTTGAAGTCATCAAGTCTGTCCAAGAAAAAGCAAGCTGAAGTGCAAATTCATTAATTCTCAACACCTTCTCGATAGCTACCTCGACACCTGCTATCTATCGAGAATTACAAAATCAGATTTTCTGATCTGATTTCCTTGGGATTCGTGAATATGCTTTTGAGCCTTCTTTTCTTCTAACCCTAAACATATAAAAGGATTGTTTTAAGAGCCGTCAAATTGTACACAAGTTGCAAAAGCATTGAGCAATCTCTGTTTAAGCAAATTGTGATCAAAAGACGAAGTTCTTGACCTAGTTCATCCTCTCTCAAGAAGTTGCTGTGTATTTGCACCAAAGGGTTTTGTAACCAAGCAACTTCTTGATCTTCATCGTAAAGGATAAACTGAAGAACTTTACAGCCAACCTCTCCTTCTTAGTTGGTGTTTGAAGTCGCGTACTAGGATCCGCGCATTGGTTAGTCACGTACTTGGGAGCCGTGCATTAAAGGTGAAAATTGTCACTACAAATCAAGTCCAATTGGGTATTGGGGTAAGGGTTTAACTGTAGGTTGGTAAGGTACTTGGGATTCCTTTACTTGTAACCACTTGATTTGATAATAGTGGAGTTTCGGGAGTGGTGACCTGAAAATTACCCGGTGGGGTTTTTGCCTCAAGGGTTTTCCCCATTCGTAAACAAATCACCGTGTTATTTATTTTCCAATGCTTAATTAGCTTATTGGTGATTTGTTTGTGCTTCCACGTATTTGCATGTTAAATTGATTAATTAATAACTTGGCTAATTAATTAATTGGTTTAATCACTAGGGGTCATTCAGATTGTGGCCTATCAAGTGGTATCAGAGCAGGCACACTCTGATTAGGTTTAATCTTTGCTGTGTTGATCCATTGACCCCTGTTTGTCATGGATAGAGGACAGTCATTAATCATACCTCCTTTATTTGATGGCACTAACTATGCATACTGGAAAGTACGCATGAGAGCTTTCTTGCAGTCTTTAGATGAGAAGGTGTGGCAAGCTGTAGAGATTGGCTAGACTAAGCCAAAAGAAGAACCGGCCGATTGGGATGACGCAAAGATCAAGGCGGCCAACTTCAACAGCAGAGCGTTAAATGCCCTATTTAGCGCAGTCACCAATGAGGAGTTCAAGAAGATATCCTCAACTGAAACTGCTAAGGAGGCTTGGACCATCCTCCAGACAACCTATGAAGGAACAAAGGCTGTCAAAGATTCAAAATTTCAGAGGCTCACTACAAGCTTTGAAGAAATTAAGATGGAGGAGGATGAGTCGTTTGATGAGTTCTATGCCAAGCTCAAGGACATAGTGAACTCAGCTTTCAATCTTGGGAAAACCATCCCTGAACCCAAGATTGTAAGGAAGGTGCTCAGATCTCTACCTGAGAGATTCCATGCCAAGATTACGGCAATAGAGGAATCAAAGGATATAGACAATATTCCTTTGACTGAGCTGGTTGAAAACTTGCAAACCTATGAGATAGGGTTATCTAGGATTGGCAAGTCAAATAAAGGCAAAAGCATGGCCTTCAAGGCAAAGAGCAGTGATACTGATGAGTCTTCCAATGATGAAGATTCCAAGATGAAGTCCTACATTACCCGGCAGTTCAAGAAGTTTATGAAGAATGCCAATGGAAGGAGCTTCGACAAGGACCGCAGGCAGTCCAGTTCCTCTCAGTTTAAAAGCCAAGACAAAGGAAAAAAGGATGCTAAGGATGGCGGTCAGTACACTGTTCCTACAGGACCAAAGTGTTTTGGATGTCATGGGTTCGGACACATGAAACATGAGTGTCCTACATATCTCAAGAGCATTGGGAGAAGCAAGGCACTTGCTGCAACCCTAAGTGACACTGAGCCTGAAGATGATTCTGACAATGAGGAGGACGGAATCTTAAATGCCTTCACTACCACAGTCAATCCTACTGAAGGGATTGTTGAAGAAGTGGATGAAGAAGAAGAACTGGTGGAGTCCAAATTTGAGAAGATGGATGATCAAGATGATATCCATTCAGCCTATGAGAAGCTTTACAAGCTCTCTGAAAAGCATGAGAAATTATATAGGCTGGCCACCAAGAAGCTCAGTGATGTGGAACTTGATCGTGAAGAGTTGTCCACAAAGTTTGATGAGGCGAATCAAACTATTGGAGCACTGAGATTTGAGAACAACTTTTTGGCTGAGAAGACCAAGAAGCTTGAAGCGGAGCTGTTTCAAGTCAGAGCTCAACTGGAAAGGACTTCAAGTGCAAAGCTTGATGAGATGCTTAGCAATCAGAAATCTGCTTCGGATTGAACTGGCTTAGGGTATGGTCTTTCTTTCTCTAATACTGCTTCTACTAGCAATACTGTTTTTGTTTCTCCTGCTAATAACACTGAAATTGAGAACACTGAGGTTAAAACTGAATTAGCTAGTGAGAACCTAGACAAGAGTAAATCTATCTTAGGAGCACCCCTTAAGTAAGATAAGAAAGATGTTAAAAACCCTAGGGCTAAGAAGGCTAACTCTCAAAAGCCTAAACAAAAGAAGCAGCATCTCTGTCATCATTGTGGAGCTATCGGTCATACTCGACCAAATTGCTATAAGTGGTTAGCCACTCAACAAAGCAATGGCATGATAGCATCTAGAAGCCAAAATCAGCTTCAATCCTCTCTTGCTCCTCTTGGAGATCTTCTAAAAGCCCTCATGTTCCTTTCGAACTTGAACGGTCTCAATTCTTCCCCCTCACCGCCGGTTCAAGGGTTCAATCAAAGGAAAGGTTCTTCCAAGGTGTGGAAGAAAAAGGACTCTAAGTGATCTCATCACTTTCTTTTCCATTCTTGTTTTTCTTGTTTGTTGCATTGCTTGTGTGTTTTGCATTTCTGTTGAGTCAGTCTAGTTTTTGCTTTGCTTTGATAACATGTTTTTGTTTGTTTATTTTCAGTTTTGTTTATTTTGTTTTTGATATAAAAATAAAAAAAAAAATTGAAAAATCAGAAAAATACAAAACAGTGTGTGTTTTGTGTACTTTGGTACTTGTGTACCTTGAATGGCCAATGAAACAGAGTTTTCTAAAACTTTGTATCTCTTGTAGTTTAGATGAGCATCTCTATGCACAACTAGGCAAGTGAGCTTTGTGGCTCTTGTTTGTGATGAGTAAGATTAAGTTATCACTTAAACTTAAAACTCATATCACTCTTTTTGACGGGTAGAACTAGAAAATCCTAAGAGAAAGGCATAAATGACCATCTCACCACTGTTGCCCGCCAATCATAGTATGACACCTGTATGCTTCGGCATAGCAAAAGTGCAGTGTCAAAGACATCCGTATGCTTCGGCATAGCGAAAGTGCAATGTCTATGCTTAACATGTTGGGTATTTCTTTTCTCTCTTTTTATGCCCATGCATGATATGCTTAAAAGAATAATATGCAAAGAAATTAAAAAGCAAAAAGATTAAAATGCTTTAAATATGATTGCAAGCGTGTTTTCTAGGAGATGTGGGAGTCATAGGATGTACCTCAAAGGTGATAGTCCCCATCAAACAGTTATGATTGTGTGTGAGTTAAAGTTATTTTCTCATATCTCAAATCGTCATAACATGTATACACATATGCAATCTTGCGATGTTTTTCACACACAACACGCAATATTCTTTGCTACTCTTGATACATGTGCAGGTACAATGTGATTTGGCCATCACAAAGGTTTTGCATGTGCTAATGTATGCTTACTAAACTGTCTTAACTTGTTTTTGAAATATAAAATTGGTTAGACTTGTTTAGTGTGTGTGTGTGTGTTTTTGAGGATCCTTGTGCTAAAATTTCTTGATTGAGAGATGATTTTGAGAACTTAAAATGTTGATTGGATCTTTGGTTGATGTGTATGATGGATTGCATTCATGTCTGTGTTTTTCTTTTCTCGAAAAACTGCTTTTAACTGCTGTCTCGACACCTCCTCGACACCTCCTCGATACCTGGTCATCTGTCAAGCTTCTCAAGCCTTTTCTTATCGCAATCTCGACACTTGTCTCGACACCTGGTGGATCGATCAAGAAATCTTCTGTCTTTTCGATACCTTGTCGATCGATCGAGCTTCTGATTTTTGAAATTTGCCTTGTACCTAGACCCCTCTCGACACCTGAAGCTATTGAAGGCCAAATCCTCGACACCTTTCTCAACAGATTCCTCGATACCTCTCGACACCTTAGCTGTCGAGATTTACTGAGGTGTCTATATAAGGTCTTGTTGCGATTTTTCTCTCATTCTCTCGATCTCTCTCGATCTGTTTGAAGGCTTTTCATCTCCCAACCACTTTTCGCTCACTCAAATCTTCAAACCCTCTTCATTTTCGATCTTCCCTTGGTTTCAATCACTTGGTAAGATCATTTTTCCCTTCCTTTTTCATGCATTTCATGTTTTGAAACCTAGGTTTTGGGATTTTTGGAATTTTTTGGGGTTTTTCAAAATTGATGAGTTTTTCTTCAAATTTTGGGTTGGGTTTGCACTTAAATGTTTTCAAAATGTCATACATTGCATTTCATGTGCATTAGAATGGTATTTACATGCATTTAGATGTGTGTTCTATGTTTGTGTGCTGCTAGGATTGGATTGGGCTGAGCCCATGATGTTTTTTTTCCTTTGCATGTCACATGTTCATGCATTCCCATGCATACGTACTTGTTGTTCAATATATCTCATATATATGAACTGTTTTGGGACTTTTCTGATTGTCTCCCTCTCCATCTCTTTCTCATTCTTTTACGTTAGTAGTGTCTATGGCACCCAAACGTAAATCCACTCCGGCTCGGAACCCTCTGTGTTCTGGAGCTTCCTCTTCTTCTGATTCTGCTCCTCTTAACCTTCGGTTCCGTGATGGAGATGCCCACAAGGCATTTTCTGAGAACTTTTCTAGACGAGGTGTTCATTCGGAACGCCAAGTCATTTTGGCGGACTTCGCCGACACTAACCTTCCCTCTGTCATTCACGGTAGGAGATGGGAGTCACTGTGTGACGTCCCGGTCACTTGTCCTCTTGTGCTCATTCAGGAATTTTACTCCAACATGCACGGGATTGATCGTGCAGTACCTCTCTTTTTCACTCGCGTTCGAGGTACGCGCATTCCTGTTACACCGCAGCTAGTTACGGATGTACTTAGGGTTCCTAGGATAGATTTTCCTGACTATCCTTCCTGTGAGCGTCTGCGGACTGTGTCCAAAGATGAGCTCATCTCTGCCTTTTGTTAGCGTCCTGCTGATTGGGGTGAGTATTAGTACACATCATGTAGGCCTTTTGCTAAAGGTCCTAGATTCTTAAACATGGTGATGACCTTTGTACTCCATCCACTCTCTCACTACAACTCTATCACAGAGCCTCATGCTCGATTTTTGCTATCACTTCTAGAGCATCTTACTATAGATTTTCCTTCTCATTTCATCCTTTCTATCATAGATGTCCATCTAGATTCGGCGTCCCGTGATAAGCTCATCTTTCCTTCCGCTATCACGAAAATCTTATGCCATTTTTCTATCCCTTTTCCAGTGTCCGACCACTTCACTCACATCTATGCCATAGATGCTGCTACCACAAAACGTAGTAAGGCTCAGTTTAGGTCGCGACAGACGGATTCCACTCCTTCCTCCCGTTCAGCTCTATCCAGATCAGCTTCTTCTACATCTGTTCCTTCTTCCTCTACGAGTGATGTATCTCTAGGAGACATTATGGTGCAGCTGCAACGTATGGACACTCGCCTTGATACACTCTCCACTGAGTTGTATCAGGTGAATGTTTGTGTTGGTTGTATTGCACGACGGCAGGCGACCATAGGTGGTTTTGCTCCAGAGGCTACTCCTTCACCACCTCCTCTAGCGGCTTCTGACTCTGAGGATGATGATGATGATGATGGAGATGCTAGCTCTACTGATGAGATATCTACATGACACTCTACCCTTTGTCACTCGTGACAAAAAGGGGAAGTAGTTTTGGGTTATGAGAGTAGTCATCTTAGGGGGAGAGTTAGTATAGGACATTTTGATAGGGGGAGTGTTGATATTTTTTGAGGGATGTAGTGTGGTTTTGATGTATCTTTTCTTTTCTATTCTTTATAAATACATTGATCTTGTATATGAGGTCTTTTGACCAGTTTTATATACATTGTACTTATTTTCTATATATGTGGATGTATGTTTCTTTCACCTCTCTCTTCATGTGTTGTTTCTTCTCTATCTTTATACACATGTTCTTTATACTTGTATGCAATCTATTTATTTCTGTTTCACACAAGATGCCTTGATGAGTTTTGTTTAAAGTGTTTCAGAAATACAGGTTCTCAAAGTCTACTTGCCATAAACTCTCTTCTTGCAAAGTTTTTCAAGAGTTTGTGTTAGGATAGATTTTATTGTATTCAACAAGTGAATATGAGTTGAGTGATTTATGACTTCTCTCATATGTTCATTTATTTGTTATGGTTTTGTCACGGATTGCCAAAAGGGGAGATTGTTAGGACATATGTGTGTCCACTTGTTAAGAACATATGTCACTTATTTATGTAAATTGGCTAATCCTTTTGACAAAACGCACTCTACTTGTAATTGGGTAGTTCTAGGTGTTTTTAATACTTCAAGAAACAAGGTTTCAAGATCAAGTGTTGAAGTCATCAAGTCTGTCCAAGAAAAAGCAAGCTGAAGTGCAAATTCATTAATTCTCGACACCTGCTCGATAGCTACCTCGACACCTGCTATCTGTCGAGAATTACAAAATCAGATTTTTTGATCTGATTTCCTTGGGATCCGTGAATATGCTTTTGGGCCTTCTTTTCTTCTAACCCTAAATATATAAAAGGATTGTTTTAAGAGCCGTCAAATTGTACACAAGTTGCAAAAGCATTGAGCAATCTCTATTCAAGCAAATTGTGATCAAAAGACAAAGTTCTTGACCTAGTTCATCTTCTCTCAAGAAGTTGCTGTGTATTTGCACCAAAGGGTTTTGTAACCAAACATCTTCCTGATCTTCATCGTAAAGGATGAACTTAAGAACTTTGCAGCCAACCTCTCCTTCTTAGTTGGTATTTGAAGTCGCGTACTAGGATCTGCGCATTGGTTAGTCACGTACTTGGGAGCCGTGCATTAAAGGTGGAAATTGTCACTACAGATCAAGTCCAATTGGGTATTGGGGTAAGGGTTCAACTGTAGGTTGGTAAGGTACTTGGGATTCCTTTACTTGTAACCGCTTGATTTGATAATAGTGGAGTTTCGGGAGTGGTGACCTAAAAATCACCCGGTGGGGTTTTTGCCGCAAGCGTTTGCCCCATTCGTAAACAAATCACCGTGTTATTTATTTTCCGCTGCTTAATTAGCTTATTAGTGATTTGTTTGTGCTTCCACGTATTTGCATGTTAAATTGATTAATTAATAACTTGGCTAATTAATTAATTGGTTTAATCACTAGGGGTCATTCAGATTGTGGCCTATCAAGCACCACCGATTCAAACCCAACCCCTAGCACCGGTACTACAATCAACCATGAACCATCAAACTTGAAACCAACCCACCACCACCCAGCACCACCAAAACGACACAACCCACAACCACCATGACCAACACCTCAACCACACCATGATCCATCGTGAACCACACCTAAACCACAACTATGAACCACATCGTGGCCCACACCTCGACTACAACCATGAACCACACCGTGACCCACACCATGAACCATCGAACTTGAAACCAACCCACACCACATACTTAGTAACCACCGTGAACACAAACCTTGACCACAACCCATTGCCACCACCACCACCACTAAAGAGCGCGATTGTGAGCAAAAAAAAAAAAAAATTGACCCACAGCGAGCAAATGCAGATCCACAGCGAGCAAAACCCAAACCCATTATGGCAAACCCACGACGAGCAAATCCCAGACCCACGGCGGCAAACCCAAACCCACGGCAAGCACACCCCGATTTAGTTCAACAAACCAAACTCCAACCCAATCTCCACCCAAACGCCGACCCAAACACCACCCAATCACCACTCCAAAGGCCGACCTAAACACCTAAACTCCACCCAAATCCGACCCAAACGCCGACCAAACTTCGACCCAAACCCACCAAATGACAACCACAACTATCTATTTCTATTGCACTGAGAAAACTAGAATTTACAAGGAAAAAAAAAGAAAAAGAAAAAAAGAAAGAAAGAAGAATCTGGGATGCAGAGAGTGAGAAAGGTTGGGGGAAAAGAGGGAGGGAGAAGTGAGAAAGAGAATGCAGAGAATAGAGAAGAGAGAAGAGAGAGAGAGAAAAAGTGAAAGTAAGAGAGAGAGAATAAGAATAAAATATATTTTGTTTTTTTTGTTTTGTTTTGTTTTTTTTTTTACATTTGATGAACAATGAGGTTGTATATAAACAACCTTACTGTTCACGAATATTAAGAACTTTTGCATATACACACCCGATTAGAGGGTGTTTTTAAGGGATTGGTGGCTAAAATAGCAACTTGGGGGGTTTTTACACCCCCATTACTAGTGCTCTTACACAAGGTTTGCTCCCAACATTGTCTCCCCTGCCCCCTTTTGTCAAAGTAAATTTGGATGTAGCTATAAAAAACATCAGGCAAATTTAGCCACTATATATTTGTCGTGATCACAAGGTTGACATGATCTTATCTGTATAGATTTAGTGAGTTTTGGACAATCAGCTTATTTCATAATCTATATAAACACTACACCTCTTTGGTGACTTCAAAAGTGAGGGCAAGGCTTCAAATATGTAATGTTAAAGGGAGGTGCACTTAATGTCATCCAACCTATCTCAATGTCAATCGGCTGCCTTTCTTGGTCCATTGAATATCTAATTGCAGATATTAAGTTTGTCTTGTGTTTTTATGGAGAAAATCTATCATGCATCAGATGTATGTATTCACCCTCTCATATGGGAGTAGACCCTACAAAATACATGTAATACCACCTCTTTTTAGGATGATTAGCAAGTTGTTCATCAATTCATGTATTTAGGGAGTAGTGTTTCGGTCTACTCTTTTAACAAAATGGGTTTTAGATTGTAATTTTGTTGGAATTTTCCCCATCCTTAAGGTTGCTAGCTAGGAAGCATAGACACAAGTACGGGTATAGACTAAGGTACAACACGGTGACATGCCATATGTGCAACACGGACACGACACTCTAAATGAAGCATCTATGCTTCCTACGTTCCTAGTTGTGTGCTAAATCTAGGAAGAGTAAAAAAAAAAAAAAAAAAGTGACTCCATTTCAGTACCAATTTTGGTCTTGATGTCATCATGGGTGATATCTACTATGAGTCGCTTATGTCTCCCATAGTAATACATAGGCTTGCCACAGGTCAGGCCAAGCCGGTTCGATTTTGGGCCCGACCCGCCAACGTCGGGTGGAGGGTGGAGGGACTCAAAACCAGCCGTTGACATCAATCGATTTAATCGGTTTCGGGTGGTTCTCGAATGGGTTCAATTAGTGGTGAAGTTCGCCGGTATCTACAAATCATAGCTAGAAACTGCAAAAAGTGTCTAGAATCTACAAATTTTTGCTAAAATTTTCTGTGATTTGGCTGGATCTAGCTAAATCCCACCAGATCTGGTCGAGATCTTGCCAGATCTAGCTTGATCTTGCCGGATTTCTTATATAGCACTGGTCGGGTCGGGTCTCTTAAGTTTTGGAGAAGGAAACCCACCACTTGACCTGCCAGTGTCGGTTCTTGAAAACAAATATTTGCTTTGGTTCAAGTCAACGTTGGGCAATTTAGTTGGGTTTTCGGGCTCCGGTTGAGTTTGGCAGCCTTAGTAATACATACATACTACATATATACATACATACATACATATATATATATATATATATATATATATATATTGCTTGAAAAAAAAAATTATTGGCAATAAAAGGAAAAGACAACAAAATAAAAATACAAATTTGCCCTTCAAACTCAACCACCAAAACCGAAAGCAACCACCGAATCCCCAAAGCCATAGCCACCAAAACTGAAAGCAACCAAAGCCTCCAAATTTCCACAACCCAGAACCCTTAGACTCATTTTGAAAGAAACCCCAATTCTGAAACACACATAGAAAAAAAGAAAAACAAAAGGGTAATTAGAGAAAGAGAGGGATAAGATAAAGATTGGCAACCACCAATGGTGGCTTTGCCGTCGTGCACCACTACCAATATTGGTGATCATGGGTTCATGTTGGGGATTTCACCAAATCAAGGAGTAATAATGAAAGAACAAAATAAACACATCAAGTAAATAGAAATTAGTGATTGACTTGGAGGCACAATTGAATGTTATCCTTAGACAATATTTGTCCCCATACAGAAGTTGCTAAAGGGTTTCTACAAATTTGTCCCCAGAATACAACAAAGTTTATTGGATTCTACAAATAGCAATTTTAAAGAATACCCATAGGATTTCTTGTGTTTCTTAGAAACTAACTTTTGGGGGAGAAAAAGTAGTTATCAAGTGAATATAAGCCACTATTTATACCCAGATGATTATAACCCTTCAATAGGTACATTTTCATTTAATAGGTACCTTTTGGTCAAAAGACACTTTTGATATATATCTAACATGAAATGTTATGTACTTTTAATAGACACATTTTCATCAAAAGGCACTTTTGATATATATCCAATATGAAATATTATGTCCTTTCAATAAACAACTTTCCATATATATATATATATATATATATATATATATATATATCTGGAACTTGAATTTTCACAAAGAAAATTTAAGTACTCAAATTTTCCATTTTATTTATTTTACAAATGAATACTCTCCAACCTTATATCATTATTACAACCTATCCTTGTACATACCTATATATATACAACAATCCCCCACTAGGTTGTAATAATATATGTCTCACTTGATGATATTCTATCATGCATAATGGAAGGTGTCTTTTAACTTAAACCTCCCTTTAGTGTAATTGCTCAAGAAATCAACAGAGGGTGGGGAACATGATGGGTAGAAGTTTATTTAGGAGATCTAGACTTATTGATCAAAAAATTGCTTCCAAATTTGCTATGTTTCTACTCAAAAAATATTGAATATTCATTGTAATTTATGGATGACAAAATAGCCCTGACCAGCCCCACCTCACATAGGTTTTTTCCGCCTCGAAAATGTGATGGTGCAGGAATGGGTTTTGCTCACTACACTCTATATATATGTATATATATATATATACACACACACACACCACCTGATATTAATATTTTGAAAATGTCACCATTAGATTATATGTTCTTTTCTATTTTAACACGCATGCCAAAATTCATAATAATCGAATGTCATTAAGTATTCGATCTATAAACTCATCTTTTAAACATGCTTTTAAAATATAAAGACTTGAAATTTCAATATTTTATAGATAAGACAGTTCTTGATAGCATATCATCTTGAATCTTTGCAAACATGAATGGTTTAAGATAAAATATAGTCCGTGAATTTTTCAAAATTCACATTTAATAAAAAAAATTAAATGGTGTAATATTACTTAAAATTATGTAATATATACTTAAATTATTTATACATATAATTTTATATTTGTTGACATTTGGACATACTTAGGTAGGTCTTAGAGGGCGTCCATGTGAGTAGCCCATTAGGACAAAATACCTAGGCTTGGGGATTCACACTGCATACTGGCAAGTAAGGCCAGGGGAAGGGCACGTCATGGTCGTGTGGGGATTGGAAGATTAATGGCAAGAAGCTTACCATTCAGTGCATTCACTTCCGCTGAACAAGATTTATCCTAGGGTTTCTTATTGAACCTAGGAGGTAGGTGCCTAAACATTGATCTTTATGACAAGAGAATATGAGTATTATTACTTTCCTTCCATATTTTATATACATATCTTAGTTGTTTTTATTTTTTATATATTCTATCAATATCTTAAAACATTTGTCTTTCATTCTCTTTTGATACTATGATTATCAAATTTTTTAGGGCAAATTACAATTTACCCATTTGTAGTTTGGTTGAAATTTAAGTTGCCTACCTGTGGTTTAAAATTTGACACTTTACCCATGTGAGGTTTGATCGAAAGTTAAGTTACCTACTTATGGTTTGAAATCCCATGATGCAAGTGTTTCATTGGATTTTTTTTTATCTTATTTGATTTTGAATTTTTATGATTTTTGTGTTTTTGAAGGAGAGAGACATAAAAGTGGAGTAAAATTACATATTCAGCCCTGTTTTTAACAAAGATGGGCCACAGAAATCTAATTCAGCTAACCTCAGATGGGTAAAACGTCTAATTTCAAACCACAAGTAAGGAACTTAAATTTCGGTCAAACCACAAGATGGTAAGTTGTAATTTGCCCCATTTTCTATTTATGTTTCATTTTTATCTAATCAACGATAGAGATGTACCTTATTAAGAATTGTAAAATACCCTCTTACTCATTCCATCCCGTCGTGGACCTATTCTACTCTTGTACAAGTTTTTCCTATATAAAAGGAGATGTAACACTCATAGTTGATTTGAGTAATATTTATTATATACATCTTATAGAATAATGTGTGCACTAGTATTTTCGCAATTCGATCTCACCGTCTTCCATTGCCTTCCCTACTGTGTAATTCATTAAAAAAAAAAGGTTTAAATTCAACGTACTGTTAACCATTTTTTAACCTTTAACACGTCTGAAAAGTAAATTTTACTCAAGACTAGTTTTTCTTTCTTTGCCCATAGCGGCAGAGCCCTAAGAAACTTTGTTATGATTAGATTTTGGAGAAAATATTTTGATAAAGGTCAACATGAAAGCACCAGTAGTAATCTAGGTAGCACGGGAAGTCGTGGGGCAGCAAGTGTAACCTGGAAAGGTCTTCGATCGGCCAAACCGTCGTCGGCAATCCCCAGCTGCTAGTGCATGTAGAAAAAATATTGTAAGACATGTTTGTGTCACGTCAATTTGTTTGGTAGCATAACCTAGCTATAGTTTTGCCACGTGGGGTTCCAGCCATAGCTATGTTTACCTCATCCCCATTCATTGCTGGCTTACCACCACATATATTTGCTTCTACCGTAGAGATATTAGTCCTTGCAACTTGCGAGTATTATTATTATGCATTTACCTATCTTTGAAAAGACAAGAAGAACTAGTTTACCTTTTCTAAAAACTAGTACTTGTTATGGAACCCAGTTAACAAACTATATATTTTTTATGTACATACACACCCATAATTGTTGATGATAATCTTTGATAATTAGGCTCCATAAAAAGTAAAGAAATAAAATCGTTGGAACCAACTCACTCACCAATAGAAAAAAGAAAAAAAAAAAGGCAGTGATAGCACTATGACAGGCCAAGGTGTTACGTAATCTTAAGCAAAGCAAAAGTCAAATTATCATAATAAATATGAATTTCAGTAAGTTTGAAAGTTCTGGTAGGTGGAGAGGCCAATCCCTGAGAGTCATCCAGAAGGGCGAAAGGTCAAAATGTACATTAACGTAAAAAAAAAAAAAAGAACATAGAAAGTGGGTGAAGAAAAAAAGGCGTGGAGATTTGGGGACAAGTATGAATATCCGTATAAAACAAGTCGATCTTCTCTAAGATTGACTGAGGGACCCAAGCCGACAGTCTCTTCATATTGGCTCTCCCACTTGTCCAACTATCAGCAATACACCTAACGCCAGAGCCGGATCAGGCTTCCTGGTGGTGCCCCCCCACTCAATGTGATGGTTGGGTCCTTGTGGTGTGAGTGTTTGAACATTAAATTTAGAAAACTTCATCTACCAATAATCTGTTTTCAAATAACATTATTCAATAATACTTTTGTATATATTTAGAGAAGTGTGAGACCCATAGATTTGACAATACTTAACTAAAACTCTCTCTTTCACTGTTCATGTCAAAATAAGTACAATTAAAAAAAAAAAAACACATACTCAAACCAAACACACATTTATGTTTTTTCACATTTTAAAATAAGTTATTTAAAACATGGTACAAAATACATTTTTTATATTATGAGTACTTTAAATATGTGTTTTTACAACACTTTTTAAATTATAGTTTTCACATCATTTTGAATAATAATACTTGAAAAACGCTACCAAAGAGACTCTAGACCTTTCAAAGCCTCATTGCCATTGGTTTGGATGCTTGAAAGATGGAAGAAATTAGAAATGTGAAGAGAATAAAAAGAAGGGAGATTGGAATTTGATATCATGAAATTTGACACTATCAGGGTTTTAGGCCTTGGTTGTCACAAAATTAATCAATTCTTAGCCAAGTAATTCATTATGCTTGATTGAATTGAATAACATATCATGCAAGCACAGACCACATAGAACACTAAAATGATGATTTAGGAGAAATTATGAAAAGAATTGTTTCACTGTAAAATCTTGGGGGGAATTTAATTCAACAATCCTCAAGGCAACAGATTGACTAGAATAGAATGGAAGTTTGTGCAATAGACTTAACCCTGAATCTATTGTTACCTCATGTAGTGCTTACTCACCTTACCACACGTAGCTATGAGATCTACAAAATCTTCTATCCTGAATCGTTATATGAGAACTACATTGTTTGTGACTCTGAGATCCACTTTTAAAGATTTAGCTAGTAACTGTAGTCAATTGGTTGCAAAAACATCACTTTATCATCAGATCTTTTGTATGCACGTAGTTTCCGATTGATACTTCAAGAGGACTTGGAAAATTCCTGATTTGTGTACAAAAATACTGCCCTCTTGTGTGTGTAAAAACGTGCTTAAGGGTTTATATTTATATATACTTGAGTTGCACCAAAACCCTAGATAAAACGACTAATTAAAAAAGCAAAAAATTACATCTATACTAATTTCGATTGATTGAGATGTGCAATTTTGCCAGTCGAGATAAATGATTTTTGACCTGTCGAGCTTCAATCGAAATGCAGTCTTCAAACAATTATTTTCTGCATTCTTGAGTCTTCAACTGTTTTGAACTTGATTTTTCTTGATCAAATTCAATGTAATTCTATTTAGACCAAACTAAGTTCTAAATTATTATAATTGTTCATGATTGCCAATCTAAAAAATAATGGACTTTACAGACACTTTGAGAGTTGAGAAGGCTCTTTGACCAAGTCAATAAACTGTTGTGGATACTTATTAAGTTAAAAGATATTTTTTTTATAAGATGATGATAAGATTAGTTATAATCTATAGTAGTGAAGGTTGGGATTTTAAAAGGTAACATATACATGAAATGGGTGTAGCTTATAAAATAAGAATGTTAAAATGAAAAAGTGAAAATATAATGAAAGCTAAGATTTGAAACAAGAGAATTCGCTTAAAGATGTGGGTAACTCCTATTAATGAAAGGATGAGGGAAGTACACTTGAGATAGTTTGGTTATGGTCAAATGAGAGCAATTAATGTACCCATAAGAAAGATTTAGTTGATTTAAGTTGAGGGAACCAAGAAAAGATAAAGAAAAACAAAACATAACACTAATAGAATTAATAAAAGATGACATGTCAATTAAGAAAAAGTAATAAATAATATAACATCAAAGAGGTTCATCAAATAGAATAGCTGAAAAGAATAACCATCATGACAAGTTTGTTGAGCATTCATAACTAATCTCAAAATTTTAACATTAAGATTTGGTTGTTGTTATTGTAATTTCACCACATTTTGCAATCACATTTGGAACTGCATTTGGCTATTCAATATAGTGAAAATTTGGGAAGTTACAATCTAGCCTGCCATTTATGAGCCCGTTTGCCAAATTATTGTTTTTTTTTTTTTAAATACAAGATAGAAATTCTACTCTAGTTTAATCTAAGTGTATATATATGTGTAAAGCTCCATCCTATATACTTGAATCCCGGCCCTTGGCCCCCCACACCACACAAACACTTATATTTATGGAGTGACCACCGCACCAAGGGTACGCGGTGGTGCCAAATCATTGCTAAAGCTTCATTCACATGTCATATTTCTTTTACTTAATAACAAAGTGAAAATATGGCTCTCACCAAAGCTTAAAGAGCAATATTTATTCCACACACTATTACAAACACATTTAAACATACACGACAAAGGCAAAGGGCCTTATAATTGAATTAATACCTCCTCATGCACAAAGTGCTTGGAGCTCTAAGGGGAAAATGATTCAAGTTGCGAGGTTAACATTATATTGTAATTATCTCCATGGTTATCAATATCCAAATTCGGATCATAGCATATTAAGATCCTACTTCCCTAAAAATGTCCTAGATCTCACTAGGATCTCTACTAAAGTGAAATTTGTGTGCTATAAAGGAAAATTCAAAAAAAAAAAAATTTGAGTCTGCAAATGGAGACCAAAGGCCCTAAACTAATTTAAAAAATGTAATAAATAGATCAGTCTAGTGGCCCTAGCCCAAATTAATTTAAAAAAAAAAAAAACCCTAAGGCTTCATTAGTTGTCAGTCGTCACCTTAACCAAATAAAAAAAAATCACTGAATACAAAAGAAAAGAGAATGAACTAGACTACTAGAGAGTAGAAAACGAATACGAGAAGTTGAAAAATCTGATGGTGACACCTCTGTGAGAGAGACAATTGACAACAATGGTAAGGGTTTTTTTTTTTTTTTTGGTAATTTCGCTGCAAGTTGCTTACTCGTAAGATATATTGAGAATTTTGACAATAACACCTCTACAAGAGAGACAATCGACAACAATGGTGAGGGTTTTTTTTTTTTTTTTTTTTTGCTGTTAGTTACTTACTCATAAGATATATAGTTGTCAATTGCTTACTTTTGGTATTGGTATTTTGCTTTTTATCTGTAATTTGTGTAGAATCTCAATCCTTATAACCTTAATTATCTTTTAAACAAAACATTCACGAAAAAAAGCAATTGAAAAAGTCACGGATTCAGGTTTTTTTTTTTTTTTTTTTTTGGGCGTGTGTGGAACAGCTAGCGTGTGTACAACAGCTTTTTCGCAAGGTAAAAATAATAAAAATAAAAATAAAAATCCGCATCATAGACCTATCCTGAAACCTAGACCAACGGGTACATGAATTAAGGGCGACTGAACATAGTGTAAATGGATATTATATTGGAGTTGGAGGTACAATGGACTTATGTAAGTATGATCCAGAGCTGCCGGTAAAAGGTAGCGGCTTTAATGGGCCTCTAAAGTCACACGTCTTTCTTCTTCATACGCCAACCCTTGTTTGGCAACAAACATGAGTACACCACCCATCTTTCTATTTCTTGGTGTATCAACGTTTTTATTCTACAGTAGTAGTCGGCTAGACTAGACGTCGTAGCAACCAATATTTTTTAAGTCTCCTTTTGCGGTTTCACTGGTTTTTTCATCTGTTCAATTCAAAGTATCAGGTTGGCCCCTTCAGTGTTTTCTCCCTCGAATTCATTGGCAAAAAAAAAAACATGGCTAGGTTGAGAATCTCTCTCTCTCTCTTTACGTGTGTCACGCGCGCCCAGTTCATTGGCAGTGTATCTCTCTCATTTCTTCATGTGTACAGCCTGCATGTGTCCTGTACTTTTCTCGTCGCCTCCGATAGAACAGTACTATAAGAGAGCTAAACCTATTAGATATCAGCGTATATAATTATATAAGGAAATTACAATGGGTTCATGTTACTCCGTGTAAATATACACAAACCCAAATGAGGGTAACAATATTTTTTCTTGTAATTAACCTTGCAACTTATCCTATTTCTAAATTTTGTGTCTAAACAATCATTTTTTTTGTCCTTCAAAAAGTTTTGATTTTGATCTAATACTGATTCATCTCTAACCCATATAATAAGTTGTCTGGATACAATGCAATCCTGTTATAATAATTTTATGCAATCTCCTATTATATAACCCTTGACTTTTTTTTTTCACTACTTCATCCTCATCATTTGGGGTTGTGAGACACTACAGTTACTTATGCTGTTAAATCGATTTGACATGAGATTAGAATAGTGGAGCATCAATCTTTTAGTCCTAGACAATCTCAAATACGGTATCTTACACGATTACATTATCTTTGACTATATCTTTGAGCTATGGCATCTAGGGTTAGGGTTCAAATTTTTATCAATGGACCATGGATGTAAGTTGTGACTAGATCAGCTAGTGGGTGATGTTACTAACTAGAAAAATATGCTTTTGTTGGATGGGTCACTTGGGATTAAGATGTGGTGGAGTTTTAACCATTTTGAATGACACAGTTCCACTCATTTTGGCCCATGTTATCGCAGGTATAGGTGCCAAATGTTTAATATCCTCACTGCATGTTAGTTACTGTCTCTATGGTGGGGATGGTCCTAGATTTTGTTCATGGGTTTGTGACAGGTACACCGTACGGGCTGCAGAATGGTAAACTTTTTGGTAATAGACTATGGTGGCCTTGCCAAGCGATACGCTTGATGCTAGGCCCCATTACACTAACGGGTTAGATAGACGTTGTTCTTAATGGGCCTAGTAGTGAACTGATTCTAAAAATCCTCATAACAACACTTTTGGTTTGTTTGTTTTTTTTTTTTTTTTTTTGAGAAACTAAACACAAGGGGGAGTGAAATATGTTCTAACTTCTAATACAAAGACATACTACTCAAAAGTCAAAATAAGTTTTAAGGGAGAGTGAAACAAGTTATACTACACACAACGACACACTCTTTTAAGAAAAATCATTATTATAACCAGTGGTGCTTTCAGGAATTTTTCTTAGGATATTCCTCAAAAAGCATAAATTATATAATCTAATAAAAAGAAAAATTCATATATTGACCAACAACAACAATCAAAAAACACGTAAATACATAAAATTTACAATTACCTTCTACGAGTTTTCATATTTTGAAATCGTTGCATGATAGTCTCATTATCAATACTACAAGCTACATCTTTTTCAATTCATCCACTAATCTTCCATTCGATTGCGCAGTTCATTCTTTATATATTTTATTGCTAAAAAACTTCTTTCTATTGCAATAGCGATAGGAATGGTCAAAATTAACTTCATAAGTAAATAGATAATGGATAAGTCTCATGCTTCCTTGTCTTCACTAACTTTTCAACAAGTTCACCAATTTCTTGAAACTTTAAAAACAAGTTATTGCTGCGCATATCAAAAAGGTAATTCTGAAGTTAAGAGTCAAGTGCCCATATTTCTATCCCAAGAAAATCAAATAGATAAAATTTTGCTAGACATATCAACTTTTTCTTATCAAAAGCCACAAATGAATTACTTGGATTCAAGCAAGCCATACAAAGTAGCAAATCGGTATTTTCCTCTGAAAAACGGTTGTTAAGCTCTTGAAGTTGCAAATGTATGATTGTATGGAATAGATCAACACAATAATGATGTAAATTTGTATTTTGTTGGGTGTTGTGTTGCGGCCTCGATCCCACTAACTACAAATATTTCATCCATGTTCAAGATAGGAATATCATGTGTGGTACAAAATGAAGACACTTTAGTCAATAAAGATATCTATTAATTATCTCTCATCACTTGCAATCGTTGCTTAGACACTTTAACAAGATCCATAGCATTTATTATATCTTGATTTTTTTTTGTGCTATGCTATTGACAACTCATTTGTGATTCCTAAAATGTTTTTCATCAAATGTAGAGTAAAGACAAATTCAAAAGATAGAATTGACATCATAAAAGATTGAGCTTCAACTTTTTGGTCGGAGATGCCATCTTCTTCAAAAATCTCAAGTACATCAACAACAGCAGAAAACATCAAAATCAAGTTGAGAATAGTCTCATAATATGATCCCCAACGTGTATTACCAGGATGTTTAAGATTTGTCTCTTGATTCAAATCTTGCCCACTTTTATGTACGTACACCATTCTCTAATTCTTCTTTAATTTTGGCAAATTGTGCATCTTGAATAGCATCTTGTCTTTTACAAGAGCCTCCAACAATAGTTACTAAATTACTAACCACATAAAAAAATTCGGCAATGTTAATGTGATTTTTAGTAATGGCAACAAGAGTCAATTGAAGTTGACGAGTAAACAATGGATATAAAATGCTGACTTATTCTCTTTCAAAATTAAAGTTTTGAGACCATTGATATCACCTTGCATATTACTGGCCCCATCATAACCTTGCTCACGTAGCTTTGATAAACTCAAATTATGTTCACAAAGTAAACATTCAATAGCATATTTGAGTGACAAAATGGTTGTACTTGCTACATATACAATACCAAGGAACCGCTCTATAATAATTCATTTTTTGTTCACATAATGAAGAACGAGGGCCATTTGCTCTTTCACTGAGATATCACATGACTTATAAACTAATATTGAAAAGAACTCATTGTCAAGATCCTTGATGATGGTTTTGGATGTTTCATATGCAATTGCATTCACAATGTCTTTTTGAATTTCATAGTGGGTAAGCTTGTAATTTTTTGGAGCTTTTTGCAACACTTCATTGATAGATTCATTGTGATCTCCCAAAAATTGTAGAAACTCAAGAAAATTTCCTTTATCACTTGAACCTTGAGATTCATTGTGACCACGAAAAGCTAATCCCCTAAAAGGAATCTTATGCAATCAACTATTGCATTTAATTGAACCCGATATTCAATTTTATCTTGATTTGATTGCTTAACCAAAACACTTTGAATGTGTTGCTTTTCCTTCATTAGATCATCACTCTTCTTGACAGCTTGGTTATGAGCACTATTAACTCTTCCAACATGGGAATTTAACTTCTCTTTCTGATTCCAAAGTTTGAATTCCTTCGTTACAAAAGTCTCATCTCCTCCTTGCTTATCAACATCTTGTCCAAATAGGTAGCAATATAAACAAAATATCACATCATTGTCTATACTATATTCCAACCACTTCCTATTTACATACCATTCAGATCTAAATCAACGGGGCTTTCCAAAAAATATTTGTTAGAGGGTAATCATGGTTTTGGAAAACAGGTTGACAAAGGCCTTTTTGTAAATAAAATCTTCTTATTTCGTCATTATTATTAGGATGATAAGATGATATCTTTTCTCATAGTCCAAGATCTGAAGGAAGATTTTCTAAGTTAAAGTCAACACGAATTCGCTTAGAAGATGAATATGAATCTTGCACAAGAGATGAATCTTAAGTACATGGTTTTCATATCAAATATTTGTCAATAATTCTAGCAAAAGAATAAATAATAAACTATAAATTCATTTGAAATATTAATAAAATTATTAATTATTGTTGTTTAGTTGTTTCATTAATTTGTTTGTCTTTTATAAATTATAATTTGTTGTATTGTTGTTTCATTAATTATAAAATTATTAATTGTTGTTTAGCCTAACATAATTTAATCTGTTTGTCTTTTATAATGTATTGGTTAATTAAATTACTAATTATTATTGTTTAGTTGCTTCATTATTTTTCTTTACTAACTACTAGCAGTCTAGCACACACCCCACTGTGCATTAGCACACACCTCATGTGCATTATCCACGACTCAACCCACTGCCTAGTGCCTAACATAATTTAATTTTTTATCTTTTATAATGTATTGGTCAGTTAGCCTTTACTGCCTTTGCATGCCTTTACTTCCCCAATTCAAATATCCCACCCCATGGCCCCATGGCCCCCATCCTCCCCCCACTCAAAAGACGAGTCACAAGAGCTAATCAGATAAATTCACAACACACAAAAAGACAAACTCACCAACGGATAAAGTCAAAATAGGGGCAAATAAAGTTATAAAGTAAAGCTGTAAAGGCAATTACAGTTCAAAGAGAAAGAGAGAAAATCAGATAAAGAGAGAGAGAGTCTCATTTCAGTTCAAAGAGAAAGAGAGAAAGAGCTCCGCTCTCACTCTCAGACCACAGCAAACCCAAAGATGTAAGAGAGAAAAAGAGAGAGAAGTAAAGTGTAAAGAACTGAAATACCTTGAAGGAGGCACCGCGGCAGCACGTTGAGGCGAGGACTTGAGGCCAAACATTGCAAGCGAAGCAATCTCTGATCCGATCGGACCAATCTCTGATGCTATATGTGCTCTGTTACTCGAGTTTGAGGCCCGATGCGATGACCGATGTGCTATGTTGCTCGAGTTTGAGGCGGAGGCGCCGTCATGCGACTCGCACTAATGTGCTTGGTCCATTGGTCGTTGTTGTTGATGAGGTTTTTTTCCGTTAGGTTTTCTGATTTCAGTTTTGCTTCACCATTTGATAAATCGGCAGACGCGTATTGGGCTTTGGTTGAGTTTTTTTTTTTTTTTTTTTGAGAATTCGTTTGGGTTGGCCCAGTTGGGTATTTAGTTAATAAAAATTTAATTATTTTGATTTAAAAATCTGTTTGGGGTTAGTTTTGTTTAGGATTAATATTGTGCTTTTTTTCCCTGGGGTGGGCTTGCTATGTTACAATTTTTTTTTTAGATTTTAGTTCAATTTTTTTTTTTTTTGGGTTTTTTCTTTTTACTTGAAAGTAGAACAAATAATCCACCAAAATTTAATTTTATTGGCATAAAAAAACTAAGGGTGCTCCCAAATTTTTTTTGAAGGGTAGACAAATAAAAAATTTTAAATTATTATATATAAATTTTTTTTTAAGGTCAGGGTGGTCCTGGGACCACCCTCGCCTGAACGTGGCGCCGCCCTTGATTATAACTTGAATAAACTTATCCTACCTCTTTTACCAAACTGATTCACTTGGGGCTCAAAAGGTGAAGCTCAGTGAGAATTGCAAATGAGCCAAGTTTTATATGTTTAAAAGTGATTAATTTGTTCCCATCAAAAAAAAAAAAAAAAGTGATTAATTTGTTTTTCACCAAAAAAATAGTGATTTATTTAATTTTATTTTGAATATGAACCGAGTTGAGCAAACACTAAACAATGTAACAATACACATAATCTTTAATGAGAAGAAATATTTGCAGCACTTAAGTCCTTAACATTAACCAAAACTAATGTCAGAAAATGTCAAAAATACCCCTAATCTAATTAAATAATCCTTATTCTTAAAAAATAAAAAATGGGGTTAAAATTGTAATTCAACAAAATTTAAAAACAAAAACAAAAAATTACCAAATAAACTTTTTTCTTAAAAATTAGCACACTCTCTATTATCATTATTAACTCTATGATTTACATATGTTAATATGAAAAATATGATATTTTTCCAACATTTTTGGCCCCCTTTTTGCTCACTGTGAATCCTCTGTGTGAAATATCAATACTGTAGTTTCGAATAGTTTTTGGGTGTTGTTTTGAGAGAGGAACACTATATTGCTGCATATTATATTTTTCTACGAAATTAGTAAAATCACTGTAACTCTTTGGACATAGGAAAATTGCTGAACTGCATAATTTCTTGTATCGTGTGATTGTCTTATGTGTGTTATCTTCTATCTATTTTTTTGTCTTTCACAGATATGGGAATTTCAAGTAAATTCCCAACAACTTGAGCACCTGCCTGAGATTGAGCGTGCCATTGTGCATCTTGATTATGAGTACACGCACAAACCTGACCATGCTCAGCAGCTCATGGCAAACCCCTAGAAAAAAGAAGTAAATCTAATGTTATATCTGTTGTAGTTTTTTTGGTTTCTAGGTTCTTGCTTCTACTTCCATGTGAAATTTAATTCCTATTGAGGACAATCTGAAGCTGCAATAGTCATGCAGAAAATTGGTTATAGGTGTACGTTCAGTGAAATTGTCTAATACTTCGTAACATTCGTTAGCTGGGGAGCTAACTTGCCTTAGCATTTGCTTAGGGCTTTCGCCCCTTTATTATTTCTATGATAACATGCAGATCGAAACATGGGCCTAAATTCTACTCTGACCTGGGTCGTTTTCGGTTTTTCTTTTTATTTTTGGGTTGATAATGATGGTCTTTTCTTGGTTCGTCTTAAGCTGAAATGTCAAATAGTTGTCCAAGCAAAACTAGTTACGGGCCCAAAGGTCTGGGGGTTTGTGCTATTATCCTGAGCTTAGAGGCCCAAAGGTTTGCCCCCTTGAAGTCCTCAAGTAAGGAAGAGGAAGCAGCTAGCGCTAGAGATGACTGCCCATTAAGCCATTGGTTTGTTTTAGTTTCGTGCGATCACTATTTATGAATAGCCCGTAGAGCAGAGCAAGATTGGGCCAATGATAATTGGAACCCTCATGAAATGGATTTGAGTTCAGTTTGATTTGTGGGCGCTCAATATTGATTGATTGTTTGTTAAAGCCTTAAAAGGTCTCTGATTAGCGAGGAGCTGAGAACCACGTCGTCACAATGTCAACTACTCAACTTCACAACTTTTCACCTAGAAGGTATTTTCTTTTTTTCTAAGATAGAATTCTATTTTAATCTAATTTAAGACTTTTTTGAGAATAAAATGATCATAAGAGAATAGAATGATCATAAATGAATGGAATTGAATAGAATGTATTTAAGTAAGAGAGATGAATAGAAAAAAAAAATGAATGGAATGAAATTAAGTAATCTTGTTTAAATATTTTAAAATAAAAGAATAAAAAAGAATATAAAGTAAGTAATTTTGTTTGGGAATAATATAAAGGGAAAAAAATGGAATTATCTGATGACAATATTACTACTAGACCCCTATTTTAAAATAAATGATTAAATATATAATGGTATTCTTGGAGTTTAAGTATAAAATTCATTAAATCTAATTTCATTTCCTCCAATTCCTCCCAATTTTGGGAGAATAAAAATTTAAAATTTTGAAGGAATAGAGAAAAATGAGTATTCCTGCCCACTTAAACTCTCAAACAATGGAATGAATTTTCTATTCCCTCCATTAAAACTCCCAAACAAAATAAGGGAAGAATATTCTAAAATTATTTTCTTTCATTCCTTTCTATTCCATTTCTTTCATTCCTCCCAAACGAGCTGTAAGTGTATATATGTGTAGAGCTCCTTCTTGGAACCTTGAACCACAACCTTTGCCCTCCCCTCACCCTACAAGAATTTGTACTTTTGAAGTGACCACTACATCAATGGTGCAAAGTGGTAAAAATTTTCTTATAATAGATTATTCGGATTGAGTGCCATAAAATTAAAAATGCTTTAGGAGTTTTTTCTTTTGGTTGTGTGAAGAAGAAATATATGGGAAGGCTTTGTGAGATTTAATGGAAGCCACACTCCCGTTTGAGATTAAATTCCTATTATAAAATGGTAAAGTCTCTGATGGTTGTATAAGAGATCTGGGGTTGAATCCCCACTTACACAAAAAACTAATTAGTGTCTTGGTTTGATAATAAAGAGCTATCATCAAAAGTGAATGTTATAAGTTGAAACTCTCTAAAAAATAATAAAAATAAAAATAACATATGATTGATTAAGGTTCGTGAAATATAAAATAAAATAACCCAAGAGAGAGATGATTTTGATTCGACATTGGTTATCATGATTCGTGATTAACTTTAAATATATTAAAATCTACACAATGACAATTATTATAAATTTATCTTATTGGACTCTTATGGTCCCAACATGCCAAAAAGTGTGTAGTCTAACCCATTCAGAGACCCGACCCAATTGAGAAATCTAACCGGATTTGAGCTAAATGTTGCTCCACTCGACTACTTCGACAATCAATGGCAAGTCTCATCCTTCAAAAACTGACTTTGCCAGGTCGATTGCTGGTCTTCTCCCCCCAAAACCCAAACTGGCCGACTTACTAAGGATTTTTTGGCAAAATTTTCCAGATTGGGTAAGGTCTTAGCCATTTCCGGCTAGACCTTAGTTAGATTTGACAAGATTTTGACTGAATTTTGAAAAATCTCATCAGTTTTCTGCCTAATTTTTGCCGTTTTTCAAATCTACAATGCCAACTAGACTTACCACCAATCGTTTAAAGCTTAATGCGATCAACCTCTCTGGTCAATGGTGGCTTGAAATATGTTCCATCAGATTAGGTCGGGTCGGGTATAGATTGAGCCCAAACCCAATCCAACTTGACCTGTGGACAATCCTAACTTGGAGAATTGCAAATATTATTTTTGAGATAAAATGTATAGAGTCTATTTGGCAACAACACTTGGATTTTGATGTTCAAAACAATGTGAAAACAATACTTAAATTCCTAATTTTTCTTATCATTATTGTAGTTGTGATGTATAGACTCCAGTGTTGTTCAGGCTTTAAAGGACTTGTATCAGGAGTATAAAGTACTGGACATCTATAAGGTATGTTTGGTAGACTGTAATAGGAACCGTAATGTAATAACTATTCCTATGGTTTATCTATACTTTAGTTTGATTATATTTTTTATTACAAGAAATAGTCATTTCTTATGAATAGTTATTCTTTAAAATAAGAAATAACTATTCATTTCTAAAAGGGTTGTTGATGTAGAATAGACCGTTATGACCTTCTTGGAATATTAAGGGCGCCTGAAAACACGGCGGAAGACAAAAATACACTAGTAGAAATTATTTAGGCGACATAGTCAAAATTGCATTAAATTTGGCAGGTTGAAGGGAAACGGTATTATGATGAATAGTCGACGCTTTGCCATGAAGTTTTCCCTAATTTTGGCGAATTTCTTCATTTAGGGCCCGAAAACAGTGATTTTGCCATTTTTAGTAATTTTTGTTTCCTCAATAACTTTTTACTCAAAAGTTAAAATAATATTCCGCTTGTTTTGAGACAACCCTTAAGGTCAGTAGTTTATGATTTTGCATTTTGTGGTGGGCCATTTTGCAACTGCGAGCTGGGCTGCCTCTAGCCACGCTATGGCCTAAAGTTTCTAGGTAGGAAAGTTAGGACCAGCTTAGGTGCAACACACGCCAAACCGGCTAAAACTTTGGTGACATGCCCATGGCAGAGGAAATTGTTACAAAAGGGTTATGACAGACAGATATAATGTAGCAACAAAAAAAGGGAGTATGCTCGTGTCAACTGAAAAACAGAAAGTATTGAATGAAATAGAAGGTAAAGTAATGCAGCAATATAAATGCAATATAAATAAGATGATAATAATAAGAAAGTAATAACACCAATGCTTAATCAATAAAACGGAAGAAGAAATGGTTAGTCTGTCACACTTGATTGTCTTACGGAGTTAGGTCCAAGAAGGGAACCACTTCTTCAACATGGATAACCTCACAGGAAGATCTTGCCATAGAAATTACCCACTTTGAGAGAATGGGCCTAAATGGTCTATACTCAAAATTCCTTAACCCTTAATAGAGAGTAGGCTTTTAAAGGAAGAGAAGGGATTAGCATATTGGTGCATGCCTGCTATCATACTTTTGCCTACTCTCTGTTGTTTCTTTCTAACTCCTTTTTTCTTTCTAAGTTTTCTACTCCATTTTTCTCTCTTTTTCTTATTCCCTTGTGGGGTTATTATGTTCACTCTTACTTTTCTCTCCTGTTGTTTCATTCTTCTTCTTCTTGTTCCATTCCCCCCCCCTTTCTGTACACGGCGGAGGGCCCTTTTATACTGCCTGTCGTGAAAGGTTATTACTGTTTTACCCCTTAACTGCTTTTGTCTAGGTGTGCGTGTCCTTCCAGACCACCCACTAGTCTGTCAGCTGCTCAGCCACCACCACTTACTTGTGCTAGCTATGCCACACCCCATGACTAGAAAAAGAGTCTTATTTTGTATGCTTGCTCACTGTGGCATTCCCATCCGGATAAGGGTGGGCATTCTCTTTCACTATCCCTTATGGCATGCACCTAATAATTCCAACTCATCTTTCCCTCTTTTAGGTGGTATTTCATCCTAGCAGGACATTTCCCCCAAAAGAGTTTGAGTGGGAACACTAGAATAGGCTCTCCCCTTCTCCCCATCGCCAGACCATACCCTTTCTTACCTTTGACCCGTAGTCCACTACCCCTGTATTGGCTAGGTACAGGTTGGTGGTGCCTAAGCCTTATGCGTGCTCCACTTCCATGTGTGTCCATGGCTTGTTTGCTGCTCAGGTGTTTGCCATGACTTGAAGGCTTGTCTGTACATTTTGCTGCTTGTTTTTGACTTCTTGTGGCGTGAATGTTTCCCTAAGCCTTCATTCTTCATGCCTTACTTCCTTCCTAGGCTGGGCTTTACTTGATTGTGGCTTATTCTTTCTCTAATCCATCTTTTGCCCCTTTTGTAGGTCTGCTAGCACTTTTGCCATGTCATTCTGTCATTCCTGCTGTGCTATTGTATGACCTGTGATTGCTGGGCTCCTTTTGGGCCTGTTATATACTTTCCCTTTACTTAATTCTCGTGGCCCAGAATTACCATTGGGCTAGTATTCATACTATTTTGGGCTTCCTCGACCCATTCCATTGCTTCTGGACTTCCTTGGTCCATCTCATCTTTTTAGGCATCCTCGGCCTATTTCCTTCCCTTGGGCATCTTCGGCCTGTTTCCTTTTCTTGAGCATCCTCGGCCCATTTTTACTCCCATTGGCCTTTGCTAAGTCTTTTGGGCTTCCCCGGCCCAAATGACCATATCTTTTACTTTTGGGATTCATAGGCTTTCCACCAACCCTTTACTCACTCAATTCATTACTTCAGATCTCTTTGACTCATTCTTGCTTGCTTTCTATTTCAGATAATGCCTATGGCTTTGTTACTTCTTTTCTTTGGGCTTCTTTAGGTCCGCTTGCTTTCTTTGAGGCCTATTTATTATTTTCTAGGCCTATGATCCATTATTCTTGTTATTCGGGTTTAATGGTTTTTTTCTCAATTTACTAACTCTTTTCCTCCCACTATTAGGCCTCTCTGCCAAAGTGGGCATCAACACATTTAACTCATTTTTAGAATTTTTGGTAAAATTCGGTATTTTGCCACCTAATCTCATGATTAGTGTGAACTAGGGTTTTATTTCCTTTTAGTATTTATATGTTTTGTAACCTCCAAAGGCAAATCAGATTATTATTAATAAAATTCAAACTTTGTCTCTTTCTTTCTCTTGTGGATTTTAGAAAATTATCACATTGTGGATTTAGGGAACTCCTTGTGGATTCGAGGTTTGCTACCAGAAATTAACAGTTTAGTTTCTATTCCATCTAAAAGAGTATCGTGTGTGCTTTCTTTAGGCTGCCATGACATCAGTTATAATAGTTATTCTTTAGTAAGAGTAATAAATTTAAAAATGAATATATTTTCAAATAAACAAATTATAAAAAATAAAAAATCATAAAAAAATAACTCATCTCTCTATCAAAATTTAAAAAATTTATTTTTAAGGAAATATGACTATATGTGTAAAATATTTCCTAAAATAAATCTTAAGTTTTATTCTAATGTTAAAACTTACAACCAAATTTATGAATATGTTTAGTTATTTCTTTGCAACAAATTTTATTCCTAATCGCAAGAGCCTTGTAGCTTAAAGCATGTACCCATGCACAAAGTGGTTAGGATTTTAGGGGAAAATGGTTTGAGTTGTGGGGCAGCAGCATATTGTAACTATCTAAAAATAAATAAAAAATCTCAATAATAAAAATTACTATTCTTATTGTAATTTTTATCTAGTGTACCAAATGTGCCTATAATGTTATTGGCTGCATTGGGATCTTTGCAGATTGCCATTTCCAATCCAAACCGAGAAGTTCTTCTCACCTTATCAAGATCTGGTGTTGTAGAGATTGGTAAAGAGTGGTACTTCGTGAGGGTGCATGAGGCTGTTCAAGTATGTCTTCAACGTGTTCGGAGCAAATTAAAAGAAACATCCAAGACACCAGGTCCTTTACTTGATGATAGGCCAACCTTGTTTCATAGGTTATTGAGACAGAGAGGGGGAGAATGTGCCGATTTCTGATTTGGAGTCAGGCCACCAAAATCCTTTAACTTCGAAGGACATTTCCCCTTAATTAGAGCCATTGTTAATTCATAAGTCATGAGAATTGCTTGATTATTTGCAAATATAAATAATACCAATATTTTTGCAAGGCAGTGCACGTAACAAGCATGATCAGATTTTTAGATTGTTTCTTGCAATTAGGCTCTTAAGTTGTGAAGTATAGTACAAACAACTGTGAATGAACTTTAATTCTTAAATATAGAGAAGTTTTGGGGAAGGGGAGGCTACCCCTAGTGTGTAGCTCTCACTACAAGAAAAACGAGTTATTGCGGTAGGTGCAAAAATTGCCGCTATATGTTGCCTATTGCGGCGCGTTTTTCACCCGTCACTGTACATGAGATCTATTGCAGCGTTTTTTGTGACCGCCGCTATAGGTAGGGTTTTGTGCGGCGTCCTACAGCGGTGGGACATAAAACTGCTGCAGTAGGCATGTTTTAGTGGCGGTAACTACAATATAGCAGCGCTCCAAAATCCTGCCACAATAAATATATCATTTTGTGCATTTTCTATAGCGGTGGTATAGAAAACCACTGCAATATGTAAGTTATAGCGGCGTTGAGATGACCGCCGCAATATGTACTCCTTTTTGCGGCGCTTTTTCTTAGTTATAGCGGCAGGTTGGACCGCCGCAATAAACCTTTAAATTTTCCAGCCCCAAAATTTCCCTCTATTTTTTTCGACTTCCCACTTAAAGATCAAATGGTAAATTGCACCCGATTTGCATGAAAATTGGCGTGCATGTTATTTCAATCCTGGCACTTTTTCTTTTAATGATCTTATTCATATTGGTTGGTTGCACAGTATTTCAATCCACACCAATCAGAGTTGAGCATATATCTAATAATATGAGATTTTTGAGGGGCATGGCCGATATATAGAGGTTTTGGCTCCATGTCTGTGTTTGTCATTTGTGTGTGTGTGTGTGTGTAAATATCATGTATATTTTTACCCAAATAAAAATGTATTGATGACTCTAAACAAAAAAGATTTATTGACGACTCTATGTTGCTGCACTAAAATATATTTGGAACTAAGGCTTAGTTGTTGTAAACCAAAAATAAGTTCCTTGGTTAGCCTAATATGATTTTTCTAGCTATAAATTTAAGCTAGTTTATGGATACATGTGAATTCTTGTGCATGAAGAATTTCTGAATATCTACAAACAAATATCTCCATCCTTACAATGTTATGAACAAAATAAGATAGAGAGAAGTGAAATGTATGAATATCAAGAATAAAATGATATATTGGATGGAAAGAAAGAAAGAATAGAGACTTCTGAATGAATGGGCAATGTATGTGATTTTCTTCTTTTAATATGGAGATATTATCGTTTTTTTACTAGGCCCAAAAGCCAAAAATTCTTGCACTTCTTTTTTTTTTTTTTGGTTGAGTTATTCTTGTACCTCTCTCTAGTTAGTTTCTTCTCCTTAAAATTATATCTCAATGTTTGTGCATTTTTTCTTAAAGAATTCATTATGTTCTAATACAATTATTTGAGATTTGACTGTGTTATTTGAGATTTTTAAACACATTGTGGGATTAAAGTTTTATGTATGGGATGATAGTGTGTAGCTTTTATGTTTATAAGGGAAAGAAATGAGTGTTGTGTTTCTACTTGAACACAGGATGCTGGATCATGCAACTTATATATATATATATATATATATGTATGTATGTAAGCATTTGTGTACCAAAAAAATTAAATTAAAAATAAAGGAAATTATAGTTAATAAATTATTTTGTTAATCTTATTTCAGATCTGGTAATGTCATTGATTGGATCTTTGCTCACAATGCTTGTAGTAAGTTTTTTTCTACAAACTCATGTGTCTGCTCCTTCTAGTGGTAGTTATGTTGCATTTGGTTCAAGGATATATAATTTTGAAGCTTGTCTATTTTATTATTTCTATGGTAGACATTGATACTTCCTTGTGCTTCTATGTCAATATAATGTTTGTTTGTAGACATTTGTGGTATTGTTTTAGTAGAACTAAAATTATTACAAGTTGTTTGTAATGGGATTGGTTTTTTTTTTTTAATCTAACCTATAGCGGTAGGCAAAAAGCGCTGCTAAAGCTTCAAACATATAGGCAGGCGTGACCGCCTCTAAAAGGTGCATATGGTTGGTTGTACATGGAGCCCTATAGCGGCACTTGTTGCCTACCGCTAAAGATTGTATGTGCGCCGCTAAAAGGTCAATTGACCCGAAATGTAACCACATATGGCGGCGGTTTTCTGCCCGCCGCAACAGACCAAAACAGCCACTAAATGATAGATCTATTGCGGCACCACAAGGCTAGCAGGTAGAACTGCCGCAATAGGCCCCACCACAATAGGCCAAATGGACCTTTAGCGGCGGTTTTGGCCCGCCGTAATAGGCCAATTTTTTTGTAGTGTCTTTAGATTTCTTGTATGTAATAATGAGCATTTGTCTAGGCTTTATTGCTCCTCTCGCGTCTGTATGTGCAATTACGAATGCATGGTTTTTATATCACATTTGAAATATGCTTGATTTACTAAATCATTGAGCACAACTGAGAGCAAAAATCTCAAATCTACTTTCTTTCTTTCTTTTCTTTTTTTTCTTTTTTTTTTTGTTTGCTGGTACCAACATTCTCTTGTTTCAATTTATCTTTGTTTCAGGCCAATTGAGATCTTATTGCGCGGGTAGCCTCCCAATCGAGTAACTATGGTTGGTTATATATATCCTTGATACCTGCCATGTGATTTCATTTTATACTAGCATTTTACAGCGGATAATGATCGTCGGCTTAAAAAGAAGTGGTTGTCAAGGTTATTGGAAGTGTGCTCAAATCAAAGAATGGAAGAGTACTATGTGTTTCTGAACATTTGACTTTGGAAAAAAATGAAAAATGAACTGTTTTGATGATTTGACCTTACACTACACTGAAAGTTTTAAAAAATATATTTTTTTTTAATCAGAAAAATAGCATATATTTTTTATTTTTTGCAGTTGAGGCATATTTGCTCTCAGGTATCTCGGCTTATTTGATTGTTTTTCTTCTGTCACCCTACGTGGATTTCAATATTTTATGAATTTCTAAACCAAACACGCTGCATTGTTGTTGTTTTTGTTTTTGGTTTTTTTGTTTTGGCTTAAAAAACACTCTGCATTGTTGCCAGCAAAGTAGAATGGAAATCCACAAGCGCAATCTACTTTGTTGCCATATAATAATTTATTATTCGTCAAATCATTGGATGCATTTAATATTAATCACGGTCGAGATTGAGGGCAATAAGCAGGCCCTTCATCAAACCTTTAACTCATGCTGTGCAAGATTATAAGCCAAAATGTCAATTTTGGGCCGTATAGAGAGTATAAGCATCAATCTTAACAAAATCTCCTCACATAATCCTATCAGTTCGAACACATATGTGGAGAGATATATTATTTACAAGTTGTCCCATATCATAATAAGTGGAAATACATTTAAAAAATGATAATAATAGATTTCGAAATGAAGAAATCTACTTAAAGATATGGATAACCCTTATTGATAAAAAGATAAAAAAGCGGTAGTCTGGTTATGTTCAAAGAAGAGTTGTTAATGCACCAGTAAAAATGAGTCAATTCATTCAAGTTCAAAAGGCAAAACAAATAAAATAAAATAAAAAGGCAAAACAAATAATAAATAGAGGAAGATAAAATAATAATAAAAATTAGTGAAAGTAATAAAATTGGACTTTAGGTAGAATAGAACGGAGGAAAGGAATACATGTAATCAATCTTAACTAATATGTTAAGGATCAAATAATCAGCCATAAAGTATAATCTTTGATGTTATGTATATTTAATTGAGCAAGTTAGGTGCTCTATTATAACTGTTGAGCACTAAGATCTAAGAGCCTCATTGCGTTATTTCCATATCGAAAAATCTTGAAAAACTCTTCTGAATAGAGCCTTATAATATTGTTGGCACTGGTTTGGCATTTTTGCTGCTTACTATGCAAATTTTGCTTGTGTGGACGTTCCAATTACTCATTCTTATATATAGTTTTAGGGTCAGGTTTAGATTCAGTGTCCAGTAGTATTAGACCTGTTGAGATGATGATATGCGTTCACTTTTGAACACGTGTCACCATCTGACCGGATCTAGTGCACTGGACCTAAACCAAGTCCATAGTTTTATATCATTTAAGTTTCTTAATGATTACCTTAAAAAAAATCTTAGAGCCACCTTTGTATACACAAGGTCAAAAAAAGTGTTTATTCTATTGTAGAAGAAACGCTAAGTTCTTATTTAAAAGAAGAAAAAAAAAAAATTTGCTGTAAGTGGTCCTTGATAGCTGAAAGTATCATTTTCAAGGACAATAATTATAGCTGAATTGATAATATCTTGTTCTTAAGGACAATAATAAGCTAGACCAATAATTGTAAGTTGTCTGTGACTGCTGATACATCGCAAGACGAAAAATGATAAGAGTACGAAACGAAAGAAATAAAAATAAATAAAAAAACGGTCCTTGACAGTTTATTTGAGGTCCTACTAAGTAGTAAATGTCAGAGGGTGGTTGTGAAGTTGAAAATGTAGTATGATATTTAAAAGACCCCGACTGGTTTTTGTGGACTTTAGGGTCCCTTTATACTGGGATTTCTGGGATCCATCATATAAGACAAAAATAGCAAGTGTGAATGGAACAAAATTGAAAATATGGCAACAGATCCATGACAGCCACACGATCAAAGAACAATAATTAGTTTGTGTGTGCAGTGGAGATTGAATTATAAATCTCTTATTTGATAATAAGAGACTATACTAGTTGAGCTAATTATAACTCATTATATAATAAAAATTGTTAAGTGGTCGTCTTTGACAGCTAAATTTAAGGTCCTAGTAAGTAGTAAATGTCTGAGGGTGGCTTTGTGAAGTTGAAAAGGTAGTATGATATTGCAAAAGACCCCGACTGGTTATTGTGGACTTTAGAGTATTTTTTTACTAGGATAATTTAAATCATGAATGTCTCTATTAAAAATACTAAGAAGTGTTAATTAGGTGAGCTACAAAATCCTCTAATTTTTAGTCAGATTATAAGATATGGACACAAAGTTTATGAAAAATGATCAAGTTACATGTAGTGTAACTTTTAGTATCCATATTGCTTTTTACATGTTATATTTATTGTTATTGTAGCTTAGTGTTTGGTATATGGAAATTGGTTAATCACTTATATTTGACTAAATTTTTTATTTAGATTAAAAATGATTAAGCTATGAAAAACATGGTTTAGGGTTCTAAATATTTGCTAAGGTTATATTAGCATCCTTCAAAAGTAATTACAAAGCGAAAAAGAGTGTAAATCTATTCCCACAAAAGCCAATATTACTACTAGTATTATGAGGAAAATTAAGAATTCCAATAAGTATGGGAATTGGGAAGGTAAAGGGTGGGATTCAATGTACATATTTTTCGCAACAAGGAAATAGAATCTCATCATGCATCAGAACTATTGTCCAGAATTCTCTAGTATATATGCTTGTTATTCAGAAATACAATGACTGACGTGGAAGGATAGTGTTTGGAATAGATATGGATATATAAGTAGTTTACAGAAAAATAGAAAAAGTTGGGAAATGACTTCATAGAAACTAGTTATCATGAATATTTATTCTCTCATGCTTGTCAAGTATAGTGAGATTCTTCCTGTGATTTCTATGAGATTGAATTTATTCAACTATGTGTTGGCTTTATTTCGTGCTAAATTTGCTTGTAATTTAGCATTTAGAAACCCTGTATTTATGTGGAAATAATGTAAAAGTTGTGTGAGAGAGTGTGAAGAATTGATCAAGTGTGTGCATCAAAAGACAACTCGCGATTGGATCTCGCAACTGACTCGCGAGTGGTGACTCACCAGAATTTGTCACACGTGTGGAGCATGCAGGAAGTTGAAGGGTCAGGATAGCTGGATCACTATATGACAAAAGGTACAGTCTGGCCTTTCTGTTATCTGACAACTGGAACTCGTGACTCATCTCAATCGCGAGTGACTCGCCAGTGTACCCTGTTTTGCTGAAAACTGACTTTTCACATTCCTTCTCATACCCTACTATAAATACCCTTATACCCACGAAATGTAGAGAGCTTCCAAAGAGAATTTTGAGAGAGAAACCCCAGAGAACAACAAAATTGATTTATCCACAATCTTATATATTTGATTCTCCAAATTTCTCTACTCTCACCCTCTCCATTGTCATACCAATGAGAGGATCTTAAGCCAAATTCTTACCTCACTACATTCAGAGCAGTGAGAAGGTTCTTGGTGTTTGGGAAGCAATTCAAGAGAGAACTAATTCATTTTGGTTGATGCAATGGGCGACTTGCGGGATCCGGTAAGTTAGAGAAGACAAAGTTAGGCGTAACCCCGTTGAAGCAAGACGTTTGGAGGGTTTAGTTGCATCAAGTAGATTAGGCTTGGAGGGTCTATTGTTATTCATGTATCCCAACTGATTTTCTAGTGGATCATTTTACCGCTTGGAGGGCGGCGAAGAGGTTTTTCGCCGAGTTATTCGGTTTTCTCTTCGATAACACGTGCCGGTGTTATCTTGCATTTGCTTCTCTCTATCTCTTACTCTTTGCTTTTAATTACTACTGTGTTGTGATTAAATTATGACTTAGAGTAGTTTGCATATTTGGGTATAGCTTATATTTTTTATTTCGCACATACATTGTTTGAATATAAGTTTGTTTTGGAATATTTGAATTTGGGGGTCTAAACATTCACAAATGTTTTATGCACTAAGTGAGCTTTCAGTTTCATATTTTGAAAATGCAGAAGAAATATGCTCTTAATCATCAAGTTCTTGTATGATACTTCAATGGTAATGTTGAATAAAAAAATTGTGCCTTACACATTAATTCTAGTGTCTTTCCCTTACAGTTGTGCCTTTCCCTTACAGTTGTGCCTTTCAATTTCGGCCCCAAATTGATTATTAATGTTTGGTTTTTGAGAAAAAAAAAAGTTGAAGATTACTTTGATTTAACTATTTTGATTTTGAGTAATTTCTTTGCATGCATGTAGACTCTAGATACAGGTGTGAACCTTTTATGAATATCCATTTTCTCTTTCTTCAAAAATTTCAATCACATAATTTAGCAACTTTCATTTATTAGGTGCATCAATTGTTACAAAAATCTAATACGTACATTCTAATTTTTTTTCATCATGAAAACCAATACTCAGCTTGTTTAAAATAAATGGAAGTTGGATTTTTTTTTTTTTTTTTTAAATGTCAAAGAAAAAAACAGGGTTGACTTAGTACTTTACTAATTAACAAGTGAGTAAAGTGATTGTCATAAGCAATTTGGAAGGATATTGTTACCCTCTAACGAACCCTAAATACTGTTGATGGTAATTTAGGATTTCAATTAAATTATTAGTTAAGTGGTGGCAAAGAAAGGAGGCAAGTGTAAGGAACAATATATTCTCAAGGAGGAAACTAATGTATTTTGTAATCCAGACCAACTTACTGTTTATAATAATAAATCTTGAGGCCGGTTTTTGTAATTTTCTTCCCCAAAAAATGAATATATATATTTGAGGTATAAAGAAGTAGGATTTTTTAGATTTTAGTGAGACTTTTCTACTCACTGTCTATGAGACACTTTAGAAATTCGAATTCCATAGACCAATGGTGAATTAAACCTAGAACTTTCAAGTCTACGTCAAACTCCATATGAATGAGCCCACCATCCAGATATTGCATTGGGATTAAAAATATGATATTAAACATGAAAGCAATCAAATAATTTAGCAAAATTCAGCAAGAATCTGATCTCTACATCAATAACTATATTATTCAAGCAACTCAAACCACCACCAATCATTCTTGGAGGGACCATATGATATAGAATCAATACGCATACCTGCCCTATATAATTCAATCCTTTTCACTCGCTGGTGCATGCATCCTCTCCGTCAACCCGCGGGGGTCTTCATCATCCAACAATTGTGAAAGCTGCTTACCCTGAAACAGAGACCAACACAATCAATTACCCATGTAACTAAGGATATATATCATCTGGTTTAAATTACAGACTTCTTCGAATTCTGGCTTTTCTTGGTGTGAAATCCTTGTTGGAATAACCTTTAAATTTTTTTTTTTATAAAAAAACTAATCCACCTTTGCTCCTCCTCTTCTTTTATTATAAAAAAAAAAAATAAAAAATGGTAATAATAGCATTTCAAAAATGGTGATGACAGGACAAAAACCATCCATTAGGCTTTAAAAGAAACTTTTAACAAGAAGTTTGCATTGTCTCAAATATAAAATCCTGGGCTTAAATGTTCAAATAAAAAGGACTAAATTAATTACACTCAAGTCAAGAGTGCAAGGGCGATATTTGAAAAAAAAAAAAAAACTCATAATTTAATTTGGCAATGTTCAATTATCTCGATGACAAGAATTTTAGATTCAAATTCTCCTTTTTCCACTTTTTTAATTTAAAAAAAAACAAAAATAAATAAATAAAAACTTAAAACTCTAGTGACAACACACAGTCCTCAAGATTCAATCAAGCCCAAATTTCTCTATCTATATGAGAGTTGTACCTCGTTCCTAAACCTCTATATCAATCTTTCTCCCATCATAGGTAAAAGCTCAAATTACACAAAATTATTATTTTGTAATGCTTTCTTTGAAAATTTGAACTTTCAGACTTATCTAATTTTGAAAAAGAAAATTTCCTTGAAAACAAATTAAAATATGTTAGAATAACAAAGATGCAGTTAATCCTCATTTTACACAACTTTATTAGAGATGTTTTGTTAGTCCCAGATTTAAGGGTGATCTACTTTTTTTTTTTTTTTTTTTTGGTGGGGTGAAAGAACACCCTAGTTGGACTTCAAGTGAGGTTTTAATATAATATATTGAAACATTACTTCCAAGAGTTTATATCTTTCCATACATGACTTCCGCTTGCATGTACATGTTACACTTTATAGTCCATTAATTGTAGTATATCATGTGTCTAATTCTTTTTCAATTTAATTTTTTTGACTTTATAAGAAAACAATAAAAGACATGCCACACGCTATGACCGTTTTTTTATTTATTAAATAGGTAAATAGTAGGGGAGAGAAAGAAAGAGAGAGAGAGAGAGTCAGAGAGATGGACTACGTCACTTGAACCCATTCGAAAGGGTTTGGGTTTGTCCGGTAGGAGGATTTCCTGTTGGGTATCATGTGTCAAGGGATGCTGCCAAATTACATTGTACCGAGTTGAAGATAAAGTCATTAACAATCAACTCTAAGCTTATCACAACCAATTATATATTATCTATCTTCCACAAGGGATTCCTGGCTCCACTCTACCTTGTGATAGTACTATATATACAGCTCTGCACCAGCCTATATACTCATTTTATTGCATGAATTCTTTCATTGGCTAATTGAATAACGGTTCCCTATTCTTCTTTCTTTCTTTTTTTTTTTTCTTTTTTTATTTTTTATCCACAGTTCCCTATTCTTCTTTAGTTACGTATATAGCTTCTCTGAAGATCATAGGATTATGGGGGACTCTTCTGCCTCATACATACATATGGTACTGAGATAGAGCTTTTTTTCTTAATAAGATACATATACATGGAACTACGAACTTGTTATAAAATCATGGGGCTGCCTATACTTATGTTAATTTAATTTTTTTTTTTTTTGTGGTTAATGTTCGGAACTACTTGTTATAGGTGCATCACCTGATTGAGACGTGTATGACTTTCCGCATGACTAAAGAAGAGTGCATGGAAACCCTTTCAAAACATGCAAACATCGCCTCTGTCATCACCTCCACTGGTTTGTTTCCCTGAACTCTCTCATTGATTTCTTGCCCGTATAGAGTATATACGTATAATCATCACAAGCTCCCAAGAAACACATGCAAACTCACACATAGACGCACATGTACATCAAAAAGCACACACACACTAGAGATAGAGAGAGCAAAAGAACAAAGCTTATTAGTTAAAGTAATACATGCCTGAGGATGGCTTAAAATTTTGACAATATCCCACATAGGATTGGGCGTTGAATTTTTATCTCTAGAATGATCTTGAACATAGATTGAGACGATCACAAACTACGCTCAAGTATGTATCTTGTTAAATTAGAATTCCAGTAAGCCTATATGAAGCTTGCACTAGTAGATAGACTTTTGCTCTAGCTAGTTTGGTTATATAAATTATGAGCTCCTAACAGTGAAGTATGGCTTGATTAAGCTTATCTCACAAACAGAATAGTGTAGCTCAGTTTGTTTGTTACAGACTAATTACGTACCAATAGAAACAATGATAACGTTACAGCCAAGCCATGGATAAAT
Organism: Quercus ilex subsp. ballota; assembly: GCA_032727855.1. NCBI lineage: Eukaryota > Viridiplantae > Streptophyta > Magnoliopsida > Fagales > Fagaceae > Quercus > Quercus ilex. The sequence continues at coordinate 30,196,923 of CM064908.1, forward strand.
TTAATTGCAGTGTGGAATGAACTGGAGAAAGAAAACAAGGAATTCTTTGAGGACTATGCTAAATCTCAGAGCAAAGCAGACTGTACGTCGGCAGAAGAGACAACCAAGTTGATCCAGAAGATAAAATCGGATGCGTCAAAAGATGCTGATGACTAACATGCCATCTGAAAACGATGGTTTCTGGTCGGAAGGTGATCACCTCAAAATTCTTAACGTCCAGCCAAACACAACTATAAAAGTCTGATGTCACAATGTATGGTCTCGAATCACCCTTCCAATTCATATGGATGAAGAAATATGATAGACTAGGATCCTATTGAAGTTGATGGAGTCCTACCCTTCTCATGTACAATAATCACAGGTGTGTGTATATACACACAAATATATATATATATATATATATATATATTATAATAGAGTGACAGTCTATCAAAGTTGATGGAGCCGTGCCTTTTTTATATATATAATAGTTTTATTATTTGTAGATTTAAACCATTGAAACAAATCTACATAAAGCATGCAGGATAGGTAAATTTCAGTTTTCACTTAGAATAAAGTGATTTACTATATCTTTATTTATGAGTGACAAAATGTGTTTACAAATTGGGAAAATATTAGTATACACACCTTTTAATAATGAAAGTTTTATTTAAAAAAGAAGTTTGTGAGTCCCGTGAACAGTGCACGGGACCCACTGGAACTTACTTAGCTCACTTCTCAACAAAAAAAAAAAAAAAAAAAAAAACACAGACGCATGCATTAAATGCAATATCCAAACGGATACTAAATTTTACTAAATAAAACTAATAAGTCTTAAAATTACAGAAAAAAATAAATTAGGAAATTTATATATATGGATAGAGATTAAATTCTATAAATATGTAGTGTAAAACCAAATTTTACCCCTCTAATCCTAACATGTCACATCGTCATATTACATATTATAGAATAGACATAACTACACTCAATCAATTTTAATATCTATTTAAAAATCCAACTTAATTGTGAATTTATTGAGATATTATTATGTGTAGTAAAGTCTATTAAGTTTTAAATAAAAAGCTGATTTAGCATTCTCTTATTGAATAGTGTAAAGCATGAGTTTCACCTTCTATTTTTACCAAATTCAAACTCATAGATATATGATGTGTCTCGTAGGTTCCAACACTTCAACCTTTAAAAAGGCTTGACAACATGGGCCAAAAAAGAGTAAAAACAAAGGCCTTATGGCCTGGACCAAATACGGCCCAACAAATGCTATGTCTTCTACAACCAGACCAACCTCAGATAAGAGCAAACTAACGAGCACCATATTGGAACTTTCCATATTATTAATTCTTGCATCCAAATATCTTTACTAAAATGCAAAGGCTATTGGAGCAACCACGCTACTACACCCAAACCCAACCCAGGTTCTTCAACGCAATCCCCCACCAAAATATGAGAAACCTTTGTGTCTATTGTGGCCCAAGGTCAAGAGTCCTGGATTGTCATCTTTACATATCCAGGTGAGCAAAATTAGGGACAGTCCCAAACCCATGGTTGACAATCTTTTCTGCAGCTTCTGAGCATAGCACATGTAAGTGCTCAGAAAATAAAAGCCCAAGCCCACTAAGAACAATGGTACCTCACCCTATATACCAAGCCCAAACAATAGAATTTCTAAGAGAGTGAGAAGACAAACATCAACTGTAACTCTAAATCAATTCCTGGTATATAGCTGAAGAGATTAAAGTGATAGAGAAGAGAAATTGAAGTAGTGATTGGTAGGAATGATCTCCTCGAGTTCGTCTGAGGATCCGTTTCTTATTTTTATGTATTACACGTTCTAGACCAAATTACACATTGTTCATTTCCTTGCCTTCTATTTCTTCCAACCAAAAAAGTCCCCCATTCTTGGGATGCTCTCTTCCTTTATATCATTCTTCCTTACATACTAGCCCTCCACCTATATACCTCAAGGCATTTCTCAAGATACTTGTCCCATCAAAACTCTGTTAAGGGTGGTAGAAGGGGCTGCTAGCTGTGAAGTTACTGTTCAAGTGTCATTTCCACATTAATGCAACTGATAAGGTTGGTGTAGGGCATTCAATGTGGAGGTGGAAAGTTCCTCTTTCAAGAAGCTTCCTTTCACATCCTTCACCCCCATTATGGTTCTTCATAAGATACTCAATGCCTATGCTTCTACTTTCCTCCTCGGGTTAACGGGATCCTCGGAGCTTACTCAGCTCTTCATAAAATACTCAAGAGTCCTGGAATTGTTGTCTTTACATATCCAACTGAGCAAAATTAAGGACAGTCCCAAACCCATGGTTGATAATCTCTTCTATAGCTTCTGAACATAGCACGCATAAGACGAGGGAATGCCACTATCGAATAATCCAGTTTGTGTTGGCAGAATCCTGTGATATTCTCTTCGTATATACTAGCCTTGTCACACACGCTCGCGATAAGGCTTTTTTTTTAAACTTTTTATTTTGAGTTTAATATAATTTTTCAATCTGAATTTATCTATTGTTAGTGAGATTATATTGGAATGGATTTTTAAGAAACTAAAATTTAGGATTTGAAATAGAGAAAACTTCTGAGTTTAGTGTGTGCTAGTTTTTAAGAAAAAATTATCAAATGTGCGTGAGATATGATGATGCAAAAAATCCTCGTTGATACAGATGGACAAAGGCGTTGGCTTTGTCCAGAGACAAACCTGTTGGTGTTGTTCTTCTCTCCTTGTTAATACAAATGGACGAAAGCGTTGGATTCATCCAGAGATGAACTTGCAATAAGATTTGAAATAGAGAAATGTGGATACACCGGTGTGGTGTTTGCCAAACACCTTTTGATTATTAAGTTAAAATGGTATTCAATTGAAGTATATTGTAAAAGAATTCAACTTGAGAATAGTTTTTGGGGTGTTGTGTCCTTTTACCTTTGGTTTGTGTGGGTTTTTATAGCCCTTGTCTTCATTGTCTAAATGAATATCTGCATTCATGAGATATGGAGCCATTGATATTAATGGCTAGCTTTTATTGTATGCTAACGGCTACTCGTCCATTAATGCCCGTACGTTACTCCTTAGTTGTCTTGGGCATTAGATGTCTTTTATGGCTTTGTTCGTCATTAATGTCCGTACGTTATGATAGGCCACAAACTGAATGACCTCTTGTGATTAAACCAATTAATTAATTAGCCAAGTTATTAATTAATCAATTTAACATGCAAATACGTGGAAGCACAAACAAATCACCAAATAATAAATATGCAGCGGAAAATAAATAACACGGTGATTTGTTTACGAATGGGGAAAACCCTAACGGCAAAAACCCCACCAGGTGATTTTCAGGTCACCACTCCCGAAACTCCACTATTATCAAATCAAGCGGTTACAAGTAAAGGAATTCCAAGTACTTTACCAACCTACAGTTGAACCCTTACCCCAATACCCAATTGGACTTGATCTGTAGTGACAATTTCCACCTTTGATGCACAGCTCCCAAGTACATGACTAACCAATGCGCGAATCCCAGTACGCGACTTCAATCACTAACTAAGAAGCAGAGGTTGGCTGCAAAGTTCTTCAGTTCATCCTATACGATGAAGATTAGGAAGATGCTTGGTTACAAAACCCTATGGTGCAAATACACAGCAACTTCTTGAAAGAAGATGAACTAGGTCAAGAACTTCGTCTTTTGATCACAATTTGCTTGAACAGAGATTACTCAATACTTTTGCAACTTGTGTACAATTTGACGACTCTTAAAACAATCATTTTATATGTTTAGGGTTAGAAGAAAAGAAAGCCCAAAAGCATATTCACGGATCCCAAGAAAATCAAATCAGAAAAACTGATTTTGTAATTCTCGACAGATAGCAGGTGTCGAGGTAGCTATCGAGCAGGTGTCGAGAATTAATGAACTTGCACTTCAGCTTGCTTTTTCTTGGACATATTTGATGACTTCAACACTTGATCTTGAAACCTTATTTCTTGAAGTATTAAAAACACCTAGAACTACCCAATTACAAGTAGAGTGCGTTTTGTCAAAATGATTAGTCAATTTACATAAATAAGTGACATGTGTTCTTAACAAGTGAACACACATATGTCCTAACACGTTACATCTTACATTGAATAGCATTTAATTCGTCCGTCGAGAGATGGACGATCTTAACACTCATCAGTAATGAATGCGGAGGCGTTATAGATTTCAATGGTCTTTTACTCATTGGTCTGTTAGTTATGCTTTTTCCTATCTGGCACATTAACCTTTACTCATGTTATTTATGGGGAACTCATTTAATGTATGTTGTAGTCATTTATTACAATAACAATGCTAGATGAATGATGCTAGCTTGATGGACGATGTTGGCTTTCTTTTCTTTTGGATGAGGGTGATTTTTCTCTTCATTAGTTGCCCTCCTATTCCTACCATCGTCTTTACAAACGCGGTTGGAATATGAAAGGTAACATCATTTTGACTTCTGTACCCATTCCATTTATTATGATAGATGTTTTCGGTCTTATCATGACACGTATTGGTCTATGATTATTTGAACATGCTGGAGCCATTTCTTGGGTTTCTCGCGCCTTTTTTGTTTTCTTGATTCATCGTGTATGGACGAAGATATTTTGTATCTTGTATCAATAATTCATCATGTATTAATGATGATAATTTGTATCGTGTATAAATGATTCATCGAGTAATAATGATTACAATTTGTATCATGTATTAACAATTCCTTGTGTATTGACGATGACAATTTGTATCATGTATTAACGATTCATTGTATATTAACTATGATAATTTTTATCTTGTATTAACATGTATTGTGTATTAATAATTCATCGTGTATTGACAATGATAATTTGTGTCGTGTATTAACTATTTATCGTACATTAACGATGACAATTTGTGTTTTGTATTAATAATGACAATTTGTATCGTGTATTAACGATTCATCATGTATTGACGATGATAATTTATATCGTGTATAAACGATGACAATTTGTATTGTGTATTAACGATTCATCGTGTATTGACGATGATAATTTGTATTGTGTATTAACGATGTATATTTTTAAACTTTCCATACACACACACACACACACACACACATATATATATATATATATATATATATGTATATATATGTAGAAGCATACTATATTTTATCAATGTTTTTTATGAGTTACACATCCTTATAGAAAATTACTTCATCTCTTTAAAGACTTCACTTTTATTAAGATAAAATGACTTCAATGGAATACAACTTTAATGGAAACAAAGTTAATCATTGGAAGGGATATGAATTAAGAAACATTTTTCTGGGGCCTTATTGGTAATATCTCTTTCAATGCTCAATGTTTCTTGAATGAGGTGACATTTTCCTTGTCGTGAGGAACATACGAGGTCCCCCATGCGGAATCTTTTGATTTTAGTCATTTTCTTGGATGGTGATCTACATGTTCGTCTCGTTTCCTTCTTTTTCTGACCACTGTGAGAGACTGCACCCCCCACCCCCTTTTTTTGTGTGTTGGGCCAAACCCACGTGAATGGGTGGAGTCATGTTATTGCCTCTCAGAATGGAGGTTCGACTAATTATATTTTCCCCTTTAGATTAAGTGTTTTACAATGGAGTTGCCACTTATTTAATTATTAGAATAAATAAGAAAACCAAAATTAAAAAATTTCTCATTTTATTAATTTGCAATTGAATTTACACTGATTATATGAAAATTACATAACTTTGGTCCTAGATATAATCTAAGATAAAGTACATAACTTTGTTTCCTAGTTACAATCTTGAAATTGAAATTTACAAGGATAAGCATTTATCTATCAACCCTTAATTTAAGCTCAGAGGTTATGTTACAAGGTGGAAAGATTTTAGGCATCCACCTTACTCGGTGAAACCAGTCTTATAGACTATGGTAGTCAACATTCATATCACATAATTCAATATGTTATCAATCGATTTGCATGTTGAGTCTAATGTGTGTGCATGTGATAAACCCTAATTCAATTTATTAAACATTGCATTTAGATTGAAAACTAAATTCTAGTGAATGTGTGTGGATGGTGATATCCTAAATTCAAGGATTTGAAAGAATTATGAAACAAATATCTTTTTCATGTTTTTGATGTGGGTTTAAGATTAAAACTAGTGTTATGTATGAACATGTGATGAACAACCAAGAACATGTAAAAAACACATAAGAACATTTAAGAACATTCAAACATATTCAAAGGAATTTAAATAATTACTATCATACTTTAATATTAAATTCTCATCATAACAACACAAAAAACAAGTTAGGGCAATAGATTATACCTTCATGCAAGATCCATATGGTGGAGGAGGAGACTCTTGGTGAAGGTCCTAAAGGTGGAGGAAAAGAAGAGCTAAGATAGAGAGAGTGAGTCTCACTCAATACCTTGAGTCTCAGGAAGACCAAGATACAATAAGACTGCTCAACATCGCTAAAACTCAAGAGAGAAGAAGAGAGGAGGTTTTTTGTGTTGAAATGGAGGAGATGGGGGTTTATATAGTAGTGGTAGAGAAAATATAAATGGAAGGTCATTTAATAAAGGTTGACAAAAAAATCATAAACCTAGACCTTATTTTAGCTTTTGGGGAAATCTGATACATTAAATGTATAGATTGGTAGGAGTGAGGAGCAAGCAAAATTCGGTTTTCCCACAGCTACTGTAACAACCTGTTGAGACAATTTCAAAAAATCATATCTTACTCAATTCTGATCTAAGTTGTCTCGTTCTTATGCTCAAATTGAAGTCCCGGATGTCTAGTTTCTGGGAAAATTAATGTCATTCACAGATTCAAAATATTCTGAAAGATATCAATGAAATGGTGAGCATAGGTCATTTGTTAGAAAATAATTTCAGCACAATTAACATTAATAGGTCTCAAATTAGCTTCCAACTAACATTAATAGGCTCCAATTACTCCCATTTCAGACTTAATTAATTCTAAATTTACCGTAATTAAAAGATAATTGCACAAATTACTCATTTAATAATTAATGTTTAACTATCTAATTAATTAGGTTTGTGCAACCTTACCATAAAATGTAGTCCTAACCAATCAAATTATGACACATCATTAATCGTAAATTAATTATAATTATAACCAATTGGAATTAATTGTTCATAATCACATATAGTTGGACTCAATTTATGATAATGCATCTCAGACATTAAAACATGATTTGGTGATAACTTTCAATCTGATGGTCCGATTAAGGCTTATGACCGGTTAATTTGATCGTTACAACATCAAGATCATTTTGGTGAAATGAAATTAAGGATTTAGTGATCAGAATCAAGATGCATATTTCCAATGCAAAATTACTTTTTTACCCTCCATGTGAAGTTAAATGCGGGTTGCAAAATGGTGTGTCAGCAGAATGCCCCTCATTGGTAGAGGTTGAAAAGCTAATGTCAATGTATGAAAGAAACACCTAACTTTGCAATCAGTATTTAACCGTGGTGAATGTATGATGCATGTAGATAAAAATGTAGACGGTCATGTTGTGGATCAAAATGTGGACCAAAGAGATCACCTTTTTTTTTTTTTTTTGAATGAGTACAAGACATGCTTACCTGAAGTTATGAAAATATGGAGATTCTGGTCATGTGTTTCGGAGGACCAAAGGTTTTGGATCTTGGCTCATGTTTTCAGAGGACCAAGGATTTTTTCTTTTTGGGTTTTGACTCATGTTTTTAAAGGATCCTGGATCTTGGCTCATGTTTTTAGAGAACCAAGGGCTTTTGGGCTTTGGCTCATGTATTCAAAGAACCAAAGGTTCTGGATCCTAACTCATGTTTTCAGAGGACCAAAGATTTTTTGGGATTTGGCTTATGTTTTTAAAGGACCAAGGGTTTTTAGGCTTTGGCTTATGTTTTCAGAGGATCAAAGGTTCTGGATCCTAGCTCATGTTTTTAGAGGACTAAAGGTTTTGGATATTGGCTCATGTTTTCAGAGTACCAAGGGTTTTTGGGCTTTGGCTCACATTTTTAGAGGACCAAAGGTCCTGGATCTTGGCTTATGTTTTTAGAGGACCAAGGGTTTTTGGGCTTTAGCTCATGTTTTCAGAAAACCAAAGGTTTTGGATTTTGGCTCATGTTTTCAGAGGACCAAGGGTTTTTGGGCTTTGGCTCATGTTTTTAGAGGACCAAAGGTTCTAGATCTTGGCTCATGTTTTCAGAGGACCAAGGATTTTTGGACCTTGGCTCATATTTTCAAAGGACCAAGGGTTTTTGGGCTTTGGCTCATGATTTCAAAGGACCAAAGATTCTGGATCCTAGCTTATGTTTTTAGAGGACCAAGGGTTTTCGGGCTTTGGCTCATGTTTTCAAAGGACCAAATGTCCTAGATCTTGGCTCATGTTTTTAGAGGACCAAGGGTTTTAGGGCTTTGGCTCATGTTTTTTAGAAGACCAAAGGTTCTGGATCTTGGCTCATGTTTTCAGAGGACTAAGGGTTTTTGGGCTTTGGCTCATGTTTTCAGAGGATCAAGGGTTTTTGGGCTTTGGCTCATGTTTTTGGAGGACCAAAAGTTCTGGATCCTGGCTGATGTTTTCAAAGGACCAAGGATTTTTGGGCTTTGGCTCATGTTTTCGGAGGACCAAAGGTCCTGAATCTTGGCTCATGTTTTCAGAGGACCAAGAATTTTTGGGCTTTGGCTCATGTTTTCAGAGGACCAAAGTTCTGGATCTTGGCTCATGTTTTCAGAGGACCAAGGGTTTTTAGAAGGTATTATTCATGCCAATGTGTGTGGGCCTTTTACCCTAGTACCTGCAAAATAAATATTTTCAATTAGTAATAGAGTTATTCATTGAAAAGAAGGCATACCTGTTGAATGCCCCTGGTTTGGGGCATATTCCATGCTTCGATGAATGCTGAGGGTGGATAGTTGACTTGATGTTGCACCAATGGAGAATATGGAAGAGGATCATAGCCTTTTGTTCCTGAAGAAGAATTAAGAAGAATTTAATGAAGATTCTTCTTTTTTTTTTTTTGGGACTTTTGAATTTTTTTTTTTTTTTTTGAAAAATTTGGAAATCTTGAATTTTTTGAAGGAATTGAAAATTTTGACTGGTGAAATTTTTTTTTTATTTTTTTTTGAAAGCAACCTAAGAAGTACGAGCCTTATGCCCCTAGTCCAAAGGCTCTTTTTTTTTTTTTTTTTGAAAATTCCTTTTTTTTTTTTTGAAAAATTTAGAAATCTTGAATTTTTTGAAGGAATTGAAAATTTCGGAAATCTAGAATTTTTTTAAGGAATTGAAAATTTTGATTGATGATTATTATTATTATTTTTTGAAATCGGCCTAAGAAGTATGAGCCCAATGCCCCTAGTCCCAAGGCATTTTGAAAATTCTCTCTTTTCGTTTCTTCTCTCTCTCTTTTTTTTTTTTTTTTTTTTTAGATATGAAGATTTTTTCATTATCAAAAAGTGAAGAAGATGAAGATGGAGTAAAAGTGATGAAGATTTATTCATGATGATATATATATATATATATATATTGTTGAAAAACCTATCATTTGAATGAGAATAACTTTGGCTGGAAGTTTATGCGGATTGCTGGATAAGTCCTTGCTTAATTCCTGCAAAAAGATAATTTCAATTAGTAATGGATTTATTAATTGAAATGAAGTAGAAGTACTTAGCCAATGCCCCTAGTTTGGGGCATATTCCATGCTTGAATTGAAGCTGAGTTCATTTGATGTTGCAACCATTAGAGAACATGAAAGAAGATCACAGTCTACCATCCTTGGTTCCTACAAAATGGCTTTCTTTCTCTAACTTGTTAGAAACAAGTTATCACAAAAAACTTTTTGGCCAATGCCCCTAATGTGGACAAGCTTACAAAAAGAAAAAGAAAAAGGATTGATGCCTCAAACAAAAACATGCTTTCTTGCAAGAAGGACAAATCCGCATACAATATAAATAGGCCAACACCCAAAGTTTAAGCTTGCTTGATGCAAAACAAACGGGCTTAGATTAATATGCACCCAAACAATTTTGTCACATTGTTTTGAATTTGTTCCCCAAGGTTGTTTGGGTGATTGGGACCGAGCCTTTGAAAGGCTGCCTATGTACCTCTCTTATAGAGGATTAGATCAAGACGTAATTTAGAAGAACTAGATTTTGTAAAAGAATGATTTTTTTTTTTTTGGGAAAATGAGATTTCTCTTTCTTCTTCTCCTTTTTTTTATTTATTTTATGAACAAGAGGTGATGCTTTGAACAACCATTTTGTCAAATCAAAGTGTTTAAGAATCAAACAAATCTCTTTGATTAGGAAGGATCAAGATCATTAAAGTCATATAATCGAATTTTCTTCTTCCTTTTGAACATTGTCAGATTAAGTCTCCAAAGGTAATCAAGAACTGAAATGTGATAATATTTAGGAATCACATTGTTGGGTACAAACAAGGAGTGTGCTCCAAGTTTGAAATTTCTTTTAAGTCATTTAAGGATTTGAGAATTTGAAATTTTTTGGCCTTGAACATATCAACCAGTGGGGTTTGACAATTTTAAGCATTTTTCCTTTTCAATTCAAGAGAAAATAATATTAGAGTTTAAGAGTGCCTACAACTAGCAAGACTTCAAGGAGGTCTTTACTCATGGGTTGTAATGTAGGCCAGGTTTGGGTTATGAAATGAAAGATATAAAATGCTCAAAATTCCCTATGATGTTTCCCCCAAGTATGCATTACTCAAAAATCAAGTATTAGAGGAGTCTTCATTGGTCACTTGTATTAACATTTGTTTTTAAGCTCATTCCTCTTGAATTATAACTCTAGACTTTCATCTTGTAAAATCCTTTTCTTTTTAGATTACATCTTCAAGTTTTCAATTTGCTAGGATTTTACCCTTTTTTTTTTCTTCTTTTCTTTGGCCCTAACTTCTGCCTAGGCCGCCCTTTTGGGTTTTCAGCCTAGCAGGCTTTCTTTTTCTTTTTCTTTTTTCCTTTTTGGCCCTAACTTTTACCTAGACTTCCCTTTTGGGTTTTCAGCCTAGCGAATTTTTTTTTTTTCATCTCTTGATTGAATGAGCTTTTTGGGGACCTTTTGCCTTCCTTGTTTTTCTCAACTTAAGTCATTTTGGTGTGCTCTCTAGACTTCTTCATTGCTTCAATGCACTTGCACCTTTTTGTACTTGATAAATCTTTTCCTTTTTTGATGAACTTTCTTTTGGATGAACCTTCTACTCTTCTTGGCATGATGGATTTTAGATTCTTCAAACTTGATGCACATTTTGTTTTCTCTCACATTGGTGGAATTTCATTTCTCTTTCCTTGATTGAGTGAAAACTCATTTTTCTTTGATGATCTCTTATCTTTAACTTAATGAATTCTCTACTTGTCTTTCATGTCTTCTAGGAGAGCTTTATCAATTAGCTTCAAACCTACAAGGTTGACTCCTCCCCAACATGAGTTTTAAGCATGCATACTTTGATTTTTCCCACCCTAGGTTTAGATTTTAGTGGGTTCATGCGAAAAAGAAGCTAAATGTTTGAAAGCTCAAATGGGCTAGCAATGGATGATGAACATATTAGGTAATAGGAAATAATTTGGTTTAACCAAAGATGGCCTCCTATCCCTAGTAATGCTTGCTTATAGGCACAGTGATTCAAGCTCTTTTAATAAATTCATCTTAAAACAAAAAAAGTATGAATACTCTAATGATGTGAAACAAAAGACTTTTGAAAATTGGATCGAGTTCATGGATTCTTGGGATTTTCTGATAGATGGATTCTCTTTGATTGCCTTTTAAGACCATTTCTTCTCATATTCTAAGTTAAGTAAGAAAAGTCTTTACATGGATCAAATGAAATTAATCATTCCTTGGTACAAGTTGATTGCTCAAGCCTTTAAACATCAAGATTTAGAAAATGTTTTGTCCAAGGAATCCTCATGTACCATTTTGAAAATGAGACTTCTTCTTTTTTTTCTTTTCTTTTTTTCTTTTTTTTAATCTTGAAAGAGGGAAAAAAAAATTGGGTCTTTTTGAAAATGTCATTAGGAAGTTCAATGGCCCTAGTTTATTTTTTTTTTTCTTTCTAAATGATTCAAAGGCCCAATGGCCCTAGTCCAAACACTTTCTCATTTGAAATTTTTTCTTTTTCTTCTCCTTTTTTTTTTTTTGGAATTTAAAAAAATATATATATATACATGAACAAAGTACATCAAATGCTACATGGATTTTTAGAATTTAAAGAAGCATAGAAATATGGAATAAACAAACAAACTTTAAGCTTTACCATGATGTTGCAAACCATATGTGGAGCGAGGCAAAGTTAGGCCACTTGCTTCTTCTTGGTCCATTTAGGATGCTTGAGACTTGGTATGCTTGAACCTTGATTATGATAAAATGGCTTGAGCTTGCACTTGGAAGGCTTGAACCTTGATTATGATTTTTTGGTATTTGCTTGAAATGGCTTGGGCTTACACTTGGAAGGCATGCATCTTGTGAGCTTTTAGCCTTTGATGTTGACCATGTCTATACACCTTCGATGGGCTCAAGTGTTGGGCTTAGACTCATTCAATAAACAATTTTGGGCTTCCATGCCAAGTAAAGTTCAATCATGGACTTTTGGGGTTGAGTTCATTCATAACATACAAGGTTCAAACAATTATGATGGGCTCAAACGTTGGACTTGAGTCATCATGGTTTAAATAACGGCCAAACACATGCATAATGCAATGCAATTTACATGGACCAACTTAAAGGTAGGTTGTATAGGTCATTACAACATGGGTAGAATGTACGTTAAAGGTCCTTACAAGTTAGGATGTCGTACCTCCTAACTTGTGATGCTAGGAGTGCCATGTTGGTCCGAACGGTACAGTTTGTCCCTATGAACCACTATGGCATAACCTTGATGATCCTTGTCGCGGTGGGTGGTAGGTTCACCGCTGGGTATGTGAGTCTCAAGAAGACCACAATCCAGGGCTAATACTACTAGGCTTCCGAGCTAGCACACAAATAAAATAAATTTCATTCAAACAAAGGATGCATGACATGCAATATAATGACATATTATATACAAAAAACAATAATAATAAAAAAAAAAAAACAATAAAAAAAATGATATGGTTGGCCACCATAACCTAATTGAAGCTTAGCCCTCAATTTTCCCAGTGGAGTCGCCACTATGAGAAACTGCGCCCCCGACCCCCTTTTTTTATATGTTGGGCCAAACCCACGTGAATGGGTGGAATCATGTTATTGCCTCTCAGAATGGAGGTTTAACTGATTATATTTTCCCCTTTAGATTAAATGTTTTACAATGGAGTCGCCACTTATTTAATTATTGGAATAAATAAGAAAACCAAAATTGAAAAATTCCTCATTTTATTAATTTGCAATTGAATTTACATTGATCATAGGAAAATTACATGACTTTGGTCTTAGATACAATCTAAGATAAAGTACATAACTTTGTTTCCAAGTTACAATCTAGAAATTGAAAATTATAAGGATAAGCATTGATCTATCAACTTTTGATCTAAACTCGGAAGCTATGTTACAAGGTGAGAAAGTGTTAGGCACCCACCTTGCCCAGTGAAACCGGTCTTCTAGACTATGGTGGCCAACATTCATATCACATCATTCAATATATTATCAATCAATTTGCATGTTGAGTTTAATGTGTGTGCATGTAATAAACCCTAATTCAATTTATTAAGCATTGCAATTGGATTGAAAACTAAATTCTAGTGAATGTGTGTGAATGGTGATATCCTAAATTCAAGGATTTGAAAAAATTATGAAACAAATATCTTTTTCATGTTTTTGATGTGGGTTTAAGATTAAAACTAGTGTTATGCATGAACATGTGAAGAACACATAAGAACATTTAATAACATTCAAACATATTTAAGAGAATTTAAATAATTACTATAATGCTTTAATCTTAAATTCTCATCATGGTAACACAAAAAACAAGTTAGGGAAAGAGATTATACCTTCATGCAAAATCCATATGATCGATGAGGAGACTATTGGTGGAGGTCCTAAGGTTGGAGGAAAAGAAGAGTTAGGAGAGGGAGAGTAAGTCTCACTCAATACCTTGAGTCTCAGAAAGACCAAGATATGACAAGACTACTCAATTTCGCTAGAACTCAAGAGAGAAGAAGAGATGGGGTTTTTTGTACTAGAATGGAAAAGGGGGGGTTTATATAATAGTGGTGGAAAAAATATGAATGGAATGTCATTTAATGAGAGTTGACAAAGAATCATGAACCTAGACCTTATTTTAGCCTTTGGTGAAATCTAATGCATTAAATGTAGGATTGGTGGGAGTGAGGAGTAAGCAAAATTCGGTTTTCCCGCAGTTACTGTAACAACCTGTAGAGCCAATTTCAAAAAATCATATCTTACTCAGTTCTGATTGGAATTGAAAGCTTGAATTTGTGTGAAAATACAAGAGCTGTTTAAACCCCAAATTAAAACTACGGCTCGATTGATTTTATTCTAACTTAAAATAAGTGCGGAATAGAATAAATGCGAGTGAATAAACAATATAACTACTCTAAGCCATATTCATCAAATCACAACAGTAAAATGAAAGTTAAAAGAGTAGGAAAGAAGAATGCAAACACAAGATAACACGTTAATGTGTTATCGAAGAGGAAACCGAAGAACTCGGCAAAAAACCTCTCCGCTGCCCTCCAAGCGGTAAATCAATCCACTAGAGAATAAGTTGGAGTACACAAATAAGAAAAAACCCTCCAAGCCTAGTCTACCATATGTATTCGAGCTCTCCAAGCTCCTACTACCAACTGACTTAATGAAGCCTTGTCTTCTCTAGCTTTCCGGATCACGCAATTCAGCCCGATTCCATCCACCAAACAAATGGCTATTTCCAATACTTCCCAGTATAACCAAAATCTCACTTTACACTTAGGATGGGTGTGGTAAGTGTTTGGACTATCAATGTAACACCCCAAACTTTTTAAAGCCATTTTACAATGTGAATAATATCTCAAGTGAATTTTTGTTTTTAAATAAAGTTGTTAATTATTTTTGTAGAGATCTTTTTAATATTAAAAGCTTGAGGTGGCATTTAAGTTATTTGTGATGATGGGCTGAGTGAGGATTACGGAAGAGAAGAAATTTAAGGGTGAAATGGTAAATTTCTTCCCAAGATATTTTTGTGATATATGGTCTGTATTAACCCATACATCACCATACGGTAAGCCACACCTCCCCTATTTTTCTTCAGCCGCTTCTCCCTCTCTCCCTTCCCCTCTCTTCTCATATTCACTATTCTTTTTTGTTCTTCCCCAATGATGACCGACCCTCCAAGCTCTCATATCTCTTTCCTCATTTTTTTCTCTCTCTCTGGTCGAGACCTCCTTGTTAGGGACGATTATGTCTCTATTGGTTTTCCTAGTAGCTAAAACTCCATGAGATTTTGAAATGGATTAAACTCAAGGTAAAAAAAGGTTTTATCTCAATTTCTTCTATGAAATCCTTTGGGTTTTTCTATTTAATGACTATTATAGTGAATACTTGATGGGTTTTCATGAATAATGGAAGATTAAAGGGTTAAGATGATTTGGGTAGTAATGGTTTTGTTAAATCCGAAAATTTCATATCATTTGAAGAGTTTTTGCTTTGATTAAAGGTTTTGGTTGATTAGTTTCTTAATGGTTATTTGAGGGTTGGTTTGCTAGATCAACTATATAGGTCTTCTTGTTGCATATATTGATGTGAGTTGATTTTAAAGTGTGTTTCCTTTACATTGGAGTGACTTTGACATATGTGAATGTGGGCATTTGCTTGTCGCATGCCAAGTGTTTGATAAATTGCCTATATGAGTTATGGGATTGAATTTCTTGACTCATGTTGTGATAACTATTATATGAGGTTATTGGTTGCATTCGTAATTGTTATCATGTGTTAAAACATGTAGCTTTGAGGTTAATCAAGTTTGAAAGTTTTTGGCATAGTATTAAGATTATAGTAATTTTATTTTGGAATTGTAAATTTGTCCCTGACAGATTTGAGTCAGTTGCAATACATGATTTTTAATAAATTATAAGAAAAATCTTTTTGATCTGAATTTTTGGTGGTACATACTAGACACATAAAGGCTTATTCCTATTTAATATCAAGTTAATCGGATAACTTTTTGTGGACCAAACAATTTTTACAAAATGGCTGGCCTACTGTATATTGAATCTGAATTTTTGGTGGTACATACTAGACACATAAAGGCTTATTCCTATTTAATATCAAGTTAATCGGATAACTTTTTGTGGACCAAACAATTTTTACAAAATGGCTGGCCTACTGTATATTGAATCTAAAAGTGCGACAAAAAGGCTAAGATTTTGTGGAATTTATTTCAAATCTTTGTTGAATGGATTGGTTTGTAAATTCATATGCTTTCTTTGATATGTGTTTTACTTAGTTAAGTCTAATAATGGTTTGGTTTAATCATTTAGTGCTCTATAGGGAAACTCATGAGATATGCTACCTCTATTATGAATTGATGTGTTTTATATTATGTTTATATGTGCACATTGCTTGCAGTAGAGAATTAAAATGCTTTGGTTTTGTGCTGTGGCACTATGAGTTTGTATGCTTGTTTGGTTCCCGTTTAGGAATGGGTACTTGTCTTAGGTTGGGCAAGTTAGGCTTTAGTGTATTTGATTTGTTTTAGGGGATCCTATTCGATTTTGGAGGCAAATGTGATGATAAACTTTGTGATAGGACTTGTTATTAATAGGCTTAATCCATATGTTTCTAGGTTTTGAGATTCTTGGTGATGGACCTATTGATGGGATTAGTTGATTTTGTGATGCCTGGTTGAGGTAAAATTGGTTGGCTTTTTGAGATAAGTAGCTTTTTAATGGGATTTTTGGAAAATAACCATGTTTCATAAATGTTGTTTTCGAGTCAAACACATTTTGAAAAATTATATATGGATGTATGTTTTCTTAAAAGTGTTGTGTTGTAACCCTATTATATATTATTATATATGAAAATGCATTATATTTGGTATTGCATTTGGGGAAATGCATGAATTGTTGACATGGAAAAATAAATAACTTTTATTTAATCTTTGATAAGGAAATCATGGATTTTATGGTATATTGGAAAATTTAAAGATGCTTATCTTGTCTTGTTATTTGGGAAATATTGATGCAAAACATTTTTGACAAGAAATACTTTTGAGAATATTGTGAATATTTGGTTGTTGTAATACCTTATGAAACTACTTGGAAGTAAACTATGTATTTTGAATATGTTGAACTTGTGAGCTTTTGATGTGGCTTTGCTCTTATGCTATGATATTGGTGATTATTCTGTCTTGGTGACAACAAGCCAAGTTGAAGACTCACACTTTGCATAACACGGGTAAATCCTTAAGTGTGTGGGTGAGGCCACTGCCTATAGGGCCAAAAGACCACATGCAAAAGGGTACTGTGCGACATGTCATTTCCTGCTACCCATGTAGGGAAGAGGTAAATCCTTGAATGTGTGGGTGAGGCTAGGCAGGGCTAAGGGACCATATGCAAAAGAGATACTACATAACCTGTTATCCCCTCTGCTACCTATGGAGGGGATAGGTAAATCCTTGCTGTGGGTGAGGCTTGCCAGGGCCAATAGCCCACATGTCAAAAAAGGTACATATCATGCTAGTGTGTTTGGGCTCTAACTTGTTTGTGGCGATATGATGTCTGGGTGATATCTCCGTCCTTGTTGGCCCTTGTTGCATCTTTGGTGAGGTTTTCTAGTTTTGAAATGGTATTGGATATTTTTATGGCTCACAGTGAATGGAATGTAGTTTCATAGTTATTTTTTGAAGCTTGGTACTAAACCATTCCTATAGTTCTTGTCATGTGGTTAATGAAATTGTTTTTGTATAAATTAAATGGAAATTCTCAAATTATAACATGTTTTGTAAAATGTTCATTATCATGAAACTTGCATTTCACCCACCCCCATTAATTATGCTACTTACTAGGCTTTAACTAATCCCACTCTCCAACAATTTTACAGATAAATTAGCTATACGTCGGGTATGGAGCTTAGTTTATTGGTGGTGATTAAAGTACTATGCTAAGTGGGAGATTTGTGCTATAAAGTTTTGGCGACTCAACTTATTAAATATATCAAGACCATAGCTAATGCTATTGGAGATTGGGCTCTTAAGGTTTGTTAGCCTCAAGTGTGGTAGACCTAGATTCTATGTTGAGGTTATGTACCTTAGAGAGGATTGCGACTTTGTGTTTATTTTATTTGAGTGTTGGATTGTTAAGTGCATTTGGAGACACATGATTTGTAGTTTGTATTGCTTGTAAGTGTGTCATAGAGCTCTGACTTATATTGTGGAGAGATCAATATATTTATTTATTTTATTGAATGGGAAAAAAAAAATCACTACAATACCTCTTGAAGGCTTGGTCTTTCATGCTTTGGACCCTTTTGGGTTTGGAGTGTGACAATCAACCTTTCAAGGATCTGGAAATGGAGAGGTAGGTGTTGGGATTTGTGCCCTAGAATCCTATTGTATAATGCTATGTATTACATTATGTTTGACATGATGTATGACTTAATATTGCAATTAATAAAGTTGTTTTATTATTATCTGAAATGATGGTAACATGAATATTTGGACATTATCATATAGTCCATGAGATGCATAGTATGTGGTTTATGTGATTTAGTCACAGAAGATATAAGTCACAAGTTCTTTGTAAACTCAGAATTTGGTTTGTAGTCGGTAATGAAATTGGGCATTTCATCTGCGAAGACTATAATATATCAACTAAGATGATTTGTCTTGATCATGGAAGTAGTGACTTCTAGTTGATATGTTGATATGTTTTAAGAGTTAAAATATATTGAACTAGACCGCTATGAGATTTATTATTCTCCTAATGACTGTCAATTGAATAATAAATCTCACGACTTTCATTTACATGAACTCTTAATCCTAAGAGAATAATGGACCTGATCATGAAGTGTAGGTTGCTTTGATATATTAGGAGTGAGATCTAAAGTAACGGTTAAAACCTCAGTATGTTGGGCAGCCACATTTAGTGTTGATAGAACATATATTCTTAAGATGAAATTCATAGTCTCTTAACGGAGATACAAAATATTTCCTTGAGTTAAGTTTAATAGATTTGTTATTCAGAGAGTTAGGCCTAACTACTTTAGTAAGACTAAAGTATATATTTATGAAATTGGATTTCATAAATATATGATGAATAACTTAAAAGGATTGAACTGGATACTTAAGCATTAAGATGTAGTAATTCACAAAGTAGTAGTCTTCATTCATAATTTTGTGTTACTACGAATATTTTATGAAGGGGTTGCATGTACAATAAAGTCTTGGAATATAATTTATTAATAAGGCCTAGAGTGCAATTATATTTATATAGTAGTATTAAATATAATTAATGATAACTTTGGACTTGTCAAGAGTTGACAGAAAGGCCCAAGGCCCATTGGAGCTAGTGTCTTATTTGTTCCCTTTTGGTCCCACTCCAAGCCACATACTAAAGCCCAATTGGGAAGGCCCAAAAGGCTAGCCCAATTAGATAATCAGATATATAGAGAGAAACATAGAGATTTTAATATACAATGAATTGGTATGTATGAGAGTGTTAGACACTCTTTAATTCTCTCTAGAACAAACTCATATAACTGATTGAGAGACCACACATCTTGAGTATTAGTGGAATTGGAGTGAAGATTGAAAGTACTTCTGAATTTTTGGTTTTGAATTTCACTGCTTCAAGGTACACTATATTATTCTCTAATTCTGAAACTTATATAGCACATGTTGACAATTGTGAATGAAGTAGATCCGTTAATTTAATTTTTTCCGCTGCATAGACTCTTATTTCCATCAGTAGGAATTGAGGAAAACCACAATGGATTGTGTAGAGAATTGTGGGCATGACAATCTCTCACTCTCAAGGGTAATGGTTAGGGTTTTCTCTCTGAAAAGCACTCATCAACATATGTGGGTAATATGGGTATATATAGTGTGAGTAGAGAGCTAGTGTATCAAATATGACAAATTGGGAAAACAGAATATTTTGCAGGTATCTCGCGGGAAGACTTTACCCGCGAGACACTCGCGAAAACCAGCTATCACTATCTGTCATGACTCTTCGCATACTAGTCATGTGCTGAGCACATGCTTCACTTCGCGGGAAGGCTTCTCGCGAGCTACCAGCGAAAACTTCTTTAGTCTTCAATTTGCCTTGAGTCTTCACACTCTCTCTCACACACAACCCTTACAATGAAATCTCACATATAATACATGGTACAAAAGATTGAACAAGATTACAATCAAATTTGGCATGGAATTAAAGTCAACACAAATTAGTTGTAAATCACAACTTTACAGGAATTGTCTCATTCTTGTGCTCAAATTGAAGCCCCGGATGTCTAATTTCTGGAAAAATTAACCTCATTCATAGATTCAAAATATTCTGAAAGATATCAACGAAATGGTGAGTAGAGGTCATTTGTTAGAAAATAATTTCAGCATAATTAACATTAATAGGTCCCAAATTAGCTCCCAACTAACATTAATAGGCTCCAATCACTTTCATTTCAGACTTAATTAGTTCCAAATTTACCCTAATTAAAAGAAAATTGCACAAATTACTCATTGAATAATTAATGTTTAACTATCTAATTAATTAGGTGTGTGCAACCTTGCCATAAAATGTACTCCTAACCAATCAAATTATGACACATCATTAATCTCAATTTGATTATTATTATAACCAATTGTTCATAATCACATATAGTCGGACTCAATTTGTGATAATGCATCTTGGCTATTAAAACTTGATTTGATGATAACTTTCAATCTGATGGTCCAATTTGGGCTTATAACTAATCGATTTGATCGTTATAACATCAAGATCATTTTGGTGAAGTAAGATTAAGGATCTAGTGACCAGAATCAAGATGCATATTTTCAAGGTGAAATTATCCTTTTACCCTTCAGGTGAGGTTAAATACGGGTTGTAAAATGGGGTGGCGGCTCTAGGAAATTACCCTTGTGTCGCTATCCTCTAATGAAATGACGAACAAAACTCTTGCTAAGTTGTTCAAAGTTTGCAATGGAACCTGGCAGTGGCGACTTTGGGAATTATTTTTAGGATGGTCACTAAGAAACTTAAATTATACAAAATTTAATAAAGAGATAACTTGAATATATCAACGTCACAAAAAAAAAAACACGCAAATACATGAAATATTACAATTTTTTGTACTAGTAGAAAAAAAAAAAAACTAATAAGAGATAAAGTGGAAATTGAAAATACTGATATGAGAATAATAAAGTTACCACAACAATTTCATAAAAAATCTTATGCAACAAGCTGTTAATGGTGGGTAAAAAATTGTCAATATTGAGCCCAAATTAGAATTAATAATAGCTAACCACATAAAATTTATTGTGAAAATATTGAAGATGTAACATTACTAGGATGTAGCATTACTATGGTTTTTGTTGAATTCAAATTTTTGTAATTCTCAGGTCATGTTGTTTAACATTTTTATTAGGGTGGTCAAAATACGTTAATATAGTATATAATATTTTTTTTGTAAGTATATATATACATTTTTTTTCAAGTCAGGGTAATCATTGAATAAATTAATTTAAACTAATTATATATATATATATATATATTGCTAAGTATAAAAAAATAAAATAAAATAAAATAGGCAAGTAAGGGTGGTCCTCTGACCACCCTCACATACAAGTGGAGCCACCACTGGTACCTGGGGGTATTTTGCTGAACCAGACTCTAGCTGCAGCCTTTAGTGTAGTCGAAAAGGCTCTACACATTACTTCATCCGGAGTCATGTGTAGATGCATTAGAGTTTTGAAGGACTCAATGTGGTCCAGAGGGGATCCTTTGAATCTTCATATGACTTGAGATGATGAAGGTGAAACTTTGGTGGAAGAGGACGATTCAACACCTCAGTGGTGAATGGTGAATCTGTTCTTCGAATCATTCCATCCAAGTTCTCCATGGCTTTTCCTTTCATAGCACTCCTAAGTTTGTCCATCTCTCTCCTCATGCTACAAAGTTCACTTTCCATCCTGGATGAATTTTCTTCTAAAGCTCTTGTCCTCCTATGATCATCATTGTTGTTCTTATGTCTTTCTTCATTTCTTTGATCACTTTGGGCTTTGACAATCTGCCTTAGCTCTAAATTTTGTCGTGTTAGTTCATCGACACTTGCTATCAGTGCTTGAATTTGCTAAGCTGCTTGAGTGGAATCCATTTGGTATTAAGAGGAATTCTTTTGTAAAGAGAGGGAAATTGTATGGCTTTACAAACATTTCCCACAGACGGCGCCAAACTAATGATGTAAAAAATCGTCAGTATGAACTCCTTATCGATACAGATGGACGAAGGCGTTGGATTCGTCCAAAGACGAACCTGCAATAAGATATGAAATAGGGAAATGTGAATACACCGGTGTGGTGTTTACCAAACACCCTCTGATGATTAAATTAGAATGGTATTCAATTGAAATATATTGTAAAAGAATTCAACTTGAGAATAGTTTTTGGGGTGAGGGTTGTGTGTCCCTTTGCCTTTGGTTTGTGTGAGTTTTTATAGCCCTTGTCTTCATTATTTGAATGAATATCTACATTCATGAGATATAGAGCCATTGGTATTAATGGCTAGCTTTTATTGTCTACCAACGATTACTCGTCCATTAATGCCCGTACGTTACTCCTTAGCTGTCTTGAGCATTAAATGTCTTTTATGGCTTCGTTTGTCATTGATGTCTGTACGTTACGCCTTACATTAAATAGCATTTAATTCGTCTGTCGAGAGATGGACAATCTTAACACTCATCAATAATGAATGCGGAGGCATTATAGACTTCAATGGTCTTTTGCCCATTGATCCGTTAGTTACGCTTTTGCCTATTTGGTGTGTTAACCTTTACTCATGTCATTTATGGGGAACTTATTTAATGTATGTTGTAGTCGTTTAACACAATGACAATGCTAGATGGACGATGCTAGCTTGATGGATGATGTTGGCTTTCTCTTCTTTTGGACGAGAGTGATTTTTCACCTCATCAAGATATATTTAAATAGAGTATACTAATTTTTAGGAAAAAAGTTTCTCTAGTAGTGTTTTTTTTTTTTTTTTTTTTTTTTTTTTTTAAATTTTTGTTGAATTAGCATTTTAACCATATTTTTTATTTTTTTAAGAATAAGGATTATCTAATTAGTTTAGGGGTATTTTTGACATTTTTTGAAGGCATAACTAACTTTTTGAATCTTCTTAGTGTGTGGTTGGATACCGCTTATTTTGCTGAAAACGTTGTAGCAAAATATTTTTTATTGCTACAAATTACTGTTCATTCGTTTTTATTACTTTGCTGGTTCATGAACAGTGCCACAGACCAACCCAAAAAAAACGCAATCAAGGAAAACGCAGCCGTAGATGCTACCCAAACAGAGCTTTAATATGTAGAAATACATAGATAAAGGCTTCTGTCGTTTAATCTCAAATATATATATATACAAGGCTTTGATCTTGTTTAGCAAGGGACAAATACACAAGCTAGCTCATACCAAAAAGCTTGAACATGAACATCTTGCGGGGTTTGATGTTAATCCTGTTAACTTATGCTTGAGCTCAACTACTTGCACGAAGATATCACCCCTTGTTGTCCCTGTCCAAGCCACTTCATCCTTTTATCTCCTAGTGCTCAAGGGAATATCCTTTAAAGAAAGTCTAGGAATTAACCCAATATTTTCACAACACTCTTATTTTTAGTTGTGGTAAGTCTTTGTATAATTTTATTTCTTTTTATTTTAACCTATGATGACTAATGAATGCTGCGACATTTTGTTGCAGCTGTTTAAAAAAAAAAAAAAAAAAAAACTCTATTCTTAACCATGTTGTAAGGTTGAATTTATTTAATCATGTGTTGGCTTTATTCCGTGCCAAATTTGCTTATATTTCAGCAATTAGATACCCTATATTTAAGTGGGAATCATGTAAGGGTTGTGTGTGAGAGAGTGTAAAGAATTCAATTGTGTGTGCATTCAAGACTATTCTAGCGAGTGGCTTGCGACTGATGACTCACCAAAATGCCACATGTGTGAAGCATGCAGGAAGTTGAAGGGTCACGACAGTTGGAGCACTACAGGACAAAATATGACAATTTGGCCAGTCAGTTATTTCACGACTTAAACTCACGACTCATCCCAGTTGCGAGTTAGTCACCTGAATACTCTGTTTTGTAGAAAAATGACTTTTCACATTCCTCACGTACCTTACTATAAATACCTTTATACACACGAAATGTAGAGAGCTCCCAAAGAGAATTTTGAGAGAGAAACCCTAGAGAACAATAAGATTGACTCATCCACAATCTTATACCTTTGATTCTCAAATTCCTCTACTCTCACCCTCTCCATTGACATACTCTTGAGAGGTTCATTAGCCAAATCCTTATCTCACCAAACCTATATCAGTGAGGAGGTTTTTTTTTTTTTTTTTGGTGCTTGGGAAGCAGTTCAAAGAGGACCAATTCATTTGGTTGATGCAATGGGCTTATTGCGGGATTTGGAAAGCTAAAGAAGACACGGTTAGGCTTAACCTTATTGGAGTAAGAAGCTTGGAGGGCTTAGATGCATTGGGTAGATTAGGTTTGGAGGGTCTATTGCTATTCGTGTATCCCAACTTTATTCTTTAGTGGATCATTTTACTACTTGGAGGGTGGTTTTTCGCCGAGTTCTTCGGTTTTCTTTTCGATAACACGTGCAGATGTTATCTTTGTGTTTGCATCTCTCTAACCCTTACTCTTGCCTTTTAATTGCTGCTGTGTTGTGATTACTTATGGTTTAGAGTAGTTTGTTTATTTGGGTATTGCTTGTACTTATCTTTCCACACATCTATAATTTGAGTATAAATTTGTGTTGGTATTTTTGAAATTGGGGGTCTAAACATTCACTAGTGTTTTACACACCAAGTGAACTTTCACATGTTAACCTAGAAAAGGAGGAAGATTTCATCAATGAGGTGGGAATTCCATGTATTTCAAGTTTGTTCAATAAGCTAACACATTAATTTTCAGGTAGCAGCAACGAAGGAGGAATGACTTATATGTGATAGGGAAGGAAGTCACCTATGTCACCCTTACCAATTCTCTATCTTGAACCCATAATAATGACTTTGCTTTTCTAGATATAATTAATAAGTTTTATATATATATATGTGTGTGTATATATATATATATATAATGTTATCTTCATCATATATATTAGGCTAAAATGCAAATTGCACCTTCTAAGTTTGACGGAAATTTATTTCAAGTCTCTAACTTCACTTTCGTTCAATTGAGTCATCTAAATTTCAAACTTATTCAATTCAAGTCTTTCGTCCATTTTTATTTTAAAAAAAAAAATTGTCATTAACTATGCAATTAACAAATGAAAAAATATTTTTTGAAAATAAATTCTCACATAAAAAATCTATGAAGTAATTTTGTTAAATTTTTTTTTTTTTCGGGTGAGAAAATTATTTTTTTTAATGGTAATTTTTTTAACGAAATATAGAATGTCTGAATTGAATAAATTTGAAACTTAACTCAATTGAATGAAAATAAAGTTATTTGGTTGAAATGAATTTCAGTCAAACTTAGATGGTACAATTTGCATTTTAACCTATATTATCTTGTCATGTTATTTCTTTTATTTCACATCATCATATTCTTATTTTACATTATTGGCCCATATTTTTATACTTCTATATTAAAAATGATTTTCTTTAAAAATTACTTTCATTTATGATTTCACCAAAACAAAGAGGAAGGATGAAATAAAGAGAAGAGAGAGCAAAAATTTATAGTATCACAACTTTTATCACAATTTTCCACATGGCAAATAATGAGTAATGAATAAAAAATGATAGATTTATATAAAAATGATAGGTAAGTATACAATTGGAACCTAACCATATATGTCCTCCAATTATATCTTCCACACTAACAATCAGTCACTCTCTTCCAAAAGGGAATTTTAGTAAATAACCAAATATGACGCTTAGGCTAAGGGTCAAGTTGGTAATTTTTCTTACATCTATCCCTCCTGGAGCCCAAGTATCTTATATGCCTCTAAAATAAATAGTTTGAATACTAGAAGAAAAGCACCTATACCTAACAAAATTAAGGATCGCAAATATGCCACGTAAGATAATTGTTGTTTTTTTTTTTTAAATACAAGATAAAAATTATACTCTAGTTTGAATACTTGAACTCTAACTCTTTCTCCTTACACTTCACAAGTACTTATATTTGTGGAGTAACTATCGCACCAAGAGTGTGTAATGGTAGATAATTGTTGCTTAATTTAATGTAAAATAATTGTTTTTTGGTACTAGAATTAGCCAAAAAAAAAATACTAATATTATTATTTTCAACTGTGTTTTAATAAATATTACTATTTACTTCTTAAAAAAACACAGGAGATGAAAGTCCACGTGGATAAAATAAAGAAAAGAGAAGATGATATGATATCAACAAATAACTGGCTGAGGAAAATCCTGGTTTCTGGACAAAAGAGAGCGTTTTACTTTTGTGTTTTTCGATGTTTTAAAATAAAAGAGCATTGGAGTTGGAGATAGATGGCCACTCGTCATAGCAATGGCTTCGCTTTGCCTCACTCCGTTGCCACCTCCGCCACCTTCTCAACCTCGTAAACTCTTGGAACCTAATTCTTCTTCTTCTTCTTTGAATTTAAAGCCCATTGTCGTAAATGGACACCCACCAACTTTTGTTTCTGCTCCTGGTCGCCGAATTGTCGCTGGTTTGTTTTCGCTACTTTTATTATTTGTTCTTTTTTTGCTATAGTTGGTCCATGTTTTAGTTCTCTACTAATATTTTTGTTTACCTCATGTTTTTTTCATTGTTAATGCTATTTCAGTTACTGGGCATTAATTTTTCAGAGCTACTTCTTATATTGTGCTTGTTGTCATGGTTATTTGAAATAATTATATAGCGAGAGTCCAATTAATTTGGCAATGGAAGAACCTGAGTGTTACAAGTTACAACCAATGTTAGTAGTCTAATAAGCAAAGTTATGGGTCCAAACCATTTTATTAAGAGAGGATGAATAGTACCCATTTGGTTCAATTGCAAATTCCCAATGTGAAGCGCACACTTTTTTTTAATGGTTAAATGATTAAATTCACAATTTTCTAACAGCTTAAGTTTTGGGGACAATCAGTAATTTAACATGAAAAATTAAAAATTTATTTTTTTCACTAACCAAATCTTTTAGGTGTGCTAAGTTGTTTCACAAAATATTTTATATATTGTTTTTAGATATTGTGCCTTCTTATTTGACATGCATGTACAGTTGGGGATCTTCATGGAGACCTTGACCAAGCAAGATGTGCACTTGAGATGGCTGGTGTCTTGAGTTCTGATGGTGAAGACTTATGGACTGGTGGAGAGACAGTATGCTATTTACTTGCATATGTAGAACAGTTTAGTATTTTAGTTTCCTGTGGGAGTCTAAGTCTATTGTTAATTAAGTCTTGCTGTTGCTCTGACATTGCAATTGAGTATATCTATCATAGAAAGAAATGGGTAAACTTTGCAATTCTTTTTGTGAAAGAATAGTGATTACCATTAGAGTAAGTTTAACTGACACTTGACAAATTCGAGTTCTCAAGAATTTTTTTGGTTTATCTATTGAATAGCATGCAATTTAGTGAAGGGAATGTGAGGCAATTTAGTACCTTAAATGATATATAAATTTATTACACCAAGGAGAAATTACTTGCTTCATTGTGAGGTTGGGTATTTGAAATACACTTTTTTTTTTTTCAAAAGAGAATTTCTATTTTCTTATTTGGGTCCATCCTGTGCATGAAGAGACTTGATATGCAGTTTTCTAAATGCATTACCTATGTAGGTAGCTTCTTTTGTTATTACTCTACTGCAAGCAGGTAAGTTCTTGACTACTTTAATTGAAATTTTACCCGGTGACCCAGGTTTTAATTCAGCTTGGAGATATACTTGATCGAGGTGACGATGAGATTGCTATTTTATCCTTGTTACGATCATTGGATATACAAGCAAAAGCTGAAGGTGGAGCAGTTTTTCAGGTTTGTCTTTTATAACTATACATGCTCAAGAGTCAAGTCACTGTTTTCATGTGTGATTTTCCATAAAATTGTAAACAAAGGATGGATTTTCTAATTTATATGTTGTAATGTAGCTATTAATTCCAAGATACTGTCATCTATCCTTTTTGATTCCCTCTGTCAAATTTCTTAGTTGCTCAGACCTCAATATATTTGATTGGCAAAACTATTTTTGAAAATTTTAGAATCATATTTGTAGACTTTTTCCCTCTCAATTTATTGGCCATTCAATATTCTTTTGATTTAGGTCAATGGGAATCATGAGACTATGAACGTTGAAGGGGATTTCAGATATGTTGTATCTGGGGCTTTTGATGAGTGTATTGATTTCCTAGAATACTTGGATGAATGTACAAATGACTGGGAAGAAGCTTTTGCCGGTTGGATTGGTGTGTCTGGAAGGTGGAAAAAAGAAAGGAAGATGTCCCAAAATTATTGGGGTCCATTGAATCTAGTGAAGGTACTAATTTCTCTTTTCTATCAATTTTTTTATTGGTGGGTCTTGAACTCACAACCTCACCCTCCACCTTCCTCTTAAAAGAGGATTTGAGCTAGAGCTCAGTGGCTAATTCTCTCTTCTATAAATTAACTCACTAAACTTCTAGTCTTTGTCTTGTTTTTCACAATTGCTAGAAACAACTTGTGATAAGAAGATGTTGTTGCTCTATTTACTATTATTTTGTTGAGATCAAAAGAGTTGATGAGAAAAATTCCAGTTGGCAACTGCATTGTTTGACTTAATTAGAACCACATATAAATAGGCAGAAGTTGGAAGAGTAGATTTTAGATAAGTCAGGCTGAGGTGACTTTTTCCATAGCAATGATATTTTGATGTGGACAAGCTCATACTTTTATTTCCCCAATACAAATAGCTGAGTGACGAGTTAAACTAAATAGTTATTTATATTCCCTTTAGTTATGCTTTTATTCATTAATTAGCAAAACTTTAAGCATTCAGGCATGAGACCTAAGCTTCAAACCACCTCTTCTTCTTTTCATAAAAATAAATGAATAAAAGAAGTTTTAAGCATCCAACCAATTCATGTTCACCATCTACAATATAGACTTATACATATCACCATAAAATGTGATAACAGTCTGAGTCAGCCCCATAACGTATTGGCTATTATCTTGAGGTAGTGCCAAGGATTTATATCAGTATTGTATCTTCTGATTAGAGGCAGAGACTAGCAGAAGTAAAAAATATTGAGGAAGAGTTATATATTTGGGTTCCATTTGAAACCAGCTTTTCATGCTTGATTACTTAAATAATCCATTAAATATCTATTTTCTCTTGAAAAAAGTAGTAGTCCCCCACCCCCACCCTCTTTTTCTGGTTTCAACTTTTCATTATTCTTTCTTATAAAGCTATTCAAATATTAGGACAGAGGCAGAAGGGGATGATTGCCAGATCTATGCTCTTAAGACCAGGTGGTCCATTGGCACGTGAGTTGGCGCAGCATGCTGTTGTTCTTAAGGTTAATGATTGGGTCTTCTGTCATGGTGGCCTACTTCCTCACCATGGTAAGAGTAGCGCTGCCATTTGGATGTAGTTATTTTTTGTGTAACCATTATCAGTTCACACTTGAGCAAACGATTTTATCTTCTCTTGTTTGAAATGCCTGATAGGAGTGTTGATCCTTCCACAGTTGCATATGGCATAGAGAGGATGAATGGAGAAGTATCTCACTGGATGAGAGGTCTCAGTGAGAGTGGTGATAGTCCTCAGATCCCTTTCATGGCTACCAGGGGTTATGATAGTGTTGTATGGAACCGCCTATTTTCAAGGGATGTTTCAGATTTGGAGGACTATCAGATTAAACAGGCAAGTCTCTTTAAATGACATTGTATATTTTACTTTTCTTATTCAAGAAATATGTTGCCCTATACTTGAATGATGTAACTTGATTTTCATCTGGATAATACATGAGCTGTAATAGTAAAAATAGGCAGGTAATTTGGCAGAATTTTTTTTTCCTGTTGATTGGGCCATCTTTTATCCTTTACTTGATTTTCTTTTTTCTTTTATTAATGATTCTGCTGAAAAGTGACAAAATTGGATTTGTTTTAAGAATAAGGTTTTCTGCTGTTGCACTGGTTCTTTCAAATGTGCTACATTACTTGATCAATTTGTCCTATTCATCCAATGAGATTATGAGTCAACATTGAATTACATAATGTTGTGATATTCTTTTATGGCTCCTGGTACTAAAAATATCTGCTCATCAGATACATTCTATTCTTGAAGAGACACTGCAAGCAGTTGGTGCCACAGCAATGGTGGTGGGGCATACTCCTCAAACTCTAGGGGTGAATTGGTAATGGAATAAACTTTTGCTTGGTGTTTAATAAGGATAAGAAGTTATTGTGATCTCTCTTAAGCCTGACATACTTTCTAAATCCTGCAGTAAATACAATTGTAGCATATGGCGCATAGATGTGGGAATGTCCAGTGGTGTTCTTAATTCAAGACCAGAGGTAAACTGAATCATTGACACCCAATATTGTTGTGCTAAGGCTTGAAAGAACTGATGCAAAGGAACCACTCTATCACACTTCTCTGGCATCTTTCCACATAGAGAGATTACCCTCTTCCATGGGATCTGAGTTTACTTGAGCCCCAGGGTTAGAGTTTCTCTGTTTTGATAGATGGTTAGGATGAATATTTCATGCCCCAAGCTTCAATCTTGATTTGACCAAAGCAACTGGTTTCTTAGTATAATATGATCTGAATTGGATTTTATGACAAGTCCATATATAAAGCTTAATTTCCTTCTTTCAAGATTCAGTTTCTGCTTGATAAATTATATGATAAAGGTATTGTGAACTAATAATTTGAGGACTATTAACCAGGTTCTAGAAGTAAGAGATAATAAAGCAAGAGTTATAAGGAGCAGAAGGGACACATACAGTGAATTCCAAGCTATTGACTATATATAGAATCAATCAAATGAACTAATGAGGTATGATGGATACTTCACTTTATTATTTTATTGTTCTATTATAATCAAAACTAGAAATGGCTTGATTATATAATCAAGACACTCTACATGGTGCTGCAAGCCTGCACCTATTATGTTGAGAACTTGGGATGCCTGTATCACTGTGCTTGGGCCAGTATTTCATTTCATAGGAGATTATCATACAATTTCAATAGATAAAATATAGAGATTAGATCACCAATCGAAGAACTTGACAATGTCAGCACTGTACTGCTTTTGACGCATTCACTAAATAATAATTTAGACTTCTTGAAATTTTAAACATTTTAGTGATGCTAGATAGTTAAATTTTGACACTGCACCGCTTTTATTTGCAGCTCAGCAAGATACTAATTAACATGAAAATTCAAATGTAAATTTTACTGATTATTGTCGTATTTGTTCACAGGAAATACAGGCTGTAGTCTTCAGTCTTGACCCTGAAACGATTTTGTTATACTTGCTTTCTTTCAGTGGCTTACATTTTTTGCATTTAAAACAATCAGCCGACAATGATAAAGAAGCAGAGACGGTGCTGATCCAGGCACTAAAAGAGGCAAAGCAAGCATTCTATCATGTGCTTAAAGTGAAATTATTCTAAGACCTGGCTTGGTGTAAATGAAATTGTTTGCACTGATTATAAACTGAATCGGGCTGCTAAATAAAGTTGTACATAATTGAATTTGAATAAGATCAAGAGAAGATACTGTAATTGTGAGAACATTGTTCAATGTAGTATGCTCATTTCTTAATGCTTTTTATTTCCAGCTCTACTTGGAAAACTTTGATCGGACCTAATTAGTTTCACTTGTAAATGATTCATAATGGTTCTCAGAGATAATTAAGAAGCGCGTGTCATGGGATTATCTGGAGTGTCGATTCAATAAGAAAATCCATCCACAATTCAAATTACCAAATGTTAGAAAAAGCATGCCATCTATTCTGCCCTCACAAATTACCAGCAGTCAATTGTCATGAGTAGATTTTTGTCCCAAATTTTTGCCTAGTGATGACACTAAACCTATTTAGTCTCACCTAATAGGCTAATACCCAACACTCATACAAGGAAACTTGGGAACAGTTTGTGTGAATCAAGTCATACATGGCGCACACAAATTATATAAGAATCCTCAATATTTTGTACTTTAACAAGCTCACTTACACATAACAGTAACTTGAGATATGCTTCAGTTAAAATCAGCTCACTTTTACACAAAACACTCACTTTTTTTTTTTTTTTTTTAAGTACAAAACACTCATTTTGAGATATGATTTAGTTAAAATCAATAAATCGCCCATCAAAATACACAAAATACAATATTTTCTCACAGACTGATTCTTGTAATCAACAAGTGTCAGACAAGTATTGTGAATAGTCAAAAAATGAATAGACGGTTATTTCATTCTTATCTTATAGTTTGTCTTCTTATAAGATAACTTTTGCTATAAATTGCTATATGCACTTTTGTTAAAAAGGAACGATAATTGAGGACTTCAACTTTTCTTTAGTTTTCCTTTCTCGGTCTGTGTTTGTGTTTGTAACTACCCCCTTTCCTTCCATTTTCCTTGCGTTTGTAACTCCCCCCCCCCCCCCCCCCCCCCCCCCACAACTACTTTTAGGACAACTGCTTGCCAGGGCCGGCTGAACCTATAGGCCATTTAGGCCACCGCCTAAGACCCCAGTTGTAACAGGGCCCTCAATAGTACTAATATATTATCTAATGTTGCTTTCTCAGTTGTTGAAAAAAAAAAAATAATAAGGAAGGCCCGCTCAAAAGATTTAAGGCCCTTCCCAAATTATTTAAGCTCTTAATTGAAAATTGAGAAGAAACAATTTATTTCTAATTGTTTCTGACAAAGCAAAAATGCTGAAATAAATGAAGTCCAATCAAATCACCAAATCTTTAGCTTTCTCAAGAAAAAAAACATACACACACACACACATCCAAGTATCCTCTGAATCAAACCTTTGTACCACATTTCATTAAGAAAACCCATGTTTATTACTTGAAATGTAGAGAGGAAGAGAAAGAGAGACACTGATTTTCTCAATATACAAGTAACAAAATGCAAAAGAAAAGATAACAAAAAGCAAAAAAAGAAAGAATAGACAAGTAACAAAAGGCAGAAAAAAGAAAAAAAAAATACTCACTCTCTCCCTCTTGATTCTAAAAAAAAACATTCTTTTTAGTTGGCTTACTCATCAATCGGTGTTGGCAATAGACTTGGTGTGTTCACATATCTTCATTTCAGGTTCATTTTGTGTTTTCTCTTCTCTTTGCCTCTTTGGTCTTCTTCATGGAGTTATGTTTGCTGCTGAGTTTTCATTCCCTTTTTTGCTTAACTTTTGTTGTACTCTTTACTCTTTTTTGTTTTTACTCTTAAATCTTGATTTCTTTAGTATTTTCTAGAAGACTATGGAATGTAACCCACTTAAAGCATTGATCCTGGCCCTACATGTTTGTTTGTTTGTTTTTTTTTTTTTTAAATCAGATTTAGTGGTATGGATGGATAGTGGGCTGGTTTTAGTGGATCGAGTTTAGTATTTTCTAGAAGACTATGAAATGAAACCCACTTAAAGTATGGATACTAGTCCTACACAGTTATTTTATTTATTTATTTATTTTTAAATCAGATTTAGTGGTATGGATGGATAGTGGGCTAGTCTTAGTGGATCAAGTTTAGTCCTACATGTTTTGCTCAAAAAAAAAGGTTTACTACTACAAACCTACACAAAAAAAAGTATTGATAACAAAATTATAAATTTAGAATAATTTACTTTGTATTAATATTAATTTTAATTTATTTGTGCAGGTTTAAAGTATAAATTGATCATATTAAGTAAAACTGCAATTGTACTTTTGATAAACCAGGTTCTATTGTTTTATACATTAAATTTATATTATTCTAGTTAAATTATAATTTTTTTATCATAGATATTGTTTTATTTATTCATAAATATTTTGTAATTACAAATGTCTACTAGAAAATATCAATCTAGATATGAAAAATTAAAAAAAGAAAAAAAAAAAAGAAGAACTAATTGTGATAGTGAACGGAATCAGTAGGCTGGACAACTCAGTTTCGATGGGCTGAAAGTGGTAGCGAAGGCCTGAAAAATAAACAAAATATCAAAGGAGACCGGGGTAGACCGGCCTAAGACCCTCCGATGACTAAGTTAGTATCTTCCCATGAATGGAGTTCTAACTGTATTGGAGTAATGTCAGAATGCTCTCATACCTTTGCTTGATTCAGACCGGTCCTTATATAGGGAACTTTGGGGCAGTCATTGATTCAATAACTTCCCCCAAATTTGTGGAATCCGGACATAACTTCCTCAACTGCTATACAAGTTACAACCGCTGGTGGAAGTTACATACTTGGGAGGAATTGGTGGCGATGAACACGGGTTGATTAACCGCTCCAGAATTTGCCAAGTGTTGTGTGGTCGTCCATGTGTAATGCCCATGGACGACTCTTTGTTAGACTGTTGTGTGGTCGTCCATGCGCTTTACCCATGGACGACTCTCTTGTCTAGAGATGGCATTATGTGATCGTCCATCTGTTTTGCCCCTGGACGACTTTTTTGCTCAGACGGCCTGATTGAACATTTGGATATACGATGCTCATGGACGACCACTATGGACGAACCAGAGATGGTCATTTTTGCTATCCCATCAAATTGAATCTCAAAAAGGAGCTATGGACAAATTTATTACTAGTAAAAAACAAAATCTTGCAGAAAATTTGAGTGAATGTTTCATAAATGAACAAGAAATTCATCAAAAAGAGTTAGAAGATAATGAAAATATATAACAAAATGATAATAATGAAGGTAGTCATGATAATGTTCAAACATGTAATGTAACCATTCTTGATAATGAAGCTCAAAATAATTTAGAAGAAAGTGAAAATATTAATGATTAACCTAATTATATTCCTACAAATATTTTTGATCTAGGTCAATGGAAAACTATTGATATAAAATTAAGAGATTTATTAGTAGAAAATGGTCCAATAAGACAACACAATCCGCTAAAGAATATTTCAGAATTAATTATTTTATATATATAGTAGATCAAGCTATTTCTTCAATTGAAAGTCAGTTTGAACAATTTTGAATATATGAAAATATTTTTGGTTTTTTTATTTAATTTTGAAAAACTAAAATCATGGATGATGATAATTTGAAAAAAAAAAATTGTCTTAATCTTGAATCTTTTCTCACACATGAAACTTATTCTGATATTGATGGCTTAGATTTATTTTTAAAACTAAAAGTTCTAAAAGATGTTTTGCAAATAAGTGAAAACTCTCCAATTAATGTACTAAATTATATAAAGAGGTTAGAATCTTTTCCAAATGCATGTATTGCTTTCAGAATATTACTAACTATACTTGTTACAGTTGCATCTGCAGAAAGAAGTTTTTCAAAATTAAAATTAATAAAATCCTATTTAAGATCAACTATGTCACGAGAAAAATTAAGTGGATTAGTCATATTATTAATTAAAAAGAAAATGTTAGCAGAACTTAAATGCAAAAACTTAATTAGTAATTTTACCTCTCAAAAAGCAAGAAAAATAAATTTTAGTTGAAAAAAAAATATGAATTTATAATTAAATATAATAAAAGGCCCCGTATCAGTAGGCTAGAATGTTTCAGACTATGGTGATGACTATGAATCCTGAAAAGAAAGAAATAACTATCAAAAGTGACTGGTGTGACCCGGCCAAAAACCCTTCGATGTTTAAGTCAGTTTTCTCTCTAGGACACAAGGATGGAAAATAGTGAATGGTTAGAACTTACCTTTGGTAGATAGGACCTACTCCTTTTATAGAGAGCTTGATGTGGGTCTACTTGTTTGGGATCCATCACAATCATGGGTGATGTTGGTGGTTAATGAAGAAAATGGGGTATATGGAACGAAGTGCATGAAATTCCTTCCACATACGAAGCAACGTGTCATGTTTTGCTTATGTAGAACCTTTGGAGAATTTCTTGTAAAATTTACCGAGTACAATTTGATCATCCATGGGTATGGCTGTCTATAACATGGTCGTCCATGGACGGGTTCTTTTTGGCGAATCTTGTTATTCTTAATGAAGGGTCTTGTTCATGCATTCTGTCATTCTGTTGTGGTTTTCCTTGGATGTGATCAAGTTGTGGATGACAACCAAGGACGGGCTATACTTAGTTGATCCCCATCAGTTTCTATATCAAAATTTATTGTACTGGTTTTGCTTTTAAATAAAATAAAAAAAATTACATTTAGAAAAAAAATTTGGTTCTAAACCAATTTGGAACCATCTTTTTCAACCTATTGTAGTGATGGCGATTGAAGTGATGATCTATGTGTTAATGAGTCGTATAATTTGTTTAAATAATACACATTAATAGTTGTATAATATTGTAAGGGAAAAGATTTGGCTCGAAACATGTTTAGAGCATTGGACTCCAACCACTAATAGGAAGATTAGATGACATGTGTCCGTGTCATGTGCACTCACTTAACTCAACTAACCAAGTAAGTTATGTGCACTATAACACACATATGTCATCTTCCTATTAATGGTTAGAGCCCAAGAAACATGTTTGGATCCAAAATTTGTCAAATTGCAGAGCATTCACATCAACTTGTGCAAAAAATTCTTTTTTTTTTTTTTAGCATAAGAATCTATTTTTTCTATTTACTTTTCAAAACACATCACATTATATTATCAATTTTACACTATATTTAATTAATTTTTTTAAAATTATTTCTCTTTCTTCACAAATAATAACCATCGTCAACTCTGTTTCTTTATTATACTAAAAAAAACTCTGTTTCTTTATTCTCTAGGATATGTAAAAAAGGATAAAAAAATTAGATACAAAATGAATAGTGTTATACATAGTTAAGAGCATCTCCAGTAGTGTAGGTAAAGGCCAAATATTCTCTATAATAGAGAATGGAACCATAAAAACAGACTCCAGCAGATTCTCTATACCCGAAAATTTTTTTAGCTTATGAACAGTAGCCCATCAAGTCTGATGGGCTACTGTACATTAACAATTGAATTTCTTGGATTAAAATATTATACCAACTACTTATTATATCAATTCTTTCTCTCTCATCCGGATTTTTTTTTCTCTTGTTCTCTCCGTTTCTCACATAATCCAAACACAAAACAAAATCCAATTCTTAAAATAAAGTTGAATCAGAACAAGCAAATATGAAAAAAGAAAAAAAAAGAACAAGCCGATCTGACCCCGTTTCTCACATAATCCAAACACAGAACACAAAACAAAATCCAATTCTTAAAATAAAGTTGAATCAGAACAAGCAAATATGAAAAAAAAGAAAAAAGAAAAAAAGAACAAGCCGATCTGACCCTGTTTCTCACATAATCCAAACACAGAACACAAAACAAAATTCAATTCTTAAAATAAAGTTGAATCAGAACAAGCAAATATGGAAAAAAAAGGAAAAAAGAACAAGCCGATCTGACCCAGCCTGGTGGTGGGGAGGACGACGAGCAGCGGTGGGGCTGCAGATGTGGTGGTGCTGCATGGTGAACGCCGATCTCCACCGGCTTTGTCCTTTCGGCGACCTCGATCTCCACCGGCGGTGAGGCGGCGGACGAGCTTCCTCTCTCTCTCTCTCTCTCTCTCTCTCTCTCTCTCTCTCTCTCTCTCTCTCTCTGATGTGAAGCAAAGAGATGCTGGAATGTTCTTGATGAGGTGAAAAAGAAAATAAAAGAGGGAGCATGGACACTCGTGTGGAGGAGAAAAATAAGAAAAAGAAAAAAAGAAAAAAAAATAAATGAAACGTGGATGAAAATGAAGTGGAAGGAAGAAAAATAATATAAAAAATAAAAAATCATAATTGAAAAATATTACCACAATATTTTTACAATATTTTCACAATAAATTTTAAGTAACAAATTGTTATTAGTTAATATTGGTGAGTAAAAAAATAATTTTAGTGGTGGGTTCAAATTAGAATCAGTAACAACTTTTCACATAAATTTTGATGTGAAAGTATTGCGTAAAATGTTGTGAACATAACACTTTTTATTGAAAAATATAGTTGTTAAAAAAAGAATAAATGATGATTAAAAAAAGAATAAACAATGAATGAAGAAATAATATTTAAATAAGATAGAGAATAGCATAGAGAATTTGTTGGAAGTATATTTGAAAAAGTAGGTAGGTAAAAATTAAATATCACTGTTCATTCTTCAAACAGTACAAAAATTTACTGAAATTGTTGGAGATGCTCTTCCTACCACGTCAATTATGCATTTTTGCACAACTTTGTATAGACGGATGCGTTGAATTTTGAACTCCGTGGCTAACGTGATACATTTTCTATACAAGCAATGCTGTGTCTAAACCCGAAAGGCAGTTGGCAGTTATCGTTGGTTTTCAAGCCCAATTCCAACGACTATTAACTTGGTAAACTCCGCCAATCTTAAACCCCTCTAACTCTCCAAAGCATTATATCTGTCTCACACAACACAACACACTCACTCGTACATGCACTCCCACCTCCACCGTTCTCTTATTCAGCGCACACTTTCTTCTTCGTCTTCACGCTTTGCTCTTCCACCCTTCTCAAATTCACTTTCAACAATGGCTTCCTCTTCTCTCACTCTCCCTTCCATTTCTCTCCACAAGCAGCTTCCTTTCAATGCCTCCTCCTCCAATTCCCTGCGGATTCGAAGCCTTCGACCTCGGAATCCAGACCGATCTAGGGTTTTCATGACCAGCGTCTCGGTTGGATCTCAGGCCCTCGTTAATGATTCCTTGTTCTCCGATTACAGCCCCACCTCAGCTTTCCTTTTTCCCGGCCAGGTTTGTTTTCTTAACGCTGCTTCATTCGCTTGTATTCATAGGCACAACACAAATCGCACATTCATTTATCAGAATTGAATTGATAGTTATTGGAGAACTTTTATAAGCTTCAAAATGTGAATGATTTGCTTTGAACAAAAAAAAAAAAAAAAAAGGTTTACTTTGAAAACCTGTCAAATTAATTTGTACCTACGGGGTTTGTGAATTTTTCTATGTTCATTAGTGTAAAAAATGTGCTGAATCATATACTGTAGAAAATGATTTAGGTTGTTTAGTGGAAAATAGGAGGAATTTAATTTGGGGAAAATTATTGGTCACGGGGCTACAATTTGAAATTTAGTACTCCGGTTGCAATGCTCTGTCCTCTCAAGTGATAGTGAGTCCCATTAATTAAGTTTATGGTGGGATGCGTCATTCATGTGAGAAGACGGGCTAGGGATTATCGCTCCCAGAATATCTAACAAATTTCCCCATTTGAAAAGTATTATATCTTGGATTTTGGAGTTTCATAAGGTATTATTATTATATACATATGAATCCATTATGTTAGTGCAGAATCAATTGGTTTGATACTGTAAATTTTTGAAAATGGCCGGCCCTATGCATTCTATTAGGAAAAAAAATAATATGATGTAGTAGTTTCTAATTTCAGTGAGTTTTGGTTTCAACTGAACTGAGTAAAGATTGTAAAAATGTTAGGAACTATAATAAATACGCTAGGGAAAGAAATGGTGGTATGGAGGGGAAAATCTCATCAGTACAAGGGTTGGAGGAGAGGAGGATGATGAGAAACAGAAGAAATGTGCTTTATTTATATGCCAGAATTTAACACAAGAAAGCATCGTGAGACGAGTTTTTGCCTCAAACAACTCAAGCTGAAAATTGGGGGAGCTTTACGTAGAAATAAACTTATACCTCATGTAGAACATAATGCATTAATTCATTCCAGTGTTCTTCGGAACCTTTTTTCCGCAGAAAAACATCATTTTATGGTGTGCTTCATGTTTCTTTGTTGTATTATTTTTAATGTCCCAGGGTGCCCAAGCAGTTGGTATGGGAAAGGAGGCTCAAAATGTACCTGCTGCTGCAGAATTGTACAAGAAAGCAAATGACATATTAGGGTAGCATAAATTGTTTATTTATTTTGGACATTTTCACTTGGCCTAAAAGGATCATTTTCTCTTCATTAATGTGAAATGGTAAATGTGTAATGTGACATTTCTATTGCGTGCAGTTTTGACCTTCTAGATATTTGCGTCAATGGACCAAAAGAGAAGCTAGATTCGACTGTTATAAGCCAGGTGTTATACCTGACTACTTTTACTGGTTTCTTATCGTCTTCTATAATCTCGGCAATGGGTTGTACAATTGCAATGTATTGAAGGACAAGCTACTCTGATATTATTTATATAATTCTGAAGAGACTTCACTTCAAATATGTGGTCTTTCAAATTTTTAAGTACTAGGTTCAAGATGAATGATCTTTTAAGTACCCATAGCTTTACCAATTAACCTCTAGGCAAACATAAATCTGTCAATAGGATCATTTGATTCTGATATGCATGTAACATTTGAGTGTATTAACTTTAAATCACCGGTTTATCACTTTTTCAAAGTTCTAAGATATCCATATTTTATGTCCCTAATCTGCTTTACCATTTTCTTATGCACCAAGAATGTTTTCAAACTTCTACGATCTCCGTGTTTTAATCCCTTCTCTGCTTTTCCATTTTCTTTTTATTTGCAGCAAGAACCAATTTTCATTCCAAAATACTTTGTTGTATTGTTAATGCTAATTATGCTATCATACATTGATAATAAGCAATCTTATCCATTTTTATTTGTGGTATAATATTTCCAATTGACAGTTATTGGTTAGCATCTAATTCTGTACTTCTGCAGCCAGCTATCTATGTCACAAGTCTAGCTGCAGTTGAGCTATTTCGTGTGCGTGATGGAGGTCAGCAGATTATTGATTCAGTTGATGTCACGTGTGGCCTAAGCTTGGGAGAATATACTGCTCTAGCATTTGCTGGGGCTTTTAGGTGAGTCATCCTACTCAATAAATTTTGGTGCGTCTTGTTACTTTTTTTTCTGTGAAAACAACATTGGTCTGAATGAACACACACAAATTATCCTTTCTGAGCACCATACTGTTATATGTAGCAGGCCACCCTCCAATCAGAGCCAATTTTGATGCAGTGTGACTAGCACATGCCAATTTATAGCCTTCTCTTGAATGTAACTTGTAAAATTCTGAAAAGTTATAAGTTTGCATCTGATTAGATAAATTGATTACAATGTTCTTGAGATCTTTGTTCCGTCACCCTAGGAAGAAGCTACCTCAAATTAAGACATTTAGTTGTTGCCTTTCCATGTTTGAATTATGGGAGCAGATGAAGCTCATCTCCAATTTATATTCAGCATATCATTTACTCCTCCAAGTAGATAGGAGGTTAATACACTGTTAGACAATTTGTGATTGACCTGTCTTTCTGATTCGTTTGTCTGAAATCCTTTATGTACTTGCATTCTTGTACTAACATACCTTTCTTCTGGACTTGGTTCTACCTTTTAGCTTTGAGGATGGACTAAAGCTGGTCAAATTAAGGGGAGAAGCCATGCAGGTATCCAATCCATCTGTAACTAGCTAACAGTTGTTTCAGTTTTTCATCTTTCTGACAAAGATGAGTTTGTAATATCTTCTAGTCAACTTTTTATTTTTTTAATGGCTCCAGGAAGCTGCTGATGCTGCTAAAGGTGCCATGGTCAGTATAATAGGACTGGATTCAGAAAAGGTTCAAGAGTTATGTGATGCAGCCAATCAAGTAGTTGACGAAGCGGATAAAGTTCAGATTGCAAATTACCTGTGTCCTGTAAGATTCTTTTATATTTGCCTTTGAATTTAATAAGCCTAGACAGATAGTTTTCTCTCAACTAATGTAATGTATATTTGATTTTTTTTCACCTAATGCATTTTACTTTGGTAGGGAAATTATGCTGTATCTGGAGGTGTGAAAGGAGTGGAAGCAGTAGAAGCCAAAGCAAAGTCATTCAAGGCTCGAATGACGGTACTCCTCTCTTTAATTTTGAGCACTTTCTAAGGCTATCTTTCCATTAGCAATAAAGCTTATGACCACTTTCTTCAGGTGCGCCTAGCTGTTGCTGGTGCTTTCCACACCAGTTTTATGGAACCAGCTGTCTCAAGATTGGAAACTGCATTAGCAGCTACGGAGATCAGAACTCCAAAAATACCTGTTATATCCAATGTTGATGCACAGCCACATGCAGATCCTGACACAATTAAAAAGATATTGGCTCGTCAGGTGAGCTACTCCTCGCTCGTTTTTCCCCTTCTTGAGCTGGAAATATTAACCTGATCTTGAATTCAAAATTACAGGTGACTTCTCCTGTTCAATGGGAAACAACAGTGAAGACTCTCCTAACCAAGGGGCTGAAGAAGAGTTATGAATTGGGGCCTGGAAAGGTATAATATTCAGACTGCAAGCCTTGGGATATGCATTAAATCATGGAAACACATCTGGTCTAAATCAAAATAGTTATCTGCAAAATTGAGCTTTCTCATGTATTC
The DNA here is from genome assembly GCA_032727855.1 of Quercus ilex subsp. ballota. Taxonomy (NCBI): domain Eukaryota; kingdom Viridiplantae; phylum Streptophyta; class Magnoliopsida; order Fagales; family Fagaceae; genus Quercus; species Quercus ilex. The sequence continues at coordinate 30,239,540 of CM064908.1, forward strand.
CTTGTCAATTTGTATCAGGTTATAGCTGGCATTGTGAAGAGAATGGACAAAAGTGCAGTCATTGAGAATGTTGGTGCTTGAGAAGGCCATTAAAGGGTAGCTACTTCACTAGCATCCCCATCACCTTGTGAACACTAGTAGCATTTTGGAGTTTGAGCTGAGGATCCATACTCAAGTCAAACCCAAAAAAGACATTTGGAAATTCAATTTTTGGGTAGCATAGACCAGTATTAGATTTTTCATTCCGCATGACGAAGGACCAATTTGAGAGTTGTTTCAGTCAAATTGTCAATTGTTGTCCAGAGTTCCAAAATGGTTCTGTACTATCATGGTTATCTACTTGTTATGGTAGTGCATGAGAGTTAGTGGTGGCCATATTTATAGATTGCTGCATTGTATGAGATAAGATGAGTGAATAAATCATATGAGGGAGGTTGTATTGGCAAGTGCCATTGGTTTGAAATTTTTATCAGCCCGTAATGGATGGTATGAAATTTTATTTTTGATTTCCGATCACATCATGATTTCGGGTCCATTTGGTTAAGCATTTTTGGAGTCTAAAAAAACGTTTTTAAAACCCAAATAGTAACTCAAATGCTCATTTTAAACCCAAAACACAGTGAAACAACTTATCCAAAACGTACCCTTCATTTCACATCAGTACTAGACAATTTTCTGCTGCTCGTTGCTGCAGAATACAACAAGAATTTTGTTCATTATAGCAGCTAACAGTATTACAGTATCCCACAGACCAATTCAAGCAGCTCTAAACTTGTTATACAGAATCAGAATGAAACAAAAGCAGTTCACAGAAACATTCAACAACTTTCAATTCATCGATTCCATATAACTAATAAAAAATAAAAACCCAAAATCTCTCAGTTATGGATTGTGCTTGATGAACTAGTCTGTGGTGGTTGCCTGAGTCTCCTCAGGCGATCAATCCACTGATCCTCAGGCACAAGGCCTACCCAATCGGGAGCGACTCCACCGAACGAAACTCCACGCATTGCTTCCATAACTCTGGTGGCATTCTCGGGCGACAGCGGCGCATTTCTTCGACTCTCGTCCTCGCTAAAAGCCCTCACAGTCGCCGAATCTGGAATCTCCCTAATTTCCTCCTCTTCATTTTCACTCTCTCCTCCTTCATCACCCTCGTCTTCTTCACGCTCTACGCCGTCGTTTATTTCAAGAGACGAAATTCCGTTCGGGAGGCGGTGAAAGCCAGTGGCGTGGTCTTCGTCTGAGCTGAGTTGATCGGAATCTTCGTCGTCGACGGCCGAGATTGGCTGGTAGTATTCCGGTGACTCATCGGGATTCGTGTCCGAATCGCTCCCGTTACCGCTTTCTGCGAATGCAAATGCAAATGCAATACACATAGATGAAAAAAAATAATTAAAAACTAGATTTTATAATTAGGCAATAAGAAAAAAAAACAAATTGGACGTAGTTATTAATGTTCAAAAATACTAATAGTTAAAATACAAAGTGAGAGTACCTTCTATAAAATCAGTGGAAACAGCATTCATTTTTTTGGGAGATCCAGAGCCAGAGGTGTCGACTGACTCGAGATAAAAAGAACCAAATGATGGGTTTTTCTTTACTTTTTAGTGGAGTCAAATAAAATTAATTTTGCATCTTATTATAGAAAATTCAAAAGTCAGAAAAAGTTCCTATATATATATATAAAAAATAAATAAACAACAAAAAAGGAATCGATGCACCAGCCGGGAATCGAACCCGGGTCTGTACCGTGGCAGGGTACTATTCTACCGCTAGACCACTGGTGCTTGTTGGTATAACATATCAGATAAAAGTTTTTTATCGCAGATTTCGAAGTCTGAAATCGCAAATTTGTCTAAACTCGTACCACACATTCAAGCCTTGTTGTTGTAGGCTGTGTTGTGTGTACTGTGCAGTGAAGGCTGAGGCTGAGAGGGTGGGAGTGGGAGCCGGGAATGGCGATTTCTTTAATAAGGACTTCAATTTCTCACCCACTCATTCATTCTCTACGTTCTTCTACCTTATCAAGCATAGATGAATCTTTGAGGAGGAAAAGGTTGCTTTCTTCTTGTGCTCCCTCCCAACTCAATCCTATTAGGTGAGCCTCTCTTCATTTCTCTATATATATCTCAATTCCCAGCCTATTAATTGAACTTGTACTGTAAAGATTGCTTGCTCTACAAGGCTGCATAAGCTTAGAATGAGTTACGACTTACGAGTAATACTCAAAACACACTTTTTTTCACGTTGCAGAGTTTTTTTTTTTCTAGCTATAGCTTTTTGACACAAACCAATTTTCAAAAAGCTGAAAAATAAGCTGTACTAAACGGTCACAAGTCTTGAATGCATTCAATATGATCAATGTTTCAGCCAAATATGGTTATTGATTTATTTGGAGATGAGTATAATGCTGTATTGTAAGCCGTCTAACAGTTATTGTCAATGGCCTAACAATTTGGTTGACGATGTTTTTTAATTATATTGTAGGTCAGAGGTCTCTTTCTGTGTTGGAACTCATCTTATTCCACACCCCAACAAGGTAAGTGCACACTGCAAACCGCCTTTTGTCTCCTGTATGCTCCATGCTTTCTATCGGTTTCAATAACTCTAGAGCCGCAAAATATTTCACAACTGTGAAGGTGGCAAGTTATTAATGGTGATAATAAAATGATGTTATTTTTGACCCAATGTGAACCAATAAAAGTACACCAACTCAACTATTGTGAAAACTGCTGCGCTCGTAGCATTACTCTATCGGTTTTAGGGGTGGAAGTTTAGTGGGAAAAAAAGAGAGAGAGAGAAAACATGTTTTTTTTCATGTGTCTTTTAACATTATCAAGTCGTGGTCTTTTTGAAGGTTGAGAGAGGTGGGGAGGATGCTTTCTTTGTGAGCAACTACAATGGGGGAGCTATTGCTGTTGCTGATGGTGTCTCTGGGTATGAGACAGGATTTTCTATTATTGGACGATTAAATTCAATTTTCAGTGTTTGAATTGTATTCTCCTATTGTGAACAGTAAATAAATCAGTAGACTGGTGGATAAGTTGCATATCATTGTTCTCATTTGAAAAAAAACCACATGGATATGAATAAATGACTCATAAGGAGTTGGCAACTCTGTCTAGGCTTGTGATGAATTAAGGAGTCCACGCATGTTTCAGTTTTTGCTGTGTTAATTCACCAGAAATTTCTTGAATTTTGAATTTGTGATTGTTGACTTCTTATTCTATGCTTGCCAGGTGGGCTGAGCAGAATGTGGATCCTTCATTATTCCCTAAGGAATTGATGGCTAATGCTTCAAATTTAGTGGGGGATGAGGAGGTAGTGTTCTTCAATAGTAGGTTAGCAGTGATGTTTTGTGTTATTTTCAAGTTCCAACTTGTCTTTTGCTTCAAACCAATTTTCTAAGGATGCTACACCTAAAAAGACCAAGGTGATTATAAGCCTAAACTCTATGGTTTGTGGCTTGCAAATGGCATTCAGTAGGACTTGTATCAGTTAAAAGTATTTCCCAACCTAAAGCTATTATTTCTAATTGAATAGTTGTCATTCTGCTTATTCTGTTGTTAGCTAACAGACCCGAAGCATGTTTCCTATTGAGCAGGTAAACAATGATCCTCAGATTCTATTAAGGAAAGCACATGCTGCTACCTCGTCCATAGGTTCAGCTACCGTGTAAGTTAACCATTTGTTTAAGGTATCCTCCCTATAGTTGTCAATGGCACAAGGAGAGTGCACACACTTGTTCACACTGAAGAACTTGGTTTTTCCACTTGCTTAATTAGGATTGTTGCCATGCTGGAGAGGAATGGGATTCTAAAGATTGCCAGTGTTGGGGATTGTGGCCTAAGAGTTATCCGTGAAGGTAAAACCCAATGCTTTAGCTTTATTCCAAGTCATGAGCTATTTCTGAATTTAAAATCATTTTATCCTCAATGACATGGTTGTTTAATCACTCAACTTACAGGTCAAATAATTTTTTCCACTTCTCCCCAAGAACACTATTTTGACTGTCCCTATCAGCTGAGCTCTGAGGTGGTTGGCCAAACATATCTTGATGCAATGGTACAAGGACACAAATATCTAATATTTGCATATTAAGTGACTATGAAATTCTGTTTTGTTCATACTAGTCACACCTGTAGAATTTTCTTTTATATTGAAAGACAAAATGGGTCCTGATGATTTTTCAACCAGTGTACTACTTGGGATAACTACGCACTCATGCTTAACTTCTAACAGTTCCCATCGAAATAATTGAAGATGAAATAGGGAAGAAATTACTTTCCTCACGTGAAACCAAAAATGTTGAATATTTTAGATGATGTGCATAGACGAACCAATTGTTATGATAAATGGGTGTTACATCTTCTATTTAGTTAGCCTAATGACTGAAGTCAATCTATTTTGCAACTCAATAACGAAGGTTTTTTGAACTTTAAATTGCATTTCAGAAATTCATTGTCGCATGATCATCATGAATATGAGCTAACCCCTCACCAAATTTAGGTAAGCAGTGTGGAGTTGATGGAGGGAGACACCATAGTAATGGGCTCGGATGGACTGTTTGATAACATTTTTGACCATGAAATCATTTCAACAATAGCCAGATGCAGGGATGCAGTTGAAGCTGGTATATTTCTCTTGAAACAATTCACATCTAGGATTAGGAAGATTTATTAGCAACTCAATCTTAGCTGCATAAATCTCTTTACAACTGAAATCGTTTTTGATGCTAGCAAAGGCATTAGCTAACCTGGCGAGCAATCACTCCATGGATTCCAACTTCGATTCCCCCTATTCATTAGAGGCCAGGTCCAAGGTAATGTCATTTTTCAGATATAACCACCTTATACAAATACATCTCTGCAATGAGAAAGTCAAGTATATGTTTATGCTGATAAACTCTTGTGCAGGGTTTTGACGTTCCTCTTTGGAGGAAAATTCTTGGCATGAAGCTTACAGGCACGACATTACTGTAGTTTCTACTTTCTACAACCATTAAAATTAAAATTAAAAAAGAAAAAAAAAATCATTTTTCCTTGATGCCATGGCTTATCGAAGTCTTCTGTTGGGCAGGTGGAAAGCTTGATGATATCACCGTGGTTGTTGGCCTGGTTGTAAGCTCGTGAAAATTTGGCTCTTAGAGTAGAGGTCAAAGAATTATGGTCTAGATACAAAGAACACGTTTGAGAGGTAGCTCTCAAATATTTTAATTGATTCTTGTTCTTGATGACTTGGGAGTAGATATGAAGGATCCTCTATAGAATAAAGGACCGTGTATTTTTTGCCATTAGCCTTGAGTTGTTTGAAGATTTATGCAAGTTCATTTTTATGTTCTCAATTAAAATATGGCAGGTAGATGTGTAATAAATATAAATTGTGAAAAGATACGTTGTGACTTGTGATCCTTCTTCAAAAGGGGCTCATCTACCCTCTTTATTTATTAAAAAATCATAAAAGAATAGACTCTTTAGGCTAGACCTAGCAAACAGGTCGGTTGGGTGGGTATAGGTTTGATCCAACCGAATACAGCTCAAACAAGATTAGGATAAAAAATGAGTTAGACTAAAACAAAATTTATGATCATGGTTTTAAAAACCAGACCGGACTGGTCAGTTCAACTTGTACAATTGGGAACTGAACCTTAATTCGGTCCAGTTATCATCAAAACCCAAAAATTGAGGAAAAACTGAAAACTGCAGGTTCAACCGTAAAAACCAGGAATGGGTGCAGTTTAACAAGTTCTTAAAAAAAAAAAAAAAAAAAAAAAAAAAAAAAAAAAAAAACTAGAACCAACTTGCCAAACTTCTTAAATCTGCACTAAAATGATATTGAGGAAAATCTTATGATCTGTTGGTGAAAATAAAATGAAAAAGATACTTATGCTGGATGAAATGAGTGAGAAATCTATGCTTTTAGCCTTTGATTGAAATTAGATGTTGAAGAAGAACTTGTCTTGAGAAAGATTGAAGACTTGAGAGAGAGTAAGTTTGTGAGAGAATCACTATGTCCTGTGCCATGAGGAGGAAAGAACACTGAAAAATGAAAAGAGTTTGAACTTTGAATATGATAAGACTTTGAATATAATGGTAGTAAGTGACGGTAACGTGTGGTGCTAGAATTTGAGGATGAAAAAAAAATATAAAAATGAAAAGAGTTTGAACTTTGAATATGATAAGACTTTGAATATAATGGTAGTAAGTGATTGGTAACGTGTGGTGCTAGATTTTGAGGGTGAAAATAAATATAAAAAATAAAATTATTAAACTATTATTTATAAAAATAAAATTACAAACTTAGCAAATTATACTTTGTCAAATAATTACTAACTATAAAAAAAAGTAATATGTCAAAAAAAATCTTTATATTTTATATATTTTCATAATATAAGTTATGAAAAATCAAAATTCATATAAATATTATTTAAATATTTAAATTATATTAATTATAACATCGTCGATTCGATCACCAATCCAACCCCAGTTGGACCGGAGAATCGGTAACCAATTTCTTTTCCGATTCTTTGTCCGTACTGGTTTTTAAAACCATGCTTATGACAACCCATGTTTACGCAATATCACCTTTTTTTTTCTTCAAGTACCAAAAAGAAAAGAAAAAAAGGAACTTGGACATATATTTTTAACATTTTTTTTTCATATTTCTCTTAATATAAATAAAGGAATGTAGATTCTCACCCAGCAAACAAACAAACAAACAAAAACAAAGTAAAAAAAGAAGGAAGGAATGTAGAAAACATTTAAAGGTAAAGGTTAAATAATACATAAATCATTTCGTTTATAATCTGATAATTAATTCTAAGTCTATTAGTCCAATAATTCCACAAAATAAGAAAATAAAAACACGTGCCTGTTGTTATACAAGAAATAAAATTAAATCACATATAAAAATAACTAAATAAATAAACCTTTATGAATAAAATATAACATGCTAGATTTTTTTTAAAAAAAGCACTTCAATATTTGTATAGATTCGACATTGAAAATACTTATATTTGATAATTTCATGTTAAGTTGATAGGTAATCTACGATATAAATTTATAAAATCTGATATAACTAGAATAGAAATATACAATGAAAAAGGGTCCATATAAAAATTTAAAGTTTCAAATAGAGGAGTGACAAAACAATCAAACCGGGTATGGGTAAAAAAAAAAGGTTGCCTCCCCTTAATACACCTTCTTGTCGTGCATATTCGGATGGACTGGTCTGATCCAATTTGCCACGTCTATTTTAAATTAGGCGCATGGCTTTCTTTTTCAATAATTTTATTGCCGACAAACATACCCAATGCTCACCCTTTAAAGCAAACATTGACGATCCAAATTCCAAACTAAAGAGCTTCTCCCAGAAAAAGAAAAAAGGATCACTCAAGTTCATACCATTGAAAGTTGCAAATAAAACATTATTCACAATCCAGCAAAGGTTTCTCAAATCTCAACCCAATGCCTAGACACATACCTAGGTGGCCAAGAATATTCAGGGGCAAAATAGCAGTTTCTAGCAAGTATTCCTCTTTGGTTGGAAGTACCACTTCTCTAAAAGAGCAGACAGCATATACACTAACCAATACCTGACTCTAAGCCCTCAAAGGGGGATATACCTGGACAAGGCTAAAAGTAAATGCAGGCACACAATTTGAGTTTAACGAATTTCTAATTTTTTAGTTAACAGGGACTAACTTTGCAGCAAAATAAACTCGTGAAAAATATTAACAATTCCACATTGAACTATTAAAGTAATAGAAAGAGATGTTTAAAAGGGAAGAATAACCACATACATCTAGCAAAAAAAGGCATAGGTTTTGCATGGCACCACAAACTAAATTTAGAAGACCACCAGTTCCCATGGCAAGTAGGAAGAGGCCCCATAAGCAACCAAAAAATTGTGACAAAAGTATAGTCATTACATCAAGGAATTTTAGTAAACATATAAACCATCAAAACAAAATATCTGAAATTTACCATAAAGATCGTAACAATCTGACAAGTGATAGCTTATACAACACGTTACACGAATCAATAATTTATTTTAAAAAGAAAATGCTGATAACATACAACCGCCCTTAACTTTCTGCTCTCACTAAACCTTACTAATTATGAAGCCAAAATTTAAATGAAAAAAATCCCAGTAATGATTTAAGGGGGGGTCTTAATCGACAAGGAAACTAGTTAAAAAAGTTTATCGATAAGATTATTAAAACTGACAACGTATATGACGCAAATGGATTCTACAACTCACCAATTACTCTGACTGCAACAACATATAGACCACAGCCAGGTCATTAGAAAAAATGCCTCGTCTTGCTTGCTCATCACTCTTGTGAAGCAGACTTCTAGTTGTCAACTATATGGAGGTATCCAAATTGCAACATCAAAATAATGAATGCCCTAGTTCAGGTGACAATGCCACTATTACTGCTCCCATTTAGTTCTTGAAAAAAGGTTTTGGAGGCTTCATAAGTGGACCAGCAGATGGCAGCAGCAGGAGCGTGGAAAAGCATCCTTGGAATCCATCCCCGCATGAGCCCTCTGTATCCGTCCTTTTTAATTATTGTTTGAAATACATCTCTAATCGAGCCACTTTGAAATCTGTCACATCCGCAAACACCCTGTACAGCCAATGTAGTTTTTCTTCAACCACTTTTTCCAATTATTCATTTTTCCCTATTATATATTGTTGAATGACAGTATACAATTGAGCAGGAATGCAGGACCAAATATTATGAATGCCTCATGAGCACCATTAAGAATACAGGACCAAATATTATGGCCTCATGACCCTGGTATCAATTAAATTGACCAGCTTTCAGTTAACTAAGAAGGTTTCCATTACAATAATACAAATGAATATGGATATCTCTTGGCTGTCTTTATGTTCTGTTATTCTCGGTTACATGCAAATCAATAAATTTGTGACAGTTATCTAGTGTCCGTCTTTACTATCCTAAGGCTTTTGGTTCCATGCTTCTTCACATAGGAGGAGAGAGTACTAATCTAAGAACACCTGCACAGATACAAGCAAGGTACAGGTACGGATATGGTACGGTGACACGGCAATTTTTGAAAATATAGGACACGGTTACGGCGTGGATACATATATTTATTAATTAATTATAAAATATAATTTTATTTATATTTTCTATACATTGTTAAGAATTTATTTTTCATATAATGTAAACATATATCAATTTAAGAGCAATAGTTTATGACCTGTGTAATTTGTTAATAGAGTAAATTAAAAACTACATGTCACTTGGAAGTTGATACTTGCCCATCTAAGCAATTGACTAAATAATAAAAAAATTAATACAAAGTGCATAAAGAGATAAGGACAGTCTTTGGGAAAAGCAAATAAAATGGGAGGCTTTTAAGCTGTTTGGCTTTGGTAGAGAAACCAAGAGAAACTGAGGTGAATGTAAATACAGCCTGTACTCGTCCCAACTTCAATGTAAAATTTAAAACAAAACAAGCGGAGCAGATGAAGAAGAGTGACTACAAACAGTGGCTAAAATGAAGAAGATGACAACGCTGTTGATGGTCTGGCAAGCTGATGCTTCAATAATGGTGACTAGTTGGTGTAAGTACAAAGTTTTGTCAAGAAAACCCATTTAAATTTGTACCGGCCTGAAATGCAAACACTGCCAAAAAGCTCTAAAATCTGCTAGAATAGCTGAAACAAGCCGGTACACCCCGGTATTTGGGACGGTATGAAATCATCTTCCTTACCTTTAGTTATTTATTTATTTATTTAATTTTTGCCTGAGGCATCCCATCCGTGTCCGATTATTTTAAAAAAAAAGAAAAGAAAAGGGAATGACACGCATGCAGTCGTGTCCAAGGCATACGCCGTGTCCCATACGCATACAACATGGGCACGGCAGGCAAATTGCCATGTCCATGCTTTCCTGGTACTAATGCTCAGTGATAAATACAAAGTTAATTATGGAGGTTCCACTCCATTGTGGCCACCATTTTGAGAAATTAAAATTCACCAAACATAAATCAAGTAGATAATAAGTCTAAACAATTTGGTTTTGCAGCAGTAAACCTTAATAAGGAAAATTGCAGTGCATGAAAGTCAAATACATCCATTCTTTCAGGGCAATGATTGCTGCTCCATTCTCAATGGAGATCAAATTTTTTTTTTTTAAGTATTCTCAATGGAGATCAATGTAGAGTCAATGAGTGGAAAGGTCAAAAGTATCAATTAAAATGACTAGCTTGTATTTGGTAGCACAAGTAAATATTTGCAACCAATATCTTTTTTTCCAAATTACAGTTAGCTTCTAGGATCAAAGTAAACTGTAGAGTAAGCATAAATACATGTGGCTTCTGCTTAATTCTTGGGTTCCTACCTTAATTCAAACTCTACTAAAATTGACATGATGATTTCAACAATAGCACAGCCTAAGATAAATCCCATACGAACAAAGCTTAAAAATCAAACAAGAACTATTCAAAGTTACACACAAAAAGATTGATCATACCTGACACTGCAATTGGGTTTTGACCACATCGAGCGGTGTTGTCACTACAGCAGCCAAGGCCCCAGCAGCAGCCCCAGCAGTGGCATGAACAACCAACCGCTCGTCACTTGCATTCTCCGGTGAAATCTCCATTAAAGTCTTCTTTGCAGCCTCGTATGTGGCAAAATGCACTGCGGTAAACGGCGCATTCATCAACACCGTGGTCCTATATGATGCGTAGAATGCTCCAAAACCTTCCTCACTCAACACCCTCTTCACACAATCCCACACCCCCTTATATGGACTATTACTCAATTGCAGTCTCTGCTTCACCATATCCATGGGCGTAAACACGGCATCGCTGGCAACAGTGGCGCACACGCCGGAGACGGCGTGTGCAGCCGAGTTATTCGGGTTCCCGCCGGAGAAATACTTCTTACATATCTCGTAAACCGAGAAATACACTGCGTGGGCTGGTCCTGCACCAAGACCCATTGCACCAATGCCTCTATAGAGCCCAGCAATGCCTTCTGACTTCAAAATTGACTGAAGGGCTTGTCGAACACCGACCGACTTAATCGGGCACGACCCGAGAGCCTGCATATGGGTCTTAACTGTGTCAACCGGGAACATGGCCATGTGCTCAACCGAACCAGCGATTGAACCAGCAATCATGAACTGCCAATAGTGGAGGCCATCGTGGGTTGAAACATTGAGCCCTGGGTGGAAATCTGGGGGCTGTGGAACCGGACGAAAGTCCGGGTTTTGGAACTTGGCGGTGGCGTCTGTGGCCATTAAGATGGGTTTAGAGAGGAAGAGATAGTGGAATTGGGATCAAAGGTGGAATGGGTATTTGAAAAGATTGAATTTTGTGGTGGGTTTGGGGCGGATTCGATTTGAGAGTTTTGGAAGTTAGGGTTTTGGATTGAAGGAATTGGGGATTTTAGTTCTAGCTTTACTGCCATAAAGCACAGCTAATCCCTAATGACGCATAGGGTTTTCGTAGTTGTTGTTGACTTGTTGTGATGGGGTTTGAATTTAATGCGTGAAGAGGATCGAAGGAAATTTTAGACAAAGTAGAAATTAGGGTTCCAAAAGATTTGGAAGAGATTAGGGATTTTTGGTCAATTTATGAATCAAATATTCATTGCTGATTTTTTCTTTTTTTCTTTGGAGAAACTAGAAAGTATTGTCTTATATGCAAATGATTTTAGTGTGAGTAATACTATATGGGTCCGGTTGATATATGCCCTTAAGGTATACATTAACAAATTCGTTTTTGAAAAATGGCATACATTAACAAAGAGCATATATTAACAAATCTGTTTTTGAAAAAATTTTATCGAAAATTAAAAAAGTTGTCAAAATTTTTTCAATTCCCGATAAATTTTTTTGTAAAAATGATATACTATTGTGTGTCCTTAGAGCAATTATAATTATTCTATAATATTTTTACAAACAATTACCGGTTGTTCTTATTACTCTTTGGGTTTTCTTCTATTAAAAAAATTGATTTTGGTTTGTGTAACGGGGGATAAAGAATAAGATTTACAAATATTGTCAATTATTCGGACAATGGGGTGAGGAGGCAGTCCACACAAAGATGGAGAATGGACTGTCACGGCCGAAATTTGGGTCCAATAAGACGTGGTTTTAGTGGTTATTACTTATTAGTCATTACGTGCACGTGAAACAAACCGCCTAGACAACTTCTAGTAGTTTCCTAGTACTACCCACAACCCAAAAAAAAAAAGAAAAAAAAAAACAGAAAAAAAAAAACAGAGGAAGCTAAATTACAAAGTTGGCCATGTTCTTTACGTCATATCTCAATTTGATTTATAACATTTTAAATGTTAGGTTAATTTAGTCATTACCATTATTATTTGGACAGAAAATGTTGACGTGACAAATAGTTTAAATAAAAAATTATTTTTTGCCATATTAACAAACATTTGTATTGCCACATCAGATTAAAAAAAATAAATCAAATTAAAATCAGCACATGTGAGATTGCATTAAACTAAAGAAGAGCATAAACTATTTTCTCAGCCCCACTCATCAACTATTTTCTAGATAACCAAACAAAAAACAAGTAACCCATCACAATACACGAAAGTAGAAGCAATTTTGAGATTGGTTTTTGCAACCCATCTGTTGGAGCATTTTAATATTAAATGAATAAAAATGAATAAATGTAATAACATAAATGTAAAGATGTGGGAGTGAATATGGAAGATGAGGAGTTAGTGAAAATGTTTAATCCCACATTGAAAAGGAGAGAGACTTTTTTATTCTTTTTAATTGTGGTGATTAATGGGTTAAAATGTATTGACTCAGATATTGGGCTAGATACGTGCGCAAGGGGGAGGTGAAGAGTGGAGGTATCAAAATTGGAAATAAATCAGCCTCTTGGATCCTCCTACTTTACAGCCCATTCAGAGCAATTACCATATCCGTTGATGAGTAAATGGCCCGAATTAATACTCCATTTTTAATATGGAAAATAAAGAGCCATTAACCCACTTAATGGACTATCCGTTTGGGCCTTTTCATTCTTCAGAAACTCCTTATCAAACCATTAATTGTGTAACTCCAGCCCATCAGATTAATATACAACAATTAATCTTGTAACACCCACTACATCAGAATAATGGACCTAATTAATCAGAATAAATTGGGTAATAATTTCGTGAGGCCCATTGAGCCTATAAATAGACTCATTCAGACTCAATCCAAGTGACTGCAAATACAATATACACACAAAAATAGAGAGATTCTTGTCAAAGAAGGGTGTTCTTTCTGGTGGAGCTTTGGGCTTGAACACTTTGTGCAGAAGTTGTTCTAGCCATACGACGCTTGTTGGGCTGTTGTATCCTGGGGGAGACAAGTCAGAGAAGGTCTGCACCGGTTACAAAGTTTAGCCAACCAAGGGCTTGAATCTCCTTAAAGAGAGCGAGTGCCGCGCCTCAGTCCAAATAGTGTTGTGTAATTTCTCTCTTTAAATAATAAAAATTTAGAAGTATTATTCAGTTTCTCTTTGTATTGTTTCTATTATTATTGTATTTTGCACCAACAATTTTAAGGAGATTCAACACATGGAGCCTACACAAGAGAAACCAAATGAGCCTGTTGGAGATCTTAACAAGCCCTTTCGCTTTAAGGGAACCCACTTCAAGAGGTGGAAAGGAAAGATCCTCTTCTACTTGAGCCTTCTCAAAGTCTCCTACATCCTCACTGAAAAGAATCCATCAAAAGTTCCTACTGATGAGATGAGTGATAGAGAATATGTTCTCCATCAAGAAAAAATAGATAAGTATACAAAAGATGAGTATAACTGTCGCTCTTATCTATTGAATTGTCTTGCCGATCATTTCTATGATTATTATGATACAACTTACAATTCTGCTAAGAAAATTTGGAAAGCTTTACAAAGCAAGTATGATACCGAGGAGGCAGGTGCAAAGAAGTATGTTGCTAGCAAATTTTTCCGTTACCAAATGGTGGATGAAAAATCGGTGGTGGATCAAGCACAAGACTTCCAAATGATTGTGGCAGAATTGAGATCCGAAGGCATAAAGATTGGAGACAATTTGGTGGTAGCTGGCATAATTGACAAACTACCACAATCTTGGAGGGAGTTCCAAAAGACTTTGCGGCACAAACAAAAGGAGACATCTTTGGAGACTTTGATCACACGCATCCGTGTGGAGGAGGAGGCTAGAGGACAAGATGCACTCATGACACAAGAGAGCAATGGTAATTCCACCACAAAGGTAAACCTTATTTCAGCCAATAATAATATGCCTAAAAATCATTTTCCTAGAAATAGTCAATTGAAGCCTAAAAAAAGAGCCTTTAAAAATAATAATAGACCTCAAGGAAGGGGAAACCCGAATAAAAATTACAATAAGAACCAAGGACCCCCTTCACAAGATCAATTTAATAGATCCTGTTTTGTCTGTGGCAAGAGTGGGCATATTGCTCGATTTTGCAAATTTCGGAAACGTGAATCTGTCCCGCAGGCTAACGTAACCGAAGAGCCTTTAGTGGCTATGATTACAGACATTAATATGGTGCAATATGTTGAAGGGTGGTGGGCAGATTCTGGTGCTAATAGGCACGTCTGCTATGACAAAAATTGGTTCAAGTTGTACACTCCTTTTGAAGAAGAAAAAACTATTATGCTTGGTGACACTAGCAAAACCAAGGTTCTTGGGAGTGGTGAGGTTAAATTGAAATTCACTTCTGGACGCGTGCTAACATTGAAAGATGTTCTTTACACTCCGTCCATGAGGAAGAATTTGATGTCAAGTTTTTTGTTTAACAAGGCTGGCTTCAAGCAAACTATGGAATCTGATAATTATGTAATCACTAAAAAGGGATTATTTGTGGGCAAGGGTTATGCTTGTGATGGAATGTTTAAATTGAATATTGAGAATAATAAAGCATCTACCAGTTCAGTTTATATGCTTTCTTCTATTAATTTTTGGCATGCTCGTTTGTGTCATATAAATAGTAGATATGTGGGAATCATGAGTAGTTTAGGATTAATTCCAAGACTGTCAAAAGATTTTGAAAAATGTGAAACTTGTAGTCAAGCTAAGATTACAAAAAGGCCTCATAAAAATGTTGTAAAAAATACCGAATTGCTTGAGTTAATTCACTCTGATTTATGTGAATTTGAGGGAATTTTAACTCGTGGAGGAAATAGATATATTATCACTTTTATTGATGATTTCTCAAAATATACAACTATTTATTTGTTGAAAAATAAAAGTGATGCTTTTGAAAAATTTCAAGATTTTTTAAAAGAAGTTGAAAATCAATTTGGTAGAAAAATAAAAAGAATAAGAAGTGATAAAGGCCGTGAGTATGAATCAAGCATTCAACTCATTTGTTCAGTCTTTGAGAATTATCCATGAAACTACTGCACCATATTCACCAGCTTCTAATGGTGTGGCTGAAAGGAAAAATAGAACTTTAATTGAGTTAACAAATGCCATGTTAATTAAATCTGGTGCACCTTTGCATTTTTGGGGTGAAGCTATTTTAACTGCATGTCATGTTTTGAATAGGGTGCCACATAAAAAGTCACACACCACACCTTTTGAAATGTGGAAAGGACATAAGCCAAATTTGGGATATTTGAGAGTATGGGGTTCTCTTGCTTATGTAAGGCTTACTGACCCTAAAATGCCTAAATTGGGAATTAGAGCTACTACTTGTGCTTTTCTTGGTTATGCAATTAATAGTACAACCTATAGATTTTTTGATCTTGAAAATAAAATAATTTTTGAATCTGGTGATGCAATTTTTCATGAAGAAAAATTTCCTTTTAAATTGAAAAATAGTGGGGGTGAAGAAAATATTTTGTCACAACCTAGTTCTTCTACTTCACATTTACAAAGTCAAGAAAATTTTGAAATGGAACCTAGAAGGAGTAAAAGAGCTAGAGTTGAAAAGGATTTTGGTCCTGATTATTATGTTTTTAACATTGAGGAAAATTCCAAAAATTTAAAAGAGGCTTTAACATCACCTGATGCTATATTTTGGAAAGAGGCTGTAAATGATGAAATGGAATCTCTAATTTCTAATAGAACTTGGAAATTAGTAGATCTTCCACCGGGTTGTAAGACCATAGGTTGTAAAAGGGTCCTTAGAAAAAAGTTGAAACCGGATGGATCAATAGATAAGTTTAAAGCTAGACTTGTTGCAAAAGGCTTTAAACAAAAAGCTGATCTTGATTTCTTTGATACTTTTTCTCCGGTTACAAGAATTACATCTATTAGATTGCTAATTGCTATTGCTGCAATTTTTGGTTTGAAAATTCATTAAATGGATGTAAAAACCGCTTTTTTAAATGGGGATCTAGATGAAGAGATTTATATGGATCAACCCGAAGGCTTTGTAGAGCCTGGACAAGAAAGCAAGGTATGTAAGCTAACTAAATCCCTATATGGCTTAAAACAAGCACCTAAGCAGTGGCATGAAAAGTTTGATTCCTGCATGATTGAGAATGGTTATAAATCAAATGAATGTGATAAATGTATTTATTCTAAATCATGGAATAATTTACATGTTATTATTAGCCTCTATGTGGATGATATGTTGATTTTTGGCTCAAATATGCATGTTATAAATGAGACAAAAAATATGCTTAAAAGCCATTTTGATATGAAAGATATTGGTGAGGCTAATTTTATTTTGGGCATGAAAATTACAAAAGTATGTGATGGAATATATCTTGATCAATCACATTATGTTGAGAAAATATTGAGGAAATATAATTTTCATGATCACAAAAGTGTAGCTACTCCTTTTGATTCTAGTGTTCATTTATTTCCTGTGAATAATGATGATGAGATTTTTAATCAAAAGGATTATGCTAGTATCATTGGTAGTTTGCGTTATGCTACTGATTGTACTAGGCCTGACATTGCATATGCAGTAGGAATGCTTAGCAGATTTACTAGCAAGCCTAGTAAAGATCATTGGCTAGCTATTGAGCGAGTCATGAGATATCTAATTGGTACCAAAAACTATGGCTTATTATATAAAAAGTACCTTGCTGTGATTGAAGGTTTTAGTGATGCCGATTGGAATACTTTGTCAGGTGATTCTCTCTCTACCACTGGTTATATTTTTACCTTAGGTAGTGGTGCTATTTGTTGGAAATCTAAAAAGCAAACAATAATTGCTAATTCAACAATGGAAGCTGAATTAATAGCATTAGCTTCAGCTAGTGAAGAGGCAAATTGGCTTAGAGATTTGTTATTTGAAATCCCACTATGGGAAAAGCCAATTCCACCTATATTAATTCATTGTGATAGCACTGCTGCAATTGGTAGAGTTAAAAACCGTTACTATAACGGTAAATCCAGACCTATAAGAAGAAAGCACAGTACCGTGCGATCTTATTTGAGTGGTGGCATCATAACTGTGGATTATATTAAATCTAATGATAATCTTGCAGATCCATTTACCAAGGCCTTGGCAAAAGATAGAGTCTGGAATACATCGAGGGGGATGGGACTAAAGTCCATAGAATTATGAGCCATGTATGAGGATACCCAACCCAAGGACCAGAGATCTTGAGAATTGGGTTCAATGGGAAAAACGAATCATACGATGGTCGTAAGAAATGCACAATTTTATTTATTTTTAATTATTTATTTTGTAAATAATTATTTATTTGTTCATCCCTATGATGTAAGTGCATTTATCCTGTAATGTGAAGAGGTTGAGTAAAAAACTCTTAATGAAATTTGTAGCTCATATGAGTGGGGTGTCAGAATTACAGGAGCACCCTTGACAAATTTCACCTATGTGAGTGTGGGGGTGGGGCCGCTCCCTATGAGATTTGGACTTAATCTCAAATACACTCATGAAACCGGGATTAGCACACGACCGTAAAGTGCTAGCTATAAAAGCTCATGTCAACACCTGGGTTGTTATGTGTAAGCAGTGACGCTTAATTTCCCTAAAGCAGTCCTAGTTCAAGTCGGAGACCACTACGACTCTGGAGTTGAGATCGCTGTTTTACTAAGTGAAGGTTCAATGCAGAGCACACCTTCATGATGCATAGTGACCTGTCTTTGCCTGGTAATCTCTCTTTAACTAAAAATTTAATATTAAAATGAGTGGGGGATTGTTGGAGCATTTTAATATTAAATGAATAAAAATGAATAAATGTAATAACATAAATGTAAAGATGTGGGAGTGAATATGGAAGATGAGGAGTTAGTGAAAATGTTTAATCCCACATTGAAAAGGAGAGAGACTTTTTTATTCTTTTTAATTGTGGTGATTAATGGGTTAAAATGTATTGACTCAGATATTGGGCTAGATACGTGCGCAAGGGGGAGGTGAAGAGTGGAGGTATCAAAATTGGAAATAAATCAACCTCTTGGATCCTCCTACTTGACAGCCCATTCAGAGCAATTACCATATCCGTTGGTGAGTAAATGGCCCGAATTAATACTCCATTTTTAATATGGAAAATAAAGAGCCATTAACCCACTTAATGGACTATCCGTTTGGGCCTTTTCATTCTTCAGAAACTCCTTATCAAACCATTAATTGTGTAACTCCAGCCCATCAGATTAATATACAACAATTAATCTTGTAACACCCACTACATCAGAATAATGGACCTAATTAATCATAATAAATTAGGTAATAATTTCGTGAGGCCCATTGAGCCTATAAATAGACTCATTCAGACTCAATCCAAGTGACTGCAAATACAATATACACACAAAAATAGAGAGATTCTTGTCAAAGAAGGGTGTTCTTTCTGGTGGAGCTTTGGGCTTGAACACTTTGTGCAGAAGTTGTTCTAGCCATACGACGCTTGTTGGGCTGTTGTATCCTGGGGGAGACAAGTCAGAGAAGGTCTGCACCGGTTACAAAGTTTAGCCAACCAAGGGCTTGAATCTCCTTAAAGAGAGCGAGTGTCGCGCCTCAGTCCAAATAGTGTTGTGTAATTTCTCTCTTTAAATAATAAAAATTTAGAAGTATTATTCAGTTTCTCTTTGTATTGTTTCTATTATTATTGTATTTTGCACCAACACCATCTATTTCCTCTCTCTGTCGATCATGAGTTTGGAGAGCAAAGGAGTGGTTTGGGGCGCACTTCCTAGAACTTGTAGAGTTTTTATTCAGTCATTGCATCTGTATCTCAAATTTGTAATTTCCACTTTTCACACGCACGCCTTTCTCTTTTATTTCTCCAAATTCTTGTTCCCTTTTGGACACAAGTAGGTATATTCATTTCAACTTTTCAAGAATAGATGCTCCTTTGCAAAAACCTTATATTAAATTCTTTTTTTTCCTTGTTTCTTTTTGTGGTCTAACTCCTGTTTTAAGTGTATTTCTCAATATGAATAACTGGTTTGTTGGTTCAAGATTGGGAAAAGGACATTATAGTAGCTTTGCTAGGAACCCGATGGCTCTTGTAGCCGAGGGAAGCACCATTGCATTTGGAGACAAAGAGAGGAAACAAATGGGTTTGTAAAAATTAATCAAAATTGCTTCTATGTTTACTGTGATGGGTTCTTTTTTTATTTTATTTTTAATTTACTTGTTTTTTGTTTGTTAACCTAGAAAATAGTTGCTGTGAAGGGTTGAGAAAATAGTTTATGCTCTTTGTAGAGAGGGAAAATTCCCGACCTATCACAAGCTGACACGTCACACTACCAAGACCACAAAATACAGCCAATTACAAAGCGCCACATACTGCTGCTAGGTTTTACTGTTGCCATTCAGAAGCCAACAGAAATTTGTCAAGTGTCATGCAAGAACCAATCATGCATCGGCTCGTGCAAGCGATGACACAAGCAGCCTCGCACGTGTAAGCGATGACCTAAGCAACCTCGCACGTGTAAGCGATGACATAAGCGGACCAATCAGACTGTGACATGTGTCAACAATCATACTCCGCCACGTGTCACTCATCCACCCCAAAACTCCTATAAATAGAAGCCTTCCTAAGACATTTAGGAGGACACACCAGGCCATCTGAAGCACAAGCAGCATCAGAGAAGATTCAGAAGTCCAGAAGCTCTGCCGGAACCAAGCTCTAAAGCCTCCAAGAACTTCAAGAACTTCAACCTTCGAATACGAAGAACATTCGAAGAGAAATCATCCAAATCATCCGCCTAGATCCAAAAGTTTGCGGGAATCAAGCCTAAAGTGTCCGAAAACATCAACAAACCACAAATCAGTGAAGCTCTACGGATTCAAGCCTCTAAAGCACTGAAGAACTTCCAACACAAACCTTCAAATACGAAGAACATTCAAAGAGGAATCATCCAAATCATATTCCTAGATCTCAAAGTTCACTGGAATCAAGCTCAAAAGCCTCCAGAAACCTCACAAACCACAAATCAGTGAAGCTCTACGGATTCAAGCCTCTAAAGCACCGAAGAACTTCCACCACAAACCTTCGAAGACGAAGAACGCACGAAGAACACACGAAGAATGTGAAGAACAAAGGATTTCTAACAAGCTCATAGCCATAAATTCATTGTAATTCCGTTTCAAAGATCTTCGATCCATTCTTCAGCCAAATAGAAGGATATTTTGTGTTCAAGTCACAATCATATTACCACAATTCCAAATTAACAAATCTTTCAAGGAGATCGAATCAGAGGATAACTCTTTTGTAATCACAGAGAATTGTACCACACACAATCATCAATACAAATTCACACTTGTGACACTATTTTACTTGTTTGACTTCATCTCGAACCGAGAAATTTAGTCGTCCACACTCTTCTTTAGTTTATTTTTATTTTTATTTTTTTTAAAATTTTTCATTCCAAAGGTAGTACATGTTTAATCTAATGTGGCATAAAAATAAATTTTTTTTTTTGTTTGCCGTTAGCCATGTAAGCATTTTTCATAAATTATTTAACTGCAGGGACTATTTTGACACAATACCAAAATGTTTAGGGACCAAATTGAAATAATTGAAACGTTAAGGACCAAATTGACGTATAGTGTAAAGGTTAGGAATCAAATACACAATTTACCCAAAAAAATATAACAAACAAAAGTCAAAGGAGTTTACGAAGAAATTGCTAAATCCATGGACTTGAAAAATCAATGTGATTAGAATGGAGGTTGTTTGTACATTGCATTTTTACTCAAATCAGTTTCTTACCTTTTATTTCAGTCTTATTATAATTTCGACAAAATTTGTCAACAAACTTTGTTGTAGTCAATGGTTATAACTTTTATTAAAAAAATTAACATGGCTATTATATGTTCTTAATTTTTTTAATACAAATGTCAAATTTTGAAGCAAGCGAATGTTATCTACTATTTGATCCATTAAACTTATTTTTTATGTATACTTTCAGACTACAAAATTTTAAAATTTAAACATTTGATTGATAATATAACTATTGATCTTTAATTTGCTAAAAATTTTGTAAGCATAGAGGATACAGGAAGAAAATGTAATCCATTGATGGATTTTGTCAAAATTCACACCCAATAAAAAGATATTAAATGAAGTAAATAGCCGAACTTTCTCCTTATAATAAATAGAGTTAGCCAATAGCAAAATAAATTCATACATTCATAAACTATATACTCTTGTATTAATGTGATAGTATGGGAAAATTTAATGTAATATGATATATTTTTTGTTAATTATGAAAAAAATTGAAAGAAATGGAGTGAAAATAATCATTTTAGAATATTCTTTTTAACCACTGCACACCTTTGGTGCGATGGTCACACCACAAGTATAAGTGCTTGTAGGGTATGGGGGGTAAGAGTTAGGGTTCAAGTCCCTAGGAGGGAGTTTCACACACATATACACTTAGATTATGATAGAGTAGAAATTCTATCTTGTATAAAAAAAAAATTTCTTTTTATTCCTTTATTTGGAAGTTTTAATAGAATAAATGGAAATATCATTCCCTTGTTTGGAAATTTAAGTGAGAGAATGAAGTGGATAGTAGTAGGACAAAACACTCATTCCTCCATTTTTTTTCTTAAAACCTAAAATTTTTATTTCCTCCAAAATTGTTAAAAATCGGAGAATATAGAATTAGATTTAATGAAATTTTAACTAAAACTCCCTGAATAACTTTATAAATTTAGCCCCCTCTTTTTTTTTTTTTAAAAGGTACAATGTTTTTATAAAATGATTTCACTTCATTCCTTTAATGTTTCCAAACAATGTTACATTTCATTCATTTATTTTTAAACATCCAAACAATATTATTTGATTCTTTTCCATTTCTTTTTTTTTTTCTTTTCCTTTCCACTACTTAAAGTATGATTTATTCTATTTTATTCCTTTATGATTCACCCATTTCATTCCTTTATTAACTCCCAAGCATGATCAATATTACACAATAAAAGGCCCATGGAGAGCTTGTATCGAGCTTTTCACAGTTGACATGATCTACAATACATAAGAGGTGTCTTCTATCCAAATTTGATCTTCTTGTCCAAATTGGGAATGCCTCGCCATATCATAGGCAGCATGATTTGCGTCCTACTGATTTGATCGAAAGACAATTCCATAAAGTAGGAGCTACTCATTCTAATACCTTTCTCAATTCGACCAAATCACCAAACCTAGACCACAGGTTGCTATTGCAAAGGATATATATAGTTTTGTCTAATTATGAAAATTATGTCATGGTAGTTATTAGTCGGCATTTGATATAATTGTTTTTATATATAGAACTATATATTTTAGTATTAGGCATTTATTATAATTATGTTTGTATAAAATTATATATTTTATATTTTAAAGAAAATATGATGTACCAAGATTCTAATGAAGGTATAAAGTATGTAGGGACGGAACCAAAACTTTGAGTTAGGGGGGTGGTTTTATTGTTGACTATGTGCGATAGTTTCAACTTCTAACTTTGCTACTACTTAGGCTTAGCTGTTGAGATTTTATTATTATTATTATTTTTTGGGGGGTAAGAAAAAAATTATTTTTGTTTAGAATTTTTTAAAGGATAGGTTATTTATTTTGGATAAAATTGGTTAATTGAGCTTAATTTTTTTTTGTTTTACTATTGGTAATTTTTGTTGTTGAGTTATTTTTTAGTTTTACTAGCTTTTTTATAAATTATTGATATGATAAGTGGTTACTAGTAGGTAAACAACTGATGAGAGTGGTGGGCCTATTATGCAAACTAATAAGAATTTGCTACAAAACAGAGTATAAAAATGTTGTAAAAAAGTTTGTGAGTATAACATTACGTATAAAAGAATCAATGATATTGTTTAAGGGAAAAAAATGTAATTTTATAAAACAAAATTGCTAAAATTAGTATACATATAATAATAATAATAATAATAATAATAATAATAATAATATTTAAAAAAAAAAATTGGGGGGGGGGGGGGGGGGGGGAATTGCCCCCCTAGTCCAATGATACCTCTGTCCCTGAAAGTATGTGTTTGAGCTTGGTGAGAGGGTGTAATTAAAGTATGTGTATGTGTGTTTAGCAATTAATTTGTTTCTCAAAAAGACTCTAATGAAGGTTGATTATACCCTGATAATCAAGATTCTCACAATTTGGATTTTACCTCCTATATTTTAGAGGCGATTAAAATTTTACTTCTTAAAATTTAGGAGTTAAAGTTCGGAATATTTGGTGGTGTAAAATCCAAACATTCCCTAACTAGGGGGTAAAATTTAAATTTTGAAACATCAGAATGTAAAATCCAAATACCCCAAACTTCAAGAGGTAAAGTCCAAAGTTTGAAACTTGAGGTTGTAAAATTCAAACACCCCCAAACTTTAGGGGTGCAATTTGCAATTTATTATTATTATTCTTCTAAAAAGAGTTGTTAAAATTCAGCTAATCTAGGAAATATTTATGCAAAAACTCGAACTTAGGTTTTTTTTAAAGGTGATACAAGTCCTAATGTATTACTGTTTATCCATTGATGGATATGATTTATTTGTCACTAGCTATTGAATTTGTCTCTTGCATGGATTTGTTGTTAGAAGATGAAATGCAATGGCTGTTGGGACTTCTCCAAGCTGTTCACCGTTGGACCCTTTTTTATATATAGATTAACTACTAGATAACTTACAGTGCTCCTTCATAAAAAAAAAAAGAAAAAGAAAAGAAAAAAAAGAAAAAAAAAAAAAAGAAGATAACTTAAAGTGCCGAGTCATTATTAAAAATATGATAACTTATAGTGCTCCTTTTTTTTTTTAATTTTTTTTATGGATATTTTGGCCATATTAAAATCAAATTGAGGGTCTTGCCGGGAATAATTCTCTCAAAATTTGGGGTGGGAACATGCACAATTAATTGGTAGCCGCTAGTTTCCTCTTTTGGGCCAACGTTGAGTTTTGGGCTAAACTCTCAAATATGCTTCACCACAAAAATGGATTTCACTAAAATCATGTTGACTATCAGGTAATCTCATAACCAAATTTAAGATCAACATGGAATTCTCAAAGACAAATGGCCACTAACTTTTATGTAGCGGTGCCACCAAAGAACAAAATGGTTACATTTACTCAATAACCATGGCAATCTAAAAGGTTCTTAATGAAGGCACTAATGCTTGTCTCAGCTGATCCACCTTTAGCAATTGAATGTTGACATATTTGCTTAACTTCACCTGCTTTTGTCCTAATTTCTTTCACTTCATCACTCTCCAAATCCATAAATTTCTGCACAAACTTTGCAATTTCCACTCTTGTCACCAAATTGTCCGCTTTGACATTTTGCTTCATCCTCCACCCAATTTTCCAATCCTCCACAATTAGCTTACTATTAAAGAATTGATCAAATGCAATTGGGAAGGTTAGAAAAGGAAGACCATAGAACATACCTTCTCGAGTGGAATTCCAACCACAGTGTGACAAAAATCCTCCAATGGAAGAATGAGATAAGACTCTCAATTGGTCGCACCAAGGCACTATTAACCCCATATGGCCACAAACCTCTTTTAACTTGCAAGTCTCATCACGTGCCACCCATAAGAATCTGACACCACTATCATGCAAACCAGCTACAATTTCGTCCATTTGGGCACAAGAAACTGAAAGAAAGCTACCCATTGAAATATATAGAACAGAACTTTTAGGTTGACAATCTAGCCAATGTAGATAATTGTTGTCACTAAGATTTGTATTTTCTCCAAGATCCAAGTCATGTATGGTCGGGCCCATAGCATATACAGGGAATGAAAAATTTTCTTTTAGAACATCGATTGCTTTGGATTCCAGCTCATAGATAGAAGTGAATAAGAGGTACTGTGCTTTGCTTACCCACGAAAAAATTTCAAGTGACCAATCCGTCATTTCTTGGTTTCTACCATCGAAAGGAATATCCACTCGCCGTGTGGAAGAAATTCCAGGAATGTACTCTACACGCTCCTCATCTTTTGTTGATAAGCAAAAAAATAATGCATCAATCAAAATCTTCAATTGGGTGATACGTTATTTCTTTGAGTTGCTTTGATGTTTTGCTTGAGTTACATGAATGCTAGAAGTTACGAAAATCAAAGTGATTGTGGTCAAAACATTATGTCAAGTTGAGAAAGCATTTCTTTCAATTGAATGCTCTATTTTCTTCCCAATTTCTAGTTGAATGTGTAACTTGTGGCCTTTATTTATGTCACACATCCGGCTAAAATATGAGGATGGCTTGATTTTTGTGTGTGTTGTTTATTTGAAAGTCACGACTTCTAAATTTTCTAGTAGAGCATTTTATTTCAATGGTCTATAAATCCATAATTTTTTTATAAAAATTTTCCCTATGAATTCATTTTTAATTGATGTATTTTTTTTCTCATAAAGTAAAAATCTCATCCATATTTGATTGTATTTAAAATAATTTTATTACTTCAATATATATTAAACTAAATTCATGATTTAGTTTAGTTTAAAATAATTTTTTTGATAGTTATTTTATATATATATATATATTTTACTAAGATAGTTATTAACTTATTATTCTTCTGAAAAAATGGTTTGTCATATTAATAGGTGTCTTTAAGATAATTATTAATAAACTAGTTATATTGAGAAAATTTTGACACTACTTTTAAAAGTAATATAAAAAACTTCAATAAGATTAATTATTTTATTATTTGTTCATAAAACATTTTTAAAAATAATTTCTAAACCAATATATATATATATATATATATGTAAATTTTTTTTTTAGAATTTAAACCAATACACTTAAAGCATCGGTTAAACATTTTTCTATTATTAATACTTATCATTTGAAGCATAGAGTATTAGTGCACTAACTCGAGATGTACATAAAAAGAAATTACACCAACCTGAGATGTCAGCAGTGAAATGACCGTTTTGAACTAAAAGATCGAAATGCTGGAGGATCATTAACATGGACGGCGACGAAGGCCAAAACGCCGCGACCGGAATATTTCTCCGGTTTCCAACGCCAACTGCCCAGAAAAGAGTGGTATCAGCTAGAATAACTGTCACAGGCGGCAGCTCAATCCGATCAAGGAGCTGCACAAATGGAGCTTCCAACTTTGTCCTGGTAGCTTTGATGAAGGCGTTAAAGTTAGCGGCGCGGACTAGCTCTGATGGAATAACGTTGGGTATGGAGCTGAAGCGAATGTTGTTGGGCTTTGGGTCGGAGCCGATGAAACCAAGCCATTCTTCAGTGACAACGAAGGTGACGAGAATATTGTTGTTTTTCGAAACAAGTATCTTGCAGAGGTTCATCATGGGGTAGATGTGGCCGCGACCTGGATAAGGCATGGCTATTATGTGGATGTGGCAGTGTGTGGTGGGGTTAGCTTTCAGGGAATTCATGTCCACAATTTTGTGTGTGTATCACTTTATCTCAGTCGCAGATAAGAACTTTACCAGCTTATATGGAGTGAAGCTTACAGAGGTTCATCATGGGGTAGATGTGGCCGCGACCTGGACAAGGCATGGCTATTATGTGGATGTGGCAGTGTGTGGTTGGGTTAGCTTTCAGGGAATCCATGACCACAATTTTTTGTGTGTATCATGTTGGAATTCTTCCACGATCCTAAACTTCTATGATGAATGATTGCTCAACACAGAGAAGTGAAATGCAGAGCAAGAAGTAGGAATGTGAAAAATGAATTCTTCATCTTTATAATTAGCTTACACTGTTCTTTATATACAAGACACAGAAGAGTAAAGCTGTAACAGAAAAACTAACTACCCAATACTAACTACACAGGTGCCAGCCTCTATACACGTGGCAACTGACTAAAGTATAAAAGCTACTAAGCTACAAGTCGTTCTTTTACACAATTACAGAGTTAATTACAAAACTAAACTAAACTAATCTTCAACACTCCCCCTCAAGATGAACTATATATGTTTAGTAGGTTCATCTTGGACAACAAATAATGAAACTGTTTATGCCCAAGGGCTTTAGTAAAAAAATCAGCAAGTTGATGTCTTGAGGGAATATGGAAAGTTCTAATTGTACCAGCTTGTATCTTCTCTCGGATGAAGTGACAGTCAACTTCTATATGCTTTGTTCGTTCATGATACACTGGATTAGCTGCTATGTATAAAGCTGCCTTGCTGTCACAGTAGATAGAAGCAGCCTGGGTATGCTCTAATCCAAAAGTCTTGAGTAATGAGATGAGCCAAACTATTTCACTTGTCACTGTGGCCATGGCCCTATACTCGGATTCTGCAGAGGATCTAGATACCACATGTTGTTTTTTACATTTCCAAGAAATCATAGAATCACCAAGGAAGATGCAAAAGCCAGAAACAGACCTCCTAGTGTCAAGGCATGCTGCCCAGTCAGCATCACAGTATGATTTTAACTTCAATTCTGATTCTGCAGAAAGAAACAAGCCTTGGCCTGGACTCCTCTTCAAATACTTGAGAATTCTGTATGCAGCTTGCAAATGAGGCACTTTAGGGGCAGTCATGAATTGACTTAGTTTATGTACAGCATAGCAAATGTCAGGCCGTGTGAGTGTCAAGTATAGGAGCTTGCCTATTAATCTTCTATAAAGAGCTGGATCAGGAACATCTTCACCAATGGAATTGCTGAACTTGGCAGATTGCTCCATCGGAATGTTGGCAGGCTTGCTTGCCAATAAACCAGTCTCAGATAATAACTCTAAAGTATACTTTCTTTGACATAATGTCAGTCCTTTGGTGGTTCTAGCAACCTCAAGACCTAGAAAATACTTCAAAGTACCTAAGTCCTTGAGTTTGAACTTATTGTCTAGGAATTGCTTGAAGGTATTGACTGCATCTACATCATTACTAGCAATTAATATGTCATCCACATAGATCAAAAGAATGATGATTGAACCTTTGTTGACCCTGGTAAACACAGAATAATCTGATTTAGATTGAAGGAAACCAAGATCAATGATAGTGGATGACAATTTTGCAAACCACTGCCGGCTGGCTTGCTTAAGCCCATATAAGGACTTTGTTAACCTACACACCTCCCCCTTACTGCCAAAACCCGGTGGAGGAAGCATGTATACCTCTTCATCTAAATCCCCATGAAGGAAGGCATTGTTGACATCCAATTGAGTGAGATGCCAACCATAGACAGCAGCTAAGGCTAACAAGGTTCTGACTGTTACAAACTTCACAACAGGTGAGAAAGTTTTAGAAAAATCAACCCCTTCAGTTTGTGTGAAGCCTTTAGCAACTAACCGTGCCTTGTACCTCTCAAGAGAACCATCTGCTTTGAGTTTCACCTTATATACCCACTTACATCCTATAGGAACTTTACCAGGAGGTAGTGAAGTCATCACCCAGGTATGATTGGCCACAAGGGCATCAATTTCAGCCTGCATTGCAGCTCTCCACATAGGATCTTTCAAGGCTTGAGCATAGGTATCTGGTTCCTTAGTAATAGACAAGGCAACAGAAAATATTCTATGCGGAGTGGACAGTTTACTGTAGGAAAGAGTGGAAGAAAGTGGATAAAGTATACCTGAGGTACAAGCAGCAGTGGATTCATGTGACTGAGTTAGAGAAGCTGAAGCCAATACATGTGCAGAAACCAGATTGCAATGGTAGTCATGGAGATAAGAAGGTGGATTATGAGGTCTATGAGACCTTCTAATAGGAGCAGGAGCAGTGGAATTAAGGGCAGGAAGGGCAGAGGTAAGAGTAGGAACATCAGGAAGGAAATTAGGAGAAGAAACAGTGTGATCAGGGGAATGATCAGGGTGAGATTCAACCTGATCATGATGAACCAGATCTGGAAATTCATCAGGTGGAACAGCAACATCAATTGAAGACAAAGGAGGGGAGAACTCGGCAGAAACTAAAGGAACCTGAACTTGAAAAGTGTCAGGAACAAAAGGTTGAGAAGGAAACATGCAATGAGTGATAGGAAGGGAGGAAGACCTAGGCTTTGCTGTCCAGTGCTTAAAAGGAAAAATAGACTCTCTAAAAACCACATCCCTAGAAATGAAACAAGATTTAGTGGTCAAATCATATAATTTGTAACCTTTAGAACCAAAAGGATAGCCAAGAAAAATGCAAGCTTTTGCTCTAGGGTCAAATTTGGCTCTATTCCTATGCAATGTAGAAGCAAAGCATAAACAGCCAAAGACTTTAAGGTGATCATAAGCAGGGGAATGACCTAGCAGCTTCTCATAAGGTGTTAAACCAGAAAGAAAAGGACTAGGGATTCTATTGATAAGGTAAGTGGCAGTCAAAACACAATCCCCCCAGAATTTCAATGGTAAGTTTGCTTGAAACTGCAATGCTCTAGCTACATTCAACAAATGTTGGTGTTTTCTCTCAACCACTGCATTTTGCTGTGGTGTCTCAACACAAGATAATTGGTGTACAACACCTTTAGAAGCATAAAAAGATTCAATGGCAAACTCAGGACCATTGTCAGTTCTCAAAACCTTAATGGAAGTTTTAAATTGAGTCATAACCATGTTAAAAAAGGACTGAACCAGCAAAGATGCATCAGATTTATGTTTCATTAAGTAAACCCAAGTGCACCTGCTGCAATCATCTACCAAAGTAAGGAAATACTTAGAACCAGACAAAGTGGGAGTGGAATAAGGTCCCCAAATATCAGCATGGACTAAATCAAAACAAGAAAGAGATGCAGTTGTAGAATGAGAAAAAGGAAGTCTCTTTTGTTTAGCCAAAGGACACACATTGCATTCAAAAGGTTTATTAGCATTGCAAGAATTGTAGTTAGGTACAATGGATTTCATCAAAGCTAATCTTTGTGAAGAAGGATGGCCTAACCTGCAATGCCATAGCCTAAAAACATCATTGGAAGAAACAGAAGTACAAGAATGAACATTGTTTACAGAAACATGGGAAGACAGTTTGGACAAAATATCAGAAACTGACTTAGGCAAAGCAATCTGTGTATTGGTTTGCAGAATGTAAAGTCCACCTTGCTTCTTACCCAACCCAATCATCCTCCAGAGCTGTAAGTCCTGTATAAAACAGTAATGGGAAAGGAATATGCAACAACAGGAAGGATTTTGAGTTAATTTACTGATAGAAACAAGGTTAAAAGAAAATGATGGAATGCAAAGAACATTTTCAAGAATCAAAGAAGCTGAAACTTGTACAGTTCCTATGTGTGTAACCTTTGCCATGTCTCCATTAGGCAACCTAACTGAAGTTTGAACAGTAGAAGTAATGGTTTTAAAAAAGGAAATGGAATGGACCATGTGATCTGTGGCCCCACTATCAAGGATCCAATCAGTAGGATTGAGATGAGAAATATCAACAGTAGAAGAAAACACAGAGTATTCTAAAGAGGGATAGGACCAAATACCTGAGAGCTCATGGCCTTGAAATCCAATGGAAGATTGTGCAATGATATTGGCAACCTGAGGAGTCTCTACTGCAGTTTCAAGTGGAGCTTGAGTGCCAAAATGACACTGAGAATTCAGCAATCCAATCAACTGTTGGTATTCTGATTTGGTCAAGGACACTCCTTCATCAGAACCTTGGTCAACAGCAATGACATTGTTGGCAAAAGTAGTTGAACCAGCCTTATTCTTGAACTTATAGCCAGGTGGATAGCCATGTAGTTTGTAACACTTATCCACTACATGTCCCATGGCTCCACAGTGAGTACACTGAGGTCTCCCAGCCTTGTTTTTGTTGAAATTCCTGGCATTGTTCTTGTTTCCCAAAGCTGCCAAGACTGCAGCTGTGTCAACTTGAAATTTCTTTCCTGCTCCAACCTTTCTTTGCCTTTCATCTTGAAGCAATAGAGAAAAAACCTTGCTCAAGGAAGGAATGGGATCCATGAGTAGAATCTGTCCCCTTACTGCAGAGTAGGTATCATTCAACCCCATTAGAAAAGCCATTGTGCAATCTTCCACTTGATGACCACAAGTACAATTTCTGTATGCAGTGAATTCATCCCAAATGCCCTTGAATTTGGTGTAGTAGGCATTGATAGACATATCTTCTTGAGCCAAAGAACTAACCTCTTTTCTCAACTCAAAGATCCTAGGTCCATTACCTTGGGAAAACCTAAATTGTAGATCAACCCAAACCTCCCTTGCTGTCTTGAAATAAACTACACTGGGCTGTAGGTCCTTGGAAATTGAATTGAATAGCCAAGCTAAGACCGTGCTATTACACTTACACCAAGCTGTGTAACATGGATGATCAGGTGATTGAGGCTTTGGAATTGACCCATCTACAAACCCAATTTTGGTTTTGGCATCCAATGAAATCAGTACAGCCCTACTCCAGGTATTATAGTTTTCTTCCGTCAGACGCTCCACAACAAGGGATACACCAGGGTTATCACTACTAGTCAAGAAATACGGACTGGAGGAATTTTCCCATGGGTGAACAACATGGTGAGTAACAAGTACAGAGGTACTAGAAGTATCATCAGCCATTTTCAACACAAGAAAACCAAAAAAAAAACACAGTAGCTCCAAATCACGACAATCAAGAACCTTCTTGATCACAAGAATCACCTTTCTTGATTACAAGAATCAATCTCAGAACAATATCGGTCAAACAAAACCCAAGAAATCAGAGACTACAATTAAGCAATTGAGGAACCCTAAATCTCAGGAATCAATTACGGAATTTTCAATAAAGCAATCGAAAACCCTAGATCAAGATTTAGAAGAAAAACAAAGTGCAAGAATCAAGAAAGAACACAGATGAAAATCTGTTTGATTCGCGAGAAAGCACTAAGGAAAAGAACGAAGAAAATTCAGAGAATACCAGAGGGAATTGGTTCTCTGAGCTCTGATACCATGTTGGAATTCTTCCACGATCCTAAACTTATATGATGAATGATTGCTCAACACAGAGAAGTGAAATGCAGAGCAAGAAGTAGGAATGTGAAAAATGAATTCTTCATCTTTATAATTAGCTTACACTGTTCTTTATATACAAGACACAGAAGAGTAAAGCTGTAACAGAAAAACTAACTACCCAATACTAACTACACAGGTGCCAGCCTCTATACACGTGGCAACTGACTAAAGTATAAAAGCTACTAAGCTACAAGTCGTTCTTTTACACAATTACAGAGTTAATTACAAAACTAAATTAAACTAATCTTCAACATATCACTTTATCTCAGTCGCAGTCGCAGATAAGAACTTTACCAGCTTTTATGGAGTGAAGCTTTTTTTTTTTTTTTTGAGAATCTTATGGAGTGAAGCTTGGTAATAACTTTATGAGTATTAATTAAATAACGAAAAATAACCTCGTTGGTGATGCAACGTAACTGAAACTCTGCCCAAACAAAATAAATAAATAAAGGTATACTTTTCAAAGTTTCGAATACACAACTGTTCTGCATGCGCGTTCAAACCCATATAAGTATGGACATATGGTCATGACTCATGAGAAAATAAATAACCAAATTGTCGGTAGTTCGGTACTTGCAAGGAAGGTTGGGTCCGAGGAAGATAATTAAAAGTGGCAAAGATGCGGTGGAAATTAAACTTCGGAAAGAGGAAAGTATTGAGAAAATAGATATAAAAATGAAAAAGAAAAAGTTGGGTTAATTTCGATGAGGTGGCGTGATAGTTAGCAGCCGAGGGAGAGAATTGTTATCATCAATATTATTATTCAAAGATTATATGGCAAAACTTAAGTATAGTAATTTAGATTTTTTACTTAAAATTTTGACATTTGTCTAATTTAACAATCTAAACAAACAGCGTTAAAACTATTTTTTCCCTCTTCTTCCATTTTTTCCCTCTACTTCCTTTTTTTCCTGTACTGCAACTGCAAGAGAACGCACGACTTTAAATCTCCAGTTGCCTCTGATTGATGAAGCTAAAATGAAGATAATAAAGAGAATTCTGAATTCCAATCCAAAACTCAGAAGCTAAAATGCAGAACCAAATAGGAAAGATCAAAAAATCAAAAAATAAAAGCCAGATCTACTGAGTTTCAAACCAAAAAACGAACCCTTCTCCCTCATTTTCTCAGTAACCAAACAGGAAAGATAAAAAAAAATAAAAGCCAAATCTACTGAATTTCAAACCAAAAAACGGACCCTTTTCAGCTATACCCGAAACTTCCACACTCTTAACATCAACAAAGCCATCATCACAGCCTCTTTCATTATTTTGTCGAGAGAGAGAGAGAGAGAGAGAGAGAGAGAGAGAGAGAATCATAGATCAGAAAAGAAGAAAGGAAACATATACACATACATACACACACACACCGAGAGAGAAAGAGAGAGAGGTATATGAGATATTCTTTTCTTTTTTTCTTTTTTCTTTTTTTGGGTTTTGGGTTTGGAAGAGAAGGGTCATGGGTGGTTTGGAAGAGAGGTTTTGGGTTTGGAAGAGAAGCAGTAGGTAGTTGCACTACAAGAAAAAGAAGGAAGAAGGAAAAAAAAAAAAGTTTTAATGCCGTTTACTTGGGTTGTTAAATTAGATAGATGTCAAAATTTTATGTATGGAACCTAAGGTACTGTATCTAAATTTTGCCCATATATATATATATATATATATATATCAAAATGCTATGTGTGTATATACTATATATCGATATCGATATATTGTGTTCTAGTGACCAAACCAAAATGTCTACTAGAACATTGGTTGGTAGTTGTTGATAGCACCAAGTTCATCAATGGGAGTGGGTTTTAGAATAATTAATATATAGTGGTTTGTTAGATAAAAATTATTATTCGGTGAAATCCATCAAACATGATTTCACCCATAAGCGTTTGGGTATATGGGTTGTTTTAATGTGAATAGTGCTCATTCAAGATAATATATCTCTTAATTACAATCCCTTATTTCAAGGGAAGAGTGTTTGATTCCAACAACATTACCTTTGTCAGTGGCAAAGCTAGGAATTTACTTTTGAGGGGTTGAGTAAAAAAAAGAACAAACCATTTTTTTTTTCTTTGTATATATTATATCCATATTATTTATACTAATCTAAAATAGTATTATAAACAAAACTAATAATACAAGCTGAGTACTTTATAACTCAGTTTTTAACTTGCTCATAAACCTAGATTTTCAAATTAAATTGCAACCTATTATTTTAATAATTCTCTAAAAAAATTATAATAATTAAGATTAAAAATTATTAAAGACCACTTAAAATTAGATAAACAATCATTGAATGCAGAAAAAATATAATCAATATAACCAATCATTTTATATATACAAGAAAAATGCTATATCCATAACATTTTTACAACAAATTCTATGTGGCAATATGTTACTGGTTGTTATTGTTGGGACAAAAAAGTAATTTAAGTAGTATATTCAAATTTGAATCAATAACAACTAACCATTTATGATTTGTTGTGGAAATATTGTGGAAATAACACTTTTATATACAACGATAGAGCCACGTCAGGAGTTGGAGGGGAGATGCACCCCCCCCCCCCTTTTTTTTTAAGTTGATAAGTGTTATCCTACTTTTTTTTCTCAAAAAAAATTAAAGTGTATATCCTTCCGGTCCCCCCCTCCTCCTCCCATTCAATTTTTACTTTTAGGATTTGAATTCTGAAATATATACATTAAAAAAAAAAAAATTGAATGAGAGTGGGGGGGGGGGGGGGGTGGGGTGGTGGTGAAGGGAAGGATATAGACTTGAGTTTTTGAGAAAAAAATAGGATAACCCATACAAGAGTCTATACTTATCAACTTAAAAAAAAAAAAAAAAAAAAATAAAAAATTGAGGGGCCATGGCCCTTCTCACTCCTAACATGGCTCTGCCACTAGCCTTTGTACATGAGTTTATTTTTCATGTTTGGGGGATATGTGTTTTTATTTATTTGTTGCTGCACCTAATAATGTATTTAGGTTGCCTACATATCCTTGGCGGGGATCAAGCCAATTCATAGTTCTTAAATTGAGGTTTTAGATTTAAAATCCTCAAATATGATTTTGTCCACTTTAAATTATGGACATTTAAGTCAAATACTAGGTATTTAATTAAGCATTGAATTAATTTTGTTTTTGGGTGAGATAATTTATTTTAATCTCAAGAATAAGTCAAGGACATGTGTTTTTATGGAAATTGAACTAAGGATTCTCTTTTTGAGAAATTGAATGTCCAGACAAATTTCCCTTTCTTTCATTTGCTTCTTTGTTTAGGAACTTTAACAAGTAATATTATTTTGATTGAAGTCCCCAAAATTAATTGAGGTATTGAAAATTCCTTTGAAGCAATTTTATTTTTATGAACATTTTTTGAAATTAGGAATTGAAAATTTTTCTCAAATTAATTTTATGATCATTTTATTTTAGGAATTAAAAACTCCAACTTTGGTTAAGGAATTAGTAATCCCAAAGAATTAATTATATTGGAATTAAATACTCCATTGAATTAATTTGAAAGAATTAGAAACTTCACTCTATTTAAAATAATTTTGGGAGTCAAGAACTCCATTGAAGCATATTATTTTAAATTGGTGATGTCAAGAACCCAAAATTTTTAATTGGTAGAGTCAAGGACTCCATTGATTTGTTTGATTTGTAGAGTCAAGGATTCTAATATTTTAATTGGTGGAGTCAAGGATTTAATTGAATCAATTCATAAGGTACTCATGGGTTCTAGTTAGCTCAACTGGTAAAGTCTCTAATAGTTGTATAAGAGACCTGGGGTTCAATCCCTGCCTATACCAAAAACTGATTGATGTCTTAGTCTAATGATAAAGAGCTATCATCAGGAGCGGACGCTATAGGTTAAAACTCTCTTTAAAAAAAAAAAAAATTCATAAGGTACTCCATTGATGTATTTGATTTAGTAGATGCAAGGACTCTAATATTTAAATTGGTGGCGTCGAAGACTCCATTGAATCAATTCATAATGGTAGAGTCAATGACTTCATTGATGTGTTCGACTTGGTAGAGTCAAGGACTCTATTAAATTAATTCATTATGGTAGATTCAAGGACTCCATTGAAGCATTTGATTTTGTAGAGTCAATGACTCCATTGATGTATTTGATTTGGTATAGAGTCAAGGACTCTAATATTTAAATTGGTAGAGTCAAGAATTCTATTGAATTAATTGAAATGGTAGAGTCAAGGATTCCATTGAATTTTGAGAAGGCATTGGACAAAAGTTTTAGAGAATTTTTATTTGGTAATTCTCATGTAGGATTTGCGAGTCAATGACTCATACTCTAAGTTTTATATAAGGAATTAGGAACTCCTCATGAAACCCAACCCAATTTGTTTTACTAAATAAAAATTTTAATGACTCATACTCTAAGTTTTATATAAGGAATTAGGAACTCCCCATGAAACCCAACCCAATTTGTTTTACTAAATAAAAATTCAGTTTTGAGAAAGAGGGAGAGAGAGATTTAAAGAATAAAGGGACAGGTGAAGTCCCACATACAAACCTATTGCTGAAACTACTTTAAGCTTCTGTGTCCTCTTCTTTCTTCTTTTCACTTGTTGCGCTCTCTGCATTCTGTCCGTGTCTGTATTTTCTTTGTTCTTGCTCTGTGTTTTTTCTTCCCTTTTTTTACTTGCTGAAGCCTTCTCTAATTTACAGAGAAATTGAAGAAACCGATTAGCTCCTTCTTTTTCTCAACTGATGCAGTACTGCACTTGCTTCTTTCACGGGCAGTTGGTGTGGATTGTAGCTGATTTTCAGCTACATTTTTCTTTTGGAATTAGGGCAAATTACAATATTCTCACTTATGATTTGATCGAAATTTAAGTTGCCTACTTGTAGTTTGAAATTTGACACTTTATCCACTTGAGGTTAGCTCAGTTAGAGTTTTGTAACCCATCTCAGTTAAAAACATGACTAAATATGTAATTTCGCTTCACTTTTATGTCTCTCTCCTCAAAAAACACAAAAAACATAAAAATACAAGATCAAATAAAATAAAAAATAATCCAGCAGAACATTTGCATCATAGAATTTCAAATCACAGGAAGTCAAGCCTCAGGTAGGTAAAGTGTCAAATTTCAAATTACAAGTATACAACTTAAATTTTAATCAAACCACAGATAAGTAAGTTGTAATTTACCCTTAGAATTATTAGAGTGGTGCGGTAGAAAGTATTTTCCTCAACCACATGTCCCACTCCCAGTATCCCACCTACATCTCCACCCCTCCCCCTTTTTTTTTTTTTTTTAATGGGTAATGACATTGGGCTTGGCTGCCAAGCCTGCCATGCCATAAGTTTAGTTAGCAACCTCACCTCTTTTGCATGTGACGTGAGTGTGGGCGTCATCCTTATATTTTTGTTTGCACTATTTGTTTTTATAATTAATTTTGTTAATTTTGGAGGGCATTTATTTTTTGTTCCTACAAACTTGTCCAAAATTTATATTCTTTGATAAATCCTACTTGGATACATTTTTTATGTAACCAATTTTTTTTTAATTTTTTAATTTCACATTTCAACATGGTTATTTTATTGAGATTGTTGCGTTTGTTTTGTCTTTTAGTTTGACATTTTTATAATTACATGAAAGAGACAAAATAAATAAATAATATTTTAGTTTAACATTTTTTGAGCTCACACTTTTTTTTTAATTTAGATTTTTGTCATGTATTTTTACTTAGTAATAATAATTAGTATTGTAGCAAAATTTAATATGGATCAATCACAAATAATTTCTAACATTTAAAAGAATGTCAAGTTTCTTTTTGATAGATAATTGCATTACAATGTATTGAGAAACAATTATTTTGTGTCTTCTTGATAGTTTGTTAACACTACTTAGGTTTTAATTTGAATTTTCATGAATTTATTTGTTCATATCTCGGCCCTTCTAACAATTGAAATCCATCCTCCGTACCTAGTTGCAATGGTCCTCTCTCGTCTCTCTCTTAACTTCTCCGCTAAAACATGGTCACTCGCCTCTTGGCCACTAAGCTTTACCCAAGTTCACCAAGATTCCTGCTAGTTGTCAACACTTGATTGCAACCACACAAGTTGCAATGAGCTCACCTTACTACCTAACATGTGTGGAGTTATTGACGGGAGTAGGGGTGTTTACCAAACCACCCATAAAATGGCATAACCATACCGCATTGCAAGTAATAGTGTACCGCACTGCACTGCAAGTAATAGTGCACCGCACCCTATCTATATATTAATATATTTATTTTTTAATAATAAATATATTATTAATAGTTTAATAACCCTAGTTTTCAAAAAAAAAAAAAAATAATAATCCTAGCAAGTGTTGATTAGGAAAGCCAACCCAAAATAAAGAAAAACTAACTCAATAGTTTAAAACTTGGCCCAATACAAAGGGAAAAATTAGTGTTAGGCTGGGCAGAAAAAACACAAAATTTGAAAAATATACAAGCTTTAAACCGTTCAAACCGCATCTTATATACTGTACTCCACATGTGATCGCAAAAATGAGGTGCGGTGTAGTTATGGTCTTTGGCTAAACTCTAAACCGTACTGTACCACACATGTGATCGCAAAAATGACGTGTGATGCAGTTATGATCTTGGGTAAACCGTACCACAAAGTAGGGTGCTAAAAATGGTTCAAAATCGCACCGCACCGCACTACGAATACCCCTAAATTGGAGTCATATCAAGGTCCATAGCCTTCCCAATGGCCAAATGTTGATATAGGTTTCCATCAATTTGGTTTTAGGTTGTGGTTGATTATTGTCAGGGGCGAAAAAATTTTCCTTCTGACAAATGAGATTTATGTTGGATTGGGGGCCTAAACGCTAAATCGAAACTCAACGATGGGTTTGAAGTATGTCCCAAAGGCTATCGGTGAAGTTTTTGAAGAGTTCGCCCTCTTTTTATACCTTGGGCCTAGGATGGGACTGACAAGGGTTATGGAGTGGCCTATAAACACTTCCTACAGCAGACATGTTAACACAATAAAAAGCATACTGCAATAAAGAAATAACCCAGCAGTAAAGTATCCCAGCGGTAAAGTATTCCAATGGTAAAATGAAATAAAGCAGAATAAATCTTCAGCCGTTAGGTATTCACAGATTAAGAAAAATATCT
Organism: Quercus ilex subsp. ballota; assembly: GCA_032727855.1. Lineage (NCBI taxonomy): Eukaryota > Viridiplantae > Streptophyta > Magnoliopsida > Fagales > Fagaceae > Quercus > Quercus ilex. The sequence goes on from CM064908.1 coordinate 30,278,952, forward strand.
ACATCTTTAAACTCATCATTCGTGGACTCTGGAGAAGAGTCTTCTAATACAATAATATGAGGGAAAAACTCTATAGTAACAGTCACGTCATAACCTTCAATAGTAAATGAAAAAACAAACACCATGGGCTCCATTACAACAAATAATGAGGAAGCTTAGTGTGAGATGAAGGGGGAGAGAGAGAGAGATTCCAGCTAGCGCAGCAAGATCATTAGGATTTTAGGACACGCACATGGATATAGTATATGTAGTGAGTAGTGAGGGTCATTTTTGGGTAGTATGAATAGTGAGAGAGAGTGAGTATTTAGTGAAATTGCTGGGGCTTTCTGCTGGGGATGGATAAGAGCTTATAAGTAGAGGTATGAGGGGTATTTGTGAGCTAGGGATTGAAGAGCTTAGTTTCTAAGTTTGAAACTAAGGACTCAGAGGCTCAGAACCTCACTAAGAGCTTAAAGAAAATTAGAGAGAGAGGAAAATAGATAAGTTTATGAGAGAGTTCTTCTTTATTTGTGTGTGTTGAAGTGTTAGTGGAGAGTTCCATTTATAGTTGAGTTTGAGGGGTAATTAGCAAATAATCTCTGCTAAATCAGCCTTAATCTTCAGAAAATCCTTGGAAAATTGTTCATAGGATTTGGCCAAGAGTTGTAAGTTCAGATTTAGAATGTTCTTTGTTGTTTTGGGTAATGGCAGTTGGAGTTCTGACTTAGCATTAAATGCTGATTGTCCTTAGCTAATGGGATTAGAGCATGTATTAAGCTAATGATCTTGGCTTTGCTATTGCTAGAATCAGAGCTCCATATGGTAGATTATATCACCCCAAGCTAGGTATTAATCTTGGAGCCCTTTGCTGGGAACTCTGCTAGAGATCCCTTTGGTGCCCTCCAAACCACATTTCCATAAGTTTCCCCATTTGGGTTTATGTGCTTGGTCCATGAACTAAAAAGTACACATTTTTGGCATTGTAATGAACTATTTTCAAGTTGTTCCAGAAGCTTTCATGGTCTAGTTGTGGCTGCCCCTAGTCTTTAACAGAATGAGTTGGAGAAGAAAGAGAAGATGACTGGCTGAAACTTCCCAGCTTTATGTCAAGGCATCTCAGCTTTGTGTCACATGAGAGATTATGAAAATCAGCTTGGTAAGGAAGGGTTTAACCTCTGTTGGACACGTGTTCTCTTCTGATCTGATTTGACAAGCTGGAACTAATGGTAATAGGCCCCAGTTGTCAGCTTAGTTATGCTGAAACTTGACTAGTGGTTCGTCTAACCACTTTAGTTACTCAAGTGAGTTTCAGTTGCTGAGATGAGCACATGGACTGGGCTGTTTCGGCTGGGCTTTGTTGTTGGGCTTCCTTGGGATTGTTCATCCCTACAAAATGAATAGTTTGCCATGGGTGATATACATGAGCTTTTGTAGTTAGTTGATTATGGAAAAATAAATATAGTTCCCATAAATTTTGTAGAAGAAATAGTTTTGAAGGATGAGTAATTTATATTTCCCATGAGTTAGGAACTTTAGTATATGAAAATATGTTTTTGCCAAGGAAAAGTTTTGGACCTTGAGCATAATGTAATTGTTTTTGCCAAATGATATTTGGGCTTTAATAGAATAATTATATGCCCAATAGTTTTGGTTTTTGATAAAATAGTATTGGGCATTTTGCAAAGGTTGCCAAAATAATATTGAGTTTTTGAAAATAGGTGCCAAAATAGTAATGGGCTTTTGAAAATAGGTGCAAAAATAGTATTTGGACTTTTGTAAATCGGTGCCAAAATAGTTTTTGGGCTTTTGTAAATAGGTGCCAAAATAATATTTGGGCTTTAATAAATAGGTGCCAAAATAGTATTTGGCTTTTATAAATAGTTTGAGATTTTGTAAAAATATTGCCATGTCGCAATGGACTTAGTAAAAGTGTCGTATAGCAACGGGTTTTGTAAGAGTGCCGTGTAGCAACGGGCTTTGTAAAAGTGCCATGTAAAAATGGGTTTTAAAGGTGCCGTGTGCTGTGTAGCAACGGGCTTTAGAGTGCCGTTTTGCAACGGGCTTTAGAGGTGCTGTGTAGCAAAGGGCTTTAGAGGTGCTGTGTAGCAACGGGCTTTGTAAGAGTGCCATGTAAAAACTAGCTTTAGAGGTGTCGTGTAGCAACGGGTTTTAAAGGTGCCGTGCAGCAATGGGTTTTAGAGTGCCATGTAGCAACGGGCTTTAGAGTACCATTTTACAAAGGACTTTAAGGTGCCGTGTAGCAACGCGCTTTAGAGGTGCCGTGTAGTAACGGGCTTTGTAAAGAGAGTCTTATTGGGTTTTTTTGGATTTTTCCCCCAAGGTAAATGAGTTTGCGGCTTTTCGTGGAGATAGTATAATTTGTAGCCCAATTTTGGTGATAATATGATAAGTATTTGTGTGAAAACCCAAGTTGGATAATATGTGGGATATAATGGGTAATATTTGTGAGAGGGCCCTAGATAATTTATGGGGCTTATATGGGAAATATTTGTGGGAGCTTAATGTGGGTAATAATATGGGAAAATATTTGAGTAATATATGGGAAGAATGTAGGAAATATTTATGTGGGTCCAAAATAATTTATGGGCTTGTATGGGTATTTTTTTAGTGAGTGGGCTAATGAGATTAGGGCTCGAAAATTTGTACTCAACATTTAGCCCCCCAAGTCACGTGTGAGCAGTTTTTGTTTGGTCACACGTGCGAGTTTAAAATTTTGGTGGCAGTTGGGCTCCTGTATCTTTCCCACGTTCAGCACTTGGTGGGTTTTCAGAAATTCCCTAGGTTTCTTGCATTAAGTGCTGGCATCTTCCCCATGTCTTGTCACTTGTAGCTTTCATGCCTACAAGTAAAAAGGTTGGCTTTGGTTGCTTCTTCTCTTTTTTTTTTTTTTTTTTTGCTTGGACCAAGGGATAGAGAGATTAAGGCATAGATTGAGCCTTTTCTTCTTCTTCTTATTTTCGGCTAAGGGTGAGAGAGTAACACCAGTTTTAACCAAAGCGGAGAGAGTGATTGAGATTCTTGGCAAAGCACAGAGAGAAACAGAGTCTTCTCTCCCTCCTTTTCCTTGTCTTCAACCAAGAGTGAGAGAAATAGAGAGCTTCGGCTAGGGTTAAGAGGGAAACTGAGATTTTCTTCCTTCTGTTGTTGCTTTCGGCCAAGTGAGAGAGAAACCCACAATTTTTTTTTGTTTTCTATTGTGGCCATAAGTGTTTTCTCTGCCTCTTTTTTTTTTCTGAGCAAAATATTTCTGCTACTGTGAGTCATGGCTGAAAGAGAAGAATAGCTGGGTCTTGGTGATGTTGGTACTGCTGGAGTGGGTGTGTCACAAAGTAAGGCTGCAATTGGGGGCGAAGCTGAGGCTGTTGCTGTGGGTGCTGATGCAGAGGCTAGGCAAGGAGAGCCATTGTTACCACTACAAGATCCGTGGTATTACTCAACTTCTCTGCTTCTAGCAGTTGGGGCTCTTGAGGTTAGCCCACCCAGTGTGCAAAGGAAGTGGATTTTGAAGGGTGAAGCCCCTATTCATGAGACAACATGGGTCCCAGCTGCTTCTAGTATAATGGACCTAGGTTTCAATGGAAAGAGCTTTTGCCAGTACCTATTCAATTTTTGTGTCCTTGTGGCACAACCGTTGGTTGGTCTGATTGGGTAGAGCAAGAGGTTGTTGATGAAGGATTCTGCCAAATTTTGAAGAATGTCAAGATTTTTGAAGCTGTGGTTGTGTCCCGTGGGTGCAACATGTATAGAGATATGGGAGCACTTCGATTTTTGGCATGCCGTTGGAATCCTAATACCTACACTTTCTTTTTTCCTTGGGGGAGACCAAAATCACCCTTGAAGATGTGGAAAGGATTTGCTTGCTGCCTAGCATGGGGCATGTGAATCTGCTGGAGCTAGGGTTATCTGATGAAGAGTCTACGATTGCTAGAAAGCTGCTGGAGACCTTTGGTAGCACTTTTGCGTCTTGGACAGGTAATAGAGATAGGTTCTCCTTTTGAATTTCTGAATTTAGAGAATCTGAGGCTGTTGATGTAAGGAGGGATGCATTCTTAACCTTGTGGATGAGCAAATGCGTGTTTAATTCTGACCCGGTACAATTCATGAAGCCTTTCATGCTCCTTCTAGCCGTGGTGTTAAGTAGAGGCGTGTCCTTGCCTTTAGGCACTTTGTGTTTAGGTACCCTTTATTCTAAGCTTGATAGATTATGTAGTGACAAGCTTGAAGGATCTCCATACCATATTGTTGAGTCTAGTGTTAATGTAGTATTGTTGCAAACTTTCATATGGGAGCATTCAAAAGATTATATTGATGTTGGCAAAGATGTTGGCGATGTGAAAATGGCCAATTAGGTGGTCCGAGCTACTGTACCTAATGGTGAGCTTCAATTTCTTGGTTTTGAAGATGGTCTTCCTTTGCTTATGAAGTGGATGGGGTTGAAGGTTTGGAATATTCCTTCAATCACATTGCTAGATGATGGGGCTCACTTTGCTTGGAAGCCCTACTCTTATGTTGCTGCTAGGTTTTGCTGTTTGAACCCTTTTCCAAATGTTAAGCATGGATCGCAAGAGTTTGGATTGGCTGATCATAAGAAGATTCCCAACTTTTTACTTATTACATCCCGTTTGTACATCCCATATCCGAGTGGTGCCGGGTTTGATTTGATACAACACAATCTCCATAGAGTTTTGAGGCAATTCTGGTTTGATCAAGATGTCCCGGACATCAATGCCACACGATGTCCTTTGAGTGATGCAATGAATCCGTTGGTTCATGGTACAACAATAGAATGTTAGGCTAGCAACGTGGAGAGAGTCTTGGTTTCGAGTAGGCACCGTTAGGGGTATGCCACTTCAAATATGTGACTGTATTGGAGGAAGGTGATGAGCACCTTCATTGATTATGTAAATAACCGAGAGGTTGACCAAGTGGTGATAAGTCCCCCGTTGCGTGAGCCTTCTACCAATGCTCGGCTTATTCTGAATACAAGAACATCTTCGGCATGGGCTACTAGGCAGAATTTACGGTTTGCTGAGTGGCTTGTTGACCTCAATGGCTGGGTGGTTCATGGTGGTGATGTTCCCATAGAATGGAATGAGAAAAACACCATAGTGAGAGCCCCTGAGTCTAATCTAGCCACTGGTGCAACCAAGAGATCTCGTGGCAAATCACCTCCTTGCGAAAATAAATCCAAAAAGGTGAGGTGTAAGAGAGCAAGTGCTGAAAAGCCTAAGACTGACAGTCCTAAGCCCCCAGTTGTTGCCCAATCTGGTTCTGGTGCAGCTCTAGTCACTAAGTCCAGTGTTCTAGCTGTTGCATCTGCTAGTACAAACTCACCGTTGAAGCAATACAGAAGGAAGACTAGCGCTGGTAGAGTAAAGGTTCCTGAATCTTCAGAAGAGGTATTCTCATAGAGCTCTTATCTTCTTACATCCTTTCTATCTTTTTTCTTTTCTTCTTTGCCTTCATTTTTGGTGCTGACTATATGTTTTTGTGGCTGTAACAGTCCGGTGATAGTGAAGAGACACAATCGGAGGAGTATGATTTTGAGGATACGGCTGTTGACTTTGGTAAACTACTGTTCCTCGCTTCGGTTTCTTCATGCATTTCCTCTCCTAATGTCATTTATTCTTTAGGTCCAACTAATGAAGACATAGAGATTGCTGATGAGGGTCTTGTTGTTGCTGTCATTGCTGGAGAAACTGCTGCTGAAATGCTTAGCCAAGAACATGCTAGCAAGGATCTTGACGTCACTATCTCTGCTGGGGAAGCTACTGCTGGAATACCCAGCCAAAGGCATGTTGCTTCTTTGGTTGTCCATGATGTTCACTAGAGAAAAGAACCTCCAAGTATGATAATTTTGAGTTATTTACATTGAGTAGAGTAAGTTTCCAATGCTTGGTTGGATGAGTGCTTTCTGTTACTGTTGGAGATATAATCATGTTCCTTTTTGCAGAATTGCAGAGTGAATCTTCTAGTGCTACTATCAAGAGAATGAGCCTTGAAGAATTCTTGGAGCAATTTGCTAAGGATGAGGAGAATGAGAAAGTAGCGGCTGACTTCTACCCCCTTTCCAGTAATACTATCATGTTCCAGTGGTCTGAGATTCTTGCAGAGGGTTAGGCATTGCTAGAAGAAATTGTAAGGAAACATCCTCACTTCATGACTGGATGCAAGCTAGGTGCTTCATTAAGGAAATCTAGACTTCAGTTGCTTGTTGCAGTACTGCTGGATATGCACCTTACAAAGCTTGAAAGTACAAATTTGAAGAGAGCACTTGAGTGGAAGAAGAATGCTCTTAAGGATTTGTTGTTCATGAAGTTTGGAGTTCAATTCATCCTTGATAAGATTCAGATTGCTGCTGAGGCTTGTATTGCTCGAGATAATGAGACTATGTTGAATGAGCTTGCAGTGAAGATAGATGCTCTTGAGAAAGAAATTACAGCAAAGACAATTGAGCTTTCTCTTTTAGTGAGCCAAAGGGATGAAATGATGCAGTCATCGTCAACTGGAGGCGCTTCTTCTTCAGCAGATACCTTTGGCAATGGCTTATTAGACTAGCTTTTTTATTAGTAGCTTAGTATTTTGAACAATTTGTCCTTAAGTTATTATGTAATGAAACATGATATGTATTTTGGGTTTATTTAGCTATGTAGGTTGTGTTTTGTGCAAAGTTGCACTAGCCGTGTGAACTTTATGTGGTAGTTTGATATTTCTCCAGCTATACAAGTTGTGTTTTGTTTCTGTATAGGTATATGAATTTGTTTTGTGAAAAATGCTTTATTCATCAAAGAATAGTATGTTTAAGCTAAAATATGGTCATGGAAATCATATACATAGTTTTGAAAATATTTATTGTGCTTATGACTGTTTTGTTTCAAAATACCCAACTATTAAGGCTGTAACTTTATTCATGGTTCAGAGTATGCATATTTATGTATGGAAAGTAATAGTAGAGTGCTTGTAAATGTAAGAAATTCATATTTTAGGCAAAAGACAATGCTTACTTCTTATTCACATTGTAGTAGTTTAGGATTATATAAGGAGAGTTACTTAGTACATACTTGAAAGTTGAGTTAAGCATAGTACAACTTAAGCCATTTGCCATTGATAGGTTCCGTGAGACTTTCACCTTCCACTGTAGCTCGATGATAATAACCGTTGTCATTAGCTTCCCTTATGAGATAGGGCCCCTCCCAACTTGGGGCAAACTTAGAGGGTGTTGAGAGATTCCTCCTGATATGATCTGCTTCCTTTAAAACCGTTTGTCCCTTGACAAAAACCCTGGATTTCATGGCCTTGTTGTAAGCATTAGTCATCTGTTGTTGATATCGCTAGGTACGGTTATAGGCAAGATTTCGTGTCTCCTCAAAGGCTTCAAGGTCCATAGTTCTGATTTCTGCACAAGTGGCAGCATCCATGTCTATTTCTTGTCCATGAACAACCCTTTGGGTGGGAACCAAGAGCTCAATTAAAGATATAGCCTCAATACCATATATAAGAGAGAATAGTGATAGTTCGGTGGCTGTTTTGCTTGAGTTTCGGTATGCCCACAGGGTTTCCAGTAAGTGTTCTATCCTGCTACCCTCATATTCATGCACCATCTTACTGAGAATTCTCAATAGCACTCGATTGGTAGCTTCCGCTTAACCATTGCCTTATGGATAATAGGGAGTGGACTTGTGGTGCTTGATGTGGCGATGGTCAAGTAATTATCAGACATCTTTATTGACAAAGGGATTGCCATTATTAGTAAAAATCTTGTGAGGGATGCCAAATCTACAGATTATATGCTCTCGAATGAAGTTTGCAATAGTTAGGCCTATAGCCTTTTTTAGGGGAATGACTTCAACACACTTTGTGAAGTATTCAGTAGCCACTAGTATCCAAATATGACCTTTGGATGCTAGATTGATTGGGCCTGTTAGATCAAGCCCCCAAGTATGGAATGGCCAAGGAGTCATCATGTTTTGAAGGTTGGTCGGGTGAGTATGTATGAGATTCCCATGGAGTTGGTAAGTATGGCATGTCTTCACACATTCAGCTGCATCTTGTTTCATGGTGGGCCAGAAATACCCAAGATTGAGCAGCTGTTGAAGAAGTTGCCTTTTGCCTTGATGGTCACCACACTTTCCCGCATGTACCTCTTACATGACTGATTATGCTTCAGGGGTCCTTAGGCATCTCAAAGGCTCCCCATTGAATCCCTTCCTGAAAAGAATACCTCCTTCCACAAAATAACGAGTAGCCAATTTTCTCAAGCGGTAGGCCTCCTCATGATTGTTGGGCAAGATGCCTTCTATGAGATACTCAAGGAAGGGTATATGCCAATCATTGGTGGCAAAGACTGCACATGACTCCATCCCATCAAAAGTGTATTGGTAGTTGGTGCATTGTTCTTGGACAGTGGCAGCTTGTTTGCTCATTTCTAGCCAATAATAACCTAACCACTGGAGGCGTCTGTAGATACTGACAAAACTGCTGGAGCCACAGGATTTTTCATGAACTTCTTTCAATCGCTTAGTGGATTCACCAAGGCTTAAGCATCTAGCTAGAACTCCTCCAGGAAGTTTTTTTTGTATAACTCTCCTGCCATTAGAGCATAATCTTTGAGCACCTTCAAATGATCCTTCTCATCGGGTGATAATAGTGCTTCTTTAAAGGAAGATCGCCAGTCTATATGTTCCAACGGTTGATCAAAGAACTCTTCTTTCAGAATTTGTACAACTGGGATAGGCCTTTTCACAATAGTGACATCTGTAGTTGCACCTTCAAAGTTGACTTTTGATCCCAAGGTGGCTAGAGCATCGGCAAAGCGATTGTCGGACCTTAGGGAGTGTTCAATATTGAATTCATCAAAAGAGTCCTCCAACGTTTGAGCCATAGGTCTATATGAAGCTAAAGATGGTTCCTTGAGTGCAAAATCTCCTTTGGCTTGGCAAACAACCAAATTTAAGTCTCCAATTACTTGAAGATGTTTGATACCCATTTCACGAGCCACCACTAGGCCCATAAGATATGCTTCATATTCAACCATATTGTTGTTGCATGGAAAATCAAGCTTGAATGACATAGCCACTGTTTCTCCGGTATTCTTAGACTGGACTATTCCAGCTCCTTCTTCAGAAGTGGTAGAGGATCCGTCAAAACGTAAAGTCCAAACAGCTTTAGCTGTTTCCATTAGTGTAATCTATGGCAGCTTGCCAGGTACATCATCAGTAATGTTCCAGTTGTCTTCACCAGGAAAGTTTGACAGCAAATCAGCGATGGTTTAACCCCTTACAGCTGTTGGGGTGATTGTGATGATCTCAAATTCAAATAATTGCAATTGCCATTGTGCTAGCCTTCCGGAAAAAACCAAACGCCTTAAGAGTGAGTGGATTGGATGAGATTTTGTTAAAAGCTGTACCGTGTAAGCTAGCAGATAATGACGTATCCGCTAGGCTGCATATATTAGAGCAAGACAAGCCTTTTCAGCCCTTGGGTAGCGGGTTTCAGCATCTTTTAACTTTCTGCTAATATAATAAACCGGTCGCTTAAGCCCTTCTTGATCATCTTGGGCTATAAGTGCCCCAATTGCCTCATCATGGGTAGCCAAATACAGCTTGAGTGGTTTCCCTAGTATGGGTGCACATACGGTTGACAATCTGGTCATGAGTTGCTGCAGCTGGAGGAATGTCTGTTGGCATTTGGAATTCCAATGGAAGGGTCTTCCTTTTTTCAACAATAGTGTAAAGACATTTGTGAAGGCAGCGAGACCTAGAATAAACCGCTGGATGTATGAGAGTTTACCAAGGAAACTTTTGAGCTGTGTAAGTGTGGTAAGTGGCTTCATAGTAGCAATGGCTTGCACTTTTCTAGGATCAACATCTATGCCTCTTTGGTGGACAAGAAATTCCAGAAATTTTCCAGCCGTAACTCTAAAGGCACATTTAAGTGGATTCATGCGAAGCTTGTAGAGCCGACACCTTTCAAAGACTTTTCGTAAGATAGCAAGATGATCCCCTCTTGTCTTTGACTTCACAACAATGTCATCCACATAGTCCTCGATTTCCTTATGCATCATGTCATGAAAGATTGCGGTCATAGCCTTTTGATATGTGGCTCTGGCATTTTTGAGACCAAAGGGTATGACGGTGTAGTAAAAGTTGCCAATAGGAGTTCGAAAGGCTGCTTTGGCTGCATCTTTGGATGACATTCTGATTTGATTATAATCGCTGAAGCCATCCATGAATGAAAACATAGCATGTCTAGTAGCTGAATCAATGAGCATATCCATGTTTGGAAGTGGAAATTCATCTTTGGGACATGCTTTATTAAGATTTCGGAAGTCGACACAACATCGTATTTGTCTGTTCTTCTTCTTGACCGGTACAATGTTTGAAAGCCACTTTAGGTGCATGATAGGCTTGATGAACCTAGCTGTGAGGAGTTTCTGAATTTCTTGAATAATCTGGGCTTCAACAGCAAGATGTAAGGTCCACATGGGCTGTACTACTGGCTTTGCCCCTGGTTCCACATTAAGAGCATGTGCTACTAGGTTAGGATCCAAACCGGGCATCTCCTGGTACTCCTAAGCGAAGACATCAATGTATATCTTTAATAGTGAAATGAGCTGAGCCTTTTCCAGCAGTGGCAAAGTTGCATTAACTGAAGTTGGTCACTGGACACCAGGATCATCATTGAGATTAATGGTTTCCAGCTCCACATCAGATGAAAAATTGGTCACTACTGGAGGCTCTTCAGATAGTTCTGCCAGACTGCTGGGCAAATTTTTTTTCTACTGTTGGGGCTTCTGTTTCTTGAGTATAGCAAAATGTTGGTGTAGCACTTGCTTCATTTAGTCCAGGACCTTTCTACTTGAGACAGCTAGGCCCCGTGTACAGTTATAAATGATACCCTAAACGACCATCTGGCAGCTGGACTTGCACACATCGTGGCTGTGAGACACTGCTGGGGGTTTCCCCATATTCTCTTTTCTTTCTCTTTTGATCCAGGAGAAACCTCATGTCTATTTCTAGATCATTCTTAATGTCTTGCCAGCTGGGTAATGGGATCCCAATAGGGCTTGAAGTAGATACTTCCCCACTTGGGGTGAGCTTGTCATAGAAAGTAGCCTCAAAGTAATGTGCCTAGGATAGATCAAATGGTGTAGGATTAGTAGGAATGCGTATGGGCTTACCATTAAATTTTCCCTTGATACATTGGTGATAAGTAGATGGCACAAACTTGTGTTTGTGGAGCCATGGACCGGGCTGTTTCGACTGGGCTTGGTTGTTGGGCTTCCTTGGGCTTGTTCATCCCTACAAAATGAATAGTTTTGTCATGGGTAATATACATGGGCTTTTGTAATTAGTTGATTATGGAAAAATAAACATATTTCCCATAAATTTTGTAAAAGAAATAGTTTTGAAGGATGAGTAATTTATATTTCCCATGAGTTAGGAACTTTAGTATATGAAAATATGTTTTTACCAAGAATGCTGTGTAGAAACAGCTTTAGAGGTGCTTTATAGCAACGGGCTTTAAAGGTGCCGTGTAGCAAAGGGCTTTAGGGTGCTGTGTAGCAACGGGCTTTAGAGTGCCGTTTTGCAACAGGCTTTAAGGTGCCATGTACCAACAAGCTTTAGAGGTGCTGTGTAGCAATAGGCTTTGTAAAGAGAGTCTTATTGGGCTTTTTTGGATTTTGCCCTCAAGGTAAAGGAGTTTGTGCCTTTTTGTGGAGATGGTATAATTTGCGGCCCAATTTTGGTGATAATATGATAAGTATTTGTGTGAAACCCCAAGTTGGATAATATGTAGGATATAATGGGTAATATTTGTGAGAGGACCCAAAATAATTTATGGGGCTTTTATGGGAAATATTTGTGGGAGCTCAATGTGGGTAATAATATGGGAAAATATTTGAGTAATATATGGGAAGAATGTAGGAAATATTTATGTGGGTCCAAAATAATTTATGGGCTTGTATAAGTATTTTTTTAGTGAGTAGGCTAATGAGATTAGGGCCCAAAAATTTGTACCTCAACAATTATAAGAAAATCTTTTGGGATGTGTGCATCAAGGCACTTGATGCGATCATCGATGCCACATATTTAGGGCCCATTTGGTTGGGAGAATAGAGAAATAGGAAGATAAAAAATATGGAGATAATGGAAAAGTGGGATGATAGAAAAGATTTTAGTTTCCCTCATTTATGTTTGGTTGAGAGGGTAGAAAAGTGTAGGGATAGAAAACTTTTTTATTTGGTTGAGATGAAAAATAAGAGGACTGAAAATAGAGTTTTTATAATTTACTCTCATGTCCCTATTAAAAATAAAACAAAAAGTAACCCATTATATACTTTAAAATTTTGTATAGATGGACACTTCATTAAAATGAAAATATAAAATAAAGAAATTAATCTAAAAATGTTTTCAAAAAAAAAAAAAAAAACAAATACCAACCAAAATCGATGAGAAAAAAAAGTGAGAAACATAAGAGCACCCACAGAAAAAAGAAGGAAATAATAATAATAATAATAATAAGGAGGAAACATCCAGAAAAAGACACAAAAATAAAAGCAGCCAAAAGGCCTAAAACGTCTAGAACGTTTCTGTTGGGATATATATTTTTAAAAGTAACAAGGAGATTTGCTCCTTGTTTTCTCTACTATAATCTCCCAAATTTGGGGAGATTGAGTTTTGGTGAACTTGAGAAGAAAACACCTAGGCTCAACTGGTTTTCTCTCCCCTCTCTCCTCCCAACCAAATAGCTACTCCAACCATTTTTTCTTCATTTTTCTCTTTTATATTTTCCATCCAACTACTTTTCACTCCAACCAAACATACCCTTAGGGGATAGGTTTGTTGTTGTTGTTGTTGTTGTTGTTGTTGTTGTATAATAAGCTTTCTTAATGGGATATCAAGTGGGATAAGGTTATCAATGTGAGGCCGTGTGTGATTGGGTGTTGGTGCCTGCTATTCTTTGTTGCCTTTTTTTTTGTTCACACCCTTTTCGCTAATTGGGATTGGCACTCCTACCCAAAACTTGTTCAATGGAATACTTATGAATGGGCAGTCTTTGAGAGAGCAATATGGAGTTTGAGCTTCTTGACCACAATGGTGGTATGGTGTCATTTTTAGTTGGGTTTTTTTTTAAATATTTTTTTTGGTCCTGTCCAATCATATGGGTGACATGACTTATGGTGATAGCTAGCATTAAATGGGTGATATCATATATGTTTTAATGACTAAGCAACCATCAGACTACTAACAGAGATGGATGACATATCCCTTATGAAAATGGAATCAAATGTTAAAGCCTGTTGAGGACATAATTTATGTAATTGGCTAATCTTTTGATAAAATGCACTTTACTTGTAATTGGGTAGATTAGGGATGAGTTTAGTACTTCAAGAATCATGTTATTCATGCCAAGTATTAAAGCCATGAAGATTAGCCCAAGAAACAAGTGAACAAAAACTGTTCATTAAAGCTCAACAGATACCTCGACAGAAACAGTATCTATCGAGACTTAATGAAGAAAGCTCGACAAAAGCTCGACAAAAGTTGAATCTGTCAAGATCTACAAAATTAGAATTTTTAGATCTAATTTTTGGCTTATGATGACATGTATGTGTAGGGTTTCTTTTCTCACAACCCTAGACATATATAAGGCTTATTTTAAAGGCCATTATACATAGAGAACACATGCAGAAAGTGACCTAGTGCCTTATTCTCTCTGCAAGAAGTTACTGCATTTTGCGCCTTAGGGTTTTGTAACCAAGTGCTTCTTGATCTTCATTGTTGATGAAGTGAAGAACTTTGCAACCAACAACATCTTCTTCAAGTTGTTGGAGTTAGTCAAGTACTGGGATCCGTGCATCATTGGTGACATTCATATATTGAAGAGTTCAGAGGTTCTGAATCGGTAGAAGGTTTCTGTTGTAAGTTCATCTACGGGGATTGTAGAATCTAAGGATAAAAGTTTTGTATTAGATTTGAAACTTCTCTTTACTATAGTGAATTTCTTTTCGGGAAGGTTTCCCCTCAGGTTTTTACTGTGAAACTAGTTTATTTAATTGGTTTTTCTGGGTCATTATATCTTGTCTTATTTACTATTACGCTGTGCATGATATTGATGTTTATTTGTTTTAACAAGGTTTATTCATAATAAATTTAATTAACAACTTGAGTTTAAAATTTATTAATTCTATTAACCGGGGTTTAAATTTTCCAACAAAGCCCAAAATAAAAACAACCCCAAGAGTTAAAGGTCAAAATATAGTTTATTCTTTTAAAAAAGGACCAAGTTTGGGATGAAATACTATGAATTCATATCATCAATATTATAAATCCATAAAGAAATGGAGATTCAAATCTTTATTCTCCCTGTAAAGAATAATAAGCAATGTTATTGAGTTACAAGATTTTTGACACCTTTAAAGGCATTCAAACTCTAGTTTTACGATAGATATTCAAAGCTACTAGATTACAGGAATTTTAATAAATTTTTCTTCAAACCACCACCACTGCCAATGATGATGATGATGTTGTTAATATTATAAGATACGTAGTTAATTTCTATTTGCTAGCCCCTAAAATAAATAAATACACACACACACATATATATATATAAAATAAAAATAAAAAAGAAAGAAAGAAACATGGATTCAACTTTATTGATGTTGGTAATCGGTGAACCTTACAACTAAATTTAATATTAACATGTCAAGAGCTTTGTAGCTCAACTGCACTTCTCAATGTTTCTAAAGGAGATATCTAGATATCAAAGTCCCCTCCTTAACTATCCAATTATCAAAAAAAAAAAAAAAAACAACAACAACAACAACAGATCAACATGGATTTTTTCATAAAACAAAGGACACTAGCATTCTATGGCTGTGAAACCAAGAACAAAAAAATTATTGTTAACTCAATAACCATCGCAATTTGAGAGGTCCTTGATGAAAGCATTGATGCTGCTTTCAAACGACCCTCCTTGGACAGTCGCACGTTGACATATATGTTGAACTTCACTTGCTTTTGATCTAATTTCTTTCATTTCATCACTTTCCAAATCCATAAATTTCGTCACTAACTCTGCAATTTCCGCTCCTGTCACCAAATTGTCTGCTCCCACATCTTTCTTCACCCTCCACCCAATTTTCCAATCCTCCACAATTAGCTTACTATTATGAATCTGATCAAATCCTATAGGATATGTAAGAAAAGGAATACCATAGAACATACCTTCTTTAGTGGAATTCCACCCACAGTGTGACCAAAAGCCTCCTATAGAAGAATGAGATAAGACTTTCAACTGGTCACACCAAGGCACTACTAACCCCATATCACCACAAACTTCATTCAACCTGCAGGTCTCATCACGCGCAACCCATAAGAATCTGACACCACTATCGTGCAAACCAATTGCAATTTCATCCATTTGGGCACTAGAAATTGAAAGAAAGCTTCCCATTGAAATATATAGAACTGAACTTCTAGGTTGGCAATCTAGCCAGTTTAGATAGTTTTGGTTACCGGGATTCATATTTTCTTCATGATCTAAGAGAGGTATGGTTGGGCCCACAGCATATACGGGAAATGAGAATTGTGAGTTTAGAACATCAATTGTCTCGGATTCCAACTCATAAATGGAAGCCAATAAGAGATATTGTGCTTTGGTTACACATGAACAAGCTTCGAAGAACCTTTGCGACATTTGTTGAACTCTCTGATCATGAGAAGTATCCACTACACGCTCCTCAGCTTTTACCAAAACACCCAAATTTAGTTGTATCAATAGAAATTGGGAGTTGGGTAACTAGTAGTAATTCACGTATTTTGAAATAAAATTAAATGAATAATTCCGAAATTAATTTTATACTTCCTACTTACAGAAACTTAACAAGAAGAAATTTGTGACAGACTGTAGAGATGTATTCACCTGAGATGTAATCAGCTTGGATATGTTGAATGGTCGTGAACATAGACGGCGACATAGTCCAAAGCGATGCGACCGGAATATTCCTCCGATTGCCGACGCCAACTACCCAGGAAAGCACAGTATCAACTATGATAACTGTAACGGGTAGCTCAAGCTGATCAAGGAGCTGCACAAACGGAGCTTCCAACTTTGTCATGGTAGCTTCGAAGAATGAGTAAATGTCAGCGGCGCGGACTAGCTCCGATGGGATAATGTTAGGTATGGTACTGAAGCGAATGTTGTCGGGCTTAGGATCGGAACCGATGAAACTGAGCCATTCTTCGGTGACAACGAAGGTGACGAGAATATCCTTCTTTTTGGAAGCTAGTATCTTGCAGAGGTTCATCATGGGGTTGATGTGGCCGCGACCTGGATAAGGCATAGCCACCACATGGCACTGCGTAGTTGGTTTAACTTTGACGGAATTCATGTCCGAAATTGGGAGGTACAGTGTTTGTGGTGAAAGAAGGACACTTCTCAAGTATATATCCTCCTGGCTTTAGGCAAATTTTTCACGCGTAGTCATTGTAGTGTACTTTGATTTGATGACTGAAAGTGTCAAAAAGCAAAAGCTTTTTTGCATCTCCTTTCTACTTCTGTTTTTTGAAAAAACTTTTTGACTAGAAATTTGTGTGTTTTGGACCAACCACAACCAGTAGGTTTACTGGTATGAATTTAATACGTTTATCTTTATCTTTATCCTATATTATGTGTATTCTTCTTCTTTTTTTGGTTCAAATTGTAGGAGTTTGTTGGTTTGTTTTTTATTTATTTGATTTAGTGATGAAGAAGCCAGCATCATGAGCTGGATATATATTCACCATAAAAGTGAAAAGTTGTTGTTAGGCAAAAAGGTTGTTGGCTATTTACTAATTACGATCACTAGTAATAATGGTGCTAAAAAACTAAAAAATTATTTTTAGCATCGCTATATACTAAAAAGAGAGCATCGCTGCATGCTAAAAAGAGTGTTGCAGCAGTAAAGTTATAGTTATAATTTTTACCTATCTTGCTATAGTGCACTGGCTGTGCACTGTAGCTGAGAGCTAAAATAAAAAAATACTTTTTTATTCTCCCAAGCCAACCTAAGCCCCAAGCTGCCAATCCACGCCTCCACCCAGTCTTCCATCTCACTGCTCACCCAATGCCGACAAGCCTGGGTTTCTCTGGATTTCGGGTGTTTCATCGTCGATCCAAGCTTTGGGTTTCTCTAGGTTTCATCGTCGAAGTCACCGCTGCCTTCCCCAGCCCATTGCTTTGGTTTTCCGCCGATCTCAAGTATCACTCTATTCTTTCTCTCTCTCTTTTTAAATTTTTTTTTTATAATGATTTTTGCGATATGATTTGTGGTTAAGACTTACGAGTGAAGATATGTGGTTTGTGGTATCTGAGATTTTGAGTAGTGATTTGGGTATTTTTAAATTCGTGATTAAAATGGTGTGGCTTGTTTGTTCACTCTGTTCTGGTATCACTCTGTTCTGTGATGGGATCCTTGTGATTTGGTTGTGTTCTCTTCGTTTATGCAGTTTGTGAGGCTTTAAGTCACTTAATTGCATGTGAATCCAATGGATATGTTGGGGGAAATTCGGTGTTTGAACTTTTTTGGCTGGGGTTTTATCAAAATGTTTAGTTAGTTTAAACATTTTGGTTGGATGCTGAGAAAATGCTGGTAAAGGGGAAATTTAAGCACTAAGTTTAAAGTTTTATGGTTATATACTCAATTTTAAGGAATGTTTTTTGATTGCAAGGGGTTAGGGTAGTTGAGAAGGGTCAGGATTAATGCAAGCAAGTGTATGACTTAAAGTAATGTTTAAAAGTAAACAAATCTCAATGAAACTCTTCCCCTAACATTATCATATGTTGCTGTAATTAAGTTAGCCACTGTTTGGACCAAACTTTCTCTAATTCAATATCATGAAATTCCATAGTTCTTTCATATAAAAAGGAAAATTGAAAGTGTAAGGGCTTTACAACTATTGGAGTTTTGAGTTGTTTTAAAATTTTCATTTATCTGTTGATTTGATGGTGGTTGATTTCAGATTTCACATTTCGTATTTCTGTGCACGTCATACATTGAAAGTGATTTCCTGCCAACCAAAAGAATCATAATCAAGGGCACAGCCAGGGGAGGGCGAGAGGGGGCAAGTGCCACCCTTGACCTCCCCAAAAACTCCTATATAATATACCTATAAAGCATTTTGCCCCCTCACAAATTTTTTTTATCTCAACTTTGCCCCTATCATAAATAAGAAGACTTCTCTACTTCTAAAAGAAAGCAATCTAACGTCTTGTATAAGTACATAGCACATTTTCATCTTTTTCCAATAAAAACAAAGTCAATGGCCCCACATAAGACTAAAAGTATTGTCCTTTTGACAAGTTTCCAAACTACTAATAGTAAATAATGAATTTACACAATTTTCGGATTAGATTCAGCCATTTTCACCATTGTCAGAGCAATACTATATAGTATATATAGTATTTTTCACAATAAATTTCATAATTGTTGAACATTCAATTTTCATTTTGGCCTACCACTTACATTACTTTATTGTCTACCAGATATATAATTCCCAGTGTCAACTTGTAAAAATACCAACTCTCCATTTGGTGGGTTCTACATAATCATTATTTTTTATTTAAAAAAAAATGGCCTACTTATATTCATATATAGCACTAAAACTATAGCCTACACTCTTTTTCTTATTTTTTAGTTTTTAATTTTTTTTTCCAATCTTGTTTTTGCTATAATCCAAATTTTAACTGCTTAAAAGAATAGAGAATTTTTTTTTTTTTTTTGGGGAAAGAGAAAAAATGTTGAATTCAACATTATTTTTTAATAGCATTCAAGGCAGTGAGGATACAAAATTGCTAGTACATTGTTATACTCCTAATACTTTTATAATAATTTATTTGAAGAAATAAAATTGATTGTTTAAACTCTATTTATTTAGATTAATCTCCAAATTACATATATATATATATATATATATATATATATATTTGTGTATTTAGTTTGCTATTAATATCAATAATTTTTTTTTTAGATTAATTTTGCTTTTAACATTGGCCCCCCTAAACTGAATTCCTGACTCCGCCATTGATCATAATCATGTTCTATTGTGTAGCACACACTTTGGTGTGTTGTATTGGATTTGAGATTCGATTCGAAAATTTCCAAGCCAAATATGCATCCCCCAATGACTTAGCAGATCTCTAATTGATTTTCATATTGTAGCTGTGGGGTTGACTTATTCTCCACCTACAGATATGGAATTTAAAGAATTTTATTTTATTTCTTCCTTTTTTGAGAATTTAGTACATCAAATATGGCCTATACATTATGGTTGATCGATTCAAATTTGATGCCTTAGTCATCACTTTTGGCATAGTTTAATCAAATTTCTTGGAAGCAAATTAAACTAAAATCTTTTTGTGATTTTATTTGATTTGCAGGAATCTAAATCTCTTAATGATACACCAGTAGTGATCATGTCCTCAGAGAACATCCCATCAAGGATCAACAGGTAAAGGGAATAACATACATTTTTGTTTTAATTTAGTTACTGAAAAATGCATTTAGTTTTAAATTAAAAAAAAAAAAAATGAGAATTGTTCAATTCAGTTTTTAATCTAACATGGTCTAATTGGTTTGATCAGATGCTTGGAAGAAGCAGCAGAAGAGTTCTTTTTGAAACCAGTTCAATTATCTGATGTGAATAAGCTCAAACCCCATTTGTTGAAGGGAAGAGACAAGGAATAAGAGCCCAGCATCAACAAGAGAAAGGGCATGGAAGAATGCCACTCACATGACAAAACAAGAACAAAATATGATGGCTTGGAAGTGGTCTAAACTCTAACCAACAATTTGATGATATATGGAGCTTTAGATAATAGGAAATTTGTGGGAAAATTCCCCTATCTTTTACTCATTTTCATAATTAATTTTAAGCTTTTGAAACTCACAGGCTTGATAGAAATATTGATTCATTAGAGAGAAGAAAGTCTACATTTTCCATCTCTAGGATCCATCCCCCCATGTTGTGCTTAGGGGTCTATTGTAAATTAACACAAATAGTTCAATTTTGTTGACTGATTTTACAGACTATTGAACTCTTTTTTTTTTAATATCTTTGATGCATTTTGTTACCAGTCAAATATGTACAAAACAGTAAGGAGAAGGAAACTCCATCTGGTTGAAAGGCCAGAACTTTAAAAAATGAATTCTGAAAGTTGGTCCAATTTCTTGATTAGGAAAATATGTGTTCAAATCAAGAGAGAATGAAAGAAGAAATGACGGCCTCATATCATTTGGGTTGAGTTATATATGTGAGTAATCTATGGACTATATTATTCCAGCTATAATATGTGTTCTATTTTATATGTTTTCTTATAAAGTTCTTTCATTTCATAGTTTACATTGTTTCAAGATTACTTCCAGACAATTGAGATGATTGTTTTAGTCAAATATAAATTTGTATATATATAATTTGGTTTCTAAAAAAATAATGTTGTTATTATACTAGATAATAGGCTATCATGACAATTGAGAAATTTTTTTTAGTCAAAAGATAAATTTGTATATATATAATTGGAGTTAAAACAAAATATTATTGTTACACTAGATGACTATTTGTTATCATGATGATTGAAAAATTGTTTTAGTAAAAAAAAAAAAATGTATAAGTTTAATTTGGGGTTAAAAAAATCACTTGTTAACACTAAACGATTATTTACTTTTATGTGGCATTGGCAGTGGTGGTGGCAGCGGTGGTGGATGAGTCGGTGGCGGTAGTAGTGACAGTAGCAGCGATTGCGGTGGTTGTGATTGTTATTTTATTGTAGTACATATATTATTTTATTGTAATGTTTATATTATTTTATTATGTTGAAAGTTAAAATAAATTTACTATCGTTAGATATTTTGTAAATTAAATAAATAAAATAAATAAAGTAATTTTTTATATTGTTAAATACTTAAATTTTTTACTTTACCGTTGTAGATGCTCTCGGTGGTGGGAATTCGTGACTTTTTAACGATTTCGATTTCGACACCGTGAAAATTTTGACCGGAGTGTCCCCTCAATGGACATTGTGTCTATCAGAGTCAGAGACCAGTACAGTCATTACCATGAAATAACAGTCTCGATTTTGACTAAAGTGTCCCCTCAATTCACGTGTCTATCAAAGAAAAGTTTTGGTTTTGTCTGTTTCATTGTTTTTTATTTTCAATTTTTTCTCTATTTATCCTCACTTATTAATCAGTTTCCTCCTTCTTCTTCTTCTTCTTCTTCTTCTTCTTTTCTTTTCTTTTCTTTTTTTTTCTTTTTTTTTTTTTTTTTTTTTTTTTAAGAAATAAAGAAAGAAGTTTTTATGGTCATATTACAACTCCGGGCAGGGAGTCAGTACACCTCACCACTAAGTTTACCCATAAACGAAAATCTATGGGCAGCATGACTCGAATTTAGGTGTGTTGCATGAAACGTTCGAACCTTACCCACTCAGCTAAGTTCGCGTTGACTTATTAATCAGTTTCTTTTTCCTTTTTAATTCACAATTCTCAATTTTTCTTTTTCTTTGAATCCGGTAATGGTTGGTCTTCCCTTATCTCTTTGGTCTTATGCTCTAGCTTGGCAAACGTTGATTTATAAATCTCTAATCTCCCTTTGGCAAAGACCGCCGTCTACACCAACCATCACATGTCGCTACATACAGCCATCATGATAATAATTTTTTTATTCAGAACATCATTAATTTATGAATTTGTTTCTACTCAACTTTATTGATTTCTTTCATATATATTCTAACATTTCGAACAAAAATAAGGAAATTTTATGTAGAGAAACTATAAAGAAGCTCCAATACACATTGACTTTATTTGTTTTTTATTTTTATATCACAATTTATTATTTTTCTATACTACATAAAAATTATTAAGTAAAAATTATCTATATATAATAAAAAAAATTAATTGTCAACTTTTTTTATAAAGAAAATTTGTATAATTTTTTTAGTGTGAATTATTTTTCTATAATATGCGCTTGTATTTTTAATTTTCTTTAAATTACTTAGGCTAAGCAAATTGTCCTACACAACTTATGCGTTGTCCTACTGTGATTACATATTTTTTGGTAAGAGGTTGGTTACTATTCTGGAAGCTTTTATTTCAAAATTTATAAACTTCAATACGGTAGAATTTATGTATTATTAACTTTATTGTTTAGATTAGGCTAGAGTATATTTTTTATTTTGTATATATATATATAAAAGGCTAAAATGCAAAATTCACATTCTAAGTTTCTTCAAAATTTATTTCAATCCTCTAACTTTGCTTTCATTCATTTTAGTTATTTAAGTTTCAAATTTATTCCATTAAAGCATTTTCGTTAAATTTTGTTGAAAATTTTTGAAAAAAAAAAAAGGAAAATATTTTTCAATCATTAATTGATTTTTTAATTAAAAAAATTTGAAGAAAAATTTTAAAAATTGGAAAATTAACCACAACTTATAACAAAAATTGATGAAAAAGTCTTAATTGAATAAACTTGAAAGTTAGAAAACAGAAATGAACAAAAGCAAAAGTTAGAGGATTTAAATGAATTTTGGTGAAACATAAAGGGTGGGTTTTGTATTTTAGCCACCAAAAAAAAAAAAAAAAAAAATTTAGTGTTTTTATTTTATTTTTTGGATCTATATTTTTGTACTAAAAGAATGATTAAAAAGAATATGATTTAAAAAAAAAAATGTCATAACCGTTCACCCAACTTGTCTAAGACTAGGTAAAGTCATAGGTATGATTGTTAACGTCGCGATCCAAGATCGTAGGATAATAAGATTCTATGATTTGCACAACAAAATCAATCTGAATCTTACAAGGATCGCTTGTAAAGTAGAAATTGGATTGTAGAATTGTATAGAATCATGATCCTACAGAATTCTATCACACACTTCAATTGGGCTTTTCTTTTTTTGGTATTGGTCCTTTATTTAGAGATCAAAATGAAAGGAATTTGTTGTCTGGTCCAAAAGAAACCTCTAATTGGACTTAAGTCCATAAAATGACCAAAAAATTAATAAGAAATATAAAAATTTAAAATAAACCTCCATTTCCTTCAATTTCTAATTGCTATTGTTGGTAAAGCCTAAAGTGGTTAGCTAGAACTTTAAAATTCCTCATTTGATACGCATGTCATGTTAAGAACTGTTGCTGTTACAATTTCACTAACATGCTATCATGTAAATATTTTTGAGCTTTTACTATTTTTATTAACGGTGAAAACAAATTTTAAAACCATTTGAAATCTCTAGATCTTAATTACCATTTCATTTTAATTTTCCATTTTAGACATCTATTGTTAATTGTTATAAAGATTACCTAAAAAAGAAGAAGAAATAAAACTCATTCAAGTAAATGCTTTTAGTTGTTTTCCAGGCCATTTTGTTGTTATGGGTCTGACACTCTAACTTTACCTTGAGTACAATGAAAACTTGGAAGCACACACAAGCTGGGATTGTCAATCCTGTATTGGTTTATCAATTTATTGTCAATCCTAAATAAAAATGAAAAAAGAAAGCATGGATTCTGCTTAATTCGTGTTGATTATGAACGAATCTTACAATTAAATTTAAGATCAACGTGAAATTTCACCCCAAAAAAAAAAAAAAAAAAAAAATGAAGAAGGCAAGACATTTTATGATCATGCAGAACAAAAAAGTTACTTTGTACTCAATGACCATGCAATGTGAAAGGTCCTCGATGAATGCATTGATGTTGGTTTCAGTTGATCCTCCTTTTGCAAATGCATGTTGACACACAAGTTGAACTTCACTTGCTCTTGTCCTAATTTCTTTCACTTCATTATTTTCCAAATCCATAAATTTCTGCACTAGCCTTGCGATTTCCACTCTTGTCACCAAATTGTCCATTCCCACATCTAGCTTCACCCTCCACCCAATCTTCCAATCTTCCACAATTCACTTACTATTCAAGATTTGATCAAAGATTATGGGAAAGGTAAGAAATGGAATACCACATAACATTCCTTCTCGAGTGGAACTCCATCCACAATGTGACCAAAAGTCCCATACAGAAGAATGAGATAAGACCCTCAATTGATTGCACCAAGGCACTACTAATCCTCTATGACCACAAACCTCTTTCAATTTGCTAGTCTCGTCACGTGCTACCCAAAAGAATCTGACACCACTATCACCCAAACCAGCTGCAATTTCATCTATTTGGGCACTAGAAACTAAAAGAAAACTTCCCATTGAAATATATAGAACAGAACTTCTAGGTTAGCAATCTAGCCAATGTAGATAGTTGTTGTCCCTGTGGTTTGTGTTTTCTCCAAAATCAAAGTCAAGTACAATTGGGCCCATAGCATATACGAGGACTGAGAATTCTGCTTTCAGAACATCGAATACTTTGGATTTGAACTCATAGATGGCTGTGAATAAGAGATATTGTGCTTTGGTTACCCATGAAAAAGCTTCGAGAAACCTTTGCGTCATTTGTTGGTTTCTCCCACGAAAAGGAATATTCACTAGTGGTGTGGAGGAAATTCCAGGGATCTAATTTACATGCTCCTCGGATTTTGTTGATATAAACAAAACCAATTGTATCATTAGAAATCCACAATTGGGTAACATAGTCCTAGTAAAGGCACGTCAATGAAGAAACTACGTGTATTGGTAATTAGTTCACTTATTCTTCCTTAACAAAAAAAAAAAAAAATTAAAAAAATAATAATAATAATAATAGTTCACTTATATTTTTAGTTGCTTTGAAGTTTTGTTCGAGTTACTATGAAAATAAAGTTGACTTTTTATTGGAATTAGCTCTTTCGTCTGAAGTAGCTGTAAGGGTTAATTAAATTTCATAGGAAAAAAATTAATTAGTAAAAATAAAACAAGAAAAAAAGTAAGAACACATGCAATTTTCTATTGTTGGTTGTAGCAAAACCTTATCCAAAAAGTAATCCATGCTCTTATTTGTCAGGGTGATCTCTCCATTTTCTACATTGCCTTTGTTCAGCAACTACAGCTTCATTCAGCATTACCATATCAATCTCTTTGTTAATCTTTCAAAGCATAGGATGAGCTGGTGAATGGCAGCAAGCGATGGCTACAACACTTACGGATTATAGGTGGTTGTTCTTTGCATTATCAAGCTTTAGAAATTTTATTTTTTTGGTGAGCAAACTTTTATGGATTTTTTTTTTTGTTTTTTTTGGGAGGGAGCCACAATTATGGATCCATTATCTATTTTTATTTTATTTTATGGGTCCCTTTAAGTCAAATTTTATTACTTAGAGCATTCATAGTGGTGATGCAAAAAAAAGTAGGCTTTTAGCAACTAAAAAAAATATTTTATTTATTTTAACACTTCACTTTAGAATACACTCAACATCAACGGTTTTTTTTTTTTTTTTTTTAATTACTAAATTTAAATATTCTTTTATTATTATTTTTATTCTTTATCTAAGTCTCTTTCTCTTTCTTCCTCTCCATCACTCTCTCCTCTCTGAAGCAAGAACAATCAACAAGACAACAAACCCACACCTCTTTCTTCTCAAACTAGCAAACCCATAGCCACCACCAGCATCAACAAACCCAAAACCACCACCACTGCCACCCACAATCCCAACAAATCACAACCGCCAACCACCACATAACCAGAAAAATCCATCAAATGGATACCCACCACAAACTGAAACCCACCCACCTGCCATCACTGCAAACCCCTGCCCAAAATCAACCCACCAAAAAACAACCTAACCACCACTGTGACCACAAACCAACCACCACCTCTATCATGCCCACAACCACAAGACAAAATCAAACCAACAACCACCACAAACCCAAATCAATCAATAGCCAAACACATATTAGGGGGGGGGGGGGGGAAGAGAGAGAGAGAGATTTTCAGCCCTAGCAAAAGAAATTCTTTATAAAAAAAGATAGAAGAGAGGGAAGAGCGGCAACCATCGTTGGTGGTAGTTCGCCGCATGTCGCCACTATCAATGGTGGCCTCTCATTAGCTTTGTTTATGGATCTTAGCTAGATCCGGTTGAGAGAGAGAGAGAGATAAAGAGAGAAAGAGAGTGAAAGAATAAAAAAAATAGTTTTTAATTTTAACTTGTTGCTACAATAATTGCTATAGATAACAGTTACTGTAGCTAGTTGTTAAAAAAATTTAGCTTTAACGTCATTGATAATACACACTTTTTGGCTTTTTGAGTGGTAAAATAACTATTTTGCTAAAATACCACCATCAATGTGGATGCTATTAAGATGCAACCCTATAATTTTGGAATCAAACTTTTTTGTTAACTTCATCTACTTTTGCCATGTAAAATTTTGAAAACACATATTTTTTCATGTCATTATTTAAAAAAAAAAAAAATTGGTTGATTTTACTTCCCCCTACATTTTACATGTCCAACAAATATTTATATAAAATAAAGGGAGAAATCAATAGATATCCTACGAACATTAATTTAGAAAAAAAAAAATTAGAAATTTTTATGGGAAAATGAAAAAGTAATTGAATTTTTGTCAATCTTTGATATTTCCCATAAAGGTGGTATCAAAAATTTCTAAAATGGTCCATGCACAACTGCCCTAAGGGCATCTGTTAACCGTAACTTAAATGAAAATGCTTTGACTTTTTGTTAAATTTTCTTTAATGTTGCCACATAATTTTTTGAAAATCCACATTTCTCCAAGTCATCATTTTAATATATATTTTTTAATTTGGTTTTTAGAACTTCTAAACAAAAAAATGAATTTATTTACTATGATGCTTTTGTGGCACCAATCACATAGCTACCAATTGTCAATTTGTAAACCTTTATAGTAAAATTAGTCATATATTTTATTATTTTCTTATATAGTATATTTCATAGATGTGTTTGTTAATATTATAAAGATCTATAATTAAAAAATAATTGGTAAAATCAAGGCTTGATTGACATAGTTCAAATATTTAATTATACCTACTGTAGGGGCACGTTTTGTTCCTAAGCCCAAAAAGTAAAAGGATTAAGGCCCAAAGAGCCCATCACAATGAATTTATAGAAAGTGGGCTGGAAACTAGACTTCAATGAGTTGGACAACAATCACGGTAGGTTAAAGATGACAAGAAAATAAAGACAAACAAGTTTTGTGCAAAGAAACTCTTCCTCGGCAAAGTCCGAGGACAACAGTCCTTGTATATATTTCTCTTGAACTTAATTACAGTTACAGTTCATATTGCTACAGTGTTTTTCCTACAGATCCTCAGATAATCCTCTTGTAATGGAGTCTTCTTCTTTATATTACCCTGTTTTGCTTCATCTCAGCCTTCCATGTGTAGATCAAGTTGCTGGTTTTTATCCTTATCCTATCATCACCTTCCTGAAATCTTTGGGGGTAGCTGTAAGGCTGAATATTACTATTTAGGTATCACCTCCACATTAATGCGGCCATGGAGTTACCTGCAGAGCATTTAATGCGATGGTAGTAGCTTTCTCCTAGATATTTCTCAACTTCCCTTTGTCCTGTTTCCTCGTGATGTTTATTCTTACCAGTAGAATTGTCCAGAATGTTGCTTTTGATGGCAGGTCAAACCTTCTGACCTTTACTTTGCTTAGCCGATGAGGCATTTCTCTTTAGACTACCTTCCCAAACTTTCACGACCAAAATCCCTCCATAACCTACTGATTTATACGTCTTTGCTAATGTCTAACTGTCCTCAAACTGCTAATGTCCTCGAACAAAGCTCACGGCCCAATATACATTCTAGGCCTTGCATCCCTACAATAGCCCCTCGAAATTCCCCTCTTTTGCTCTTCTGGAAAAAAGGAGGATTTCGATATTACAGCAATTATTTTACTCTGCCCTTATGTCATCTCTGTCTGTGCAGGTGTCTTTTCAACTACCCAAAAGCATGCTCCTGACATTTCAGCATTCGGGATGTGCTTGCATTTATTTTCTATGGCTTTATGTTCCCTACGTTCTACAGTACGATGAAGATCCAACGGTTGAAGATTTTATAGGGACTTGGGCAGGAGTTTTCCCGCTTGCTTTTCCCTCTCATATATATATATTGCCTGAAGACCTCGACTTTTTCACTCTCAAATCTCAAGAACTAGTCTGAGGAGCCCATCTTCCCTTCCGAAAGTTGTCTTTAGTATTTTCTTCTTCTTCTTTTTTTTTTTTCTTTTTATTTAGAGCCTTTTCTTCCTCAGCCCCTCTAATTTCTCCTCACCCTCCTCATACCTTAGACTATTTTTCAAATGGGTAGATTTGCTTACCTAGTAGACACCCCTGAGGGTATAGAGTGCTTTAAAGCTCGTTACCATATTCCTCTTGGGGTTTCCATTAGATACTGTTGCCAGGGGTAATGGCATGCCCTAAGGCAGGAGGGAGAAGTGGTAATTCCTATGATTGCCTTCATAGAAGGAGGGATAAGAATCCCTATGGGGAGGGTAACTAAGGATTACCTCATCGCTCACAGACTCTCCCCTACCTAATGTGCTCCTAACATGTTTAGGATTCTAGGTAGTGTAGACACTCTTAATGAGAGGATGAATGTAAACCTTACCCACCATGACGTGAATTGGGTTTACAACCGCCACAAACTAACAGGGCAGGGGTACTACCTAAAAACTAGAGTTCCCACGATCAGACTCATATCATGTCTCCTTGAGTCCAACAAGGGTATGGATAAAGATTATCTAATCATCTCAGGGGAGTGGCATGATGAGCTTCACTGCCCAACACGAGAAAGGACACTAGGGGTGTGTTTAGGTATAGGTCTACTGTTTTAACCATATCCTTTTTCTTACTAACATTTTCTACGTTTACCCTTTCTATCTGTATTTGTAATTTAATTCCTCTTTTACCTATGCTGTATTTCTAACAATGTTTTTGTTTTTGGTGAATTTGCAGATAAGTACTCTGCCATCCCTAATTTCAGCCTTGTCAACGAGCCAGATCTAACAAGAATACTGAAGTCCGAGATCTTTGTCCACAAAGACGGTCAATTGAGAGCAGCCCACCTTATCCTCGGTTACCAACCCTTATCATCTAGCTTCCAAGCACCAAAGTACGTGATTAGAGTGAGAGACCCACACTTGCACTAGATCAATATTGTCGTACTGGGTTTCCTCGTTACCGGCCTTGTTCCAGAAGGCATACAACAAGTAGAATTGCCATTTCAACATGCTACTGAGGAGGAAACAACTCCTTCCCAGCCAACAATTATTGAGGAGGAACAAGTAGTTGAAGTTTCAGACTCTGGGGACGAGTTTGAGGTTTTCAACCAACCCCAATCCCCAGAGCCTCCAGCTGGTGACCTTAGCCACCTTCCTCCAGCCCAAATAAGTAGCATCCAAGAATCCAAGAAGCTGCAAGCGTTCCTAAAGCAATGGTGCTACAAAGCAAGGCTAAGACGAGTTTCTTGGAGCTTCTGGAGTCCCATGCGGGGGGTAATGCGCCCGAGGTGGCCATTCAAACCAAACCCCCCACTCCTCCTTCCCAAGCCTCTCAAGCTGACCTTACTGACAAGAAGAGAAAACGGGACCCCAAGGGCAAGGAAGTCGTGGAGGAAGGGAGAGGTCTTCGCACCAAAGAGACTGAACCTCAGAAGGGGGCCAAAGTGGCCAGGACCAGCCAAACGAGGTCCTTTTGTGAAGGATCCATAGTGGACAGGGGGCATGACTGCATTTCCAAGATCCAAGCTTGGAATCCTCCATTTGTGCTAAATGGATCTCCTCTCCCTTCAAATGCCTTAATAAGGGACTTCCAGCAAGGGAGAGCTGGATACGTGGCAGGTGCTGTGGGGCAGGCTCTATTGTTGCCAGGAGATATGGCCAACTTAAGGAACATGAAGAAACATGAGGTGTTTCTAAGTCTCAAGAGGGACCTTGCGCTGGTAAGTACTGTATAACTTTTTTCTTATTTACATTTATTTTTTAGTTATTATATATATATATATATATATATATTTTTACACTTAAGGCTCTAATTGCTTTCTTTCATTACTATACTATTTCTTTTGAAGGCTGTCCAGTCAGCGCATATGGCCGAGGAGCTAGTGACCAAATCCCACTGGCAAATGAAAGAGGAAGAAGGGAGGCGGATCGCTATCTTGGAGGCCTTTTTCCTGGCCGAAAAGAGGATCCAAGAGCTGAACAACCAACTGATCGAGGCTGATCGGGAAAGGAAAAGTGCTGAGGCTGCTTTGCATGGAGCCGAGAAACAGGCAAAAAGCCAACGCAAATAGCTTCTCTAGACTGAAGACTAGCTATCTGTAGCTAAGGAATAGATAGAGGATTTGAAGAAGAAGCTGGAAGAGATGGAGAAAGTTGTAGAGAAAGCCGAGCAGGATGGCTATGATGTTGGAGTGGCAAAGACTGAGGAGACCCTTAGGGCTAAGGTCTTTGGGGTTTGTAGAACCAACTACCTTTAGGTGTGGAATAAGGCCCTCAACCAGGATGGGGTTGAGACCTTTTTTGCCCTAAGGAATCCCTTAGCCATTCGAGCATCAGGCTCTTCAGGCTCAAAAGCTAACACTGTCCCTAAGGATCTAAATTGCAATAAGGGCATATCTACTAAGGCTCTCCCCTCTTCCAATGATCCTCCTAAAGATGCAGAGCAAGTTGAGGCAGCTGAAAAGGAAAATGACACAACTAAAGGAGTGGTCCCTGAAGCTACCAAGCTTCCAATTGCACCCAAAGACCCTTCTAAGGATAAAGGATCCTCCTAGAGCCTAGAAATTGTCATGGCAACCCTTCCCATGCCTACCAAGGAGGATCCCAAAGGTAAGGGTCCAGCCTCCACCACAGCTGCTACTGCCAAATCTACCAAGGCCCCAGTAAAAGATAACCCTCCTCTTAAGATTAAGTAGGACCTAGGCTAGATTTAGTAGACTTTCTTGTTTTCATGTAATTGTTGTTTATATTTGCAAAGTTGTACTTATTTTGCCTTTTCCAAGGCTTTATCTAATGACAAGTGCTAACCTTCTTTTATGCTCTATTACATTTGTGCAAATTCAAACATAACTTCTGCTTTACCTTGCACTTAATTGATATAAAAATGAGATATAATTTCATTCAATTTAAGATATACCTACATTCTTGACTTCAACAATTATCTATACAAGTGAGAGTATAGTTGCTACACTTTACACAATCAACAATAGAACAGGCTAAACCTTCCAAGTCTACAATCTTTAATAAAGTGTAATCTTAACTTCAAAAACATACCTTACATGTCTAAAACAAGCAGCTCATATGACTATATGTGCTTTAGGCTTTCCTTCTCAATCTCGAATAATGATAAACCATGCACTTACTTACAGTTTCACATACTCATCCAACAACATATCAAAGCAGTGGTAGGTGTTAATTTACCCATAGTATATGGTTCGAGAAACCAAACATGACTAAGATTCTGTTTAACACCTAGGGAGATACTAAGTAGTGTTAGTTTACCCAAGGTATATGGTCCGAGGAGCCAAATATGACCAAGGTTCTGTTTAACACATGAATATTTGCTTAAGGAGTATTAATTCATCCACGATATGTAGTCCGAGGAGCCAGTCATGACCATGGTTCTGTTTAATACTTAAACAAATGATAAGGAATATTAATTTACTCAAGGTATGTGATCTGAGGAACTAGACATGACCAAGGTTCTATTTAATATTCAAACAAGTAATCAAGTATATTAATTTACCCAAGGAATGTGGTCCGAGGAACCAGACATAACTAAGGTTCTGTTTAATAAATATTAATTTACCCAAGGTATGTGGTTCGAGGGACCAAGCATGACCAAGGTTCTGTTTAATATTCAAACAAGTAATTAAGAATATTAATTTACCCAATATATGTGGTCCGAGGAACCAGGCATGACTAAGATCTTGTTTAATATTCAAACAAGTAATTAAGAATATTAATTTACCCAAGGTATGTGGTCTGAGGAACCAGACATAATCAAGGTTCTGTTTAATATTCAAACAAGTAAAAAACACAACACATAATGTCATAAATAAAAATATGGCAGAGCTGCCTTTCATTAATAATAGTACCTTCGAAGGTTATTTACATTTTAAGTATGTGGCATAACATTTTCATCTAAATCCATAACCTTTCTTAATACTAAGTCTCTAAGTGCTAATGGTCTTAGCCTCACACTTGAGTCGTACCTCTGTTTGAGCTTTTGTTGATAATATGCCAACTGAACCATGGCATTTCTCTACATTCTTCAATCAAATCCAGACTCCTTTCCAATAGGTTGTCATTGCTGTTTGGAGTGAACAAGCTCGTCCTTAGTGTGGGGAACCTAGTCTCCAAAGGAATCATAGCCTCAGACCTATAAGTCATTGAAAATGGTGTTTCCCCCCGTTGACAGACTAGGGGTAGTCTGATATGCCCAGAGAATATGTGGCAGTTCTTTCACCCACTTACCTTTTTCATCATCCAACCTATTCTTAAGCCCATTCACTATGACCTTATTGACAGCCTCAGCCTGTCCATTCACCTGTGGATAAGCCAAAGTTGAATACATATTCTTAATACCCAATTCGTAGTAGTACCTCCTAAAAGCCTTACTATCAAATTGAAATCCATTGTCCAAGATGAAGGAATGAGGAATCCCAAATCGGGTGACAATATTTTTCCACACAAACCTCTTTGCATCCACATCCCTAATGTTAGCTAATGGATCAACTTCAAGCCACTTGGTGAAGTAATAAGCGCCAATCAAAAGCCATTGTCCATTTCCTGCTGCCTTAGGGAATGGCCCCACAATATCTAAGCCCCATTGAGCAAAAGGGTAGGGACTTGACAGAGGATTAAGGATACCCCCTGACTGATGAATGTTAGGAGACAATCTCTGACATTGGTCACACTTCTTCACATCTTCTTGTACTTCCTTCTGCATACTTGGCCACCAATACCCTTGAGTGAGGGCCCCATGAGATAGTGATCTGCCCCTTGTATGACTTCCACAAACCCCTTCATGTAACTCTTCCAAGAGTGACTCTACTACCTCAAGATGGACGCATAGCAAATATGGCCCCAGAAAAAGAGCGTTTGTATAACTTTTGATTCTCGGACAACCAAAAATGAGAAGCTTTTCTTCTCAATTTATTTGCCTCTCCCTTCTCCTCGGGCAAGATATCATCCTTAAGGAACAGAACTATGGAATCCATCCAATTAGGCCCCACCCTAATTTGATGATTTTGGGCCGTCTCTCTCTTTATCCCAATGGGATTATATAAATCTTCAACGAGGATAACCTGTAGTAAACTTTATGCCGAGGAGGTGGCCAGGGTGGCAAGAGAGTCAGGATGCGTATTTCTGTTTCTCTGGATTTGCTGCAAGGTGAAATACTCACTCTTGCATTCTCAAATCTCTAGCTTCCAACTCTCCTTTTACTTGGCCTACAACCAATCTTGAATCTGAAAACACCTCCACTACTCTTCCTCCCATTTTTTGAACCATAGTCATCCCTACCAATAAAGCTTCATACTCAGCCTCGTTATTTGTGGCTGAGAAGCCCAATCTTAAGGATTTCTTAATAGTAATCTTTTCGAGAGATACCACAACTAGCGCCACTCCAGATCCTCTTTGATTAGTTGACCATCAACATATAATTTCCAAGATAGAGGTCCTTGTAAAGAGATTGTCTCAACTGATTTTCCTTCCATTCTTTGCTTTTCGCCTTCCTCTTCTAGTGGGAGACTCAGTAAATTCAGCCACCAAATCTGCAAGGACTTGGCCTTTAATAGAGGTGCGAGGCATGTACTTGATATCAAAAGCCCCTAAGATTGTTCCCCACTTGACGATTCTTCCTGTGTAATTAGCTTTCTGAAGTAGTGATTGAAGGGGAAGTTGGGTTAAAACCACAACTGTATGAGCTCCGAAGTAATGAGAGAGCTACCGTGTATCATGCACCACTGCCAAGATGGCATTCTTTAATGGTAAATAACAAATTTCTGCTTAATGCAACGACTTGCTCACATAATCTTATCAACTCTTATCAATACTAGGCTCACCGCGTGAGAGGCTACAACAATGTAAGCAAACAGAACCTCCTCCTCTTCGAGCCTAGACATAATGGGTAGCCATGAAAGATACTCTTTCAACTGCTGGAAGGCTACGACACATTCCTCGATCCACTTAAACCTCTTCCACTTATGTAACAACTAGAAGAAAGGTCCAAACTTGTCTGCTGACCAAGAGATGAATTGGTTCAGAGCAGCAATCATTCCTATTAATTTCTAGACTTCCTTGGGATTCCAAGGAGGCTGCAGATTTCTAATTTCCTTGATCTAATCATGGTTGACTTCAATTCTGCGATGAGTGACCATATAACCAAGAAACTTGCCCGAACTAATACCAAAAGAGCACTTGGAAGCATTAAGGCAAAAATTATGCTTTCTCAGTATTTCAAAAATATTTTTGAGGTCATTCACATGCTCGGACTTTATCTTGCTCTTCGCCACCATATCATCTATGTAGACTTCAATGTTTTTGTCGAGTTGAGGCTCGAACATCCTAGTCATCATCCTTTGATATGTAGATCCTGCATTCTTCAATCCGAAGAGCATCACTTTTTAATGGTAATTCCCAGTGGGCGTAATAAAAGAAGTCTTCTCCTGATCATCCAAAGCTAACGATATTTGATGATACCCTTGAAAGGCGTCCAAAAAGCTCATCCAAGGATGACCCACAGTTGCATCCATCAATTGGCCTATTCGAGGCATTAGGAAGGGGTCTTTTGGGCAAGCATTGTTTAAATCAGTGAAGTCTACACATACTCACCACTTCCCACTCTTTTTCTTTACCACCACTATATTAGCCAACCATTCAGGATAAAACACCTCTTTTATTGCCCCTGCCCACTTAAGCTTGATCACCTCCTCCTTGATAGCATCAAAGTGTTCTTTAGAAGAGCGCCGAGGTGGTTGCTTCTTAGGAGCAGATGGACTATTGTTTAAGTGGTGGCAAATAAAATTTGGATCCACCCCAGGAGCCTCATAAGCACTCCACGCAAACACATCAACATTTTTCTTAAGGAAAACAATAAATTATTCCTTCTCCCAAGGAGGTAATTGCACTCTTACTTGGAAAAACTTCTCCTCGTCGTCATCAATAACGATTTTTTCCAATTCTTCACGCTTTGCCCTTCTACCACCACGTCCGCAGACAAGACTATTCCCCTTGATTGCTATAAATCCCTATTTTGTAAGGTTGAGGATTCACCTCTAGTCTGATGCCTAATTTCAGCCATTAAACACTGTCTGGCCATAGATTGACTTCCAATCAGCTCCTCGACCTGATCCCCTAATGGATACTTCACCTTCAAGTGCAGAGTGGAAGACACAGCCCCCATGGCATAAAGCCAAGGTCTTGCCACAATAGCAATATAAGGGGAGTAAGCATCTACTACAATGAAATTTACTTCTACAACTTCTGACTTGCCTGAACAGGTAGTTTGATTTGGCCCTTCAGAAAGACAATCTTCCCATCAAACCCTATTAGAGGAGATTCATAGTAGGCCAGGTCCTCAGGCTTCAGCTTCAGCCTCTTAAATAGATCAGGGTACATAATCTCTGCACCGCTGCCCTGATCTATCAAAACCCTCTTCACAACATACCTTCCAATCCTGAGGGTAACCACCAAGGCATCATAATGCGGCTACAGGGTTCCCATCTTATCCTTATTGGAAAAGCTCAAGGCTGGTCGAACTTCCAATCTACTCCTCTTAGGGTCAGGGATCAGGACCTCTGCAAATGGCCAATCTATAGACATCACCCTGGATAAATGAGAGCTAGTCCTGCCTGGGGCAGTAAGGATAACACTGATTGTCCCCAAAGGCAGTCTCAAAGAAGCATCCTTTTGAGCTTCCAACCCTGCCTGACTGCCCTGTCCACTGGGCTGATACAAGAATTGTTTTAACTTCCTATTCTTAACCAGCTGCTCTAGATAATTCCATAAAGTCCTACACTCTTCTGTAGTGTGTCCTCGATCTTGGTGGTACTGATAATGAAGACTTTGATTACGCTTTGTAAGGTCTCCACCCATCTTATTGGGCCACCTGAAATATGGATCATTCTTTAGTTTCTCCAAAATTTGGTGTACAGGCTCCCTGATAACAATGCTGACTATTTGGGCAGTAGCAGACCCAGAGTGCCCAGCAAAATCTCTCCTGGGTCGACTGTTATTGTACTTTTCCGATCTGAAATCCCTTCAGTCCTGAGGAACTACCTTGGCCTTCCCCCCCATCCCCCCCCTTTTTTTTGTTGGTCCTCCTATACCCATTTGTACTCATCAATACGATCCATGAGCTAGCGTACACTCCTAACGAGCTTCCTCGTTAAAGACTTCCTTAAATCGTGCTCGGCAGGCAGGTATCATTAAAATTCTCATCTATCTAATTAAACATTTCCCAGTACTAGATAGAGTATGTGTTCAGGGTTTCTCCCTCTCGCATAGTCATGGACAGCAGAGAATCCAAGGGCCGAGGAACCTTACTATAAGTAAGAAAGCGAGAACCAAACGCTCTAATGAGCTCTTTAAAGGAGTTAATCAAACCTTCCTTCAACCTATCAAACCATCTCATCGCCACGGGCCCCAGGCTGGATGGGAGCACCTTGCACATCAAGGCTTCATTTTTTGAGTGAACAACCATTCTTTGGTTGAAGTGGCTGACATGCTCCATAGGGTCTATTCTACCATTATACATGGCAAACGTTGGTTGAGTAAATCGCCGAGGAAGTTTTTCTCCTTCAATCCTTCATGAAAAAGGTGACTTATAAATCTAGTTCAAAGCCTTACTCATAGAGTCGTTACCCAGACCTTTGCGAGATGGACTCTTACTTCTCTGCTTATAATGGCGATCCTCATCGCATGAAAAAGTCTCACTAGGAGGAGTCCTTGATCTAGGCCTGTAGCTGTCGTCCCTATCATCATCAAAAGAAGGCTTCGAACTTGAAGGAGTCCCTTTCTGTCGCCTACGGCGTAACTTCCTCCGTAGATGGTCAATCTCCAACTGCATGTTCTTAGTATTCTCTCCATGAGACATGTGACTCCCACTTCGAGACTAGCTCTTATTAGTATGCGTGGTATGTATACTAACCTCCCAGTCCCTCATTCACTCAAGGTTGAAAAACTGATCTTGACGTTGGGAACCAATAGATTCTTCTCAGTTTGGACCTGAACCTACTATGGCTAAACGTTGATCTCACCAAAGCTCAAGTATTCCCATAGACGGCGCCAATTGTAAGGGAACGTTTTGGTTCCTAAGCCCAAAAAGTAAAAGGATTAAGGCCCAAAGAGCCCAACACAACAAATTTATAGAGAGTGGGCTAGAAACTTGATTTCAATGAGTTAGACAACAATCACAGTAGGTTAAAGATGACAAGAAAATAAAGACAAACAAGTTTTGTGCAAAGAAACTATTCCTCAGCAAAGTTCAAGGACAACAGTCCTTGTATATATTTCTCTTGAACTTAATTACAATTATAGTTCTTATTGCTACAGTGTTTTTCCTACAGATCCTTAGATGATCCTCTTGTAATGGGGTCTTTCTTCTTTATATTGCCCTGTTTTGCTTCATTTCAGCCCTCCACGTGTAGATCAACATGTTGGCATTACTCCTTGTCCCATTAGCAACTTCCTGAAGTCTTTGAGGGTAGCTGTATGGTTGAATATTACTATTCAGGTATCACCTCCTCATTAATGCGGCCAGAGAGTTAACTGTAGAGCATTTAATGCGGTGGTAGTAGCTTTCTCCTAGATATTTCTCAGCTTCCCTTTGTCTCGTTTCCTCCTGATGTTTATCCTTACTAGTAGAATTTTTCGAAGTGTTGCTCTTGATGGCAGGTCAAACCTTCTGACCTTTACTTTGCTTAGCTGAGGAGGCATTTCTCCTCAGACTACCTTCCCAAACCTTCACGACCAAAATCCCTTCATAACCTACTGATTTGTACGTCTTCGCTAATGTCTAATTGTCCTTGGACAAAGCCCACGGCCCAATATGCATTCCTGGGCCTTGCATCCCTACACCTATGATTTATAAAATGAAGTCTTTAACCTTTTATTGATTATTATGTTAGTTTAAATTGATTAGGATTTTGATCATCATTTTTATAAAAGCAACAGCATACTAAAAAAATTGATTAAATTATATTTGATTTACGTTAAATAAATACTAATTTCTAAATTATTATTGGCACATGTATTTTTGTTGGGTTGGACTATGTTCCATTCTATTCCATATCATAAACCGGTCAAGTGGGGCATTTATTAGGGTGGTGTACGTTCATTACATACACCATGTTATACACACACTCAAATTGTACATGGACTTACAGTTCGAGTGTGTGTGTGAAAGAGTGTATAACATGATGTGTGTACTAATTTTTACCCTATTTATTATTGAGTTTTTTTCCCCCCAATAAAAAGGGTTAGATTTTAGATTTTTTTTTTTTAACATTCCATATTTTTTTTGAATTTTTTATTATTATATATTAGTATTAC
Organism: Quercus ilex subsp. ballota; assembly: GCA_032727855.1. Lineage (NCBI taxonomy): Eukaryota > Viridiplantae > Streptophyta > Magnoliopsida > Fagales > Fagaceae > Quercus > Quercus ilex. The sequence continues at coordinate 30,317,456 of CM064908.1, forward strand.
TAACATTTATTTTTATAATTAGTATAATAGTATGTCATGGAACATTGGCTCTGTAGTATAGATTATCATTTTTTGTGTGTGGCTAAACTTAGTAGTTAGTGGCTAAACTTAGTATAGATTATCATTTTTTGTGCGTGGCTTCTAAACATTGGCTCTGTAGTAGTATCTATTATCGAGGACTCTAAAATGAATAAAAAAATCTCTACTAAGAGTGTATTTGGATACAACTTATTTTGCTGAAATTGAAAAATTATTACTGAAAGTACTGTAGATAAAAGTAAAAGTTAGTTAAAATGGTACAGTGAGGTCTATGAATAGTGCCAAAAGTGCAGTGGGATCCATGAATAGTAGCAAAAATAAGTTGAATAGTGAAATAAGTTTAATTTTTAATCTTAACGCACACTAAGGGTGTGTTTGGATATTGCTTATTTGCTGAAACTGAAAAACTATTGCTGAAAGTACTGTAGATAAAGGTAAAAGTTAGTTGAAATGGTACAGTGGAGCCCATAAATAGTGCCAAAAAAGTGCAGTGTGGCCCATAAATAGTAGCAAAAATAAGCTAAATAGTGATATAATTTTAATTTTTCATCCACACCCAAACACACACTAATTATGCAAAGTGACAAACCCATTAAATTACCCACACTACCCCCACTTCCTCATCTTGTTATTTTCGCCGATCATTAGATTCCTTCTTACTTCTTTCAAGTTTTAAATAAAAAGTTTTTTTTTCCCCTCTCTTTCAGCTTCTCTTTCTAACTTTTAGATCTACATCTACTTCTTCTCTATTTTAGAAAAGGAAAGGGAATGGAATGAGCAAAAAGAATTTGAATTAATATGAACTCACCTGGGTCAACGAAGAAATGGCCATTTTGGACTAAAAGATCCACATGTTGGATGATGGTGAACATGGACATCGACATAGGCCAAAACGATGCGACTGGAATATTCCTCATGTTTCCAACGTCGATTGCCCAGAAAAGAAGAGTAGCAGCTATGATAACTGTAACCGAAGGGAACTCAAGCTGATCAAGAAGCCGCACAAATGGAGCTTCCAACTTCGTCATGGTAGCTTCGATGAAGGAGCTAATGTCAACTGCTCGGACTAGCGCTGATGGGATAATGTTAGGAATAGAGGAGAAGCAAATGTTTTCTGGCTTAGGATCGGAGTCGATGAAACCGAGCCACTCTTCGGTGACAATGAAGGTGACGAGGATATTGTTGCTATTCAAAGCTAGTATCTTGCAGAGGTTCATCATGGGGTTAATGTGGCTGTGACCGAGATAAGGCATGGTCACCATATGGCATTGCGTGATTGGTTTAGCTTTGACGGAATTCATGTCCAGAATTACATACTCTTTTATTTATGGCCAGAAAATTTAAGAACAGAAACACAAACTATAGAGACAGGCCAGCCTCACCCCTAGTCCTAGGCTTCCCTCTTCAAAGACAGAACCGTCCAAAATTACATACTAATTTTTCTTTTAATCTCAATCATTCATATTTGGCAAAATTTGCCAGATAGCATGATTTTAGAAAATTTTTAGGAAAGCAGCACACCAATGAAACTATTTTGTAAGTTAGACTATTTTTAGAACTTAAGTTTGGGCTGGAACTCGAGTTTGTCAAACTCGAGTTCTATTCAATATTGCTGCATACTGCTTGGAACTGGAGTTTGTCAAACTCAAGTTCTACTGCATTTAACTTAGTTAGTGATTTGTTTGTGCTACCACGCTCATTGCATGTAATTGAATCTAGTTAATTTCACTCGGCTAAATTAATTGATTAAGTTACCAAAGGGGTCAATACATTCTTGGCCTATTAGATTGGGAAGTTGTGGAAGAGCCACAAAGCTGATTTGAAGAAGAAGTACTGCAAGAAGGGGCCTGAGAAGGAAGATGCACTGGGGTTGCGATTAGCAGAGGTTGATATTGAGCAGTTTCACACATTAGTTGAGTTTTGGTTTTCAAGGGATGGCAAGGTTGATAGGCCACAATCTGAATGACCCCTTGTGATTAAACCAATTAATTAATTAGCCAAGTTATTAATTAATCAATTTAACATGCAAATACGTGGAAGAACAAACAAATTACCAAATAACTAAATATGCAACGGAAATAAAAAGACACGGTGATTGTTTACGAATGGGGAAAACCCTTACGGCAAAAAACCCCATCGGGTGATTTTCAGGTTACCACTCCCAAAACTCCCCTATTATCAAATTAAGCGGTTACAAGTAAAGGAATCCCAAGTACCTTACCAACCTACAGTTGAACCCTTACCCCAATACCCAATTGGACTTGATCTGTAGTGACAATTTCCACCTTTGATGCACGACTCCCAAGTATGTGACTAACCAATTTGATGCACAGATCCCAGTACGCGGCTTACTCCTTTCCACGAATCCCAGTACGTGACTAACTCCACAGCAACCCTTTGATTGTTGTAGTTGATTTGCAGTAGTTTCACATAGAAACACCAATAAGATCTTCAATGTTGGTGCAAGAGACTTTGCTTGGTTACAGAACCCAAAGGCGTACAAGAAACGCAGCAAGAACTCTTTCTTCTGTAGGAGGAGGCTAGGGTTTCAAAAAGAAAACCTTATGAAGCTCTCTAGAGTTAGGTTTTTCTTTTTCCCACCTCCTTTAAATAGGAGCTTAATGGGCTCTCCTATTCCAAATAGGTTTACACAAACCTTGGGCTTTCCTAGTCCAATAAGGATTATACAAACCCATAAACAAATAGCCTTTTAGAATAAAAACATTGTGGCTATAATTTGAAAATCCGTAAGCTTGATCGATCGAGACATCTATTGAGATTTAATGAATCTCGACAGATCGAGCTTCTGTCGAGGAGGTATCGAGACCTGCAGATTGCACTTTTCTTGAGTAGTTCTTGAGTAATCTTCATGTCTTCAATTTAACCACTTGTGATGATCATCTTGAACCTACTTAGAATTATCCAAATACAAGTAAAGTGCGTTTTGTCAAAGGATATGCCAATTACATAAAAATATGTCCTTAAAAAAGGTATTAATATTTGTTTTCTTTGATATGCTTAATGTTAAAGAGTATCATATATATTGGACTTCAAGAATATATTAGATTGTTCATGTAACAGTCTGTAATTTTCTTGAACATATTCGTAGGACTTGTGTAAAGTGAACAAAGAACACCGTGATAAATAGGAGGAAATACACACATGTGGATCAAGAAGTTATGCTCAGATTGCTGATATCCTTGTGTAGACACCGCATTTTGTACCCCTTCGACTCGGGCCCCTATTCCCTAATGATGCTCAAACTCTAAGGCCCAAGGCCAGTTTAAAACCTAATCAGATATCAAATTGACTTGAAGAGTGTTAAACTAAAAAAATTTAACTTTTAAATGAGCAAAAATTTATTTTTGGAAATAAAATACCAAAGTGGCCCTCGGCCCACATACGTGGGCAATGATCTGTGTATGTGGGCCAAAACATGCATACGCAGGCACATTCCTGTGTACGCAGCTAGGGTTTTAGAAGCATGAAAAATGCAAATTTTCTACAATATTGGCTGAAGTTTGGAATGAATCACATCGTTTGGGAGCCATTCCAAACCCCTTTTTTTCCACTATATAAAGCCTTACATGGTACATTTTCAAAACACACAAAAATCCCAGGGGAAAAACCTAAGATTCACTAGAAAATAGTAAATCAAAAGGGAGTTTTTTACAAAACACCCTCAAGTCAATTTTATTTGATTAGGGCCTTTTTTGACCCCCAATCCTTTTAGTTTAATGTTGCTAATGGCTTGTTTAATGACTTGTGATAGATTTAATTGAGGAGAAGGGTCAAAATCAAAGCTTAGGAACTCCTTTTCGAGGTATCAAGCTTCAACGTTTCTTTTCTCTTTTTAGTCTTCCTTTTACTAGTTTAATCAATTTTCTTGCTTTGTTTGTGTTATAACTTGTTTGTTTAGAGTAGGTTTTTGTTTTTTGGTATATTCTAAGCATGTTTGGTTAATAGAATTAGGGTTTTCATTTCGTCTTTGTTTTTCTGTTAGTTCGTTTCTAGGTTAGGGTTTTGAACAGCCTTGCGTGCATGTGCCATGAGCATGCATACACAGATCAAATCCTACATACGTTGGATTTGGCTTACGTACGCATGTCTATGTCTGTGTACGCAAGTCGTTGCCCAGAAACCCTAATTCTTTTGTTTCTTTATCTACTTCATATAACATGTTTTAGGGTTTCTTTTCACATGTCTTATATTTTATAAAGTTTCTGTTTGCTTTGATCACATGCTTGTTTACTATCATATGTTTAGATTAGGGTTCTTTAGCTTTAATACCATGTCATTCATTCACATGTCCATGCATTAATGTTATAGGTGTTAAGTTGCTACAAGGTGAGGGAAGGTAAGTCATGCATTGGTATAAACATGCATCTTTGTGATGAACATGTTTGGGTGATGTGTGGTTCCACGCATAGATGTTTTATATGCCTTACGATATGCCATATCTACCTTTTCTACCACGTTTATGTCGCTACCTTGGATGATGTATGAGATGATAAGGTTTCACATGTTAGATGTATGGTAGGGTTTGTATATGTGTGTGGGTTTGGCTCTCTTCTGCTTTCTGGATTGATATGATATGTGTTTAGGGATAATGATGTCATGATTGTATGTTTAGATGCATGCTAGTGTGTGTGTGAGTTTAGAATACAAGTGTTGAAATTTTTTTAATAAGGTTAAGACGTAAGACACAATGATGGGAGGCCAACCTTAGGGTTGGGCAATCTTGGGTGCCTAACACCTTCCCAAAAGCGTACCTAAACTCCGAACCCATATCTCTGGTAGTAAGATTGAACGATTTTAGACCCCTTAAACCAACCAGATTAACCTAGTTAATTAGCCAAGTTATTAACTTAGTCAAGTTATGCAATTCTAGGTTATCGCAAACATACAATCATATCAAAAATATAAAGCAGCGGAATAATAAATAACACAATGATATGATCACCTAGGAAACCACACGGTAAAAACTTGGGGAGGATTTGACCTAGCTATCCTCAAGGTAAACTGAATCCACTATGCGAAAGAATCGAAGTTCATACAAAAGGACTTACAAGCTCCCCGCTCGACTTCCTAATGCTACCTACCAGTAGAACTTACTGACACGACCACGTGCAAGCTCCGAATCCACGGACTCCTTCTTTCTTGGATTCTCCAATCAGCTACAAGCACCCACGCTTGTTATTCTTTAAGCTCCAAAGGCAGCAACTGAGTTGATCATCAAGATATTGAAATAATCTTTATCTTGAAAACCCTAAGTTTATGTGAAGGAAAGCTCCTCAATGATCTCACAAGAGATTCACACAAACAGCAATGTATGAGCAACAATGCAACAAGAGCTACTCTAAAAACGTGGCTAGGGTTTTGCCTTTTATACCTAGGGCAAAAACAGAAAACCCAAAATGTTTAATGAGTTAGGGCTGAGTTGGAAAATTCTGCAGAAAAGCATTTTGGCCGACTTTCGATCGATCGAGTCTAACTTTCGATCGATTGAGCCAGGTCGAAATGCACCAATGCATCTGCAGCCTCTCGATTCCAACTTTACATAAAATATATAACTTTGAGCAAGCCTAAATAAGACTAAACATATTTTTTTGATCATGGTTTGCCAATATTACACATTAGAGTTCTAAATACATAAATTCCTAAATTTTTAGAACCTAACAAAGATCAAAAGGTCCTTCCTTGAAAAGGACGCTATATATATGCTTCCTAGATCATTGCAAAAACTAGAAGGCGACTCCCCTTTTGTGTCCACACCTTGTAAGAACTCTATTTATTATATTACTTACATAATGCTTAAATTATTTTGCTTTTGACCTATAGTTGTGATATTATTAACAGTTAGTTTAATACAAAGAAAACATAAATTCCCAACCAAGTCTATAAGAACTTGTAGATTTTTTTTATACTTTCTTGGATGTTGGCAGGTCTATAAGACCTTTACAAGAGAGGGCTTGGTCATTGGCTATGAGGATGGTTGTGTTTTGTTAGTGTTTCATTTTGTTGTTTAATGTATTAGTGCTAATGGATTAGTGTTATTGTGTTATTCAGTTAGTAACCTTGTTGTTAAATGAGCTAATTTTGTATGAGTTTATTATATTTTAGGATGGTGATGATGATTATGCAGATGACCATTCTTTAGTTGTTGTAAATTTATCATCCGGGGATCCGCATTAGGAGGGTACTTAGTTTGTGGGTGTTTTTGTACTAGTCATTTGGAATGTCATATTTTGGACATAAAATTTTAGACATTTGGAATGTAATTTTTTGGGTACAAAACATTCTAGACATTTGGTGTGTATTCTTTTTGCATTTATCATAAGCTTAAGTTGGTAATGTATATTTACTTATATGGTGTACTTAAAATTTTGGTGGTTTAAACTAGATCCTTTCTTGTATTTAGTATGGTATTTTGTTTAGCTATAAACAAAATGAGAAAAGCAAAATGCAAGAAAAATTTATGTGCCTGAAAAGAAAAAAAAAAAAAAAAAAAACCTATAGTGGCGGTTTTGAAACCGCTAGTATAGGCTATATGAGAAAAGTATAAAAATTCCTATAGCTACAATTTATAAATTGCAGGTATAGGTTAGGCCTACTACGGCAATTTTAAGTTTTGAAAAAAACGTTGGTATAGGGTTAAAAAACCGCCGGTAAAAGCTATGTTAGAAAAATATAAAAATGCCAATAGCGACCATTTAAAACCGCTAGTATAGTTTCAACCTACTATGACAGTTTTCAATATCTAAAAAGCGCAAGTATAGGGTTACAAAACCGCCAATATAGGTTATTACGACAGGTTTTAAAAAGCACCGAGATAGGATTTCAAAATTGCTGGGACCTATACCGGTGATGTAGGTCAGCTGGACCTATTATCACACTTGTTGGGCAGCGCTAGGAAGCGCCAGGAAAAAAACCTCCGGGATAGCCCATTTGGACCTATACCAGCAGTTTTTGGGGCTGTAGCCGCAGTTTAAAAATGTTGCTATAGCCCAAGTTTTTTGTAGTATGTAATTCATGCATTATCCTACCATGATTATGTCTCTCTAGGTAAAATTTAAAACATTGGTTATTATTATGTAAATTTCATTTGAAATTTTATATACACCATGGTGAAATTTATGTAATATTTAACTACTTTTTTTATTTTCATGTTTTCATTTTTTTGTTCTCTTTTTGAATTAAAAGGAAGATAAAAAGAATATGTTTTTTTATGTGAAAAAAATACGTATCATACCAAGTTTGACACGACATGTCAAAGATTGAGTAATCAGAATTATTTACAATCTTGCACCACAAGGTCAAACAACATCATACTAAGATCACTTGTAAAATAGAATAGGAGTGGTATTGCAAGTTGGATTTAGAATCCTACATGATTCTACCACACACATTTCAATCCAAATCCGATTTGATTTGTTAATTTTGGTGGTTCTGATTGATAATTTAGATGGTTTTGATTGGTTTTGGTTTCTAGTTTTTGGGCTGCTAGAGAGAGAAAGGGGTGGATTGCTAGAGAGAGAAAGAGATGGACTGGTGGTGGAGCCACATGAGGACCGAGGGGGGCCTTCCCCCCCCCCCCCCCCCCCCAAATTTTTGAAAACATTTAAGGTAATTTTTTTTTGGAATCATCTTAAATAATTTGAAAATTTTTAAAGAGCCTTATCATTTTGGCCCTCCACACCCAATAATATACATATATATTTAAGAAAGTCTAAAAAATAAATATAACTTTCATTTAAATAGAATTCAATCCATAAATATATTTGTCAAAAAATTACAATAATTAAACATTCAAAATCTTTAAAATGAACACATAGGTATTTTGGCAATTACCTTAACAAATAAAAGGGGAAAAAAAATTCTAATTTTCATCTCAACACATCTAGGGCTTACTTGTACCACAACAGTAGAAAAATTGAAAGGTCAGAGGCTTTATTGATTTGTAGCTTCGTAGCACCACCAAGTCCACCACAAAGTTGCATAACATTTTGCTCACAGTGCTCACACGGGTGACTCTCTCTCTTGCTCTCTCTATCTTTGTTTGCCTTATTCTTCTTTTTCTTTTCAGTTCTTTCCTTTAGAATGCACTACTGTAGTTTTATGTTTACAATGTAAAAAGTAAAGATTCCATGTGACTAGACTAGACTAGACAAGAAAGAGGGAAAGACAAGTTTGAAACTTCCATGTAGGCCCCTCACCCCTGTGCAGTGTTCCTGTGCCTTTGGTTGATTGGTTGACCCCTCTTCTTTACCACTTTCCCAATTCCCATGTACTTTACTTTACTTTTCATTTTCTTTCTTTTTTATTTTCCTTATAATATATTATTTGTTATTATAATAATCAATATATTATATATCGTACGACATTATAAATGTACTTAATTAGTTGATTAAAATATACAATGTATACTAATATATTAACATGTATTTTGTTGTTGTTTATTATATTTTTTTTTTATGCATTGACATTTGAATTGAATGATTGTTTGCCTTTTATTTAGCAATCTTTGGACTATTAGTTTGTTTGTTTGTTTGTTTGTTTTTTTTTTTTTTTTTTTTTAATCTTAGTCATTTTATAGCACATATTGAGTTATGAAATACTTAACTTGTACATTGATCGTTAAATTGTATTGTACATTACTATTTTAGATTTCATACACACAAAAAATTTTATATATGGCCCCCAAAGATAAATTAATGGCTCTGCTACTGTGGCAGATTAAGCGAAAAGAGAGATTATTTGTAGATTTATATTATTTTAATGAGTTGTATGTTAAAATAAAAACTTGGGTGTTGAGTGAGTTGTGAAATTGTATTATAAAATAGATAAAATAACTTTTTAGAGTGTAAAATGACAATTTTTTTTAATAACTCGGATGTGAATGCTATTAGAGCTCTAAAATTTAAAGTTATGGTCGGTAATAAGTACTTTAAAATTTAAAGTTTGTCATTTGTTCATGTGTTGGCATTTTGGTACTTTGTAGTTATTTCCTTTTATAATTAACTAGCCACAAACTCATGTGATGCATGAGAATATATAAATATTATGTAATGAGGTATAATATATAAAAAGTAACAATTACTTCAAGTATTATCTTTTTCTTTTTTTTTAGATTTCTGTAAATATATTTTTTTTTTTATTTTTACAAATATATCATATTATTATTTTTTGTATGTTTGATTAATACTTTTTTTAAGGTGAACCATGTTCTTCTTACTTTTGTTATAGTGTGTTATATTTACCTAATATACAACTAAACTTTATAAGTTTCAAATTTATTATTCAAATTTCTCATCTCTTAAGAAATAAGGAGATTATCATAATAATAAAAACTCATCAAAAAATTATAATGCTATCTTAACCAAAATTAAAATGAAACTAAAGAAATAAAAGATAAACTTTATTATAATTTATTACTAAAACAATTGGTAGTATTGTAAACACAAAATTTTTCAGTTGCAGAAAATCAAACAATTGAAGAAAAAAAATGCTTTGCAAATATAAATTTGTATTGATGAATAATGAGCACAATTTCTATTTCAATTCTTTTACAAAAGAACACCCTCTGATTCTATCTTCTTTGAACTTGACTCGAACAAGAAATCTTCTTGACTTTGGTTGGAAGATGGATTGAACGGTATTCACAACAAATCTCTAACTTTGAGTTTGTTAGAGATTTATTGTTCTTCAAGTCTTTGAATGTGAAGGTTTTTAGGTTTAAGTTTTTCGGGGGCTTTAGAGGCTTGATTCGTTGAGCTTCAAGGATTTGGGGTTTGTTGAAGTTTAAGGAGGCTTTTCAGCTTAATTCCAATAGAACTTCAAGTAACTTCTTTGAATGTTCTTCGTATGTTCTTGAGGTAGAATTTCTCCAGAGTTTTGATGTAAAATTGTGTCGAATGAGAGGAGGTATGCCCTCTATTTATAGTCGTCTCAAAGGATAAGTCCCACTTGGGATTGACTTCCTTGTAGATAATTATCTCTATTTTTTAGTTATTTTAATAGAGATAATGATTAACTATTGTCATTCCAATTTAATTAAAATATATTTATCTCTATTTAATTAGGATAATTATCATTAGGATATTTATCTCTACTTAATTAGGATAATTATTATCTTAAATGACACATGTCAACACTTGATTTATCTAATTTAATGACATATTAATTTAGAATTTGTCACTAACTTTTAATGTGACATTTTATAATTGGCTTAAAATTTTGCCACCTACAAGTATATTCAAATTTATAGCCATGTAAATTGTATTTTGATATAAACTCAAGTTCCTATTTCAAAAATGGTTTCAAAAAAAAAAAATAAAAGGTTCCTATTTCCAAAAAAACCTAAGTATTAACCCAAAACAAAATTCAATCAAAGCAATAAAAGGGAGAGAGAAGACTTTGTAATGAGAAATTTTAGAAAACACAATACCAAAACACATATTTAGTATTTATAAAAAAAAAAAAAAAAAAAAAAACCCATCAACCTTACTCAAAGTTATAAGAAAGAACAAAAATCCACCGAGAGAGAGAGGGAGAAAGAGAGAGAGTACTCACAATTTTTTTGGGAAAAATATGGATTGAATGGAAGAAATAATATCAAATTTATACAAAATAAAATGGGGAGAAGAAGAGTCAAAATATAAAAAAGAGAAAATGATGAAGAAAGTGTAATGGTAAAGTTGAGAGTAGTGGGGAGATAAAGAGGCAAAAAGAGAGGGGAAATGTTGGAGAAAATGTAATAGTAAATGTGGACTAATAGGGAGAAGAAGAAGAGTTTTATTTTATTTATTTTTTTAAATAGGGAGAATAAAAGTTTAAAAAGAGAAAATAAGTTGTAAAAAATAAGTGGATGATGTAGCTCAACAAGGGCGTAGCAACAATAAATACTATGCTTCAGCTTTTAGATATATATAGATATAGATGTGTCAAGTTTTTTTTTAATCGATTACTTAACTTATATCATCATTATTAGTGTTTTGTCGCTTTTTTATTTTTTTTATTTTTTTATTTTAATAAAGAGTAAAATCTTACAATTCTCTATTTGAACTACAAGACTCTCTCAACGATTCTATATAGGATCATGATCAATGATCATAACAACCATGGTCATAGGTTTTGTAACCTGTTAGTGGTTTAGTCAGTGACCTAAACAACTAAACCCAATCTAACTCGAACAAGACTAACTCGACCTGTTTGCCAAGTATGAGGCATTAGTTAAGTTAAAAAAGAACCAAAAAAAGCCCAACATCCCTAATGTCTCTTCACAATTTATAATCCTAGTTTGAGTTGCACTTTTATATTTTTCTTTTCTTTTTTCAATGTTGCATGTTTTAAGTTTTCTTTTAATAAATTTTTTTATATAATTGTTTTTGCATCTAGATCAAATTTAACATAAAACAATTAAAATTATTATTTGAAAAATATACATAATTTCCTGTAACTACCATACCATCAATATAAAAGTTATGAATTTCAATTGATAATATACACACGTGATAATCACTAAGTAACGGGAACGATAAAAAACAGAGTTCATCAAATGCAAGGTACTTCATGTGCAAAGAATGACATTAAAAGAGAGTTGACCGAATGCAATATACTTCATTTTAAAAGACTTAGGACCCATTTGGATTGGGGGGGGGGGGGGGGGGGGGGGGGGAGTAGAATAGAGTTGATTGAAAATATGCTAATTTTGATCTAACTCTACTCTACTCTACTCCTCCTCCCTCCCCCTTAAATTCAAATGGACCATTAATGTGACAATACATTCACATCCACTATTGTAAAACACCTAAAAAACTAAAATAGATTTGAGCCATGTATACTAATTACACAAAAACACCCCCTTAGCATCACTATACAAAAATTTGTAAAAGTTGAAGTTCTCTTCTAAATATACACAAGAATCTTTAGCTCTTGTAAAAATTTTAAATATCTTCACTATACAAAAATTTGCAAAAGTTACAGTCATCTTCTAAATATACAATATAATTATAGCTCTAGTAAAAAATTGATATTCCTTTTTTTTTATATAAACTTTTTGGTACTCTCTCCTCTCTTGTACCCTCTCTCCATTGCTATCTCATTAGATCTATAGTGGCTGATCACTCTCTCTTACTCTCATGACAATACCAAAGATGGTGGTCTCATCAAATCAGTGGTGAATGGCAAATTTGTTTTTTTCTTTTTTTAAATTAATTTGGTAGCTAAGAAAATGTTGTGGTGATCTAAAATCTATCAATTTTTTCATCCGAAAAGACATTGTAAAGAATTAATTTATCATAATAAAATCTTCTTATTAATTTACCATAATTAAAGAATATTGTTATCATCAATTATTGTTCATGAAGATGCTTTTTTAAGAAGCCCAATTTGTGTTGAAAAGTAATGCATAAACATTTAGGGCTTGTTTGGATCGAGGGAGAGAGATGAGAAGTAGAGTAAAGTTGGCTAAAAATTAAGAGTAAAAATCAATTTTCGGTCAACTCTACTCTACTCTCCGTCCCTTCCCCTCAATCCAAACAAGCGCTTAGTTTCGAAAGACACAAATAGTGTTGGAAATTTTTCAAGAAAAGAAGGAAACTAATCTACATCATACAATATTCATGTGACATGCTACTAAAATTTAATAAACAATAACCCTTACTCAATCCAATAACACAATAATTCACTCTATTGATGACATCATGAAGCATGATATACTAGATGTAGTCATTTGCTAGAGATTCCTCAAATGGACAACACATTAACACACTTGAAAAAAGAAAGAAGAGTAAGTTTGCAATTAAAAAACAAAGATTATTATTACAAAGACCTTAAATAGGCCACTGGTACTTTACTAAGTGAGAATCATTTTCGAACCTTAACTACCTTGTTGAAGTACATTATATAATAACGAAGTAGTTGTAAGTTCAACCTATTTGGCTCATTATTATTATTATTATTATTATTTTTATTGTTATCAAGCTTAAGGTCTTGAAAACTCCGTAAATAATTGTGAAGAAGGCATGACATTTTATGGTCATGCAGTATAAAAAAAGTTACGTTCTACTCAATAACCATGCAATGTGAAAGGTCTTGGATGAAGGCATTGATGCTGGTTTCAGATGATCCTCCTTTTGCAATTGCACGTTGACACATCTGTTGAAATTCGCTTGCTCTTGTCCTAATTTCTTTCACTTCATCATTTTCCAAATTCATAAATTTCCGCACTAGCCTTGATATTTCCACTCTTGTCACCAAATTGTCCATTCCCATATCTTGCTTCACCCTCCACCCAATTTTCCAATCTTCCACAATTAGTTTACTATTCAATACTTGATCAAAGCCTATGGGAAATGTAAGAAAAGGAAGACCACATAACATTCCTTCTCGAGTGGAACCCCACCCACAATGTGACAAAAAGCCCCCAACAGAAGAATGAGATAAGACCCTCAATTGATTGCACCAAGGTACTACTAATCCTATATGACCACAAAGCTCTTTCAATCTATTAGTCTCGTCATGCGCCACCCAAAAAAATCTAATACCACTATCACGCAAACCAACTGCAATTTCATCCATTTGGGCAATAGAAACTGAAAGAAAACTTCCCATTGAAATATATAGAATGGAACTTCTAGGTTGGCAATCTAGCCAATGTAGATAGTTGTTGTCATTGTGGCTTGTGTTTTCACCAAAATCAAAGTTAGGTACGATTTGACCCATAGCATATACCGGGAATGAGAATTTTGCTTTTAGAACATCGAATACTTTGGATTCGAGCTCATAAATGGAAGTTAATAAGAGATATTGTGCTTTGTTTACCCATGAAAAAACTTCGAGAATCCTTTTCATCGATTGTTGGTTTCTCCAATCAAAAGGAATATTCACTAGTTGTATGGAGGAAATTCCAGGGATGTAATCTATATGCTCCTCAGATTTTGCTGACATAAAAAATAAATAAATAAAAAACCAATGGTATCAATAGAAATCCACAATTGGGTAAATATAATCCTGGTAAAAGTATGACAATGAAAAACTACGTTAATTGGTAATTTGTTCACTTATTTTTCTAGCTGTTTTGAAGTTTTGTTCGAGTTACTATGAAAAAAAGTTGACTTATTGTTGAATTGGATATTTTTTCTAAAGTAGCTGCAAGGATTAAATCTCATAGGAAAAAAATTAATAAGCAAAAATAAAACTAAAACAAAAAAAGTAGGAACAAAATTTGGTTACAAACTTGGTAATAACATAAGGCTACTACCAACAATAGGAAGATTATATGTGTCCTTGTCATATGCAATGTGCTTGAAAATGATTGTATACAATCACTTAAGTGTGATTTAGTAAGTAAACACATGACATTTTCTTATTGTTGGTGTGGCCAAATTTTATCCAAAAAGTAATCCATCCTCTAATTTGTCAAGGTGTTCTCTCCATTTTCATAATTCCATTGCTTTTGTTTAGCAGCTATAGCTTCATTGTGCACTACCAAATCAATTACTTTGGTAATCTTACAAAGCAAAGAAAGAAAAAGCACCCTCCATGCCGAGGGGGTAAAAAATGATTTCTGTGAGAAACCAAGAACGTGACCAAGGAATCATAACAAAATTAGGATTTCATCTTTGGAAGCCATAAAAAAAAAAAAAAAAAAATTCAACAATAAAGATTGAGAAATATAATAATAATAATCGAAATTAAATTAATGCATGAAAAATAAAATTGAGATCTTTCGACATTAACGAAACATAAAGAGAAATAAATTATAATTGTTTCTTAATAAATTTTCTTATGTAAATAAACATGACAATCTTATATTTGTAGATACAATTCAAGATCACGCTTCAACGAACTAAAATCAATTTCATTAATTTCAATTTGGGTAGATTTTGTATCAGGATTTTTAAAATTTGATAAAATATGAATTTTAGAGGTTGGCGATTTATGGCTAGTAAAATATGGTACAAGTATAATACGGTAAATTTACAGCTGAGTATATTTCAGCATCTTTAAAAAAAAGTACATTTCAAAAATTCAGCATAAAAATACGGAAACAAATAAAAATAGTACATTTATCGTATGGGTATGTTATGTTTATTTTTTATTAAAAATTAAAAACAAAATACGTAAAAGATTTACCATATATATTTTTTATAGATAAAAGCAAATAATCTTTGTATCATAACCTTTTAAACTCTTACTAAGTGTGACTTAATCCTTAGAAGATCCCAACAAAATTTAAAGTTAAAAAAAAAAATTTGATAAGAAGATAGCAACTTTCATTAAGAATAAGATAAAAGTAATACATCTTGACCCAAAGCAAGTTCAATCATATAAATTTTAAATTTTTCTAAGAATGATGTTAGAGATATTACAAATTTAACTATATAGGTCTTATAAATTGATGCATCACTAATTATAAAAAGTAATTCAAATACTCATTATTATGCACACCAATCACGTTCATTCGTTCATCGATTATTAAGTTTTTGTATTAGGAGTTAGGGGTGTGCATGGTTCAGGTTTAGGAGTTTTTTCAACCCAACCCACCATGGTGGGTTAAAAAAATCCAACCCAACCCAACCCAACCCATCACAGGGGTCTAAACCAATCCACATGGATCAGGTTGGACCCATGGGTTGGACAATTTTATTTTTAATTACTATTATTACTATTAAATTGAGCATTAGAACAAAACCACCCCAAATAAGAGCAAATTTATAACCAAATAATCATGAGCATAACATCAAACAAATACAAACTATATGATAATTTTAAAATTTTAAAATTTTAAAATATATTAAATATAGGTGGGTCAGGTTGGGTTAGGTGGATTTGTAAATCTCATGACCCGAACCCAACCTGACCCATTATAAAAAAAATTCATAACCTAACCCAACCCACCAACCCTTAAAAACCGACATAACCCAGTGGGTTGAGTTGGGTTGGGTCGGGTCAATTTTGGTGGGTTGGTGGATTTGTTGTACACCCATATTAGGAATAATACTATAGTTACAACAATTTCACAACAAATTCTTGGTGGCAAATTGTTACTAGTGATGGTGAATAAAAAAGTGATATTAGTAATGAATAGAAATTACAATCAATACCAACTTACTACCTAGACTTTATTATAAAATTGTTGTGAAAATATTGTAGATGCAACATTACTAATTTATGTTACAGTAGTATTAGTTTTTTTTTTTTTAAGAAACTAAACATGATTATTTGGGCATTGGAAGCATGAGACATAGATTTGGGTTTTGTGTTTTGTGTTTTGTTGTCAGCTTTGTTTTTAATTTTTGGGTTATATACTTGAAATATATTAAACATGACATGCTCATTCTCTGGGGTTTAGTGGTTGACATGTATATGTTTTTATTGAGATTTTTAAAAATATTTTATTTCTCTTGTCTTACGCTAACCACTGTCAAGTTTCAATAAAAGCTGCTTTTTAATCTCTTTTATAACAATCCATATAACTTGCCGACTTGTCCATAACTAACGCGTGATGTACTGATGTACGTCTAGCCTCATAGTAACATGTTTAATTCTGTATGTTTGCAGTTGCACACAATACGTAAGACGTGAGTAATTTTAATTGTTACGCATGTACGCGTATTGTACAAGTACAATACGTGTACTTACTAACTATACTATACGTTATTAATATTGGCTTCTTAATTATTTGCATTTTTTTTTCTTTTGAAAAAGTAAAATATTATAGTCAGATTTCTCATAATATACAAATTAAATAGAAGTCATATTTATTACATTTTTTTTTTTTTTTTATACAAGATAGAATTCTACTTTAGACTAATCTAAGTATATATGTGTGTGAAGCTCCCTCCTGGAGACTTGAACCCCGGCCCTTGGCCCCCACACTCCACAGGCACTTATACTTGTGGAGTGACCATCGCATCAAGTGTATGCGGTGGTCATTTATTACATTATTATATGTCCAATATTCTTCTAAATGGAAAATTAATTAAAATTGAATTACCACATTAAAAATAAAATAAAATAAACTCAAACACATTAATCTTTGCGGATTGCAGTGGTTGCTCTCCTTGGTAGAACCACTTAAGGACATCAAGATAAATGATTGTTGGTGGACATTGGTGGTTGTCCCCAAAGGATGAACTAACTTAAGGGCATAGGTTATGGGCTAACTTTAAAGGATTTGTTAAAGGTAAAAGACTTTTTTCTTCAAATGCTTTTTGGGAGGGAGCCACAAGTATGGATCATCTATCTATTATATAATATGGGTCTCTTTAAGTTAAATTTTATTACTTATTAGGAAGTCACGCTATAATTTTGGATTCAAACTTTAAATTATTTTATATATCTATAATCTATATCTCTATGGAATATAAAATAAAATAAAAATGACTTTCTATTAATTTTTTTCTATTATTGCCACATAAACTTTTAAAACACATTTTTTTCACGTCATTATTCTAATATGTATTTTTTGTTGACTTTAAATTCTATAAGAATTCACTATAAAAGCTCTTATATTTATCGTCTACATTAGAATTTTGTCATATTATATTTTCTTTAAATAAAATAATAGATTCAATTCCATTAACAAACACAATTATATATTATGAATATCTTTTAACAATCCGTATAACTTGCCGACTTGTCTGTAACTAACGTGTGATGTACTGACGTACGTCTAGCCTCATAATAACATGTTTAATTCTGTATGTTTGCACACAATACGTAAGACATGAGTAATCTTAATTGTTACACACGGTACAATATGCATACTTACTAACTATACTACATTATCAATATTGGTTTTTTAATTATTTGCATTTTTTTTCTTTTGAAAAAGTCAAATATTATTGTTAGATTTCTCATAATATACAAATTAAATAGAAGTCATATTTATTTCATTATTATATGTCCAGTATTCTTCGAAAAGAAGATTAATTAAAATGGTATTGCCACATTAAAAATAAAATAAAATAAACTCAAACACATTAATCTTTGCAGTGGTACTCTCCTTGGTAGAACCACTTGAGGAAATCAAGATCAATGATTATTGGTGTACATTGGTGGTTGTCCTCAAAAGATGAACAAACTTAAGGGCGGAGGTTATGAGCTAACTTTTAAGGATCTATTAAAGGTAAAAGGCTTTTTTTTTGGGGGGGGGGGGGTGGTTGGGAGGGAGCCACAAGTATGGATCATCTATCTTTTATATTTTATGGGTCTCTTTAAGTTAAATTTTATTACTTATTAGGAAGTCATGCTATAATTTTGGATTCAAACCATAAATTATTTTATATATCTATAATCTAAATCTATATGCAATATAAAATAAAATAAAAATGACTTTATGTTTGTAAGGACGCAATTTGAATCCTTAGCCCAAAGGATGGATGAACTTGAGCCCAAAAAGCCCAATACAATGAATTTGTAGAGAATTGGTTGGGAAAATGGGCTTTAATGAATCAGACAACGAGTAAAGTGGATTCAGGTAACAAGAAAATGAAGATAGACTGGTTTAATCTAAAGAAAATCATCATCGGCACAGTTCGAGGAGATCAATTCTTATATATTTCTCTCAAGTTTAATTACAAGTTGAACTCGTGATTGCTACAATGTTTTTTTCTTAATTTCTCAATCCCCACCCCTTAGGGTCTTCTTTCTTTTTTATACTATCCTCCTCCTTCATCTTTACCCTCCACGTGTAGACTAGATTGTTGGTGTTGATTCTTGTCCCATCAGCACCTTCCTGAAGTCTTTGAGGAGTAGCTGTAAGGCTAAAAAATACTGTTCATGCATCGCTTCTTCATTAATGCGGTCAGAGAGTTAGCTGTAGAGCATTTAATGCAGTGGTAGCAGCTTTCCCTTTAGATATTTCATGGCCTCCCTTTGTCTTATTCCTTCTTAATACTTATCCTCATCAGTGGAATCGTCTAGAACGTTGCTCTTGATGTCAAACTGCATCTTCTGACCTTGGCTTTGCCTAACCGAGGAAGCATTTATCCTCGAATCACTTCCCTGGAACATAGTGCCTAAATCCCCTCCTTTATTTATTAATGCTGACCTCTATCACATGTTTATACATCCTTGGACTTATGAGGTGTCCTCGGACTGGGCCCCTGGCCCAATACATTCTACTAGGCCTAATACCCCAACAATAGCCCCTCGAAATTCTCCTTTTGCTCCTTGGGCAAAAAGGAGGATTTCGATATCACTGCCTCCATTCTGCCCTTATCATACGTCACTCCTCATTGCGCAGATGCCTTTTTAACTGCCCAAGGCCCGCTCCTAACGCTTCGGCATACAAGACGCACCCTCATTAAATTTTTACGGCTCTATGTTCGCCATGTTCTACGGCGCGATGTGAATCCAACGGCTGAGGATTTTGCTGAAACTCGGGCGAGAATTTTCCCGCTTGTAACTTTCTTTTTGATATAAATACTGCCCCAAATCAATCATTCATCTCACTTTATCATTCATGTGTTGAACCTTTGCACCCATAAACTGAACCCTTGCACTCATAAATACCAAGAGCTAGTCTGATGAGTGTTTTCCATTTCACTTAAGTCTTCATAAATCTTTTTATTTATCTTTTCCTCGACTATTCTTTTCTGTCTTTTTCTCCTCGGCTCTTCTTCCTTCTCTTTTTCTTCTTAGTATCTCCAAATCTCTCTTAGAAATGGGTAGATTCGCCTATTTGGTAGACTTTGTAGAGAATATGGAGAATTTTAGAGCTCAATATAGGATTCCGCCAGGAGTGTCACTTGGGTATTGTAAGGAAGGAGAGTGGCATGAGAGAAGGCAAGAGGGAGAGGTGGTAATCCCGATGATTGCCTTTGTAGAGGGAGGGATGAGAATCCCTGTGGGCACTGTCGCTAGGGATTACCTTAGGGCTCACAAGTTAGCTCCCACCCAATGTGCCCTGAACATGTTTAGGATCTTGGGGAGTATAGACACCTTTAATGAGAAAATGGGCTTAAGGCTTACCTTACATGATGTTAACTGGGTTTACAACCTCTACCATCTAAAGGGGCAGGGGTATTACCTAAAGTCTAAGTACCCTGGGGTTAGGCTCATCCAATGCCTCCCCGATTCTAACAAAGGTCTAAACAAGGATTTCATAATCGTTTCAGGGAAGTGGCATGATGGCCTCCCTTACCCGACGAGAGAGGGGACACCAGGTGGGGCTTTAGGTCTAGGTTGATCATTTCAAAATCATTTCCTTCACCTTTTCTTTTGTTTATATTTGTATATGAGTTTTCCTTTTACTCGTTATGTTTTTTTGCTAATGATATTTTTTTGTTTTTCCCAATGGTTTTGTAGATAAGAACACTGTTGTGCCTAACTTCATCCTTGTCAATCAACCAAGCCTAGACAAAATACTAAAGGCCGAAGTGTTCGTCCACAGTGATGGTCAGCTCAAACAGCACACCTCATCCTCGGCTACACCCCCATCTCTAAAAGCTACCAGGCGCTGAAGTGCGTCATCAAAGCAAAGGACCCTCCTCTACATCGGATAAGTGTTGCCGCTCCGGGTTTTCTCACCACCAATCTTATCCCAAAAGGCACGCTCACCACTGATCCTATACTAGAAGGCATACCAAAGGTAGCCTTGCCACCACAATTTACAACCGGAGGGGCCACTCCTTCTCATTCTGCCATCACAAAGGAAGAAGAAGAAAAAGAAGAAGAAGTAGTTGAAGTGTCTGACCCTGAGGATGAGTTCGAAGTCTTTAATCAACCTTTATCCCCAGAAGCCTCAACTGGTGACCTCAGCCATCCTTTCCCAGCCTAATCTAGCTAACACCAAGGAGTTATTTCCATACCAAACGATATGGGAATCCAACGCAAGCCGAGGTCCACCCTGCAAGAACTACTAAATTCCCAACCAAGGGGAAACGTGCCTGGGAAGACAACCTAGACTAGGCTTCCCACCCCTCCACCTACCCAGCCCCTCTGACTTGAATCGGCTAACCTTAAAAGAAAAAGGGAGCAAAAGGGTAAGAAGGTGGTGGAAGGAGGAAAAACCCACCCCTTCCAAGAGGATGAGGCCTAAAGAGGGGCCAAACAAGCTAGGGTGGGTAAAAGGGCACTGACCAGAGGAGTGATTCTCAGGTCGCACCTCCGTCCTGAACCCCCACTCTAATGCTAGATGGAGCTCCTCTGCCCACCAATGCCTCTATCAGGGACTTCCAAGGAGGGAAGGTCGGCTATGTGGCTGACGCGGTGGAGCAGGCACTGCTACTCCCTGAAGACATGGCCGATCTAAGGTCCCTGAGGAGGCACAAGGTCTTCCTTAGTCTAAAAAGGGACCTTAAGATGGTAAGTCTTTCAATTCGCCCTATTTTCTTTTCTTTTTCTTTTTTTTTTTTCCTTTTTTTTTTCCTTTTTTTTTTTTTTTTTACAAGTTTCCTCCCCTTTCTTCCCTTTACTATTTCCCTCTATTCACCTTTACCATGTTTCTTTCCTTGGCAGGTCGTTCAAGCCACATTCCGAGTATAGGAGATAACAAATTTCTGCCATCACCAGAGGAAGGAAAAAGAAGAGAGGTGCAATGCCGTCGTGGAGGCCTTCAATCTGGCCAAAAAAAGAATAAATTAGATGAAGAATAAGCTATCCATGGTAGAGAGGGACAAAAAGAGTGCAGAGGCTGCCTTGGACAGCATTGAGAGGCAGGCTGAAGGTCAATGGGTGCTCCTTCATGAAGCCGAGGATCAGCTGGCCGCCTCCAAAGGGCAGATCACTGCCTTAAAGAAGAAATTGGATGAGGTCGAGAAGACGAGAGACCAAGCTAAGCAAGAAGGCTACGATGTGGGGGTAGCAGAGACCAAAGAGGCCCTTAGGGCTGAGGTCTTGGGGGTATGTAGAAACTACTACCTCCAAGTGTGGAATAAGGCCCTTAACCAAGCTGGGGTTGAGGCCTCTTCTGCACTTAGGAGAGCAGAGAGTGTATACTACCCTCCTGCTATCCGCACACCAAGCTCAACCAGTTCCAAGGCTAACACCTCCTCCGAGGTGACAGAACTTGGAAAGGGCAGCCCGGCCAAGGCCCCTCCTTCTTCTGGTAGCCTGTTGGAGGAGGCTCAACAGCAGGGGGTTGCTGAAAAAGAAGCCGATGCTAACAAGGGAGTGGCCCCTAATGCCACCAAGCCCCCGATGCCACCAAGCCCTCAGCTGTGCCTTAAGATCCACATAAAGAGAAAAAGGTGCCCTCTACAATTGAGGCACAAGGTCTTCCTTATTCTAAAAAGGGACTTCGCAATGGTAAGTCTTTCAACTTGCCTTCTTTTCTTTTTCTTTTTTTTTCTTTTTTTTAACAAGTTCCTCCCTTTTCTTCCCTTTACTACTTCCCTGTATTCACCTTTACCATGTTTCATTCCTCGGCACGTTCTGGGCAGAGGAGATAACAAATTTCTGTCATCGCAAGATGAAGGAAGAAGAAGGGAGGCGCAATGCCACCATCGAGGCCTTCAATTTGGCTGAAAAAAAAAATAAATGAGATGAAGAATAAGCTGTCCGAGGTAGAGAGGGACAAAAAGAGTGTAGATGCCACCTTGGATAGCGCTGAAAGGCAGGTTGAAGGTCAGTGGGTGCTCCTTCGTTAAGCCGAGGATTAGCTAGCCGCCTCCAAAGGACAAATCACCGCCTTAAAGAAAAAATTGGAGGAGGCCGAGAAGGCCAAGGACCAAGCCGAGCAAGAAGACTATGTTGTAGGGGTAAAAGAGGCCCTTAGGGCTGAGGCCTCGGGGGTATGTAGAAACTACTACCTCTAAGTGTGGAATAAGGCCCTTAATCAGGCTAGTGTTGAGGCCTCTTCTGCACTTTGGAGAGCAGAGAGTGTATACTACCCTCCTGCTATCCGCGCATCAGGCTTAGCTAGTTCCAAGGCTGACACCTCCTCCGAGGTGGCTGAACTTGGAAAGGGCAGCCCGGCCAAGGCCCCTCTAGCCTGTCCAAGGAGGCTCAACAGTAAGGGGTTGCTGAAAAAGAAACTGATGCTAACAAGGGAGTGGCCCCTGATGCTACCAAGCACCCAACTGTGCCTCAAGATCCACATAAAGAGAAATAGGTGCCCTTTACAATGGAGATAGTTCTAGCAACTCTCCCATTGCCTGCCCAAGGTGACCTCAAAAGCAAAGACTTAGGATTTTCAGAGACAGCACTCTCCCAAACTACCAAGGGTCCACCAAAAGAGAAAATTGTAATAAAGAAGAAGTAGTTTAGAATAATAGTTTTTAGTTAGTGTTTGTTTTTTTTTTTTTTTTTTTTTTTTTTTTTTTTTTTTTTTTTGATCTTTTGTAAGAAATTGCTCACATAATAAACTGGCCTCTACACACCACTATCAACCCGTACCAACACCAAGCTCACCGCATGGGAGACCACTATAATATAAGCAAACAAAACCTCATCCACCTCAGGTCTGGACATAATAGGTGGCCGAGAAAGGTATTCCTTCAACTGCTAGAAGGCTAGGACGCACTCCTCAGTCCATTCAAACCTCTTCCACTTATTTAACAACTAAAGAAAGGTCTACACCTGTCTGCTGATCGAGAGATGAATCGGTTTAAGGCGGCAGTCATTCCTGTCAACTTCTGGACCTCTATGGGGTTCCGAGGTGGCTGTAAATTGTTAATTGCTCTAATTTGGTCAGGATTGACTTCAATTCCATGGTGAGTAACCATGTACCTCAAGAACTTCCCTGACCCGACACCAAAAGAGCACTTAGAAGCATTAAGTCGCAATTCCTATCTCCTCAAGATCTCAAAGATATTCCCGAGGTCGTTAACATGCTCAGATTCCAACTTACTCTTGACCACCATGTTGTCTATATAAATCTCAATGTTTTTCCCTCGCTGTGGCTCAAACATCCTGGTCATCATCCTTTGATAAGTAGACCTCGCATTCTTTAGACCAAAGGGCATCACCTTCTAGTGGTAATTCCCAGTAAGAGTGACAAAAGTTGTTTTCCCTGATCATCCAAAGCTAAAGGTATCTGATGGTACCCTTGAAAGGTATCCAAAAAGCTCATCCGAGGATGGCCTATAGTTGCGTCCACTAGCTGATCAATTCGATGCCTAGGGAAGGGGTCCTTTGGACAAGCCTTATTCAAGTCTGTGAAGTCTACACATACCCACCACTTCCCATTTTTCTTCTTCACTACCACTCTATTAGCCAACCATTCAGGGTAGAACACTTCTTTAATAGCCCCGGCCTACTTAAGCTTGTTCACCTCCTCCTTGATAGCATCTGAATCCTCTTTAGATAAGCGTCGAGGTGATTGCTTCCTAGGGAGGACAGCTGGGTTGACATTCAGATGATGGCAAATGAACTCTGAATCCACCCCAGGGGCCTCATAAACATTTCATGCGAACACATCAATATTCTTCCTTAAAAATGCTAACAGTTCTCCCTTCTCCCGAGGAGGCAGCTGAGCTCCGATTTGAAAAAATTTCTCCGGATCACCATTTGTAATGATTTCCTCTAACCTCTCACACTTTGCCTCTTCTGAAACTGTATCTGTAGATAGGACCAGAATCCTTGATTACTATAAGCCCTCCTCAATAGAGGCCGAGGACTTAGCTCCAGGCTGGTGCATAATTACAACCACTTGACACTACCTAGCCATGGATTGACTTCCAACAAGCTCTTCAATCTGGTCCCCAGACGGATATTTTACCTTTAAACGCAGAGTCGAGGAAACGGCCCCTAAGGCATGAAGCTAGGGTCTGGCCACAATAGCCATATAGGGAGAATATGCATCTACCACAATGAAATCCACCTCAACCACTTCTGAACCTGCTTGCACGGGCAGTCTAATCTGACCCCTTGAAATGTCAACTTTCCCATCAAACCTTACCAAAGGTGAATCATAGGCTGTCAAATTCTCGGACTTTAGGTTTAGCCCTTTGTACAAGTCAGGGTACATAATCTCTACACCACTGACCTAGTCTACTAACACTCTCTTCACATTGTACCCTCATATCCTGAGGGTGACTACTAATGCATCATCGTGTGGCTGTATGGTTCCAATCTTTTCCTCCTCTAAAAAACTTAACGTCGGTCGGACCTCTACCCTAGCCCTCTTCAGCTCAGAATTAAAGTCCTCGGCAAGAAGCCCAGCTACAGACATCACCCTGAAGGGATGAGAACTAGTTCTCCAGGAGTAGTAAAAATGACATTAATTGTGCCCAAAGGGGGCTTTGAATGAGCATTCCCTTGAGCCCCTGACCTTACTTGGTTTCCTTGCCCATTGGGCCGATACAAAAATGGTTATAACCTTCCCTCTCTGACCAGTTGCTCTAGATGGTTCCACAGAGTTCTGCAGTCTTCGGTGGAATGCCCTCACTCCTGGTGGTATTGGCAATGAAAACTTTGGTTGTGCCTCATGGGGTCTCCTCCCATCTTATTTGGCCATTTGACGTATGACTCATTCTTAATCTTCTCCAAGACCTGATGTACTGGCTCTCGAAACACCGTGTTAACCATCTGAGGAGTCGTAGACCTAGATTGCCCAGCAAAGTCCCTTTGGGGCCTGTTATTATTGTATCTATCCGACCTAAAATTCCTTCTGTCCTGAGGGATAACCTTAGCCTTTCCCTTCCCCTGCTGCTAGTCTTCCTCGACCCACTTGTATTCGTCAATACAATCCATAAGCCAATGCACACTTCTTACCAGCTTCTTGGTCAAGGACTTTCTCAAATTATGCTCGGCAAGCAGGCTGACCTTGAAGGTCCTGATGGCCACATCGTCAAAATCCCCATCGATCTCATTAAAAATCTCCCAGTATCTGTTCGAGTACATTTTCAGGGTCTCCCTTTCTCGCATGGACATGGATAAGAAGGAATCTAAGGGTCGGGAAACACTACTACATGTGATAAAACGAGATCTAAACGCCCGGGTGAGCTCCTTAAAGGAATCAATGGAACCTGCACCTAAGCCATCAAACCACATCATTGCCACAGGCCCCAAGCTGGATAGGAATACTTTACACATCAAAGCCTCATTCTTGGAATGCACAGCCATTCTCTAGTTGAAGTGGCTCACATGTTCCACAGGGTGTGTTCGACCATTGTACATGGTGAATGTGGGCTAAGTGAACCGCTGAGGAAGTTTCCCTCCCTCAATTTTGCATGTGAAAAGTGATCTAGAAATTTGGTTGAGCATTTTGCTCATCACATCATTTCCCAAGCCTTTGGAAGATGAGCTCCTATTTCTATGCTTATGGTGGTAGTCCTTATCATACGTGAAAGACTCACTAGGGGGAGTCCTCGATCTGGGCCTGTAATTGCAATCTTCTTCCTCACTGGAAGAAGAAACAAACCTTGAGGGAGTTTTTCTTCGTCATTCACAACGCAACTTCTTCCGCAGATGATTAATCTCCAGCTGCATGTTTCTAGCATTCTCCTCGTGAGAGACATGGCTCCTACCTCGAAACTGGCTCCTAGTACGGGTAGTGTGCGCACTTCTCTCCCGGTCCCTTCTTTGTTCAAGATCACGGAAGTGATCTTGACGCTGAAACCCCATTGATTCTGCTTGGTTCGGACCTGAACCTACCATAGTTGAACATTGGACTCACTATAACACCAGAAATTCCTACAGACGGCGCCAATTGTAAGGATGCAATTTGAGTCCCTAGCCCAAAGGATGGACGAATTTGGGCCCAAAAAGCCCAATACAATGAATTTGTAGCGAGTAGGTTGGAAAACTGGGCTTTAATGAATTAGACAACAAGTAAAGTGGATTCAGATGACAAGAAAATGAAGATAGAACGGTTTAACCTAAAGAAAATCGTTTTCAGCGCAGTCCAAGGAGATCAGTTCTTATATATTTCTCTCAAGTTTGATTACAAGTTCAACTTGTGATTGCTACAGTGTTTTTCTCTTAATTTCTTGATCCCTACCCCTTAGGGTATTCTTTCTTTTTTATGCTATCCTCCTCCTTTATCTTTACCCTCCATGTGTAAACTAGATTGTTGGTGTTGATCCTTGTCCCATCAGCACATTCTTAAAGTCTTTGAGGAGTACCTGTAAGGCTGAAAGATACTGTTCAGGTATCACTTTTTCATTAATGCAGCCAAAGAGTTAGCTACATAGCATTTAATTCAATGGAAACAGCTTTCCCTTTAGATATTTCATGGCCTCCCTTTGTCTTGTTCCTTCTTGATACTTATCCTTATCAATGAAATCATCCAGAACGTTGCTCTTGATGTCAGACCGCATCTTCTGACCTCGGCTTTGCCTAGCCAAGAAAGCATTCATCCTTGGATCACGTCCCTAGAACATAACGCCTAGATCACTTCCTTTATTTATTAATGCTAACCTCTATTACATGTTTATCCATCCTCGGACTTATGAGGTGTCCTCGAACTGGGCCCCCGGCCCAATACATTCTACTGGACCTAATACCCCCACAATGTTAATTTTTTCTATTATTGTCACATAAACTTTTAAAACACATTTTTTTTACATCATTATTCTAATATATATTTTTTCATTGAGTTTAAATTCTATAAGAATTCACTATAAAAGCTCTTATATTTATCGTCTACATTAGAATTGTCATATTATATTTTCTTTAAATAATATAATAGATTCAATTCCATTAACAAACACAATCATATATTATGAATATCTTTTAATAATTATCAAAGTCCATAACTCCATATTTAATTTTTTTTTTATTATAAAAAACATAGAGAAGATAATATTTTTGTTACTTTTGTATGCATTGCTAAGATTACTAACTAATTATAATCAATAATTTTTAATATATATAAAACCAAAGCAATTTGACTTTTGGTTTAACATATAATATTGTATTACGTAAATTTTTAAGAACTTACAATTTTAAACATCGTTATTTTAATATATATATATATATAATAAAATTTAAAATTTATTTCATATTTAAACCCACTATTAAATTCTTAGCCCATCATATTTCTTCAAGTTCTAGAATTTATAGTTTCATATATAAATAAATCATAATGAATGACTATTAAAAACTAAGGGCCTGTTTGGTTAACCTATCACTCATAATTCATCACCCATAACCCATATTTCATATCTCATATCTTATAACTCAATTTTCAGTTTTTGAAAACTCTTAAAAGTTGTTTTCAATTTTTATGACTCTAACTCACTTTTTTGAGTAATGAGTCGTGAGAATTGAGGTAAAAAATTGAACCAAACAACCATCCTTAAGGTGGGGCCCGTGAAAAGTGAGAATTGAGTGATGAAAATTTCTAAACCAAACACTCCCTAAATCTTTGTTTGGACTGTGTTCCGTACCATAAAAATGGAAGGTGGGTTATTTTATTATTGGGATTTTTGTATTCCAATAATGCTTTTTTCTTTTCTTTTCTACTCACATATTAAAAAAAAAAAGTTGAAATATTTTATTTATTATTTACTAAGAAAACAAAGAAGTAGAAGGAGATATAAGCAAAAAGAATTTGTTTTAATAATTTAATACATACTCACCTGAGTCAGCTAGGAAATGACCATTTTTTACTAAAAGATCCACATGTTGGATGATAGTGAACATGGACTGCGACATAGGCCAAAACGATGCCACCGGAATACTCCTTCGGTTCCCAACTCCAACTGCCCAGAAAAGAATAGTATCAGCCATGATAACTGTAACCGGAGGCTCAAGCTGATCAAGGAGCCGCACAAATGGAGCTTCCAACTTCGTCCAAATAGCTTCCCCGAAGGAGTACATCTCAGCGGCGCGGACTAACTCTGATGGGATAACATTAGGGATGGTGCCGAAGCGAATGTTGTCGGGCTTAGGATCGGAGCCGATGAAACCAAGCCATTCTTCGGTAACAACGAAGGTGACGAGGATATTGCTGTTTTTCGAAACAAGTGTTTTGCAGAGGTTCATCATGGGGTTGATGTGGCCGCGACCGGGATAAGGCATGGCCACCACGTGGCACTGCGTGGCTGATTTAGCTTCGACAGAACTCATTATTCAGAGACGCTAACAGAGGACAGCTAACGAAATTCACAGGCAAGTACCGATCAATGCCGTTGAATCCCAAATCAATGGCCACGAGGTTGCTGTTGCCACCGGTGGGCTTCCAAACCTCGACACTTGTCAAGCTGTTATTGGCTAAGTCAACTTGTTGAAGTGACGGCAACAGAATAAACCAAGCTTGTAGTGTGCCCGTGAATGAGTATTTGCTGAGTTCCACCCCTTCCAACTAATAGTCAACCCGTCAAAAGACGAGTTTGAGAGATACCCAAATAAAGAATTGTGCTTTAGAGCGAGTTCAAGCAAGTTTGGTGGGAGTGACCCAATGAGTTTGTTGTAACTCAAATCGAATCGTCTCAAATTCGAAAGCGAGTTGATTGAGTTTGGAAGAAACCCAGCTAGAGAATTATGAGAAAGGTCCAACGAGTCAAGAGATTTAAGGTTGGTAATGGATACAGGGACTGAGCCAGAGAACGGGTTGGATCGGAGAAAGAGGGTTTGGAGGTTTGAAAGAGATGAAATGGAAGAAGGTATAGGGCAAAGAAAGAGTTATCAGAGAAGTCTAGGTAAGTGAGTTGGGAAAGTCGAGAAATGAGTGGGCTGAGTGTACCTGAGTAGCCAGTTGAGTCGAGTCAGGGGTGCAAGTAAGGCCGCAACCGAACACTTTTATATTCTACAAAGGTCGTCAAAAAGCAACACTTGTAGAGTGGTTGCTTATGCAATTTCACACCTGCGCTTTGATTTGATAACTTTGAAACTTGAAAGTCATGCAGTGTCGCTGCCATGAGCTCAGCCTTTGCTCTGGTCAAAAAGTGAAACCCAGAGTCTTTGACTAACAAATTGCAAGTGGAGTGTACTAGTGCAACAATGGATTTTCATTATATTATTGTAGAAAAATGGTCTGAATTTTGACCGAAGTGTTCCCCTCCATAGACTTTTCGTCCATGTGAGCCTGCCACTTACGACTTTTTAAGAGCACGTAAGGACTTTTGGACGTGAAAAAGGGGTTACTTTGTATCCGATCTACTAAAATAGTAAAATTACAGGTAAAACTTGTAGAGCATCTTCAATAACGTAGGTAAAACCAAAATACTCTCTACAATAAATAGTGAAACCATAAAAAATTCCAGCCCCTAATATTTTATCACTTCTTTCTCTTTCGTCTTTGATTTGTTTTTGAGTCTCACACTCTCTCTTTGTTTCTTCTCACAGAACAATTCTTGTTCTCATAAAACCAATTTAATTTAAACAACAAATCTAAAATCAGAACAACAACGACAACATATAAAAACAGAAAAAAAAAAAATTAGAACAGAATTTTTCTGTTTGGCTTCTTGGAAAATATTCAAATAGCTTTCTTTCTTTTTTTGGCTGTAAGTTTTGATTTTAATCTGTGAAACTTGGGTTTTTTTTATCAATGGTTTATGTGTATTATATTGAGGGAGCTATAACCATAATTATTTTTTTCATCTTTTGCTTTTTATTATTAAACTTTATTTGGTGGGCTTGTTGAGCTTTATCTGCCCTGAAATCACGGAGAAAGAGTCACTTATCAAAAGAACAGGGGAAAAAAAATTAGAAAAACAAAAGATCAAGAAAAGGAAAAAAAAAAAAAAAAAAAGCCAATCTGATAAATTTAAAATCAGAAACAACAACTGATCAAGAATAAGGAAAAAAAATAGAAGCCGATCTGACCCCTGGCTGCATGTACTCAGCAGTGAGAAAGAGGAGCGGCGGTGAAAATACAGTGGTGGCGGTGCGGTGCAGCAGGGGCAATTTTTCCTTTCTCTCTAGTCTCTATACGTGTCTGTGTGTGTTTGAAGCTAATGAAACCAAAAGGAAAAAGGGTGGGGGTTGGAGAAAAAAAGGATTGGTCTGAACGTGTTATGAGCTTTGTTTTTTGATAAGTATGGTATTGTTTAAGGAAAATTAATTATAAGTTAATAATAAGGAAAAAAAAGAATGGTCTGGCTTTTCCGAGCAGCAGCAGCAGCTGAAAAGAGAAACAAACAAAAACAAAAAACAAAACAGTAAAAAGGGAATGGTCTAAAACGTGTGGTTGACTTTTTTAATGATAATTGATAAGTATAGTATGTGTTTTTTTTTAAGGAAATTAATTATAAGTTAATGAATAATAAGAATAAAAATCTCTTAAATTAAGATTAAATGGGTTTTTCTTCAAATACTAAAATTGAAAGTGTAATTGATAAGTTAAAATATAGTTAAGAATTTGAAAAATATAGTTGTTGGGAATGAATAGAAGAAGAATAAAGAAAGATTAAAATAAGTATAAAGAAAGAATAAAAAAATAATATTTAAATAAAATGGAGAAATGATAGAGAGTCTGTTTAAATAAGTAAAAGGTAAACGCAACTATTCACTTTCTAAACGGTACAAAAATTTGAAGATTTTGTTGGAGATGCTCTTAACTTTTACTGAAGGGAAAAAAAATCACCATTGTTTATTTCATAGTTTTCATTCTCAAATCTTTCTCTATTTATGTTCAATATATCATAGAAAATTAACTTATTTTTTTTTATTATGTAAATATGAGCACAAACATATCTAATCATAAAGAGCACAAATAGATATTATGAACAAGAACAAGGGACGGAACCAGGATTCAAACTTAGGGGTGTCGAATTTCTATGTTCAAAGATTTAAAAAAATTGAAATATCAATATTAGAGGTTGTCAACAATGCATTATTAGCATTAATTTTTTAATTATTTTTATTTTTTATTTTAAAAAAATAAATCGCAAATGACAATTTATAATCAAGAGTTTTGTAAATTGTGATTTACAACTATGTTTTTTATTGGCTTTAATTTCGTGTCAAATTTGATTGTAATTACATTCAATCATTTCCCTGCATTTTTGTGGGATTTAATGTAAGGGTTGTGTGTGAGAGTTTGTTGAAGATTCTGTGAAAATGAGGATTTCACGACTAGCTCGCGAATGCCAACTCGCGAAATAGGCCACTTGAGAAGCACATGCTAGAATTTGAAGAGTCTTTTGACGGGCTAGATTTCACGAGTCATTCGCGACTCAGGCCAAGTTGTGAGTGAAATATTCAAACATTGTAGCGTACCATTTATGAAAATCAAAATCAAGTAGTTCAAATATCAAAATCACGTAGTTCAATATTCAAATATTGTAATTTCATTTCTTTATTAATGAAAATGATGGGGATGTTACTTTGATCAAGAAAGAAGAAAATAGCAATTAGAGGAAAGCTAATCAAGAAGTAAATAGCCAGCATAGAAAAGCAAGTCAACGGAATTGTAGCATACCATGAGCAATAAGGCTTGTAAGTCTTAACCCAACGTAGCAGTAAGTCAATAACAAAGAAAAAGTCTTTTTCCAGGAAACTTGGGAGGCTAGCTAGCCACAAAATATTTAGTCGCAATTTGCTATTCACAATCAAATGACACAGAGTTAATAGTTATGACTGAGCGGAAGGCTCGTGTGTGATAAAAGCACCATTTTTCTACCAAATATTAAAAGCAGTTTATCAGGGACAAAACCAGGATTCAAACTTAGGGGGGTCAAAGTTATTTGTTCAAAAATTTAAAAAAATTAAAATATCAATACTAGAGGTTGACAACTATGCATTATTAGCAGTAGTAAGTCAATAACGAAGAAAAGTCTTTTGCTAGGAAACTTGGGAGGCTAGCTAGCCACAAAATATTTGGTCGCAATTTGCTATTTACAATCAAATGACATGGAGTTAATAGTTATGACTGAGCGGGAGGCTCATGTGTGATAAAAGTACCATTTTTCTACCAAATATTAAAAGCTGTTTATTAGGGACAGAACCAAGATTCAAACTTAGGGGGGTCAAAGTTATTTGTTCAAAAATTTTAAAAAATTGAAATATCAATACCAGAGGTTGACAACAATGCATTATTAGCATTAATTTTTTTAATTATTTGTAATTTTTATTTTGAAAAAAAATCACAAATGACAATTTATAATCAAGAGTTTTGTAAGTCAATTGACACGTCTTAATACTTTCAAGGCCTGACCAAGATTATTTTGATTCTTTATTCTATCAACATTATAATTTTTTTTTTTTTTAAATTATGTACTCTTTTCACATACTTCTATATATAACTAATAACTTCGTAATGCTATATGTATAGTTATAAGATTCTTAAAAAAAAATACAAAAAACTATAGTTAAAATTTCAAATCTATGTCAAGCATTATTTTAATAAAACAACCAAAATAATGGTTAATAATATCATGCATTAATATTCAGCATAAAAATAGGTAAGACAATTATTGGTGTCTTGGTAAGTGTAGGGACTCAATTTGCAGCCCAAGTCCAAAAGGTATGGATCTTGGCCCAGTAGGCCCAGTACAATAAATTTGTAGAGAGTGAGTCAAAGAACTAGACCCTAGTGAATTTAACAATGGCTAGTATGGATGCAAACGGCGATCAAGTAAGAGCAAAGCACATAAGACTAAATAAATTCTCTGTCCGAGGAGACAAATCTTGGTGTAAATTGATAGAACCGATTACCAGTGCAACTATGATTGCTATAGTGTTCTTTTCCTATTTTTTCTAATCCCACTTCCATCTAGGGTCTCTTTCATTGTATATCTCCTTCCTGGCGATCTTGACCCTCCATTTGTCAATCGTCCAAGCTACTACTCGAGTGCCCGTCCCATCAAACACCCCTTCTAACTCTCCGTGAGTCACGATAGCCAAGGAAGCACTGTTCAGGGGTCTTCTCCACATAAATGCGGCCAGAAAAGTAGCTGTAGTGCATTTAATGCGGTGGTAGCAACTTTTCCTTAGATATTTCTGAGTTCCCATCATCCTTATATGTGTACGATGCACGTCCTTATCGCTGGATCTTCTTGGGAGGTCACCTTAAATGTTGGAACATAGATTTGAACTACACTCATCATATCCGAGGAGGAATTCCTCCTCAGACCACATTCCATTCGTTCATTACTTATGAGACTTCAAAATTGGAACCCCTCATAATTATCCGCACCCCCTCGGACATTCCCCCATCCTCGGATAAGGTTCATGGCCCAATATACAATTTTTGGGCCCTTATCCCTACAATAGCCCCTCAAAACTTTGGTTTTTCCCTCTCATCTGAGGAGAAAAAGTGGGGTTTTGATTTTGTAGAGACAAAACCATTTATTCCTCAGGTTCACACGAGTGAAATCCCCGCTTTGCGCATTCCATGATTGCTACTAATGCTTCGAAATCCGTAAGGCGCCATTAATTACTCCGGGTGGCTCCTTGTTCCCCAGATCTAACGGTGAGGCGCAGATCAAACAGCTGAACTTTCTCTTGAAATTTTGAGCGGGATAACTCCCACTCATTTTCACCCCTAAAAAAAGCCTCGAGGGAGATCATTTTCTCCTTTACTTTACGAATTTTTAAGTTCTTCAGAGATTTCAAGCGTTCCAACTCACCAAACTCCCTGCGCTCCTGAACTTTCCTAACTCCTTTCCTTCAAAAATTTCCACAAGGCTTTCCTAAAGGTTTAGGATTTAACGCATTCACTTACTCTTGTAAGTATCTATCTCTTCAAAGCTTCTTTTTCTCCTCGGCCAACTTTTGCGGCCTTCCAATTCTTCCCTCCTTACTTACAAATTTCAGTCGCTTCTTCTTAGGTTGTCCATATGGGTAGGTTTGCAAGCCTAGTAGACTCCCTGGCCAAAATAGAAGCCTTTAAAGATATGTACCATATACCCCAGGAAGTTGGCCTGCGATATTGTTCTCCGGAACAAGTAGTGACCCATAGAGAGGAGGGGGAAGTCATCATCCCCATGATAGCTTTCATAGAAGGGGGAATGACTTTCCCTTTGGGTAGGATAACGCGAGATTACCTTCTTAACCGTAGGTTATGCCCTTATTAGTGCGCGCCTAACCTATTCAAGGTTTTGAGTAACGTTGATGCTCTTAACGAGCACTTGGGTTTGCGGCTCACCTGGCTTGATGTGGTCCACATGTATGAGTGCCACTCTCAGAAAAACGCGGGATATTACCTTAAATCCCTACCTGACGTTGTCAGATTAGTGTTGTGTCTACCCAAATCCAACAAGGGTATGAAAGACAATTACCTTATAGCTTCGGGAGAGTGGCATGATGGCCTCCATTGCCCTGTTCGAGAGGGAGAGCCAGGTGGGGTACCTTAGAGTTAGGATCCTTAGTAAGAGATTTAGACTTTTTAGCTCTGACCACATTTTGTTCCTTTTGTTTCGCTCTCTTTTAATGATGATTTTAATTTTCTAACCATGCCCTGCTTCTTGGCTATATGTGCAGATAAGAGACAAGTAGCTTCTCGGCTTAATCTGACCAACGTTGCCGCACTCAATTACTTGCTGAGATTAGAAATCTTCGTGAGTAAGGATAGACAGCTGCGAGCCATCCACCTGATTCTAGACTTTCAGCATATCTCAAAAACATACCAGGAGATAGGTCACGCCATAAGGGTAGGTGATCCCAGATTGGCCCGGATTGACGTGTCTCAGCCCAGTTTTCTGTCCCTAGATGATCTTCCGCCGGTCATGCACCCATACCAAGAGAACCTTCCCCTAGTAGTACAACCATTCCAGTAGGTTCTACTTGAAGCAACAATAGGAGAAGAGATCGCCTCCTCAAACTCTTTGCTCAAAGAAGTAATCAACAAGTTTCATTTTGAGGAGGAGAGACTCAGGGAGTGTAGGTGATCCCTATCTCAGATGCCAAGGACAAGCCCAATAGGCATTCTAGTGCCCACATCCCGATCCTTGTGACTTCCGGTCAAGAGACTACCTTCGAAGAAGAGGAGGATGAGATGGCTACAAATAAGGGAAATAGAAGCCTAAGGGCCCTTATGGCTGCAAGGAACAAAGCACCAACTCTGAAGGAAACCTCCAAGCCTCAAGTTCTACCCACACTCCCCCTTCCTCCCTCAATTCCCACTTACCTTAGATTGAAGATCGTTCCAGATTTGAAGAAGAAGAGGCCATTAAAGGAGTAGGAAGAGGGAGATGTGGCACCTCAGAAGGGGTCTAAGTAGCAGAAGGTGGCCAAGGACCCGTGCGATAAAAGGTCCACCTCTGTGGACATCTGGGAGGTGGAGAATAGGGCCGAGGTGCGCCTTCCGCAACGCACCTAGTCCCCTCGGCTGGAGGTGGATGGCGCCGCCATTCCTTGGAGTGCCTCGGTTAAGGACTTCCAATGAGGTCGTGCAAGTTATGTCACCGAAGCCTTGGAGCAGCCTCTTCTCCTCCCCCTATAGGCGTTTCAAGCAGAACGACATTTTCTTGTCCCTAAAAAGTGATCTTGCTATGGTGAGTATTCTGTCATGCCCTTAAACTCAAGTGTCAAGATGTATTTTTATCTCCTCCTTCCTTTTTATTCATGTAATTCTTCCATTGTTTTTGTACAGGTCACTCAACAAGTTTTCGTGGTCGAGGAATGGGTTCGTGATGCCCGTAATGAGGCCGATGCTAAGGCCTTCTCCCGTGCTGATGCGGAGAAGTCCTTGAGGGCCCTTAAGCAAGAACAGGCGGAGCTATTCGTGCAGCTAAAAGAGGTTGTTCAAGCTCGAAAGAGTGTCAAGGCTGGTCTAAAGACCGCGGAGAAGCAGGTTGAGGATCAGCGCCAAAAGCTGTATTTGACTGAGATTAACTTGGCCACTAAGAAGCAGTTGGTTAAAGATCTTAGGATTGAACTCCAGAAGGTACGAGAGGCTGCCCAGTTGGCCAAGGAGGCAGCAGAGGCCGAGAAACAAGCGTCCTACTTGCTCGGAGTGGAAGAAATGCAAGTTAGGCTTGTTGAGGAGCTTTCCAAAGTCTATAGGGATTATTGCAATGTATCATGGGATAAGGCCCTTGATGCTGTAGGGGTCCCAGCAAACTCGATATGGAGGCAGCCTGGGAACATCTACTATCACCCAGATATCTGTGAAGTCCCAGGCGCAACCATTTCTACCTCTGCCCTTGCTCCTGAAACTGTTGAGCAGCCCCAGACTGGGCAAGCCGCTCTCCCTCTCCCTGAAGGTTCGAAGGGATCCAGCCAAGCTGGTGATCAAGGCCAAGGGGCTGAGGGGGCTAAGGACAAGAGCAAAGAGAAAAAGCACCGCTTAGAAGCTATAAGTGCTGCTAAGGCCGAGGAAACTGCAGCTAAGGCGAAGGAAATGGAGGCCAAGGCTAAAGGGGCTGATCCTAAGGCCAAGGATGCTGCCACCTCTCAAGCGAGCCACAAAGAGGACCCTCCTGTCCCCAAGGCCAAGGCATAGAACTTAGGATTTTTCTTGTTGTTGTTGTTGTGGTTTTTTTTTAGTGAACCTTTTGTCACAGAATGTAACACACTCCTCCTTCTTGTTTAATGAATGACTACTTCTTTTACATCTTGTGCCTTTGCTTTGCATGCTTTTACGCTTACTGTCACTTGCAAACAAACTTGACCTGTTGCCACTTTAGTTCTAATGAAAACTAACAACAATACCTTGCCATGAGTATTAACTTCCCTAAAGCATCTAGTCCGAGGACTTCATGCATGACTAAGGTTCAATTTAAACACTTATATAAAAGATGTCATTGAGTGTTGATTTCACCCAAGTATGTGGTCCGAGAGACTTGACATAACTTAGGATCTATTTAACACTTATAAGAGGTGTCATAGTTTGTTAATTTTCCCATAGTATCTGGTCTGAGGACTTCAGGCATGACTATGGTTTAGTTTAAACACTTATATAAAAGGTGTCATTGAGTGTTAATTTCACCCAAGTATGTGGTCCGAGAGACCTGACATAGCTTGGGATCTGTTTAACACCTATAAAGATTGAATAATGAGAAATATAACGCCTTTAGTGAATGGACATATTGACAAAAGAGACTTTCATTAAAAATAATACATTTTTAGGTTGTTTACATTCCACGGGCGTAGTATTACATGTCCATCTAAGTCTTTCAAAAACTATGCTCCTATACCAGCCACCGAGGTGATACAGTATGGTCATTCCCAATTGGGCCTAGCTTTACCCACACTGGATTCTTTGCAGTACCCAGAACCTTTCTCAACACCAAATCACCAGGTGCTAATGGTCTCGACTTCACGTTGGCATCATAACCCTACTTGAGTTTGTGTTGGTAGTATGCCAATTGAACCATTGCATTTTCTCTTCTTTCTTCGATAAAGTCTAAGCTCCTTTCTAGCAACTCATTGTTACTGCTCGGATTGAAAAAGCTAGTTCTGAGTGTAGGGAAGCCAGTCTCCAGAGCAATAACAGCCTCGGCCCTAAAGGTCATCGAGAAGGGGGTCTCACCGGTTGATCTGCGAGGTGTAGTTCTGTACGTCCAGAGCACATGTGGTAGTTCCTCCACCCATTTTCCTTTCTCATCATCTAACCTCCTCTTAAGTCTACTCATTATGACCTTGTTAACAACCTCTACGTGTCCATTCCCTTGGGGATAAGCCGGGGTGGAATATCTATTTGTAATTCCTAAATCACAACAGTATCTTCTAAAAGATTTGCTATTGAATTAAAGACCATTGTCTGAGATGAGGGTACGAGGGACCCCGAATTGTGTGATGATGTTCTTCCATACAAACTTCTTGGCATCCATGTCTTTGATGTTTGCTAGAGGCTCGGCTTCGACCCACTTAGTGAAATCTGTGCCGACCAGTAGGTATCTTTTGTTCCTTGCTGCATTGGGGAAAGGGCCCACTATGTGTAAGCCCCATTGAGCAAACAGCCAAGGGCTAGATAGTGGATTTAGGGCTCCCCCCGGCTAGTGTATGTTGGGTGTGAATCTTTGGCATTGGTCGCACTTCTTTACATATTCTTGTGCTTCCCTTTGCATATTTGGCCATCAATAACCTTGTGTGATAGCTCTGTGCGCGAAAGATCTGCCTCCAATGTGACTACCACAAATCCCCTCATGTAACTCCTCAAGGAGTAATTCTATTGCCTCAGGGTGTATGCATAGCAGGTGTGGCCCAGAAAAGGAGCGTTTATATAACTTTTGGTCCTCGGACAGCCAAAACCGAGGAGCCTTTCTACGTACTTTATCTGCTTTTGATTTCTCCTTGGGCAGAGTGTCTTCTTTTAAGAACAGTGTTATAGGGTCCATCTAGCTAGGCCCCACCCTAACTTAGTGGATATGAACCATCTCTCGATTCATCTCTGTGGGCTTGCATAGATCTTCTACAAGGATGATCCGAGGTAAACTCTGCGCCGAGAAGGTTGCGAGCGTGGCTAGGGAATCGGCGTGTGTGTTTCCACTCCTGGGGATGTGTAACAGGCTGAAAGATTTGAATTCTGATTATAGGTGCCTAACCTGACTCAAGTATCCTTGCATTCTTTCGTCACTCGCTTTGAATTCTCCTTGCACTTGGGCCAACGACCAATCTGGAGTCTAAAAACATATTAATGACCTTTTTGCCCATTTTCTAGACCATTTCCATTCCCATCAGCAGAACCTCATATTCTGCGTCATTATTGGTGGCTGAGAATCTCAATCTTAATGATTTCTCAATAGTGATCTTTTCAGGGGATACTAGTACTAACCCTACTTCGAAACCCTTCTAATTTGCTGCACCATCAACATACACTTTCTAGGATAAAGGACCCTGTTGGGAGATCGTGCCAACCAATTTTCCATCCATGTGTTGCGTTTTTACTTCTTCTTCCAACGGGGATTCAGTGAACTCTACCACCAGATCCACGAAGACTTGACCCTTAACCAAGGTACGAGGCATGTACTTGATGTCAAAAGTCCCTAAGATCGTGACCCATTTAGCAATCTTCCCCGTGTAATCAGCGCTCCTGAGTAGAGCTCTGAGCGGAAGCTAAGTTAGGACAACAACCGTGTGTGCTTGGAAGTAATAGGGGAGTTTGCGTGTGGCGTGTACCACTACCAGAATAGCCTTTTCCAGCAGTAGATAGCAGATCTCGGCCTCATGTAGTAACCTGCTCACGTAATAAACTGGCCTTTGTGTGCCGCCATCAACTCATATTAGGACCAAGCTTACAACATGAGGGGCCACAGCAATATAAGCAAACATGACTTCATCAACCTCCGGGCTGGACATGATAGGAAGCCAAGATAGATAATCCTTAAGTTGTTGGAAGGCCAAGGCACATTTCTCGGTCCACTCAAACCCTTTCCATTTGTTCATCAATAGGAAGAAGGGTCGGCACCTATCCGCTGACCGAGAGATAAACCGATTCAGGGCAGCAGTCATTCTGGTCAGTTTCTGAACTTCCTTGGGGTTCTGAGGTGGTTGTATGCTGTTAGTTACTTTAATCTAGTCGGGGTTGACCTCAATTCCCCTATGGTTTACCATGTAGCTCAGAAATTTGCCTGATCCTACACCAAAGGAACACTTAGAAGCATTGAGGCGCAGCTTGTGTTTCCTTAGAATTTCAAATATGTTCCCGAGGTCTCCTAAGTGCTCGGACACTACCTTGCTTTTTACCACCATGTCGTCTATATAGACCTCGATACTCTTGCCCAACTGTAGTCAAACATCCTAGTCATCATCCTTTGATAGGTAGACATTGCATTTTTCAAACCAAGGGGCATCACTTTGTAGTGGTAGTTTCTAATGGAAGTGACGAAAGCTGTCTTCTCCTGATCATCCAGGGCTAGTGGTATTTGGTGGTATCCCTGAAAGGCGTCTAGGAAGCTCATCCGAGGATGGCCTATAGTTGCATCCACTAGCTAGTCTATCTTAGGCATGGGGAAAGGATCCTTTGGGCAAGCCCTATTTAGATCTGTGAAGTCCACGCACACTCACCATTTTCCACTCTTTTTCTTTACCACCACGGTATTGTCCAACCACTCAGGGTAAAATACCTCCTTGATAGCCCCCGCTTGCTTTAGTTTCTTCACTTCCTCTCTAACAGCATCAGAGTGGTCCCTGGTCGAGCACCGAGGAGATTGCCTCTTGGAGTGATAGATGGATTAACATTTAGATGGTGACAGATGAAGTTCGGGATCGTCGCCAATAACAACCTTCATTAAATTTTCATATTTTGCCTCCTCCACTGACCCATCGACTAGCAACGCCGGAGCTTTTAATTACTATAAGCCTCTTTCGATATGGGCCGAGGATTCGACCTCAGGCTGATACTGGATGGCAGCCACCAGGCACTGCCTCTCCACAGATTGATTTCCCAGGATCTCCTTAACCTGGCCCCTAGACGGGTATTTCACCTTTTGGTGCAGAGTAGAAGAGACAGCTCCTAGGGTATGAAGCCAAGGCCTGGCCACAATGGCAGTATAGGGAGAATAAGCGTTCATCACAATGAAGTCCACCTCCACTACTTCTGAACCAGTCTACACAGGAAGCCTAATTTGGCCCTTCGAGATGACGGCTTTTCCATCAAAACTCACTAGGGGTGAGCTATAGGGTGTTAGGTCCTCGAGTCTCAAGTTCAGCCCCTTATACAGGTCGAGGTACATTATCTCGACACCACTACCTTGGTCCACCATCACCTTTTTTCACATCGTATCCCCTAATCCTGAGGGTAACCACCAAAGCATCATCGTGGGATTAGATGGTTCCGATTTTATCCTAGTCTGAGAAGCCCAAAACCGGTTGAATTTCTAGTCTAGCCTTCTTTGGCTCTTGAATATCGTCCTCGGTGGATAGTCGAGCCACAAACATCAGGGCAAGACCTAGTTCTCCCTAGAGCAGCGAAGATTACATTTATAGTTCCCAAAGGGGGTCTTGAAAAATCATCTCTTCAGGATTCTGAGTTTACCTAGCCCCTATGACCACTGGAGTGGTGTAAGAGTTGCTTTAGCTTTCCTTCACAGACGAGCTGGTCTAGGTGGTCCTACAGACTTCTACAATCTTTTGTGGTGTGTCCATGGTCTTGGTGGTAGTGGCAATAGAGGTTGTGGTTGCGCCTTGCGGGGTTTCCCGCCATTTTATTTGGCCATTTAAAAAATGGTTTGTTCCTAATCTTCTCCAAAACTTGACGTACTGGCTCTCGGAACACCGCGTTGACCGCCTGAGAATTGGCAGATCCTGACTGTCCGACAAAATCTCTCAGTGGTCAGTTGCTGTTGTACTAGTCCAACCTGAAATCCCTCCTCTCCTGAGGGATAACCTTATCCTTTCCTTTCCCTTGCTGCTGATCTTCCTCAACCCTTTATACTTGTCTATTCAATCCATAAGTTGGCACACACTGGTGACGGGTTTGCCAGTCAGAGGTTTTCTTAAACCGTGCTCTGCCGAGAGGCTGAGCTTGAAAGTACTGATGGCCACATCGTCAAAGTCACCATCTCTCTCGTTGAACATCTCCCAGTATCTGTCAAAGTATGCTTTCAGGGTTTCTCCCTCTCATATGCTTAAGGACAGTAGGGAAGCCAAGGGCTGAGGAACCCTGCTGCAGGTGATGAAGGAAGAACAAAATGCCTAGGTGAGCTCCTTGAAGGAACTTATGGAATCCGCCTTCGGGCTATCGAATCATCTCATCGCAACGGGTCCCAGACTAGATGAGAAAACCTTGCACATCAAGGCTTCATCTTTCGAATGGACAGC
The DNA here is from genome assembly GCA_032727855.1 of Quercus ilex subsp. ballota. NCBI lineage: Eukaryota > Viridiplantae > Streptophyta > Magnoliopsida > Fagales > Fagaceae > Quercus > Quercus ilex. The sequence continues at coordinate 30,359,987 of CM064908.1, forward strand.
CATTCTTTGATTGAAATGGCTCACATGCTCCACGGGGTCTGTTCTACCGTTGTACATGGTGAAAGCGGGTTGAGTGAATCGTCAAGAAAGTTTAGCCCCCTTGATTTTGCGCATGAAGGGTGACTTGGAGATTTGGTCCAAGGCCCTGCTCATAGCATCGTTTCCCACACCTTTGTAAGGCGAGATTTTAACCTTCCGTTTACGATGGTGTTCCTCTTCGTAAGAGAAAAACTCACTGGGTGTGGTTCGAGATCTTCGCCTATAACTGACGTCCATTTCGCCATCAGAAGAAACATCAGAGTTAGAGGGAGTTCGCCTTCATCGTCATGGCGTAGTTCCCTCTTTAACTGGTCAATTTCCAACTACATGGCTCTGTTATGCTGGCCTTGAGAAACGTGACTTCTAAATTGAGTATGGCTTTTGCTTGTATGCATAGTGTGCACACTGCCTTCTCAATCTCCTCCCCGTTCGAGGTTGACAAAAGGGTCGCCATGCTTGGATCCCAAAGATTCTGCTTTGTGTAGACCCAAACCTACCATAGTTAACCACTGCACTCACTATCGCACAAGTTTTTCCCACAGACGACGCCAATTTTAGGGACTCGATTTGCAGCCCAAGTCCAAGAGGTATGGATCTTGGCCCAGTAGGCCCAGTACAATGAATTTGTAGAGAGTGGGCCAAAGAACTAGGCCCTAGTGAATTTAACAACGGCTAGTATGGATGCAAAAGGAGATCAAGTAAGAGCAAAGCACATAAGACTGAATAAATTCTCTGTCCAAGGAGACAGATCTTGGTGTAAATTGATAGAATCGATTACCAGTGCAACTGTGATTGCTATAGTGTTCTTTTCCTATTTTTTCTGATCCCACTTCCATCTAGGGTCTCTTTCATTATATATCTCCTTCCCGGCGATCTTGGCCTTCCATTTGTCAATCGTTCAAGCTACTACTCAAGTGCCCGTCCCATCAAACACCCCTTCTGGCTCTCTGTGAGTCACAGTAGCCAAGGAAACACTGTTCAGGGGTCTTCTCCATATAAATGCGGCCAAAAAAGTAGCTACAGTGCATTTAATGCGGTGGTAGCAGCTTTTCCTTAGATATTTTTGAGTTCCCATTATCCTTATACATGTACGATGCACATCCTTATCATTGGGTCTTCTTAGGAGGTCACCTTGAACGTTGGAACACAGATTTGAATTGCACTCATCATATCCGAGGAGGAATTCCTCCTTGGACCACCCTCCATTCGTTCATTACTTATGAGACTTCAAAATTGGAACCCTTCATAATTATCTGCACCCCCTCGGACATTCCCCCATCCTCGAATAAGGCCCATGGCCCAATGTACAATTTTTGGGCCCTTATCCCTACAGTAAGGTTGAGAATTTTTCCTTTGAAAAATTGCAAGTTTGAAAAAATATTAAAAGAGAACTATTAAACAATCACATGATAATGGATGGTAACTTTGAGTCTTTAACTAAGTAAATAATAAAGTTTTTCCCATCATTACATTAATTTAGTTAAGTCATAAATGCATGCCAAGGGTGTCCCAAATTTAACTAATCTCACACATGCATGCCAAGTGTGTCCCAAAATTTATAAAACATTAAAAATAAAAAATAAAAAATTCTACCATTCAAAAAATAGATAATTTTTTTCCATTGATGAGTTAAAGACACCAACTATGTTGGGAAATCTGGTTTTGTATCTCATACAAAACACACAGAGAAGTAACAACCACGGATCTACTTCAATCATGAAAGATAACATGTAACCATGAATTATAGAATAAAGAACAGAAAGCATACCTTGATGCAGTGAATTTCAAAACATGACTTGAGAATACCTTCAATCTTCATCTCAATTCCACATGGTGCCCAAGATGTGTGGTCTCTCAATCAATCTTTTGTACATAGATTCTCAAAGAAAATTCTTCTTCTTCTCCTTGTGGAGAAAAACCAATTTCTTTTCCTTTTTCATGTCACGTACGTTAAAACTATTCTAGTAGTTTCTTTATTTAATAAATCTTATTAAATAATGACTGATTATCTAATTGAGTTAGCCTTTTGGGCTTACCCAATTGGGCTTTAGTTTGTCGCTTAAGATGGGACCAAAGGGAACAAATAAGACTCTATCTCCAATGGGCCTTGGGCTTTTCTGTCAACTCTTGACAAGTCCAAAGTTCCCAAAACTTTATTATACATACAACCTCTTCATTAAAATATTCGTAGTAATACAAAGTCATAAATATAGACTGTCACTTTGAAGATTACTACATCTTAATTCTTGAGTACCCAGTTTAATCATTTATGTTATTCATCATATATTTATGAAATCCAATTCCATAAATATATACTTTAGTAACTCCTTACTAAAGTGGTTGGGCCCAACACTCTGAATAACCAAACCCATTAAACTTATCTCAAGGGAATATTTTATATCTCCGTTAAGAGATTATGAATTCCATCTTGAGAATATGTGTTCCATCAACACTAAATGCGGCCGTCCAACATACTGAGATTTTGACCATAACTTATAGATCTTACTCCTGATATATCAAAGCAACCTACATCTCATGATCAGGTCCATTATTTTCTCAGGATTTAGAGTTGATGTAAATAGAAATCGTGAGATTTATTATTCAATTGACAGTCGTTAGGAGAATAATAAATCTCACAGCGGTCCAGTTTAATATGTCTTAACTCTTAAAACATATCAACATATCAACTAGAAGTTCCCATTTCCATGATCAAGACAAATCATCTTAGTTGATATGTTATAGTCTTCGCAGATGAAATGCCCAATTTCATCACCGACTACGAACTAAAATTCTGAGTTTACAAAGAACTTGTGATTTATATCTTCTGTGACTTTTCACATAAATCACATATTATGCATCTCATGGACTAAGATAATATCCCATTAGTTCATTTATAAATAGTCTCTAATAACTAAACAATTTAATTATTTATGACATGCAAACCAATTGGATTTTAGGGCATAAACCCTAACAAACTGATCCAAGTTGTTGGTGATTAATTAGTGTGTGGATGGAGCGATCAACAATATAAGAGTTGTCTCTATGTCTATGAGGTGGAGTCATTTGAGAGAGGCATAGAGCTCTCAAATGAGAGGGAGAAATTAGGTAAAAGTTATTGGGTTTTTGTAATTTGTTTTGCTAGGATTTGTAATTGATTTGTTGTTATTGTTTTTGCTTAGACCATATTTATGATTTTTCCAAAGATTTTTCTTATTATCCGGGTATGTGTTTTTTTTTTTTTTTTAGATTTTTCTCGTTATCTATTTTTGAGATTTATTAGTCATCTTTTCAATTTTTGGGGGAGGTGGGCCAAGTATATAAATTTTAGAGTTTAAAGTAAATTTTTTGTGTAAATATATATACTATAAGATTTTTTTTCAAAGGCTTGGGAAGGCCCGAAAGAGGGTGGGGGGGAGGGGGGGGCATGGCCACCCTTAGCCCTAAGGCAATTCCATCCCTGACAAGAGCAATAAAACAAATAAAAATTATGTAAAATAATTTACTCACAGACTGGATGCATTAAGAATGAATGATATAATTTTGATCAAGGAGTTTGTTGTTTGGTCCAAAAAAAACTTTTAGTTAGCCCAAAATCCATAAAATGAACAAAAAATTGAACATATATAGCTTTAAACCTCATTTCCTTCCATTTGCAATTGCTATTGCTGCTAAAGCCGTTAGTTAGAACCCTAAAATTCCCCATGTTGGGAACTATTGTTGTCGCACTCGCACTGCCGCTATCATGCAATCATGTAAATATGTTTTACCTTTTAAAACTTTTATTAATGATGAAGATATAAATCAAATCCGATGTGTTGATGCTTTGTACCTTTTCATTTTAATTGTGTAAGGTGCAATGTTTTAAACATATATTGAAACAAGTGTGTAGATTATATATTAGAAAATAAAGAAAAACTCGTTCAAGTAGACGAGTTATTGGCAAAATTTGCAGAATAGTACTTTTTAAGGAAAAATTTAGGTGGATAGCACAAGAGCGAAGTTATTAAGTTATGTAGACTATTTTTGGAACTCGAGTTTGTCAAACTCAAGTTCCAACCCAAAATCGAGTTTACCAAACTCAAGTTTCAATTAGTTTAGGTTGCGTGGCAGTCTGACGTTGTATAACAAATTGGAACTCAAGTTTGCTAAACTTGATTTTGAGTTAGAACTCAATTTTGTCAAACTCGACTTCCAAAAAGAGTCTACATAACTAAATAACTTTAGTCACATGCTATACTCCTAAAATTTTCTTTTAGAAAATACTATTCAGAAAATTTTGCCCATTTTAATTGTTTTCCTCTAGCTATTTTGTTCTTTCAAGTCTAACTTTGCCGCAAATACAAATGAAGACTTGATGAAATTTAACTTAAGAGAACAAAGCATACATAATGTGAAATTGTCAAACCTATTTTGGTTTATCAATTTATTGCCTATCCTTTTTACTTGATTTTTCCTTTTCTCTTGAATAATTTTTAAACTTACTCTCTCTATTTCCCATATTTGAAATGTGTGCAAACAAGTTAAAACTTTTTAAAGTTTGAAATTTGTCATTTGTTCATGTTTTAGTAATTTGGCACTTCTTAGTTATTGCCTTCAATAATTAATGTGTCGAATTTATTTTTTAACAATGATTGTTTAACATATAACATCATTATTGGTTCAGTCCACAAAAAAAAAATCATTATTGGTGATTTCTTATGATTCTCGATCTAGTTTGAGTTGCATTATTGGTGATTTCTTAATACTTCACAAATTCGTCTACACAAGACATTTTATGGGGCCGACATGTGAAATCCAATTTAAGTTAAGAGTGATGATAATTGTACACTGTGTACAGACACACAATACCACGTCAACTAGAATCATGTTTTCATTTCAGTTAAAATTGTAAAATCGTGTTTTCACCATTTTTCACAATTATAATTGAAATTGTGTTTTGAAAACACTATTTAACAAATAATGTGCATGAAGAGTGTGCAATAAGGAATGTGCAACAAGATTTAACATTAATTTAAAGTAATGTGGTTTTAAAGGTATAATTATATGTCTTAAGGGTTAAAAACAATTTTAGTTTGAATTTTCATTTAAAAAGTTATGGTAAATTTTGTCTTCATGGGAAAATTTGTAATTTCAGCAATACTGCAAATTGAGGGTATTTTGGTAGTATATTTGCATCTAGAATTTTCTAAGAGATCCTAAGTATCTTGGGCTTTCTTTACTTTTAAGTCCAAATTAGTCTTTTATAGGTTATTATCTCATTAGTTTTTTATATTAACGAGTACTCATAGGCAATCCCAAATTGATCATTTTAAGAAAGTTTTGATACCACTTTTTATGGAAGATATAAAAAAGTTGTAAAAAAAAAAAAATCAGTTATTTTTTTCTTTTCTCATAAAAAGTTTCTATTTTTTTTCTAAACCAATGCTCTTAAGGCATTTGTTAACTTTTTCCTTAGTTTATTAGTCAAACTTGGAGCCCTAAATATGTAGAGTCGAAGGGAAAATTATTAGATACTCCCAGAGTACCATAAATACGTACTCATCCCTCTCACATGAATGGTGAGTCCTACCATGAATTTAATTAGTGGGACCCACCATTCATGTGAGAGGAGGGAGTGCGTATTTATGGTACTCTGGGAGTACACAATAATTTCTCGAGTCGAAGCTAGAGTTTATCTCTTTTACTTCCTACTTATAATATTACGTCAAATTCTTCCTCTTACCCGTCAAAAGCCTGGAACCCCACATATTTTCTCTAACAAATAACCATTAAATATATATACATATATATATATATATATATATAATCTCATACCATAGCCAACTAGCCCAACTCTATGCCTTAACCCTTTCTTCTACAATTCTAAATGAAAATGAAAATTAAATAGACAATTTGCATCTATTTTATTCTGTAAATGAGAATAAACTGAGTTTATTAATGAAGATGTCACTCGACCCCAGGCTCAACTTCGTGTTGCAAGATCAGAACTCCTGCTTGGTTGAATCATGGTCTACTCTACACAATATACAAGATATAAGAATAGCTAAATCATACAAGGACATATATATATTATGCAATGGCATAAAATAGCCTTAGGTAATATTGAACCACATGCTTGCCAAATGACTAGAGCAAAGCTGTAGCAATATATTCTGGACCAAGTGCACAATTATATCACAATGTATAAACTTGAACAAAGAACTACTTAAAATGCCAATTTTATAGTATGCACTTACAAATTTTCATTGGTAAGTTACACACAACCAGTGGACTCTTTTAAGTCCATGAACTTACCTTCCACATTTGCTCTCTAACAAGGGAGGAAAGGGACAAGCTGCCATTCAAGCTAAAGTTCGTTGTTTCAATTATTTATTTATTTTTATAAGAAAATTTTTATTGAAAAAAAAGACTACTTCATGCAAAGAATCACGAAGAAGTTGCAAAGTTACAAAAAAGATTATGTAAAAAAAAAAACAATGTAAATATGGGGAGGGATTCACTAGACGTGAGACCCCAAGACCGAGACCAATCAAAATGTCTACAAACGAGTCAAGAAGCTGATCCCCCAAGTTCTCCACATCCTCGAAGATGCTACACTCCCTCCAAATGCACCACATCAAACACAATTATGCCATATTCCAAATACTAGACGAATACTTCCCCAACTAGTTCCTCCACCCAGTCAGTAAATCTAGCACTCTTTCTAGTAAGACCCTCTCTAGTAAGACCCAAGAAACCCTAAATGATCTAAAAGCAAAGTTCCACAACTAAAGAGCCCCCTATAGAGGTGATCCATCATTTCCCCACTACATTGGCACTTACAACACCAATCCACAAGGAAAAAAACCCTCTTCTCCTCAAATTTTTACTAGTGAGTATCTTCCCCCTAGCCATCATCCAAACAAAAAAGGATACCCATAGAGGAACCTTCACACCCCCAAAAAACTAACTATACACCCCAGAAAACCCTCTTCTTATATTTTCACCCGTGAGTATTTTCACCAATCTATTAAGGGTGTATTTGGATACTGCTTATTTTGTGGAAATTGAAAAATTATTGCTGAAAGTATTGTAGATAAATCTAAAAGTTAATTAAAATAGTACAGTGAGACCCATGAATAGTGTCAAAAAGTGCAGTGAGATCCATGTATAGTATCAAAAATAAGCTGAATAGTGAAATAATTTTAATTTTTCATTTCAATCCAAACGCACATTAACAAAGAAACTAAAGACTTTTGGTATTTGGTAGAAGGCAGTGAGCATCAGACAACTTCCACAAGTTTCAAAGTTCTACTTCTCAAAATATAAAAAATAAAGTTTCAAAGTTCTATCAAAAAGAATATCTCACATGACAGATGAAATTCAAAATCCTATCCTCTTGCATGTAGTAATAGCAAGAATATACCAATAAACACAGTGATTGACATCACCATAAATATTTAGGAAACTACCACCTAAACAAAAGATGGATAACAGATAAGCACCTTTGCCTCTTAAAACATGCGCCACATGTCTCAACAAGATTGTTTCATTCACATGCAGATGGCAATGAAGAGACGGCAACAACAATTGGGGTGCAGGTTTCTTTACTTGTAATTACTGTAGAAGCATCAGAATCCATTTATTCTGACTTTCTTTTTCTATTCAGAGGTAAGGGTGTCAAAATTTGACACGAACCGCGAACCCGACACGGCACGACACAAAATTTGTAGGTTATGGGTTGAGGCTTAACGGGTTCGTGTCATATTCGGGTTGACACGACTGACCCGTTTAATAAACGAGTTGGGTTAGTGTTGAATACATAGAACCTATTTGACCCATCTAACCCATTTAATTAAATGACATTTTACTAATATACCCTTCAAACTCTAGGTATATAAATTTATTAGTTGTTGTGATTTATTTTCTTTGACATATTGTGATTGATTATTTGTGATATTGAGATATGCTTTAGTTTTGAATGATTATTTGTGATGCAGTTACTCGTTAATTCTGAATTTTATATTAAAAATATTTATTTGTTTGTTCTTTAATAATTTTTTTTTCATTTTGATAAAATCTGATAAACAGGTCGACACGACTGACCCGTTTAATAAATGGGTCGTGTTAGGGTTGAGGAATCTTGACCCGTTTAATAAACATGTCGGGTTAGTGTTGACCTATGTAATCGAATACTCATGACTTGACACGACACGAACCCGACACGCGAACACGAATTGCCACCCCTATTCAGAGGTATGACTTCTGGACATTTTCCCAAGTCATCATCAAGTGACCCTCCATTCATTGTGGAATCTATCAACTAAGGTACTTGCAACTTTCCTTCACAAAGCAATCCACCTATATCCTTCCAGGGTCATCACTCATCTCTTTGGCCATGGCATTATAAGAGGACGGAGAATCACCACTAAGCAAAACTTCCAACCATCTCCATCATCAGACCAGCAAGTTTTGTCCCCACTCTGCAGAGCTATGCCTCTGGCTTGGGTAGGACAATTCCACTCCTGTTACCTTCTAATGTTTCCTTTGTGAATTTATGTACACTATAATCTGATCCCACCAAAGCTCTTCCAAAAGATTCTTCCCTTAGTTCCTACTCCTTCCATAAACTGCATTTATCACCCCCACAATTGTTGCTACCTCCCAGGAGAACTTCCCTTATCCAGCCTACTATGCTCTCCATGATGAGCTACGACTCAAGCCAAAAAAAGTACAAATGAACATGTTATGAGTAATAGGGGCAAAATAGTAATATCATGCACTTTATATATAAATAATATTTTATGTGTTAGGGTTGACTTATCAAACCCTAAACACCTTCACCGTAAACAACATGGTATCAGAGCCACCAATCCACCGCTGCCATTAATCCTTCGACCACCACCCATTGATATTGTTGTCGCCGGCAACCATAACAGCACCTCACTAGCTCCGAAAACTCTAACAGAAACCTTCGACAATCTCGATTTAATGGCTGAAGGAGTTGTCTAGCACTGGTGACCCTCTCTCGAGTCTCACCAGCCTGTGTTAAAGTTGACGTTTCTCAAACTTTGAACAACCTAAAATTTAGGTTTCTTCTTAAGACCCTGGCCAAGATGGGCTTTTCTTGAGAATGGATTAAGTGGGTCAAGCAGTGTGTATGCACATCGAGAGGTTCGGTCCTATTGATAAACCATGAACCCTATGGCTTCTTCTCCCCGGAATGTGGCGCCATAGGGGGATGAAGTCACAGGTCTAGTAGATGAGGATACCCTATATTCCATTCGGAAAGAGAGAGCCTTCATCAAGTACATCTATCAATCATCTAGTCTTGAATCTCTTGTCATACAATCAGATATCGAGTGCCGGCCACCTAGAGGGATTGATTGCCCAAAAATCGATCAATTGCCCACAAACCCATAGTGAACGTGTGAGTGTGGGATAACAACACCCGAGCCCGAGAGAGGGAGAGGGCGACAGAGGGATTGATTTCCCAGATGGATCGATGAGCCCCACTTGAAGTCTGCAAAAAAGGATTCAACAAGATCTGGCAAGTTCATCTTTTCCATCTGGACAAAGAGTGAGGCACTAAACTAATCCAATGTTGAACCGATCTCGCTACTGCTCCTAAGGATTTGCCTCCATAGACTACTACTCCAGCGAAAGCGATAGCGAGTGCAGTGAGTGGACATGGTTCCATAGAGGCGACTGAAGGTGAGAGGAAAGCTTTTTCTTCATCATAATGACCTTCCCCAGCAAGCATCCTAAAGCAAAGAAAGAGTTTGGTTGAAATGTTTATAAATATCGCACGCTTGTTATATTTCTTTATATAGTTATAACACTAAGTGCCTATCAATTAGTTCCAAGAAAGTGCCCATTCACGTCAAGTAGTTTTCTTTGATTTCATCGAGATAAAGTGGGTGTTCCATATACAAGATCGAAAAGAATGCTTTGCATTCCAAGAGTGGGATGGCCAACAAGTCCCATGTCTTTCTTGGTCGGGCTAACCCAACCAACGATTTCCAACAAGTCTTTCTTCATTTTTAGATCAAGAAGCGAAACTACAGGGATGAAATCAAAAGTGTTTCTTACAATTATGCCCAACAACCCACTTGAGCAATTTGTCATTCTCCCATTGATTCCTATGAATATAGGAAACTTGTATTTCTCATTCACAAATCCATCCTTATTTATGCTGCTAACTCTCAGTTTGGTCCTACTTTTGATTCATTTGGTTACTAAAAATGGAGGAGGAAACTCAGTACCAAATGCTTGGCAATCCTTGGTAGAGCTTATTTATGATTTCGTGCCAAACCTGGTAAACGAACAAATAGGCGGTCTTTCCGGAAATGTTAAGCAAAATTTTTTCCCTCGCATCTCAATCACTTTTACTTTTTCATTATTTCGTAATCCCAGGGTATGATACCTTATAGCTTCACAGTTACAAGTCATTTTCTCATTACTTTGGGTCTCTCATTTTCTATTTTTATTGGCATTACTATAGTGGGATTTGTTGGAAAATTTAGACCCCGGTTGATAGAATTAACAAGTTTTAAACCCAAGTTGTTAATTAGATTTATTATGAATCAAACTTGTTAAAACAAACAAACCTCAATATCATGTCAAAATCATGCAGCGGAAAAATAAATAAGACAAGATATGATGACCTAGGAAAACCAATGAAACAAACTAGTTTCACAGTAAAAAACCTAGGGGGAAACGTTCCCGAAAAGCAATCCACTATAGTAAAGAGAAGTTTCAGATCTAGTACAAAACCTTTGTCCCTAGACTCTACAATCCCCGTGGATGAACTCACAGCAGAAACCTTTTATCGCTTCAGAACCTTTGAACTCTTCAATATATGAACGCCACCCTTTGATGCACGAATCTTAGTACGTGACTAACCAATTGTGCGAATCCCAGTACGTGACTTAATCACCAACTAGAAGAAGATTGTTGGTTGCAAAGTTCTTCACTTCATCAATAATGAAGATCAAGAAGCACTTGGTTACAAAACCTTAAGGCGCAGTAGCTTCTTTCAGAAAGAATAAGGCATCGGTCACCTTTTGCATATGTTCTCCTTGTATTCTCTTATGTGACGACCTCTAAAATAAGCCTTATGTAGGTCTAGGGTCGTGAGAAAAGAAACCCTACACATACATGTCATCATGGGCCGAAAATCAGATCTGGAAATCTGAATTCCCGTAATCTCGATCGATCTGGAGGTCTCGAGGAGGTGTCGAGCTTTAAACTTCAACAGATACAGCTATCAAGAAGCTATCGAGGAGCTGTAGAGGAGATAGAAGATTTCTCAATCAATCCACCTAGCTATCGAGAGGTGTCGAGATTGCAATAACAATCAACTGAAGAGCTCGATAGATAGCCTAGTTGTCAAGAGGTGTCGAGCAGCTGTCAAGCTATCTGTCCGTAGGTGTCGAGCTATCTGTCCAGCTTTAATGAATAGTTTTTCTTCACTTTTTTCTTGGTCCAATCTTCATGGCTGTAATACTAGACTTTAACAACATGTTTCTTGAAGTATTAAACACATCTTAGATCTACCCAGTTACAAGTAAAGTGCGTTTTGTCAAAGGATTAGCTAACTACATAAAATATTGACATATGTTCCTAACATGATCCACATATGTCCTAACAGGATTTCAAAGAAATGGGCTTCATTTTTTAAGCTTCTCATTACCCGCAGGAGTCCCACTGCTGTTAGCACCTTTTTTAGTACTCCTTGAGCTAATCCCTCATTGTTTTCGTGCATTAAGCTTAGTAAAGATTTTAAGTGGGTTCGCTTGGACTATGCTATGTATGAACGATTTTTTATATTTCATTAGAGATCTTGGTCCTTTATTTATAGTTCTTGAATTAACCAGCCTGGAATTAAGTGTAGCTATATTACAAGCTCATGTTTCTACAATCTCCATCTGTATTTACTTGAATAATGCTACAAATCTCCATCAAAGTGGGTAGTTTTTTATAATTGAACAAAAGCGAGGAGTGAAGTGAAGCCGCTTTACCGAGTTTACAAGGTGAAGGAGCGAGAACTTCCCCCTAGAAGAAAAAAAAAATATTCCAATCACATCTGGTCAAAGTCTATCTTGTCTTTCTCATGAGTCATTTTCCTTGGCTAACAATGAATTTTAGTTTTTCTCATATCCACGGGTTCTTCAATTTGCTTTCACCCTCATAGAAAAAATAAGTAAGGTGGTATACTATACTTATCCGCTTATTGGAACTCCTTCTAATGACCTATACATTCTATTATCATTTTCAGTTGGATGATCCATTCATTCAATTTGAGGAAGAAACAAATTCTTTCCATTTTGTTTTAGGGCTGTCACCCCTAACTTCTTTAGGGGCTTGGAGCAGATGAAGCCTTTCTTCTTTCTTCTTGGTCCACTTTGGCTCCTGATCTTGAGCTCGCATTTCTTGGCCTCAGGCTTGGCTTCTTCTTGGGGTCCTTGCCTTTTTCGATACTTTAAGCCCTTGCCCTTGGCCTGGTCTCAACCCCCCGTGGCTAAGTACTTTCAATCTAGCAGGCTAGCTGCCTGTTTCACCCCTAAGTCTTGGACATTTTGGCGTAGGTTGAAGCCCCTTCATGAAATCGAAGAGCCGGTCCTCTTCCGTCATATCAAAAATGTCCAGGGAGAACTACGAAAGATGGCCTTCACATACTTGCGTATAGGGCCTGTTTGCTTCAGGCTCATCAACATGCCGGACCACAATTGGGTAGGAACCCTCCATTCTACCTGAAACTCGTCCTCAAAATGGATCTAATTTCACTTCACGCTTTGCGTTCTTTAAGTCTTTTAGCCCACCACCAGAATTTGGCTAAACTATCAAGATACATGGCAGCCGTATTCACCGACGCCTCCTCGAACATAGTCCGACAAGCCGCTCCATATCCTAAAAGTCTTCAATCCTTAACATCTCTTCCGCCAACCTAGATTCATGTAGCGCTTGACTTTCCTAATTTGGATAAGTGCCCGGTCTTCCCTAAAACTCTTAGTTGACGTCGTTCTCTATCTTTATCTTTGGTCAAGTCTTTGATCGTTGAGTCAAGTTGATCAAGGAATCAAGACCTTCCTGAATGGGGTACAGTCGAGATCTTAAGAGGAGGTTTATAGCAAGAGGGACTAAATAGAAAGATCTCTAGCAAACCAAGTTGCGAACTGATTGTATTATGTCTATCGCATATTTTGAAGCAAAAAATCCCCCTCAAGTATGATCATTTTTGAAGAAACTCTCCAGTTGGAAAAGGTCTTTAGGAGAAAAAGACGTTGTTTCCTAGCTAGATGTGGTAGTTTTTGGACTCCAATACCTGATAGCTACTCAAATATTGCTTCTAGTTGCCGAGCTGAGGCTATCTCTTTCCTAGGTTTGGCTAAGGCAAATGATTGAACCTGTAAAATAGGAAATGAAATGTTATCCGCCAACTCCCCTCTTTCTTCTTCTACTGATCTAAGTATGCTTTCCCTCCAGGGATAGGACTGATGCCTGCTCAAAGCAGCCTTCATTGATATTGATCACTCTTACTATAGGATAAGAATATTTGTAACTAAGAAATCGAAAGGAAAGAAGACCTAACTACGATAACTTCCTGGCCTAGGTAGTTTTTATGTGGTAGTTAGCTTTCTTTTCCCTAGATTGCTTAGTGCTGAGCTAAGTTCCTCCCTTCCCTATTAGCTATAGTAGGAGGTTGACTATGTCCTCTAGGACGGAAAGGGATAAGATCAACAATGCCATCATTGACTTCTTCCTTTGACCGAGCTTTTTGTTGATTGACTGAACCCGGACTTCTTTTCCAATCCAAGCAACCTACGTGATCAAGTCTTGACATAGTTACTTCTCTCACGCGCTTTTCCATTATTTGCCTGCAATAAGGCAACTCTCTAATATCCTTATTGCTCGAGTCAGGTTTCAACTATGCTAGGAGGGGCTAGAAGTTAGGAGGCTGGGGGTTTAGGTCACAGTACGAGAACCTATTATCCTACCTCTTATTACTGGTTATTACTGGGGTTCTATACCTCTTTTCTCAACGTCGAAATAGGCTAAGTTCGTCTATTTCAATACAAAAACCATGACTTTGAGAGACTAGACCAAACCCACTTTGGGAACTTAAAGACCAGGAAATGGAAGCACGCTTTCGGCCATATTCCTAAGGTCATTCTTTTGGACGAACTTCCATGGTTAGAACATGTTCGAAAGCAAGGGTTCTGGATACCTTATCCATCTCACCGTCGAAGTCAACTCTTTGGTGAAAATCCTAACATTGAGGTAACCCCACCAATTTCTAATCTGAGTCTCTGCTCTTTCCCTATCAAACGTTCAGATGCAAATGATAGTTGCAACTTCCTCCTCTTGCTTCTTTTGCGTCTTCATCTTATCATCTGCTACCTTGGATTATACATATTTTCATATTACGTATATAATGAAAAAGGATGCTACCATGAGAATTAGTGAGAATCAGTCCTATGCTTCTCTTCCCCTGGTGCAGAAAGCTCGGGAACCCACACTATCATCCTATGCGAGGATAAGCCTTACCTCATTCAATCTTCCTATTAATCTATCTATTCCAATAGCATAGGGAAGAGTGACCACCAAGATATGCGACAAGACCGGGCTCTGGCTGCCCAAGCTACGTTACGTACCCTTTATTAAAGGATCACGTTGCACGTAGTTCTCTCCTATGGAAAGCAGCAAACATTAGAAAAAGTTCCACGACTCCGTCTTTTATATTGGTATGTGATAGGTTGTAGCAACTACGTTTTCCTTTCTTCCCATCATGATGGGCGTCTCGCTCGGGTAATCGAGCAGGGCGATAGTAAGGTGATTCCCTACTAATGGTCCTGATCACCCAGAATGCTTTCGTCAGCATTTTGGGAGTCACGACTTCCTTGAGGCACTCCTACTGGTTGTCTTTTAGATGATATAGCAGGAACTACCTCACCTAGTACCTAGGGCGTGACGAACCCAACGTACACAGGACTTGGCAATTACCAAGTGCCCCCCTAGGCTCCACCACAAGATGGTGCCTATGGGTGAGATCATGTGTGGTCTCAGATTGATTAAACTCAGTGTCCTTGTCGCCTGAGGTACATATCCAACAGTTTCCTAGATTGTGGATTAATACCCACAATTCAGGGGTGCGTAGAATCTCGTCTAATCCAGCGATGGAGAAAGGAAGGAATCCTTCCTCTGACTCACTCAATGACCTTCTATGGTTGAGTTAGTAGGATTCTAACCCGACAAGTGCAGTGCGCACAACCTCACGGCAATCACTACTGGTTCCTAGAGAAACTAACAATGAAACCATTGTTTAATGTATTAATTAATTTGAGACCACTTTGGTAGGAAAAGATCATGAATATCCTTTGACCGTTATCTCCTTATCTTACTATTTCTAAACTCACTCCAATTGCCCGTAGATATATGTATTTGTTTCTCTTACTAACGACTCTTGTTATTTTTATGTATTTTCTTTGTCTGAAAATAGGCTTTCTTGCCTATTTCATTTTCGTGTTTTGGAAGATAGGGTTCCTGTTGGTAGGGAGAACCCTTTCTTTTTTGTTGCCACGATGCCTATGGGCCGGAATCTTAGTCTTCGGGCTTTCATCGGTAGCAAGGCCACAACCCCTCTTGGGAATATGATGTTGCCTACAAGGGCTTCTGTCTCCTCGAGCTCAAACCCCCGGTGGAACCTTGATCTCAATCTACATCCACGGGAAGAAGTAGAAGTTCCCGCTAAAGAGGCCCCCTAACTCGATATGGATGTTTACAAGGAAAAGGATCAAGATCGAATTAAGGAAATTTTAGATTTCCAACTTCGGGACAAGATCTCGAAGAAGGAGAACAAAATAAGAAGGGTCCTTGAAGGGCTGATCGAGGGCGAGATTCTCAAAAGGAAATTATCTAGCTCAAATTTCAATTTACGCAACCTGGACCAATTTGTGGGGGAAGTCATCGGCAAGCATGAGCCAAACTTTGCTCCGAATGATCCACTTCAAAAGAAACATAAATCTATTTCCTACCTATTAATGCAGCTTATGAAAGATGATAGCTCCATAAACTTTCAGGTGAAACGCAATATTGAACGCAATCTTCTCGATTTCGTTGTCCAAGAATGAAAAAGAAGCTTCTGTCAATATTGTGTCGCCCTGCCCCCCCCCCCCCCCTCATTTCTAGTTAATTATGCATATTTATCAATTTGCCTTTCCTATGATTGTCCTTCGAACCCTCATTCTCATTTTTGTTTTCGCATTATGGATCTTGGTTCTCGATGGTACTTGTGGATTCAAGGGTACAAGAAGGCCCGGTGGTATGGGTGGTGCTTAAACAAATAAAAGGAACCCAGCAAAGGTAAGCTGGTGCTCAAACTTATCAACTTATGAAGCAACTACCCTTGCTTTAATGGATGGATCTGTTTATGCCTATCTACCAGAAGTTGGAAGAACAGCCCTTGATGAGGGGTATGCTTCTAGGTCTCGATCACAAAGGTCCTAATCGTCAATAACGATCTATAATGGCTACCACGATCACGAGAAGCATAAGCTCGATCGGGATCTATATATGCGACTTAGTCAACAGCTTCAACTGATGCTCGGCCGCTCCCCATGCTACTTATTCTACATTGAGGTGTTGTGCCTCCACTGGCTCTAATACTTGCTCAGATGTTGCTTTGAAGGGAATAATAAAGAATTCATATGTTCCCAGTGCAAAGAATGCATCGTAACATAACAGATATGCATATTTGTCTCCCGGGGAAAAAAAGAATCTCAGTGATCCAACAATGGAGCCCACCATGTGCTATGAGTGAAGCTAAAGGAGAGTGAGAGGTTAGTACCGACGATAGGTTAATAGGTTAATGGGTTGATGAAGCTTTCAAAGGTCTATACTAAAAAAACCAGCAAAAGCAGTAGCATCAGAGATTGAGATAGGAACGGAGACGGAGCAAGTAGAGTTAATAGACGTAGGAGCAAGGCTAGGGCCATATCCAATTGCCCGAGTGTAGGCACTACCGACAGAGGTAGCAAAGGCAGTGCTAGTCCACCACCATAAACAGTAGCACCACTTACTTCATAAGCATCAGTAGCAGGGACGGTTGGTCGAGCTCACTCAACAGCTTATGATCTTGATCTTTCTGACCTTGATTCTGTCGATTCATAAGAAATGAAAGATGCATGAGTAGTTCCAGGTGCAAGAGCATCAATAGTAGCACCATTAGCAATGACATCGGTAGTAGAGATAGGGGCATAGGCAGGAGCGCTTGTTTAACCGACTGATCCAGTTGTTTACAACAACCTTGACGATGAACTAGTTCATTCAGTCATCACCTTGAATAGCATTGTTGCTAGCATTGTATAGTAATAGATGTGCGTATTTGCTCGAGACTCACCCACTGAAACCTGGCCTTCGACTCCACCCCCCATTATCTTAAGCCATATTGAACCTCTAGGTAAAAGACAAGAAAGCCACATCTGAACACGCCTATCCAAAATAGCATCCTTAGGCACGTCCTTATCGTGGGAGGGAAGAGATGAAAGATTCATAGTCTCGAAGACCCCATTTCCCGACTCAATCACATGTAATCAGGCCTTCAACCCGACCAACTCTCCCTTCAATGCCACTTGACAAAAAAAGGTATGGTCTTTTTGAGAATAAGAGCATATCTGCTTGGAAGACCTTTTGGAAAGTCGCCTATGAAAGGAGTATACCCAACCAATATGAGCCTGTCCGAGACTTGCCATTCCCATGGAAGAAAGTTTCTTTGTGTATTGGTTCATTACCTACTGATAAACAGAAAATGCTTGTTTCTATTCCCTCCTTCCGAGCGATGAATCGTGATTGTCTAGTTGTACGGAATCCCTGGGGAATGAAGGGATAGGTGAAACAAGAGGGGGTGGAAATTTCCTCCAATTGGAATACTTGCTTTTCCATAAAGATTGCATGCCCATTTCAGGGATTAATCACTTCATGGGAGAGAACACGAGGGATGAACGATGATCAACCTACCTAAGTTTTTACTAGTAATCCTCGGTTTACCCGCTTGCTGAAACCTTCCTCCATAGCCGATTAAATGGTTGGATAGCCACTCAACTATACACTGTACTTCCTGTATCCCACTCCCCTCCCTATCTCTCTCAACCCATTCACCAGAGTATGTTGGGCTGGAATTCCTCCATTCCCATCCCATCCTTTATGATCTCTAGGCCTTCCCGCTATGAGATATTCCCAGTACAGAAGCATATTCATGCAAAATACTCTCCTACTTCTTTCCCCTCTCTTATAGGGGTAGGAATTCCTAAAAGAGGATAGAAGGTCATTTTTTGACATCAGTAGAGAAGCATGCATGATACAGATACTCCTCTATGTGAATGTTTTGGCTTTCAAAGGACAAGTAAGGGACGGGGAGGGGGAGGGGAGTTTCGGGAACAAAGCCCCCAGATTTGAAAGTTCAGCCCTACCCTATAGTGTAGTATATTTTCCCTATCTAAGCTATATCAACATAGCCAACTAGAAAACTCATCCGCTTGTCAATGAATTGTTGGTGTAATACTCACTTATAAATGATTGGTGTCAGAATTTTTCACTGATCAGGTGTGATCAGTCTCATTCGTGTAAGAATTAGGAATTCCTCTTACAACTCGTCCCAGAATGGGCGTTATGGCAAAATACAAAAGGAGAAATTTGTGCAATAGTAACGAATGGTGCCTCCATAGGTTGACATCCAATCCAACCTAGTAGTAAGCAATCTGCCAAAAGCAACCAAAAAATGAACAAAGTTTCTCTCCAAACTAGTTTGGAGAGAAACCCTACAAACTCATCATATATCTTTATATTGAGTGTGAATTTTGAAAATCTAACAATTAGATTGCATGTTCTTATTACATTCTTAATGTTTACAAAATTTCAAGAAGATCAAAGATCAATTGCTATGTCATCAAATAAATATTATAATTTCAAGTTTTTGTGATCTAAACTTGTATATAAAAAATAAGTTAATTGATCAAATAGTAAATAACATCCAATTTGAACGAAATTTGATACGTATGTTAAGAACATAAGAAACATGAAATTCAACAGTTAGATTTTCAACATTCACACCCAAAAAAGAAATATATGAAAAGTTTGAAGAGTTTCTCTCCAAACTAGTTTGGAGAGAAACTTTGTTCCCAAAAAATTCCTTGGTGAATAGGGCAAAAACTTGAACTACACACATACATACTTTTAAAAAAAGGTAAAGCCAACAAACATATAAAAACTGGTGCTATTGCGGCTACACCTCCCGATTTGTCAAGTATACTACAAAGAATGGCATGGATCGGTAGGAAATACCATTCCGGCACAATATGAAGTGGGGTGGACATCGGATTAGCTGGCATATAATTGTTGAGATGCCCCAAAACATTAGGAGCATAAAAAATCCAAATGGAAAAAAAGATAGCAAAAGCTACCCAACCTACTAGATCCTTTACATAAAAATAAGGGTAAAAAGCAATTTTATCCATCTCTGAATGTACACCCAATGGATTATTTGATCCATATTGATGCAATGCGGCCAGATGAAGAAGATTGGTGCCTACTAAAATAAAGGGGAGTAAATGATGAAGACTAAAAAAATGATTTAAGGTGGCATTGTCCACGGAGAAACCACCCCAAAGCCAAGTCACTATGGTATCTCCTACTACAGGTATGGCAGTAGCTAAGCTTGTAATTACTGTAGCTCCCCAAAAGCCTATTTGACCCCAAGGTAGTACATATCCTATAAAAGCTGTCACAATCATTAATAGGAAGATTACAACTCCGAAACACCGAACAAATTCCTAAGGACTGCTATAACTCACATGATATAGACCGCAAAAAATATGAAGGTGAACCACAATGAGAAACATACTTACCCCATTAGCATGCATATAACGAAGCAACCAGCCCCCTTCAACATCTCTCATAACGTATTCTACACTGTTGAAAGCTAGATCCACATGAGATGTGTGATGCATAGCTAAAAAAAGGCCAATCACTATCTGACTAAACAAATACCAGCTAATGGACCAAACCCCCACCAATAACTAAGATTGCTTGGGGTTGGATAATCTATCAAATGTTTATTAAGTGTGGAGGATATAGGTTGTTTAAGAAGAGAGAATCGTTGGTTTCTTATAGTCATTTTTCTTTCCTATCATGACAACTCTTGTTCCCCCACCTTTTTAGCATTCTAGGGCCCTACTTGCTTAATATATATTATGAAGTACCCTTTCTTCCACCTTCGAAGGATGGAGGGGGTATACAGTGAAAGAAGCGTCGAAGGGGTCATCCTGGGTTACTAAAGAGTTGTCCGACTGCTCGGTGACCGAATCAAAGAGGTTTTTACCGCTTTCTCTTCTCCCAACACTCTCGAACTGATCATCTTACTGCAACAAAGCAATCTTAGGAATGAATCTGATGGAAATTTAGGTCTCTATCTGCTTGAAAGATTTTTCTTTCCTCTTCGGTGAAAGAGGGAAAAGATGTGTGGGAGAAAGAATTCTAAAGGGAGAGAAGATTTTGTCCACCTAGCGACGGGACAGAGTGCAACTCCTAAGCAATTGGAGGTTCTCACTCATCTCTTGGGGGTCCATATCATTTGAAAACTTTTCCTGTTCCATTAGTATAGCTAAATTTGAATAGGAAGACTTAACGTCAAGAAAAGTAGGCCGCCCATTGCCTTGATTGAATTTGGCTTCGCTGCACCCTGAATGAATCAAAAAGCTTATGGATTTCATTTGGACAAGAGGGAGGCTGTGAGTCACCTAGGCTACGAATTTGTTGGTTGGTTGATTCTTGAAATCGCCTCTTGAGAAAAAAAGGCCCTCAGGTTCCGACCCACAAATGAATAGGAAGCGAGGCTAGGGTATTTCATTAAAGGGGGGAAAAGAGGGGTGGGGCTTTGTTCTGGGGGGGTCGCCTTGCGCAGCTTTAGAAAGGAGAGAATTTCTGAAAGTCACTCTCTCCAACCTTTTCTATCTATCTTTAGAAGTAGGGCGAGAGAAAGTCAATATGATATTTGCGTTGGTTTTTCCAACGAAACTATGCACTTTTTTGTCTTTATCATTCGAAAAGCTCAATCCCAAACTCTAACTTCAATGATGGGAACAACCTCCGCACTCTGGCATTCCAATGAACGACAGTTCTCTGCCTTACTATATTTAGAATAGCAGTCGATCCCTCGGGAGTTACATTCATAACTTAATGTTATGTTCACGCAGTGATATTCTATCTTTCTAAGAGTACTACCTTGTACGTAGTCTATGTCTGGTGAGCATACTTGACTGGAGATAGAGACAAACGGTAGAGAGGTCCCCCACTTGGATTCCCGCCCGTTAGCATCTCTGATCCGAGATAAGGGATTACTCTGTTAGGTCTTTTAGGTCCAGCACTGGCTAGTAATGGACCTACTTACCTTACTTGTGGACCAGTTGCAAAGCTAACCCTTGTTCTATTGGTTTGGTGGTTGCTACCAAGACGATTTCTTTATGCCCATCAAAGGACCTCGGGATGCTAATCCATGAAAAATGATATGAGAAATTTGAAAGAACTCATATATATGGAACGAGGGCGACCCATGAAAATACATCAGTTTCTTACTCATGCAAAGGAACTCTTTCTTGGCAACTTGGACAACTTAGAACGATGTTTGTTCAGCATATCACTAGGAAGATCGGGATCTTTACAAAAAGGCTTTATAAAGTTTTCATCTTAATTCATATTTAGCTGCGAGCAATCTACGTTTGCGATCTCGTATATTTCGCTTCTCCGACATCTTACTGAGTTTCCCCCTCATCTTTTTGCAAAAAGCCGTTCCACGGTGGTAAAGTCTCATCTTATGTGTTGGCCGAAGTGACAATAGTCACGTTGAACCCTCAAATATGTTCGAAGATCTCGAAATGATCTTCCAGTTCTAGGGAGAATTCGCAAAACTCTACTTCCTTCGAGAATTGAATGGAGTTTTCCCGTATTTCTACCGGAGAATCTAACAGAGACATTACTGTCAAGATTCTGACCGATAAATTATACATTCCATGCCCTCGGAGAGTGCTTTGTCGTGCTAGGTCACTAACATATCCTTTGTCTTTATTTGACCCCAAGAATGGATTGGATCAAAACGACTTTCCTGTTGAACCCCTTTATGTTTGTATGAATTTCTAACCGCATGAAATCTCCATAGCCAATTTTCCATTTATTATTATTGAATCATAGGGTGCCTTTGGTACTACTCTTATTTCACACAATCCAGGAACTTCCATAACGTTGGCGTGATTCGGTTTGAGCAATGGATCCTAACGTGATACATCTTCGTAATGAAAATAGAGTGGAAACATGAGTTGGCTTATACAGTATCTATAGAATGAGCACTGTGAACTATCTGCTTCAAAAAGATAGTTGTAAAAATGAAAGTTTAACCTTCTTTCTTCAATCAGAATACGAATGAAATCAAAAAGGCCATCATTGAGGCAAACAATGCAATAGCTTTAGTTAGAGCAAAGCCCAAAATGGCATAAGAAAATCATTGTTTAGCCAATGATGGATTTTGTGCCACAGAATGGATCAAAGAACTAAACACATTTCCAATACCGATAGCAACTCCCCTCTCGCTCAGTCCAAGTCCAGGAATCCTCTTCGTGATTTCCAAGAAATGACAAAGAAACAATAGGAGAAAGGAGTGTAGGATTGGTATGGGTCGAAGCGGGTTGCCCCAGCTCCTAACTTATCTGGAGAATGAATGGGGCCCCTGTGTTGATGATCTACTAGTTGATTCAAGATTCGGGTGATTCACCCCATTAACTAGTGCCACAATTGGTTGGGAATCCAAAATGACGGCACAACACAAGCCACCATACCTCCGGAGCCTCCGCTTTGCCACAAATCCACTCTGGTTTCATCCCGAACCTCTCATTGACCCATCCTCTTTGATTCTGATTAAGGAGCATTCAATGCACTTGATGTAGACTAGAAAGAAGAAGCGTCCCGTGGGCTAGGGGAGTAGCCACCTCTTCACTCTCCTTCAGCCGATTCGGATACCAAATCATATCTCTTAGAGAAAGGTGCAAAAGCTCTCTCTTTGACTCAGTAGGGCGTTCCACCACTTCGACTGAGTGGACGCGGTTCCCTCGTCGTGAAAGAAGTAATGAAGAAAAGGAAGCCTCGTGTCAAACCACGTTTGTTGTTGCCTGTATAGCTTTCTAAAGCAGAGATACAACGCATTCTAGGCATAGATCATTGGTATTGGATGCATCGTTAGGTTGTGCCGAGTAAAATCTGCTTCTTTTTTTTCGTTGCAGAAAAGTGATCCCTTCCCCCCGCTTTAAAAAATGATTAATATGAAGTCTGTGGGACTGCAGGTACTATGGATGCTCTGACTCCCAATCGGGTTGCCTTCCTAGGTCTCGCTAGTCTTGCCTGTAGGTCGTGACGTGCCTCTAGATAACCATCTCCTGTCCCCCTACCGGGGGGGAATCTGGTCCCGAGTCGTTGCTCTGCTATGTCTAGCTCGTCCTTTAGGCACCTTTGGAAGGCAGGGAGTGTGTTAACATACACGCTTCCCTTCATAAGGCCTTCTCATCAGTGGCAGGGTTTGGTGGCTCGAAATTGACTTGGCTTCGCCAAAAGGCCTCATCTCGTTAAAGCCCGGTTCGTGAGGCGTCCCTCTTGTAGTAGGGTTCCAAACCTCGCCTCACTCTTGTGACATGCTATATTTCCCCTATTCATTCCCAAGTAAAGGGTGAGTCTCATGCGTTAGTTTGTGGATCACAGTCCCACGCACTAATCCCTACAGGTATCCATATTAGGCTGGCCGCCCTACCTAAACCAATCATTAGATCGATCCCTAGGCCTCATTACTGGAAAGGCTCAGCTTCAAAACCATATGTGGAGCTTCCGCCTCATACGGCTCCTCTAGGGATGGGGATAGGCCCAGCCCAGGCTTTTGCGGTTTTAAGGTTGTTGTACACGACCCCATTAAAAAAAGAATGAAAAAAATGATGTTTCTAGCTTTTGGTCTTTGACATAAAGAAATAACTAGATCATCTTCTGGAGTCGTATAACTCATCCCCGATCGAGAATTCCCTGTAAGGTTGCGTAGACTTCCCCATTTCTTCCTTCTTCAAATAACAAAATCATTACTTGATGAAGGGCAGTTGGGTTATCGACCGAGGACGATACGAGTTCGGTGATCACTTCAGTCAGGCGCTCCTCTGCCACTAGCTACCAGACTCATCACAAAATGAAGAAGGAGCGCCCACTGAGCAGATCACAAAAAAATAATAATAATAATAATAAGAAACACCACCTAAAGAATCTCGATAGTAGTTCAATAAAAAATCCTTTGCAGGATTAGATTTTTTTTTATATTTGACAAAAAGGAAAATCCAATACCGCCCTACCCCATTATAAGACGGATGAGCTCCACCGTATGGTCAAAGTAGAAGCTGTTAACCTGGTGGGTTAATAGATCCTACAATATTTCCGACGTATGGGAGATGCTCCCTTGAGCATCAATAACCTCCACAGTGAGTTCAGGCATTGTCCAGCTCTGTGGAGCTTGAAATCCCTGCATGCTACAAAAGGTTAGAAAGGGTCTCTCCGGCACTCTTACGAATAGAGTCGAGATCTCTGCCCAGGTAGGAGTAGGAGTCTGGTGCCTATTCAAGCTCTGTTCATTGACTACAGGTGATCCCGAAACCGTATCACTACCCGAGGAAGCAATCCCCGAAGACTCGACAATCGGGGACTCAGAGAGGGTCTCGGGAGCATGATGGTGAGATGCCTGGTCCCCCTCTGGAGGAGGTGGCGCATCCAAAATGGGTTGGTTAGAGTTGTTACACGCCAAGCTTTCTGCAGGTAGAACAACCCTACCTCCAAGTTCTTATTAGCGGCACCACCACCATCGAGTTCAACCGCAAGAGGTTAGGGTTACGAAACAGGTGGTAGTGGCGCTTGGTTTACTCCCGAGCTTGATGCACTGGAAGCTCCTAACGCCACCATCATGTTAGCTGGAGTCATCTCAATATCAAACAAACCCCCAATGCCTGCCAAAAGGATACCTCCTGTAAACCTAACCTTTTGTAAAAAAAGGAGAGCCCGAGAGCCCCTTTGCAAGGATTAGGGATTCCATTTTAATGAAAAGGAGGTTTAAATCCAAACTCATGATGAGACAAAAAAAAAAAGAAAAAAAGATCGGAATCAAGGTGACAAGATTCGAACCAATGGCCATCTGTACCCAAAACAGATGCGCTGGCCAGACTGCGCTACACCTCGTCTCAACCCCCGGAGCATATAGATCCACCCGATCAATGAACACTTGCACCAAACTCGCACATCCTTTTGGGCACAAGGACGAGAGAACAAATCCAAGTAATCCACCACTTTTTTTAGAAAATCTGCCTCCAGCAAGATAGGGGCGACCCTCACTCTTCCTCTCACTTCCTAATCCTAAAAGCTCACTCCCGGCTACCTATCCTTTGGATCCTTCGCTCGCTTAGAAGTGGATTCAAACCACTAACACAAGGATTTTCAATCCTGTGCTCTAACCAGCTGAACTACTTGAACCACTTTCCTAAAGTTTGTTTTCTTCATCGAATAGCGCCCTACCTTACCACTTGACTAGTAAGGGAAAAGCCCTTTATTAAGAAAATATAGATAGGGCTTTTTTTGCTTGTTCATCAAGCTTTCGAGTAGCTCTTTCAACTACCACCTAATGTCCTAACATGTTCAAGAACCGATAGCAGCCGCCCAGGGGAGCTTGCTTATAGAAAGAAGATAGGCCTGTCAAACAAAAACAACGTGTAACGGGCTCTCCGCTCCTAGTCACTAAATAGTGCTTACTATTCTGTCCTCTGAGGAATTCAACCAAGAGGTTCTTTCTTTCTCTCATGTAATTTTGCCCGCCCATTCCACTTCCGTGCCAGAGGAAATGGGATTCGAAACCATGATACAATCTTCTTGTATGTCGATTTAGCAAACCAATGCCTTAAGCCACTCAACCAAACCTCCAAGTTGTTGATCGGAATTTTATGTGTCGGGTTTGGTTGGTTGCCCGAAGGGTTATTTGATCTGATCAATTGCATAAGCTGTAGCGCGCTTGCGCGCGTACTCTTCCTCTATCTACGAGTGAGACTCTATCTAGATCTATGGGTCTCCCCAGCATCAAAGTGAGACTCCATCCAAGTCTGCCACTCGTTGGGCGACACCTTCTTTTCTATGAACACCACACCACTAAATGATGAACTTTGCCAGTCTTCGCCTCCAACCTGACCAGAAGAGAACACGGGGTCAAGCCAAGCCCTTACCCGCCTAAATGGAATTAATATCTCCTTTGTCTGGTTGAGAAAGGAGAAGCCCCGGGAACTGGACTATGACTCTTCTATTACATTACATTACGAAGAAGTCCATTCTTGTCATGATCGATCCACGTCCTACCGTAGTGCCCAGAGAACTGGGCTTGCTTAGCTTACAAAGCTAGCTTACTAAGGGGAAGGCTTTTTTCGTTGATTGCACGAGCTAGCCAGCCAATCCAGCCGTTTTATTACTTCCATCCGCCTATTAGCTCTTTTTAACTGGCCTAAAGCTTAAAGACAAATGGCCATAGAAAGCGATGAACTCATCAGATAGCTGCTAGCTAGCCTTACACTTCCTTATTCACTCTTGAACTACAAGAATGCTAGACTGAAGACCGTCATGCTTTGATTTATCTCCTGCGCCTACCAAGACAGGACAAATTTGCTTTACACATACCTGATTACTCTCTACCGGAAACCGAAGCACCTATGCTTGCTGCCTTAACTCCACCTTTGGAAAGAAAATATTACACAACAAGTATAGTGTTATGTTAAAGGAAAGAGAATCGTAAAAAGATAATCATACTGATTGCGCCGATTACTATGGACTAGACCGATTAGGGGAATGCTACCGCTTACCTTAGACTGCTAAAGGGAAGAAAACTAATTGCCGTCTATGATACAGGTATGAATTAACTACTCAAAAAAGGAAAGTATATCATAAGTCCAATACGACAGGCTACCCCCTTTAGTGATTAGACTAGCTCTTGAAGGGGGACATCCTTAAGGAAGAGTATAGGGGCTTATACAATTCATTTGTTCTCCCCTCAGCCTCATCCCCTAAGCGGTGGCTTCACTCCATTTGAAAGTGAAAGGATAGGCCTTTCTACCAGAAGAATGTAGATCGAAATCCGAAGAGTGAAGAAAGGAAGGAACATGAGGCATCCTTCTTGCAAGAGCTCGGACTTCAGTTCAAGCCTTAAAAGGAAGCAAGCGCAGGGATTCAATTGATCAGATGGAGCCGGCTGTCAATTGTAGCAGTATCGGGATTCGTAAAGGGTGATAGGGATTCTCCGACTATCTGAACTTAATGTATCTTTCTGTTCCCGCTTCGAATCGGAAATGCAACCATCACCACTCGACGAAAGAGGCAAATTACGGTATCAGAGACTTGGGAAGACAATAGCTCATTCAGAAACAATTCATCAATCGAAAAAGTGAGTTTCCAAAGAGCAAAGCAAACCAAGGCCAAAAGAATTCCAGTTTCCTATTATCTTGTTGGTGGTTACTGCTAGCAAGCAGGCGATACGTCGCCTAGGCTGACAGGAGAGGAGTGAGCGAAAGCCAAGTCAAGAAAGGAAATCGAAGATTGTGCTGCCGAGCCAAAGACTATGAAAATAGTCCAAAAGAAGGTAGTAAAAAATAGAACAAATAGACATCTTCTTCAAGCATATGAATGATCTAATATACCATCGGCAGAAGCTTC